>CM060480.1:28194323-28849323 GCA_030544235.1 Lepturacanthus savala
TCCTGTATCACTGAAGACGTTTCCAGTGTGATCAGAGTGCAACTCTTTTGCTGGTTTCTTGCTGAAAACTAACAATTATTTACATCAAACAATGAATCCCATTACTGTTCCTGTTTCTGAAATGTCAAAAATCCAGATTTCAAAGTTTTCAGTAATGTGTGTAGTAATCAGTTATAGGTTCTATACCATAGAAAGGTAGATATTTATGGTTTTTGATTATATTCTATAAATACTCTCCACAGCCAGTCAGAGGAGAGACTTGTTGATATTCATGAGAAAACACAAGGTGTTCTTTCTTTAGAGAGGAGATGTAAAACTATATTCAAATGATTTTTTGGTTCTTAAAATCATGAATATGTCTTGTTATTGACATCACAACTTTACATAAATGGCACCTTTTAATGATTCATTGATTTATTTAGTTTTTACTTATCTGAGGTGATTTGTGAAGGCGATGTTTAAATCATCAGCTTGCGTTATTTCCTTCAGAAAAATAAAAACACAAAAGATTCAGAGATGAAGACAGCTTAAGTTAGAGGCCTCCCTGGTTACCATGGTTACAGGTACAGTGAACCAAACTGGTCAGACTGGAACTGTTCAACGTTACCTGTTCCTCTTGCACCGTGTGTCGTCATCCTCATCATCCCTGTTAACTCTTCTACCCTCCAGACATCGGCCAACAGGAAGCAGGTGGAGAACATGGCCAAGAAAAAGCTGGACAACCTGATGAAAGAGTCCAAGATCCGGGACCGAGAAGACCCCGACAGCTTCACCATCGCTGCCCTGCCGCCTGCAGGGAAAACCTCAAAGAGGAGTGGCTCTAAAGTAATAAAACACTCTTATTATATTATTTTTAACCTTCACGTTGTGTTCCTGGTTGAATCTGACCATTTCGAAGGTTTTGTCTCTGAAAAATGTGGTAAATTTGATGAGATTCACTGAAGATTCCATGACTTTGTCCACACAGAGGATTTCAGCACAGAAAATATTTTGTGTTAATTTACATACAATTTTGTGTGTTTTATTCACCTTTTGTTCACTCTTGGTGTTCCTGGTCAAAAATGACTGATTATTAGAAATGAATGGAGGAGACCAGAATTAATGTAAGAAATTAAACTCAGCTACATCTACATTTGTCTACATAGTGAGGATCTTGATCATATATTTGATGAGTTTTCATTAGTTGTTCTTTTATGTATTAAGACATGACTTGGAATATTGTGAAATTGTCAAATGTATTTTGGGATAATTTTCTTTGTAAACAAATAATATCTTTCCAGTCACTTATGACCGTGAACAGCCAACAGGTTTTACTTTTTGTGACTGTATAAAAATTTTAAATGGTTTCAGAACAAATGTCCTTGATAACTTTGACCCAAAGTAGTCGTAGTAGTGATAAACAGTAGACTATGTTTCATCTGATTATTTCTATCTATCTATCTATTATAGTCAAAATAATCCAGAAATTGTGTTTTTCAGAACTTGAATTCAAGATGTATAAATTCAGATCAATGACATATACAGGCCATAAATAACAAATAGAAGTTTAATAATTCTAGAAGTTCTGTTGATAAAAATAAATCTTACACTAGAGGTGATAATATATGTATTATTATTATTGTTTTTATGATGAGTCTTAATGGAAGGGTCAAATTTGACCAGGACCAGATTGATTAACATGAAACAAACACGAGGGTAATTATTTAAAAGTCTGTTCCACTACATACTGCTAAATGTTACAAACCAAACTTTAAACAGTCAGATAATTCATGTTCCATCCACCATATGCTGAGTTTCTCCTCCTGTCAGCAGGCTAAAGGTGACGATGGAACAGACACAGCGGACACAGCAGACGAGGCCAACCCCAGCAGCAACAAGCGTACAGGCCGCTCCTTCATGGGCAACTTCTCCAAGCGCAAGGTCAGCCATCTACTGGATCCTCTTTTTATTTCACACTCAGCAAACACAGATACAGATCCTGTTCCTGTACAAATTTCATGTCTCTCTCCTGAGCCTTGAACTCGTCTTTATTCTGTTGGTCTGATTCTTTTCTAATAAACGTTTCTGCTGCAGAAAAAGACAACGAAGCTGAAGAAAACATCGAGTTTTGAAGACACAGATACAGACCAGGAGAGTAGCAGCAGCGCGTCCAAAGCTCCTCTGCACCACAGCAAGTATGAGACACACACACACACACACACACACACACCACACACTCACACACTCACCAGTTGATTTTTTTACTACAGTAGTAGTAAAAATACTGTTATTTTTACTAACAGTATTTAGTAAAAATACTAAATACCTAAATATCCTAAATATCCAGTCCTGTAATATCCAGTCCTCCATAAAATAGAGCTCCAACAATTAGTCGATTAATCAATTAGTTCCCAACTATTACATTAGTCACCAACTATTTTGATGATCAATTAATGTGGTTCATTTTAAGTAGAACATATCCAAACTGTCTGCTTCCAGTTTCTCCATTCTGATAATTTTCTGGTTTTTTTGCCTTCTATAATAGTCAACTGATGATCTTTGGGTTGTGGACAGAAAATATGTTTTAGGTTAAATATTCAGCTTTGGTACACGGTGATCTACATTTCACATAATTTTATGAACCAAACAACTAATCACTTAAACTATTATTCAACTGTCAAAATAGTTGTTAGTTGCAGCCTTACTGCAAAAATCGAATTATTTGAGCAGCCTGCTGTTATAATACTAGGTGAGTCTGATTAGGAAATTTTAAAAAATGTGTAATAATGTGAGTCCTTGTGTGACCTCTGACCTCCATTGACCTCACAGGAAGAAGAAGACCATGAAGTTGTCCAGAGCTCTGTCCGACCTGGTCAAATACACACGCTCCGTCGGCCTCTATGATGTCGACACGCAAGGCGAGTACAGACTGCTGACTCAGTGATTTCTGTGCAGCCCGTGAGCTAAACATGCTGCAAAGACTGTACTTTTAATGATTGTCACTCGATGATCTGTGAGGTGTGTGTAATAAGCAGTGTTGGGAAAGTTACTTCAAAACTGTAGTGCGTTATTACTTGTTAATGCCATTTCAAAGTAATTCTTTACATTACAATGTTACTGTATTTAAAATGTAAGGTATTACACTACTACTGCATTAGTTTTAAGTTACGCTCACCAAATAATTGGAAATATAGATTCACTAAATCTAAATATAACTCACCTTTATCATTATTGCTGCTAGTTACAACAGGGATCTTACTGACGAGTTTTCAAAAAGCTGGTGATTCCACTGTTGAAAGTGGTTTTCATGTCTTCAACAACATCCTCCAACACAAGTACGAGAACGTTAATTTAGTCTGTTTTGTGGTTTTATCTCCACTTATGCTCCTCTTGCTTCCTTCCTAACTTCATGTTACTATAGCACCTCTGTAAATGTTAAATTACTGCTTTCAGGAAGTGGACAGTTCTTTAGGTGTAGAACACAAAGTGCATTTGACTATGATGTTCTTCAGATCCTTATGTCTCACAAACATGTGTCCATATGGAGAATGTGCTATCCAACGTTTCTGCAGGTTCACTCATCTTCAAAATGCCAAATAAAAAAAACGCATTGTATTGCACATTACTGATAATACTATATTATTGATTATTGATATTGTACAGAGTAAAATATCACCATTTTTTCTGTAATGCCTTACATTTCTGTGAGTTTTTACTATGTTTGTAATACCTTATTCCCAGCACTGGTAATGAGTGTATGTTGGTGTAATGAGTGTGTGAATGTGTGTTTTTTTTCCCTGCAGCCAGCTGCAGCTGGCAGGTGTCGTCGCTGAGTGAAACCAAAGCTCACCAGGTGATGCAGCAGAAAGCTGCTGCCTTCAACCACTTCAACCAGCGGCAGCTCTCGCGTATCTACCCGTCCTCGTACCGCGTGGACTCCTCCAACTTCAACCCACAGCCGTTCTGGAACGCCGGCTGCCAGCTCGGTACCACCTCACACAACATCCACCAGTCCCCACTAACACGAACTCACACACTAACCCAGTAACACCCCCACTGGGACCTTCATGCTCACAATATTCTACCATTACATAATTTTGATTTGAGTAATTTTCACATCTGATTAACCCTCTAGTGGTGCATAGTGTTGTCATAATGGTAACAATTATTTTATCTTCTTTTTTCTAAAAAGCTATGATATAAAATCTATGTTTTTACAGTTAGGCGTTATTGTCTTACAACTAAAGGTAGAACTCACTATCTATGGGAAGGGAAACTTGATTAATTTTACATTTAATTCAGTTTTGATATTATACGTTTTTTTTCTAATATGCTAAAATGTATTTTTTGCCACCTGGCAATAAAATGCAAATATGGGAATTTCCCTTTGCATACAACCTAATTGGTTGAAACTATGTTTACATCTTTTTATACTTTCATATTTTTTTAGTAAATCTATTATTTAAGCCATTTAAAGTAATAAAAACATTCAAAACATTTTTACCATGTCAAAGTAATATTTCCTGCAATGGGGGGTTAAGTACAACAACAAAAATGAAAAGAGGATGGAAAAATATGTCTTTCCAGACTTTGGCCGCTCCTCTGTTTTTGTTTTTAATCTTAAATTTTGAAATTAAAAATTCTCCTAAAACTTTCAGGACCATATTTGTTTTAAGGAAATTGCAGGAATGTTTGTGAATTACACAAATAACCAAAAATTTAGCTTATCTTAACATGTATGATTTATGCAGTGATGTAATTTTTAAATAAAGTATCCAGTGGCGTTTCCATAGACACAGAAGGACAAAGAAAGTTAATAATTTAACATTTTTCTCCTCATGTTGCTTCCTACTTTTAAACTGAGACAAAACAAATCTGAGAAACAATAATAGAATCTAGTCATTCAGTATTTTAAGGGAATATTGTACTGAAATGTCAATGTGAGTCTGAAAAGTGGATCCTTTGTAAGTCACAAATCTGTTTGTGCCACAAAATCATAAGTTTTCATCCTGTTGATAACGATTCTTAATGATTTCAGTTGCGCTGAACTACCAGTCGGAGGGTCGGGTTCTCCAGCTAAACAGAGCCAAGTTCTACAGCAACGGAAACTGCGGCTACATCCTGAAACCTGCCTGCATGTGTGAAGGTCAGCAGCTAAAGCGCATCCGATCACCGTTAAACTAAAGCATTGTTTCAATATTCCGATTATAATTCCTCCCCCGACTCATCTTCTCCCTCTCAGGTGCCTTTAACCCCAACCTAGAGGATCCTCTGCCGGGTCAGATGAAGAAACAGTTGATTCTAAAGATCATCAGTGGACAGCAGCTGCCGAAACCCAAAGACTCCATGCTGGGAGACAGAGGAGAGGTAGAATACACAGCAGTATTTCTGCTGCTGTAACACACCATTTCACATGGAATTAGAGCAGTGTCGGGCAAGTTACTTTAAAACTGTAATGCCTTATTTATTACTTGTTACTATCATTTCAAAATAATTCGTTACATTACAATACAATATTATGTATTATTATGTACTGTGTTTAAATTGTAAGGCATTACACTACTATTGCATTACTTTTAAGTTACTCTCACCACAATAACTGGAAATATGGATTCATCAATCTAAATATAACTCACCTTTGTCATTATTGCTGCTAGTTACAACAAGGATCTTACTGACAAGTTTTCAAAAAGCTGGTGATTCCACTGTTGAAAGTGGTTTTCATGTCTTCAACAAGCATCCTAACCTCTTGATGCTGAACAATCTCAGAGCATGAACATGTTTTTTTATGTTTTCACTCTCATGCTCCTCTAGTTTCCTTGCTAACTTCATATGACTGTGACATTTGTACCAAATAAAATATTACTATTTTTTTTTCCTGTACTGCTTTACATTACTGCATTACAACACAAATCCATGCATTACAGTAATGTATTACTTTTGTAATGTGTTGCTCCCTACACTGTTAAAGAACTTTATCATATTTTAAAATAAACATTTCCATAGCATGTTTATAAAAATATTCATGTTTTTATGGTCCAGAAGCAGCTAGTCAGACCTGTAGCAGCAATCCAATCGGCCTTCTCACACACAGTCTGTAAAAGCCTGTTTCCTCCCCTCCCCTCCCTAGAAACAAATGTTTTTCATAATAGATCCCTGTTAAAGGTAAATTGTGAAATTCTGTGGGTGAGGACAGATCGACTCTCTAATAAACTGCCATGAAGTGTCACCGTGTGTATTTGTGTATCAGAACAGTGTTAGGGATTCAGCCCTGTGTTGTGACTCTGTGTCAGATCATCGATCCCTTCGTGGAGGTGGAAATCATCGGGCTCCCGGTGGACTGCTGCAAGGAGCAGACCAGAGTGGTGGACGATAACGGTGAAGCTCACACACTTGAATTATTTATTTATTTGGTATAATGATGTGAACAATGGAGACCTCTGATTGGTCAGTCCTTTCTCTCTGTGTTTCTCTGTGGTGGTATATAGAGTTTGTGTGTCATATGTACAGTATTTACAGGTTTGTGTATGTGTGTGCTGCATAGAGTATGTACTGTGTCTGTGTGTATATACAGTGTATGTGTGTGTTATACACAGTATGTACAGTGTGTTATACAGTATGTACTGTTCTGTGCGTTATATACAGTGTGTGTGTTATGTACAGGATATACACTGTGTGTTTTGTTACTCTTTCTGTTACTGTTTCTCTATGTGTTATATACAATTTGTGTGATATATACAGTATGTATGTCATCTGTGTGTGTTATATGCAGTGTGTGTATATTTGGTTACATTCCTTATGTACAGTGTGTGTGTTATATTCAGTATGTACACTATCTACTCTATTCAGTGTGTGTGTGTGTGTCTGTGTGTGAGACTGGTGCATTGGTTGAATGTGACTCTTTGAGCTGTCTGTATAGCTTCCTGGGTTCTGATCTATAATTGATGAACTCAGCATGAGGAAACGTGCACAGACAGCAGCTCCCAGTCCACACACACATACACACACATACACACAGCCTGAATAATTGATGACTGCTGAGTGGGCTCGCTGACTCCTGGACACTCTCTCTCTCCTCTGTCTCTATCACTGCTCTTCTCTCCTTTATTTACCCGTCTAACTTCTCTCTCCTCATTATTTTTTTCTCATCCGTTTCTCTCTCGCTGTCTCTTTCAATTTCCCTTCCTCTCTTATCCCTCCCCCCCTTCCCCCTCTCTATTGGGACGGTCCAACAGGGTTCAACCCGATGTGGGAGGAGACCCTGGTGTTCACGGTCCACATGCCGGAGCTGGCCCTGGTGCGTTTCCTCGTGTGGGACCATGACCCCATCGGCCAGGACTTCATCGGCCAGCGCACCATCGCCTTCAACAGCATGATGCCAGGTGACGCCCGTACCTCCGCAGGGATCGCGTTTCTGTGCTGACCTCTGAAAACCTTGATTCTGTGTCGTATTTCTCACATTTGACCGATTATTAGTTTGATAGATGCAGCTTCACAGGCAGCAGGAGCTGAAATCTATACTGAATCTATGACTGTGACCCAGCAGGAGCACATGAATAGAACAGGTTTCATTATGGAGACACCATTTGCATGAAAAATGACTTGGACATAGTAAAAATTATTTTGAATGTTTGTATTACTTAAAATACCAAAATAATACATATATTAAAAACAAAAATACAAGAAAAAGTTGTAAACATAGTCTCAGGATAGTTTCATGCTATCATGCTAAGTCAATGGGTTAGCGTGTTAGACAAAAAAAACCCAGTGAGTTCATTTTTTTATTTGGTGAAAATGGTCAAAGTTTTGAGTAAAAGACAACCTTTGATCATGAGAGAATGATGCTCACATGTCAAATATCTATGAGCAAAAGGGATTGGTAAACAGGATAACCTGGTCATGTGACCTCCATAAATTGTCTATTCTTGCCATATGGCAACACTATGCAATAGAGTGTTAATTGGGCAGATTGGATCAGTTTGGATCAGTATATACTTATTATTTAAGTGGGTTTTACTCTCTGTGTGTGTGTGTGTGTGTGTGTGTGTGTGTGTGTGTGTGTGTGTGTGTGTGTGTGTGTGTGTGTGTGTGTGTGTGTGTGTGTGTGTGTGTGTGTGTGTGTGTGTGTGTGTGTGTGTGTGTGTGTGTGTGTGTGTGTGTGTGTGTGTGTGTGTGTGTGTGTGTGTGTGTGTGTGTAGGTTATCGCCATGTGTACCTGGAAGGTATTGAGGAGGCGTCCATCTTTGTTCATGTAGCTGTGAATGACATCACTGGTAAGGTAGGTACCACTGAGGAAGCAGCTGAGACGCGTCCTGGTCACTAACAACATATCTACACAAGTGTGTTTGCAATAGCATAAAGTTTTCAGGAGATTTTTTTTTTAATATAAGCTCCACCCAGAGCATGTGAGCAAAATTTGAGGTTCAGCTACAGCAAAACCTTAAGAATACCAAAATAAAGAATGATATATTTTTCCTGCTACATCCGGGGATCTTCTGAACCAAATTTGATGATAAGTAATGCAAAAAAACAGGGGGGACACAGGGGATGTCACCCCCCACCCCCCTCCACAAAGTTCCCCCCTCCAAAAAAATCTTTGTAAACACAAATAAATAATTTTGAATAGTAAAGAAATGTTAAATAAATACACAAACACTGCTAAATGTAAAACAGTAAGTTTCTTAATTGTTGAAAAAATATGACCCCCCCCTTATTCCTCAAAATGGTTTCATCCAGAATTTGTTTTTTGAGGGGGCAGGGTCAGTGGCTAACAGCTAATTTTTGACAGTCAGTTAGTATCTAGCTACATGGAAAACAATCAAACTAACATGTAGGAGCCAGTAATTCATTTGTCACACCACTTATTCAAACTTTGTCTGAAATCAGCCTCTTTTTTTACAAGTCTGCTTGTTAAGATCAGATCTAATGTTCATTAACAACTTCTAAGGACGTAAGTTACCATAGCGGCAGTGACTAGGGGAACAAGGAGGAAACAGGAACAATTGTAGAGAGAGGAGAATGTTGGTTTTCATAGTTTTGTATAAATATAAATAAATATAGAATACAGCTATAACTTTTACTTTTATTACCATTGTTTAAAAAATGTGAACATGCTGAGGGCTTATTAGTATTTAATATTTATTTTTTTCATGTCCCGTCCAGAATTTTTTTTTTTTTTTTTTTTTTACTTTTCAATTTACAGCTTATTGTGTCCCCCCCCCCCCCCCCCCCCATCAATGAAATAGGATTTTCACCCCTCAATAAATGTCAGCTGAAAAACTGAAATCTATCTCTGTTCATAAGAATCTGGACTGTTGTTCCTGGGTCATTAATATTTCAGCCGCTGCATCATCACACAGGTTTAATTTAAACTTCTTCTGTTTCAGTGTACTCAGCTGTCTCCACTCTGTTTGTTCACATTGTCCTTTGCTTCTTGTTTCTCAGCTGTTGTGATTTCTCTCTGGCCCCACCCATCTTTTCTCTCTCACCCGCCCCCTCTCTCTGACTCTCGTTCTCTTCTTCTGTCTGTTTGTACTTTCAGTGGACTCCCTCTTTGCCTCTTTGTCCAAACGCTCCATTTTAGAGGAAACAATTTTTTAGGAGCCCTGAAGCTTCCACTGAAAAGTTCAGGTGTAGTGAGACCCAGTCGGCATCCTGCATGAGCCACATGCTTTGCCACCTAAGTGACACCCCCCACACACACACACCCCTCCCCCACACACGCCTGTTGTGAGCCAACGCGAAATAAAAAGGCCAACTCATGCCTCACATGAGTTATGAAGGCTTAACCTACCTGCATCCTCATCAGTCCCCCAAAGTAGATCCAAAGTCTTTAACCTGCACATGTGAACAGCCATTAGAGGAGCCACAAGGGGTTTACCCCTCCTCTTCCTCTGAGAACGATTTTTATTGTTTTATTTGCTGCTTCTTTCTTGACTGTAGTTTATTCTCATTTGAAACTGCTCATCTGATCGACATCATGCTCAACATTCAGCTGCAAACTTTGCATTATACATACAGACAAAGGTTCCTTCCTTGATAGTTAGATAATGTTGTTACAGCGCCACCTTTTGGCCAAATGGCACCAAACGCGTCATAGTCACTCAGACGTCAGGTCTACACATGTTCACCAAAATGTTTTTGGAAGAAAACAAAGAATTCAGAAGATATGACTTGTAATATAAGCCTCACCCACGGCATGTGAGCAAATTCATCTACAGCAAAACTGTCTGAATATCAAAAATCGGAACTAGTAATGTTTTCTAGCTTGAAAAAAACATATTTGGACATGATTTAAAATCTACATGAACACAAATGGATGTGGCGTATCTGGACCCAAAGGATACAGGGATTTTTTGATTTTTAATTCTGTAAATTTTTTAAAGGCCAAACTTCCTTAATTTGCACCACACTATTGTTTGCTTGCTGGAAATGGGCCTCTATACACCTATGTAGATATTGGACCAAAAACCAGATATTTGTAGCAAAAATAGTCATTTACCACATTAGCAATGTATAGAGTGGATTTCTGATTAGTTTAAAGTTATCTTCATTGAAAAGTGCTTTTCTTTCCAAATTAAGGAAATTCTGAAGTGACCCCAAACAGTAAATGGTAGTGTATATTCTAGAGGGATTAAATATAATAAAAACATATTCTTATTTTTTTCTTTTTCATTTACACCACTTGACAATTTGTGTCAAAAATCACACAAAATTATTATTTTTGTAAAAAAAAAGATTCAAATAGACTTTAATATAACAAGAAACCAACATGAAGGCAAATTTTCTTGTCAAACATTATTTGTCACTGAGTCATATACGCTTCTTTGTGGAGATAAAATATCAGATACACTTTAACAACACAGTGTTTTTATACACCTTAAAACATGTCTGGAGGGAAGCTTTAAAACAAAAGCAACATCATGCTAACATGTTAGACACCAGCAAGTTATAATGGTTAACTTATAATGGTCGCATGTTGAGACAGTGACATTAATTTACTTTTCCATTGTGAACATTAGGCTCAAAGCTAAATACTGAATTATGACAGATGCGTCTCAGATTTTGTAAAGTAGCCTCTGGGACAGACGTCACATTACATACAGCAGATGAACAGGGCTGTAACAGTGATATTTAGTTTTTGTAGAATCATCTTCTGGCAGCTTGACACTCGTCATGTTACCTTCCTGCTCCGCTTTTTTTTACACTTCTTTTCTTTATCGCTGTCTTGTTGTCTGCTCTGCTGCTTTCACCTTGTGGTCGACACTCAGACGAGTTGGATCTACTTCTTCCACAATGTTTGATTGCCAGTAATCTCAAAGGTTTTCAGTTAATATAATATGATGCATCATTTCACCTAAACTCTGTTTGCTTTGGCTTCTCTGTGTTCTAGCTTCTGTCAAAGCCAGTTTTCACAGTCACACGTGTCCTCGTCTGAATGTCCAACTCATTGTTGTCATTTTTGCCACAGTCATTGTGACCTTTGACCTTAACCATGCTTTGAAGCACCAAGAGGAGACTTCCTCACAGTGTTGGTGTTTAGGTTTGTGTCATCTGAATATTTCAAAGAAAAAAGATCAATTGCTTCAAGCTTTACTACAGGTCAACTTCAGTCCCTTCTTTACATTGGTTCATTTTAAAGCCACTGTGTTTAGAATTTAATGTGAATATAATAAGTAGTTTGTTTGTTTTTTAACAGGAGCCTGACGCAATAGGAGGGCCAACCCTAGGACTGCAGGATTATCATAAAGGCCTAACTCTTGATATTATAATTGCGGTTAGAATTTCAAGTTAATAGAACTGCTGTTAGGCTAAATTATATGGAAGCTGATGCAATTTCTATTTTAATGCTGTTATCTCAAGATCACAAATCAATTGTTTCCCTTTCTCAAGACAACAAGTTAATATATCAACTGCAAGCCAATGACGCTGAACCTGTCCTTTCAAAAATAAAGCACTTCCATGTTTCACATTTGTTAAATCTTTAAAACACAATAAAGAGAGATGACACAAGCTGCTGCTCATATAAAAAAGCATTACAAATATAGTATCAATAGCTCCAATACAGTAAAGTTTGCATATATATATATATATATATTATATACTATACAATATACTATATTGCTTTTATTTATTTACAATGAATACAGAAGTGCTTTATTTTGAAAAGGCATGCATGCAATGTGTTTAAGGGTGATAGGATAAAGAAGAGTTTTGGCATTTTTCAATCTGGCCCTAATTTTCCTATTTTTAGTGTCTATTAAAGAGGTCTGAGCAGAAATATCTGTTTGGTTCAGTACTGAGTTTGAGTTTCCACACAGGAGATTTCCTGCAGCAACACAACTCTTGCAAGACCTGGGGAGGCTTCCACTGCCACAGCCATGACACATGATAACAGTCTGAGCCTGGCAGGGGTGAAAATATTACTAGGAGAGAGCAAACACATCAGGGCATTCATGCCACATCCAATTTTATTATAGCATGTCAACTAGACCAAATATAGAAATGATCTAATCCAATAAACTAACAGATAGTAAAATAGAGTACATGGTTGGAAAAATTCTCTTTAAGAGGGGGGATGGGTTCCCCCTTAAGTCACTTACTGATTATAACATTCCTTATTCTGATGTTTTTGTAAGTGAACGCAGTGCGGTATGTGTGCTGCAATGTTCCAGAAGTCTAATCTATCAGACAGTGACTTTTTGTGCTTCTACCCCTAGAGGGCGGCAGACATTTCACTCATGAACATTGTTTTAAAAAGATCATATTTAGTTGTACAGGCTGACGCAGACTAAGATTCTCTTTGGGGGTTTACCTCAGACCAGAAACTTTAAGCATGCTTTTGCCTGACTAATCATGTACTACTGCAACTATAGCTTATATCTAAGTGTATAACAGGTGAATCATTTGAATCCCAATGGCATTCAAATGTCAGCATGGAATACAGCTGAATGATCATTTTAAAGTCATTGAGTGATCATTCACATCTGCTATTACAAGACATGTTTCAGAGAAATGTGGAAATTGGTGGAATTTCTTTGTTACTATTCAAGCATGTTCACTATATGTGTTATTGCAATAATGCAGCGTTGACTAGTCCCACCTGCATTATGGCAAACATTGTTTTGTGTAACTTCTGTGACCTTCTTTATTTTCTATTAAGATTTGTTATGGATTTGTGCTATTGTGTTTTTGTCAGGCCAGAGCAGCCAGCGGTATAAAAGGGTTGTTTCACAGAAACCCAAAGCAGTCTTCCCTGGACAGCCATGCTGCTGCACAGCACAGCCGTAAGCACCCGTTTGGCGCCCACCTCCTGCGCCGCACCGCCAGCGCACCCACCAAAGGCCAGCCCAAAATCAAGAAGGGCTTTGCAGAGATTGCCATCGACACCAAAGACTACAGCTCGGAAGGCGCTAGTGAGGAGCGAGAGTCTGAGGACAAGGCCTCTGCTGCCGCCTCTCACCAGCCCACACCACCACAGCACCACAACGGGGATTCACTGGCATCCCACCAAGCCAAGGGCACCTGGGACCATCCTGATACCAATGGGGCTTTTCACCCGGAGGAGGGTAAAGGTAAGAGCCCACTTTTTGCTCGACGATGTCCCATGAGTGAGCCGCTGAAACGTGCTGGCCGCCTCCGCTTTCACGAGCCCCTAGACATGACGTCAGGGGTGTTCGCCCGTGTGGCACTTAACAGCTCAGGAAGGGTGGGGATGTCTTCCAACTGCATCACATGTATGGGTGGCTCCAAGGAGAGTCCAGAGGCCGAAAGAAAGAGTCAGGTTGAGGAAAGGCAGGAAAACAAGTCCAAGGTAGCAGAAAGGGAGGTTCAGGAGATTAGAAACTACTGCTCTTCAACCAGGAGTCAAGTTCAACCAGAGGTCTCAGCAGAGGTCCCAGCAGAGGTCCCAGCAAAGCCTCAGGTCCCGTCTCCTCCCCTCCCCAAACTCTGCATGGAGGTCCAGTTTCAGTACCCACCTCAGGCTCTCTTCCAGCCTGTCCCTTTCCCCAGATCCAAAGCCCGGCAAACGCTGGGTGCCCAAAGAATCCAAAGGCAGCCCGATGCGTCACAGAGGAAGGCCAGGTCCCGCAGTGTTCCCCGTAGACTCTCCTCCAACGCTGTACCTCTGGTGCCAAGCCTCGTGCCAGACTGCAGGGCCGCCGTCCTTTCACAGCAGGCAAAACCCCACGACTACAGCACTGTTTGCAGATCGCAAACACTGGCCAGGAATGGAAATAAAGGCGTCTTCCTCAGCAGCAACAGCAGCAGCAGCAGCAGCTCTGACAGCCTGGGCAGTCTGAGCAGCTTGGAGTTGCCTCCTATGCTGCCTCCAATGTCTGTCCTTGACAGCCGCAAGAGGGCGGCAGGCACCCTGCAGCGAGAGATGAACGCCCTGTTCGCCCAAAAAATGGAAGAGTTGCGTCATAAGTCCCCCTTGTTCTTTGCTGGTAAGATGTGTCTGAGGCTACCTTGGTAATGTCACTAGATGCTATGTAGTGGCTGTAATAGACCTTGTACAGTAGAGTGTAGACATCCAGTTACTCTCCGTACATTCCCAGACCACCAATGTTTGGTAGCATTTCCTGCCAGGATCAGTACCTCGGTACAAAAAGCTTGTCCTCCCATGTGTTCCTGGTAGTTTAAAGAATAAGGTTGGTGATTTGTCTTATTGTTACCAAATCTCATGTTTGGGGCTAGTCTGGTCTGGAATTCTCTTGTACTATATTTCATTTGTACAGAGATTACAGACTCTTTGACAATAAGGCGCGTATAGATTAGCATTACTCATTAATTATAATCTATTTCTCTCTATGTTGACAAATTAAATAATTCCTAGTTTTTGTAGCTTCCACCTAAACCTCGCTGATTCTTTCCAATTTTGTTTCCATTCACCTAAACTGCCTGAACCTGATTTTACCAACGTGCTTGACAGATGAGAGAAGTGGTAAGTTTTTAACCCAAAAATTAAGCATTGACTTAGTTCTTCTAACACATAAGGTCTCAATCGACATCAACACAGCAAACTCAGAATTCTGACATGTCCCGGAGCTCCACTTTTATACAAATAATCAGTGTGTACTAACTTTTAATTTCTGCTAATACTTTGACTTCATTCTCACAAGAGGACTTAATTCTCAATATATTCATATGAAAGCCCTTGATCCTGGTCAACATATACACTGAGCACTTTGAGACTCCATACCTGGAACCCCCCCCCCTGTGATGACAAACCATGTAATTCAAGTGTTTTCCAAGAGTTGAATTTGAGCTTCATGTGAGTCTTGTGATGCTGGAGGATACTTTTTAGTGAGACATTTGACCTAAGCAGCTTTAATTCTCATTTCTCTTGTAAATCAAAAGCCCTGATGTTTGTTCTCCATTGATCTCTGTTAAAATGCTTTTCTGTTCTGTGAGCCGTTTCCTTGCCTCCATTCTCCCTCTTTTTTCAGTTTTTTGCTAAACTCCTTGTTCCTCTCTGTCCCTTTTGCACGCTCTCTCTGTTCCTAGTGCAGAATTGAGGGGATGACCAGAGCCAGGTAAACTTTTAAATGCATCCTGTCACCTTCGCCTTCTTCATTTCATCAGTGGTCTCTATCTCACCCGCCTGCTTCTCTGACCTCCACGTGTCACAGCTGCCTTTTTATTTTTCTGTCAGGGTGTGCTGGGCCTTGAAATATGTGTTTTTCTCCATTTTTACATTCCTGAAACTGTGATAGTAAAGAAGAGCATCGTGTCAGCTTATTATTGTTATTATTTTTTTCCCCATTCTGTTCACATCATGTCTCACAGTAAGGCTGCAGGTCCAAACAGTGGAAAAGGTTCTTAGTTTGACTCTACTACACACAAATCAATGACAAAATTCATGACTTTATAGTGTGAACAGTTTAATTTTTATCGCCTTTATATTTTGAAAAACTTAAACATGATTCATTTTGAGAATCATGTTCGAGAGTCTTAGTTCTGTATTTTTGATCCTATAAGTAATAACAAATATTATTTACATTACATTACATTACTTACATACACTCTAATTCTTCATTCAACATGAAGCTGTAATTTCACACCAGCAAGTGAAGATATTCATTCAACATCCACTGTTTCTTTTCTTTTTTTGTTAGTCAAGTCACTGTCAGCATGTCCCATTTCAAATTAAATGCATTTATTGTAAAGCATGCAGATCCCTAGTTTTCAGTCTGAAACTGTTTGACTGTTCGAATGCTCTCAGTGACTATGAAGCACACTCATGACAGTGGTAATGTTCTTTGTTTTCTTTCTTCCCGCAGACTGTTCCAAAGCACAGAAACCAGCTCCCTCTCTTCCATTTCTTGCAATAACCTCTGGAGACACCAGGAACACACACTTCACATGCTCCCCCCACTTCACTCCAGAAAACAGCCCGATTACACAACACCCCTCAACGCCACTGCACTCCCCATCCACAGCAGTAACCGGAGACTCCCCATCAACCACTCCTTCCAACAGGGTGGTGGACAGCCCTGTCAAAGTGAGCAGAGACCCCAACAAGCTCCCTACATTCTCCAGAACCACATCAGTCCCCCTGGCGACCCTCACTGAGCAAACTTTCCCATCCCAGTGCAGTCAAGACACCCAAACCTACAAAAGTCCCCATCCATCCATGGAGCCAATACCAAACCACAGGGGAACCCTAGAAACTTTTTCAGACAAGAAAAATAATGCATCAGAGTTGAAGTTTGCCCACAGAACAGAGCTTCCTGCAGCTCCAGCGAACCAGGCCAGGAGAGCCCTCCTTGGCAAACCTTCATCACACCTGCCAGTACGAAGAACAAAGAGCGAAGGCCACGTCCGGGCCTCAGCAGGACAGACCCAGTCCGAGGTACCTGAGGTCTTCACGGACGCCACCATGAATGACCGCCTGTGGAGCAAGCTGGAGCCAGGCAGCCACCGGGACAGCATGTCCTCCTCTTCCAGCATCTCCTCCAGCGACACCGTCATCGACCTCTCGCTGCCCAACCTGGCCAGGAAGAGTCTCGGCAGCCTGCCTGTGGCCGGCGGCATCTGTGATCCACACTGGGCCGGCTGCCGTCACTCACCATTGCTCTCTTATGACACCCTGCGGGTCAGCAAGAGCAAGTCCAACCCCAACCTCCAGCAAAGCGAGTGTCCCAACGACGAGCTCAAGCCAAGACCCCTTCAAACACCCCAGAAACCTTCGGCAGACTCTCCCGGTAGGCTGCCTCACAGGAGGCACACCTGGAGCCGGCTCTACATGGAAGGGCTCAAACAGTCGTCGGCCAGCAGCAGGTCCTCCTCCACATCTGCGACGCCGACCACTCCAACCCCAACGGCCACCACCATGTCCAAAAGCCTCGGCGATCTGACCTCCGAGGACATCTCCTGCAACTTCGACAGCAAGTACCGCAGCATCAGCCGCAGCTTCATCGTCAGGTCAACCAGGGACCAGCTGCGCAGGGGCAGCCCGCACAAGTCCCGGCCGCCCAGCGATCTGACCGAGCAGCTGCGGAAGCTGACCGACGTAGAGCCACTGACGGCGAAAGACTTCGCCCCCGAAAACAAGACACAGGAGTCCCAGGAGGAATACGTAGAAGAGACCTTGGTGCGGAAGACGTCCTCAAGGAGCCAAAGCAGGGTGCGATACATCGCCAACAGGGCCAAGAAAGCCCAGGAGAGGCAGAGGCTTCAGAGCCTGGTCCAGGCAGGAACGAGTTTTAGCCTCAATACCAGCTTTGCCGGTGGAAATAACGCAAGCCCCATCGAGGAGCGGGGGATACCCGAGGGCGCGTGTTGCGTGGCCCGGAGTCCCTGCACCAGCTTGGACCTGCTGAGTCAGCTTGCCCCTTTAGGATCCCCCTCCCCTAGACAGTCTCAGTCATCCCCAGACCCCGATAACAGTGAAGTCTTTTTCAAGCTCAAACTCTAAGAATTGGCTGACTTGGAACTGAGCGTGAGAGACACAGCTGGAAACTTGGATCAAAAGTACCGTTTTGCTCAAGCAGAAATCTTTTTTAGAAAAAGTTGCACATGTTTGCAGAATATCTCTCAGAAAAAATGGTTCACAATGTAAATTTCTTCAACAGTCTCACATAAAACATGTTCCTCTGAATTAATAACCTATGAACATTCAGTTCTGCATCTTGAGGTTGTGCAAGATCCATTTTTTAAATTGGAAAATCATTGTTAGTCTATTTGCACCAAATGTTAGATGCCAGAATGTACGTAGTGAAAATATCCTGAGTTTTTATATGACTCTTTTAGGTTGACTGTGATCTGCGCTCATGTTTGAGTATTTTTGGGAAAACACATGAGCAGACGGTAGCAAATGATCACAGCTAGAAGACATATGATTTTAATGATCCATTCTTTCCATTCACTTGAACTGTAATGGTATATTTTAGGTAAGTTGAAAACTAGTTGTAATCATCCGTAGCTCATCCATCCACTAGCAATATTTTGAATATGATGGCCGGTATCATTATGAACATAATGTATAGTTTGATGCTAAACACTGCGGTCTTCATGTCTTTGCTGAAAAAATAGAAAGGAGTTATTCCTACAATGCAGGATCAAAGGTCTTAATTTGTATTATTCTTTGTGTAGTGCTTATGTTGTAATTTGAGCAAGCTGCCAATATTTTTGCAAACGTCCTGACCTGTGACGTCACAGCACTTAGATCCTGTATTTCGGTACAGAAGTAGATACTCCACACCCAGTTTATTCCATCTGCATGTCTTTTATGCACTGTAATATTTATCCCAATGCTGTGCTTTATTTTACAAAGATTTTTTTTATATGAAGATTTGTTAATATCCCAAACCTCTTTTGGGGCATCATGTCTGAATCCTCATGTTCTCATTGGTCCGTGGTACTAAAAACAAGATGGAAATGATCTGTAAAGCACGTTTATTTGTTGACCTGCTGTATTGTTTGCACTGCGCTGCCAGTTCTTTGTGCAAAATTTTAGGGACTATATTTAATTCAAACAATGTGTAATTATGACCTGAATAAATCTCAAATGAATATTAATGCAGGTTTCGCAGCTTATTTACTTCATGTGCACATGATCAAGCGACAGCCGTTAGTCCAGAGACAAAAAGGATTCGTTAAGCCTTAATGAGTCTTACACAAGCCGCCACGTGAAAGCCTTTGGTTTTGGTTTTGCTGGGCCTGCTTGTTCCTCTAATTATGGATCCGCTTGGGTCTGTTTACCAGCCTCAACCTCTCCAGACCCCCTGCAGGAAGGGAGAGTGTTCCAGAACAAAGACACACGGCTGCACAAGAGACGACAAGCTCAATTAGTCGTTAAAGGAAAGGAAAAGAAAAAACTCCTTAGAATCACTTGCCACCCAGAAGTATTTACTTTCACTTTCTTAGACCGTAGAGTACATGGAATAAAACCTTCTTTCTGTATAATATTAGCATTACACTTGCAAATGAATATGCTGCACTTCTAACATCATAGAGCACTACTCCAAATCAAAGTGCTCAAAACCTTTACATCAAGTAAAAATAGGAATACTGTTGTGTAAACTGTAAATACTCAATTATAAGTAAAAGTCCAGACTCTACAATGTTAAGTAAAAGTACAAAAATATCAACAAAATCTATCTCATTATACAAAAGTAAAAGTACTCTCTGCAGACGATTGTTTTAGTATGAGGTAAAACAGTAAAGAAACTGCTGAGAGAGAGAGACTGACTTGAAACCTTTCTGATAAAAACTAGTGAACAGGTCAAAAAGATAAATAGATTCCCAGTAGGTTTTCTGAAATGATAAGTTTAAATATTTAAATGAAGCATCAGAATCTGGTTAAAATTCACCTAATTTGCAGTAGCCTGGTCTGACCAGACTCTACTACATCTTCTTTATGCAGAGTCTGTTCACTTCCCATCTCCATCAAGTGTTAACTCACTTGAAGAACTTTGTTGAAGTAGAAAATGATTGGATCTGAATCTGCCATAACCAATCACTAACAGTTTTCATTCACCAGAAAAAAACTCCAGCTTTAACTTCACTTGCATCATCATTTTTCCGCTGCTGTTACTGAACTCTAACCATAGAGGAACTACAACTACAACCATACAGAACTACAACTCGAACTAGAACACAACCTCTATTCACTGATTAGACTGCACATGTAAATAATATTACAATATTATTTTATAAGACACAACCTATCTGCCTCCTGTAACGCTGTCTTGGGAGCTCTCCCCAGGAAGCCTAAAACTTGTGCATGTGGCACCTTTCATATGACCACCCTTCAGTTTGGGAGGTGCTGACTTTGGCTTCACAACTACTCTGGGTTTTAAAATACCTGGGTTTATGTCTCAGAACCAAAGAAGCCTCTTGGATGAGAGGTAAAACATCTTCAGAGAAGCTAAGAAGTCCAGACTTCACGATAGAGAACCTTCACGGATGTAAAACTTGCGAATATACCCAGAGAGAGACTGAAGGGGATGAAAATGGAGCAGAAGTTTGTAGGGGGGCAGAGCCAGGCTGGATTTGCACATTTTTAGAACAGAGATCTGAACCTTCCATGAATCCATGCTCTAAGTTGTTTTTCAGATGTTAAAGACAAAGGCTGCTCCACATTCTGCATAGCTCATGTCCCCTGTGCCCCCCCCCAGAATATCTGCCCATGATCAGATTTACTTTGAACACTAAATCTTCCTTCGGCCCTGAAACCATAAGTGTTCACATGAAGCAGCTGTTGATGTTTCTCAGGACACGGACGTGTCAGTCAAATCTTGTTTCTGAAGCCTCGGCCCCTCCATGAGACACTGCCTGGCCTCTTTCCTCACTTCTGTGAGACTTTCTGAAGCACGACACGCTCATTTTAGCACCGCAGACTTGGCTCCGGCCAGCGCACAAACACAAAAGACGACTTCATTAGGATTCTGAGAAAACCACCAAGTCCCTCTTAAAGCCGTATTTATCTAGACACTCTGGCACAGTCCAGCCTCTCGGCTGAGACTCCGAGTCCTGTTTAGCACTTCAGGCCCTGAGAGAATGTTTTTGTGTGAGAGTGACGGCAGCCCCTCCTTCCTGATGAAATCACGGCCTCTTTTCACAGCTTTGGTGGAAATGAACCAGTTTGATTTGTAGACTCATGCTGGAACCTTCAGGATTTAGTCTAAGACAAAGAAACGGCAGCTTGTTGTGGATTATACTAATGTTAAGATATTATTTGTAGCAGCTCATGTAAACTTTGAGTTTGATTTGATTTGATTTGATTTATTTTGAGCTTATAAAACAAACAAAAAGAATAACAACATAAAAGAACAGAAAACAAATAAACATCTGACATCTGCCAGCACAAAGATATAAATTGATTATCAAGTTCTGTATATTTTTATTATTATTAAACTTCCTAAATAATATCCTAAACTATTACTTAATTCCCAGCATGTGTCCTCTTTTATTTTTTCTATACCTTCTTATCAATTCAGTATTATCCATTTCAACAAGGTACTTTGAAGTGCTTTACATAAAACAGTAAAACCATCAAGGTACAATTTTTGACTAAGCATCAAGGTACAACGGTTCATTAAAAGGATAAAGAAAAATAAATAAACTAAAAAGTAAATTAAGTAACATAATATACAGTAATCAATTCATATTAACATTCAAATATAGACACTGTTCTAAAAATATTCACATAGTAATCTATGTAATCCAGACAATATACAACAAACTATATTATTACAATTCATACCCTCCTCACCCTTTTAACCTCATGAACATATGTTTCTAAATTGAATTGAATTCTGTTCTGTTCTACTTTAGCAGCCCTCCCTAAAATCCAGTAACTTGACAGATTTGGGCTGTAACAAGAGTGAATTGGTCATTTTCCTCAGCGGATGTACCCACGGTTACTGATGAAGAATGAGTCAGAAGGGAGATAAAAAAAAAAAATCTGCTCCAGCTGCTTCCCCTGACTCTGTAAGGCTTCAGTCCACCCACATATTTGTTGTAGAGAAAATGGAATATTCCACAGCTGGGACATGAATCAGATTCTGTAGCTTTTCTATAGCTATAGCTTTTAATGATAATTAAGGGTATTTCCACTTATGTTCTTGTTATAACTAATACAATATAATTTTACATGGAATCTTCTATAATATTCTTTAATCTATATTTAACATAATACTACGAGTTATCATGAATAAAACATTTCACTTACACACACATTTGATAGTTCAGAATACAAAAACAGGGAATCAGGCTTTATTTCTTGTCCAAATGAGAAAGACCAACTGTGAATCGAACACTGGCTATATACAATATTATCATCTTTTCTTATCTGTATCATATATCTGGAAAAGTATTTTTTGAGTCTCAGTTTGCCTATATCAGAATACTTGAAGAGGTCATGTTGCCTTATGCTGGAGAGGAAATGCCCTTGAAATGTAAGTTTCAACAAGACAACAACTCCAAACACAGCAGTAAACCAGCAGCATCTTGGTTCCAGACCAACAAAATTAAAGTTCTGGGGTGGCCAGACCAATCACCAAAGCCTAAACCTGTTAAAGAAACATCAGAAATGTTGTTTCTGGGGCAAAACCAAGCAATTCAGAGGAATTGTGAGACTGAAATACCCGTTCATAGGAGCCAGAAGTTGGTCGACTCAGTGCAACAGAGATGTGAAGCAGGTCTCAGAAATTATCGTTATAGAATTAAATATTAATTTAGTGACTCACAGGAATGATACATCCTTTAGTTTCTTTAGGTTATACAGTATATATTTGAGTTTTTAAAGAAAAAATGATATTTCTTTAAGCAGCCAAATATTCATTTTTCTTCATTTTCTATAAAATAATTTAAAAATTGACACAGTTTTCTTTACATTTAGATTTTGATTTGATTTGGGCTATAAAATGCAGTGTTCCCAATGCACCAAAATACAAATTATTTTAAAGATTTTGCTTTACACATGTTTTTAAACACACTGAAATTATATTGAACACAACTGTAATTGTATCAATCCGTTTAATTTAAGATCATATTAGCAAGTGTGTAAATTCACTGGATATTCTGTTCGTGTGTTTTTAAGATACAGGAAACATCTGTGAAATAGAAAAGAAGAATTTGTAAAAAAAAAATCCACACACATTCTTTACTAGAATGAGCTCCGCTCCCCAAAACCCACACCCCCGCAGCACCAACCCCTCCCTTTCTGGGGTTCTTGTTATGTAATGTTAGTGTTGCTTCTCTACTGACCTCAACTCCAAAACAGCTGGCAATATGTCTGTAAACAGGCACAAGTTGTTGTAGTGAATCCAGTTTGTTCTGTGAGAGAAATAAAAAAAAAGCTCAAATACTAAAACTTCCAGAGGAGAAAACATGATTGATGACGTCTGTGTTCAGACTTCATTGTTGTGCCAGAAGTTTATGTCCCTTTGAGGCCTGATCTCCTCCCTCTGTCTCCTCCCTTATATAAAGCTGCTCCACATCCTGCTGGACTCAACCTGCCTCTGGGTCTCTGAACATTTCACTGGAGTTACTCCACCATCACTTCTTATCTACACTGTACCTGCAGTGACTGAGGTAAGGACACCTTCATCATAAAGTTGAATAATCTGAGGGGTTTTAAATATTCATTATTAGTTTTATCCCATGACGACAAATCACAGTATTAGAAAACTGAATAGTTTGATGTGACATGGAAGATAATAGAATACAGAAACAGATAGTCTCTGTTATATCAAATATAATACTCCCTGGATCAAACTCCTGTTTTATTATATATTTATCTATTTATTTCCATATATAATATTAATTTGGGAGTATTTATTGTGTGTATGTGACTGTGATTGTGTGTGTGTGATTGTGTGTGTGATTGTGTGTGTGTGTGTGTGTGTGTGAGGTTGTATATGTGACTGTATGTGTGTGAGGGACTGTGTGTGTATGCATGGGGGGATGATATTGTAAATGCTATATGAAATCAAATATAATTTTTATATAAAACTAATTATATTTTCTTATTAGTGTTAATGCTGAATACTCATGCTGAAAACGTGATTTATCTGAATATGACCCAGAGAAAAGTAATAATCAGTGTTGTTTTCAGGCTTGTGGCAACATGAAAGTCTTCATGACTTTAGTCTTCTGTGTGGCAGCTCTCAGTGCAGGTAACACACACACACACACACACCAGCAGGCACTGCCCATCTGCTTAGATGCCCAAACCTCTGGTCTCTGATCTGTGATGTTTCTTCTCTCAGGACAAACATCACATATCTGATCTGTTATGTTACTGAATGTGAAACATGTTGTAATGATTCTGCTTTTCAGTTATTTATCAGTGCAAACCGTAGATAAACACACCTCCTGCACAACAGGAAAATGTTTCTTTGCTGTTTTGAGTGATAATCATTTGTGAAATGTGTATCTGCATTCTATAGCTCACACTAGGCTGCAATAATCAGTCAGTTAATCGATTGGTCGGCATCTATCACATAAATCGCCAACGATTTTCATAATCAATCGATTTGAGTCATTTTACAGATGAAAAAACTCTGCTTCCAGCTTCTCAAATCTGCTTATTTTCTGTTTTCTTTACATTAACCGAATCGATTAATCATTAATGACTATTAAAATACTCATTAACTGGTGTGCTAACACACACACACACACATACACCTGCTTCAACAGCAGCTGGACACAGAAACAAGCCCCTGCTGTTTATTTCAGAGCATGTGTTGTGTTGGGATCAGGGATTAACACACTGACACACTGAATAAATAAATAAATAAATAAACAAACAAACAAACAGTGCTGAGTCAGCGTCTCTGCTCGCTCTGTTGTTGTAGCTGCTTGAAATCGTTGCTTCAGGAGTCAGACCATTCAAAGAAAAATAAATTAATTAAATAAATAAATTTAAAAACCCGTCCTCACTCCTGAGACGCTGCATCACACAGCTGTGATGTCACACTGGGAATAGAGGATTTTCCAGAGCTTTTCTGGTCATTAGAAAGATTTTTGACAGATAAAAATTCCATGACTAAAAATCTAGAATACAAAGATTATTAATTAACAGGGTTATAGTTGGGGATGTCCTGTAAAGAGTTTTATAGGCTTCTCTTTTACTGTTGAGGTCTATGGGAAAAATGCTTTTTGGGTCGCAACAGATTTTTTGTTGCAGTACTATGAGTGGCCACTGGAAAAAATCAAGTGCTGCTGAGCGGAGGTACCCTATCCAGGTTTTATAATACATACATGTAATACACTACCATTCAAAAGTTTGGGGTCACTTAGAAATTTCTTTATTTTTGAAAGAAAAGTAATTCAAGATAACTTTAATCAAAAATACCCTCTATACATTGCTAATGTGGTAAATGACTATTCTAGCTGCAAATGTCTGGTTTTTGGTGTCATATCTACATAGGTGTATAGAGGCCCATTTCCAGCAACTATCACTCCAGTTCTAATGGATCAATGTGTTTGCTCATTGCATCAGAAGGTTAATGGATGATTATAAAACCCTTGATACTATCATGTTAGCAGCTAAAAACAGTTTATCTGGTTAGAGAAGCTATAAAACTGACCTTCCTTTGATAAAACAAAGTTTGAAGGAAATTATGACTTCAAATACAAATCATTAATCACAACTCATGGTTGTAAATTAAAGTGTGACACTAAATTGTCTGGGTGACCCCAGACCTTTGAATGGTGGCATACATCCATGGTTTAGCTCAGTCAGTGACATCATTTCCTGCTCTGGTGCTCCTATCAGCAGAGATCACGTTCCCAGATCACTCCTCTCATCTCTGGCCCTCGCCGGCTCGCTGGAGCTTCATCAAAGCACAGAGGGGGCGCCGTCCGCTGTGGCAGCATCCCGTTTCTCACCAGTGGAGGGCTCACGCCTTGCTGTGGTCCAGAAAGCACTGTGATGAATCAATTAACGGTGCGGGGAGGAGACGCCGCGGGCAGGCAGGCAGTGAACTGACAGGCATCTCCGCAGATTCCTCGCCGCTGCCATCCTCGACGGAGGAGGCTGTCAGGCCTTTATACGAGCCGGCCCAAACCGCCTTTTGTTGTCGCCTGCAGTTATGAAGGACTTGAAAACCCTGGCACCTCCGCTCCCCCTCCCCCCCTTCTGACTGACCCTGGCAGGGCATGTAAGGTCCTGCTGGACACGCTGGGAATGCCATTGGTCACAGTTACGGCAAAGAGAAAACAACTTTCAGTGTCATGGTTAATGTCAGGGGAGGGGGGGTGTGATGGGGTGGGGTGGAGGGATTCATCCCCTGCTCTGATTACACAGTGAGGGGAGGGGGTTAAAGAACCGTGCCGGAACACATCTTTAATAGTCGGATCCCCCCGCAGATACCCCCTCCTTATCCCTAATAAAAAAACTTCTGTTGAATTACTACACAAAACCTATTGGTGTAATAGTGGTTGTGTAGTCATGTGTAGCAATTGTGTAGTAAATGTGTATATCTATACACTATTCATGACACAACAGGAGAGTTCAGTAGTGAAACAGTCATGTTCCAAGTAGTAATCAAAGAGTAGTGAAAAAAACTGTTAAAGCTGCTGCCTCACTACAACAGCATTTAAATAATGATGCAGTCATTTTACTACTTGATTGTGTAGTGAATATATGTCACACAACACTACATATTTTATATAGTGATCAAGTAGAGTTTTAGTAAATAGCAGTAGTAGTAGTACCAGTAGTGAATATGTAGTAAAAACACTACTAAAACACTACATATATTTAAATAGTCATCAATTAGAGTCTTTAGTAGCCATTTGTGTTAAAGGAGTAAGGTGAAAATATGACTATCATCAAATGATTGTCTTCAGAATGTACAAAAACAAACAAAATAATATTAATAATACTGGTAATAATAATAATATTAATAAATGTGAAGGAATGAGTAGTGATTGTATAATACTTTACCAACAAAACAATAGTGAGTATCAGTCATGCAGTGATTTGAATATGCATCATGTAGTAATTATCAGTAGTTATGCTCTACTTGTTATTATTTAAATGACTACATCAATCACTATATATTACAATAGCAAACAAGTAGTGAAATGCTATTGTTTTTGTAGATATTTAGTAGTAGTGATCAGTAGTGATTCAATAGTGTTTTTTTTACAAGGGGTACCTTCAGATGTCCTTTTCCTGCAGGTTCCATGAGAAATAACCAACAAAAACAACCCATTGTCCCCCCAGTCAGTTGTTGTTATTTACTGCTGTGGTGCAGAGAAAAAAAACAAATGAAGGCAACTAAACAGCGACAATAAGCTTCTTTAGACTTCCAGAAGCTGCTCCACACACAAGTGCGTAGACATGAAACCACTAATCAGCCAAAAAGCTCTGTTCTCATCTGTGTTCTAACACCCGGGCTCCGTCGCTTTGACCAAAATTCACTAACACGTTTGTTTTTCCATTCCAGCTGCCAAGGAGTTATCCATCACCACTATAAAGGTATTTTTGTTTTCCCTCTCCACACTTGTGCAGCCATGTGACATGAGTCCTAGGGCAGAAACGGTCTTACCCCTCATGTTGTGTTGATCTGGTGTTCCTGGTCAAATTCAACCATTCCATTAAGACTCATCATAAAAATTGTAATAACACATCACATCTTGTTGTGTTATAGTTTTTCTTTTTTTCATACATCTTGAATTTGAGTTCTGAAAAACACAATTTCTGGATTATTTTGACAAAAAGAAATAATCAGATGAAACTTAGTCTACTGTTTATCACAGACTACTTTGGTTTACCAAGTTACCATTGTTTTGAAACCATTCAAAATATGGTGTCTGTCTGTGTGTGTGTGTGTGTGTGTGTGTGTGTGTGTGTGTGTGTGTGTGTGTGTGTGTGTGTGTGTGTGTGTGTGTGTGTGTGTGTGTGTGTGTGTGTGTGTGGTGTGTACCTTTGTGTTCAATTAGTTCAATTTCGTTTTCATTTTTTTTAATCGCATCTTTTGGAGACAAAAGCTTTGAGATGGTTGGATTTAACCAGGAACACAACATGAGGGTTAAAGGATAATTACATGTTGGGTTTTATTTTTGTTGACTATTATCCAAATCAGTAATAATCATACTGTGCTGGGGTGATTCTGTTGAGTTATAGAGAAATTGAGCAGAAACACAAGGTGATCAGACAGGTTGTAACCTTTTTCTTCTGTTAGGGTTGGCATCGACCCCGTTCTAGGTTTTAAATGCATACAATTTTAAATGCGTTAAGGTTTTTTGACTTTGTCAAGTACCTCTGATTCAACAAAATAAAACTAATTTTTTCACTAAATTATAAAATCCTCTGGTTAAATAATAACCTTTGTGCATTTAGGGTTGGTTTTGACCCAGTTTTAAAAATAAGAATATGACACAATAATTACAATAATAAATAATAAAATCAGCAGACACAATGACAGACAGCTCTTCTCCCAATCATTTGAGCTTCAGGGGATTTTTATTTTTTTTGTTATCCAGTTTACCTGCACACGCAAGCAATTCTATATGTTTCTATTGAGGTTCATTTTACTATGATTTAAACCGATATGGAGCCGTATAGTGACAAATAAAGACCCAGAAACCTACACCAAAAATATTGAAACAAATATTGTATTGGTTAAGGAAGCCTAACAAGGTAACCAACTAATGAGAAACAAATTAGTTAATAAATGAAAATTTTTAGTGTATATTACAGTTGATTTGAGACATGGGTCAAACAACATGGGACAGCAAACTAACACAAGAGGAAGGTTAAACAAAACTTCACATTAGTCTGCACCAACTGTGACCACACGTATCCAACGTCCTGTCAGTGGCTCAGGATGTGAAGCTTGTCTCCTTTGATCTCAACATGACTAAAATGGACACATAGCTTAGTCCTTCCGGTAGAAACAATCAGCTGTTCAGCAGAGAAATAGAATCATACAAACACTCCAGAAAATTTCAGGACAAAATGTCTTATGTTTACAATCCAGACTGCAAATGAGTCTACAGTAAAAACGAGCAGATGTCAGAGGTCTGTGTTGTATTTTAGGTAAAAAGATGCATTCTTGCATTACTTAATCATTATATATATATTGTAATATGACTATGACGATGAATATGAGTGTAAGAAAGGGGCAGATCCTTTTATTAGCCATTTATTTACTGTTTTGGAGTTCGGTTTGTGTTTTGGGGAGTTTATTCTTGATCTGTTTGGTGAAAAAAGACCAAATCAAATCAAATTAAGGCAAATGGGCTGCAGCATTGTTTTCATTAACTATACTGAGCAAAACTTCAAGCTTTAACAAAACATCAACCAAAAACACATATAAGTCATTAGAAACATTGATACATGTAAGTCTCAGGTCATGAAAGCCGTCACCTTTAACCCTGAGAAGTGATTTCTTCACTACAGAGCCCCTCTGGTGACATTGGATAAAGAATAAATAATGCAATACTCTTATGAGATAATTATTATTGTGGCCAGATAGTGTTGATTATAACTGTAACTCAGTAAACATGGTGCAGGTGACTATCAAAAACTCTAAGATCTAAAAATATAGCTATGATGTTTTTTGTGTTTATTGTAGGTAAAACATGTCAGTAATCCATCTACAATCAACTGATAAACTTCATCAAAAATAGTGATCTAATCAAAATACAAACATAGTAACGCATTAGCAAAGTGAGACTCCACCTCTGAGCCTCTCTTCATTCACAAAAATACACAGACAGATCACCAGGATAATTAATGTTTATTCCACTGTAGCTGAAGCACCCTTATATGACAGGTCACATGACCATCTCTGGGCAGCAACATCATCATGATAAACAACACACTATATCTATCTCCTACACATGGAAACTTTGACTTGATGTTGATTATTTTAATGCAGGAATTAATTAGGACTGAAGTCAATGCAACATGATCAGTGAATTTGCTTCTTATTGGAAATTGATGTTTTGACTGAGCTTCAATCAGACATCATGACAGTTTCAGCCAAACCTTTCAGTTCAGGTTATAGTACGTTCATCAGGCTGTGATTTACTTTCCTCGTGCTCCTAAGTTTTTTTTCACACTGTAACATGCTGCTCATGTATCACACCATGATGAACGTGCTGTAACATAAATATCCAACAATGAGCAACAATCAACTCTATCTCCATGGAAATGAAAACACTACCTCGTGGCCATGCAATAATTGTCTTGTGGCCACACTTCACAATCTCATGGTTACTTATTTTTTACCCAATGTCACTAGATGGGCTCGTGCTTCATTTTTTTTACATTTTAAATGAGTGTCTTTGTTGCGTTTCCTTCAGCAAGACCCGTACACCATGAGCCGCGGCTCCTCAGGAGAGCTGGAGGGTTTCTGCATCGACCTGATTTCCGAGCTCTCTAAGAAGCTGGGCTTCAGGTACAAAGTGCACCAGGTGAAGGACAACCGCTACGGAGCTATGGACGCCAGCGGCAACTGGAACGGCATGATTGGTGAGGTCACCAGAGGGGTGAGTCACCTGATGAAGTATCAACTTTGCATATATATGTGCGATATACTCCTACATTTCATGACTGGTCCATCATCCTGTTTTTTTTCTTTTCTCTGCCCCCCCAGGAGGCGGACCTGGCGGTGGCTTCTCTGACCCTCACTGCTGTCAGGGAGCAGTTTGTGGACATGACAACACCCTTCATGCAAACGGGCCTCGCCTTCCTGCTGCGCAAAGACACAGCGTCTGAAGACAACAGCTTCAGCCTGCTGGCTCCGTTCTCCTCCGACACCTGGGTGGGCGTCCTCATCGCCTTCCTGCTCACCACTCTTTGCGTCTTCTTGGTGGGAAGGTGAGCACCTCAGGGTCCCACTAACAGGGTGGGAATTCCGTGAGGGCTATTAGAGCCGTGTTGGCAGGTTACTTCAAACTGTAATGCATTATTGATTAGTTGTTACTGTCATTACAAAGTGAATTATAACATTACAATATTACTCTATTTAAAATATAAGGTAATGTACTATTGCATTAATTTTAAGTTACTCTCACCAAAATAAGCAGAAATATGGATTCATCAATCTAAATATAGATTCCACTGATTCCACTGTTTAAAGTGGTTTTCATGTCTTCAACAACAAGTCTCCTAACTTCTTGATGCTGAAGAATCTCAGAGCAGGAGAATGTTCATTTAGTCTGTTTTGCGGTTTTATCTCTACTCTCAGGCTAGTCTTGCTTCCTTGCTAACTTTGACTATGATGTTCTTCAAATCCTTATGTTTCACAAACACAAAGTAATGAGTGTGTGTCCATATGTGTTATGAATATGTGAATGTGTTATCCAATGTTTCTGCAGGTTCACTTATCTCCATCTTCGTCTGACACGCAATTAATTTGTATGAAGAAAAACAACAACAAAAAAAAATCCACTTCAATCCAGGTTAAAAATGCGTGTTACAAAAATCTAACCATTTTTTTCCTGTAATGCCTTACATTTCTGTATTACAGGAAATATCAATGCATTACAGTAATTTATTACTTTTTTACTCCCAACACTGCTGAAAAGTTCCCGTTTCTGTCTCTGTGGCCTCAGTCTACAGCAGAGGAGAGTCAGACTCTGAGTGAATGACCACTACATCCTAATATATAGTCTTTAGAGGACCTGCTGGTCATAGATCACTGACACAGGGTCTGTGACTCAGTTATTCCTATCTGCATTAAACACATTTAACCTCATTTTAATAAATATATTTCAGTAACCAAATAGACACAGGTGCTTCTTTATTGCAGCTTCAGCAGTGCTTGTGTCTGCTTTTTTTCCCAGGATCAGTCCCAGTGAATGGGCCGAGCCTGACTCAGAGGAGCACAGCTTCACTCTGCTGCACAGCTGCTGGTACATCACTGCAGCCCTCACCCTACAAGGTACCACACACACACACACACACACACACACACACACACACACACACACACACACACACACACACACACACACACACACACACACACACACACACACACACACACACACACACACACTGTCTCTGTTTCTCCTCCTGTCCCATTCTCTGTGTCTCTGTCTCTATTTCTCTTCCTGTCTCTGTTTCTGCTTTCTCACAACACACTGAATGATGTGAACAGCAGTATATCCTCCAGGCTTAGGCAGCAGTGGCCGACAGGTTTGAATGTTAAACGTTGCTAAACTGTGGACTGAGAGTTTGAAACCATGGGACAATATTTATATAACACCTGGACCTTTTATGTATGTATAATCCAAACCATATTAAGATAAGGTTAAATAATCTTTTATTTATCCCACAGTGGGGAAATTGCATTAGCAACAACAGTAGACAGTACAAGTGACATGCAAGAAAAAGAAACAAAGTCTATATATAAAAATTAAATAAAATATAATACAATATAAGATAAATGCACCATATATACAAGATAAATACAAGATACATATGTTACAGTGAATAGTGTAAATTATTGCACATGAATTGAACAGTAGGGTAAATTATTGCACATGACAAATTATTGTCTAAATGCGAAAGTGTGAAAAAATGAAATCTACCTTTCTATAATATGAAACCTTTAAATAAAAAACCCTACAATTTCAGTTTTAGTAGGAGCATATATAGTTTTTAGAGTATTGACCCTGGTCTTGGGTCCCTGGTTCTCCTCCCTCCAGGTGCTGGTCCTCACCCTAAAGCCCCGTCAGGACGTCTCATCAGTGCCGTCTGGTGGCTGTTTGCTGTCCTGCTACTCGCCTGCTACTTTGCCAACTTCACCTCCCTGCTGCACTCCAACAACAAACACGTCTCCATCAGGAGCTTCGAGGACCTCGCCAACCAGGACGTGATGGATTACGGCACAGTGGACGGCGGCTCCACCATGTTGTTCTTCAAGGTGCCGTCAGAGCTGCTTCACAAGGCCTGAGACGCACAACACAGTGTCTGGGACAGGGGAAGATTCAGGTGTTTCCTCTCTTTCTCCCAGAATTCCAACAACCCTGTGTACCGACGCATCTACCAGCACATGGAGCGTCAGAAGAGCTACGTGTCCAGCATGGAGGAGGGCGTCCGCCGGGCCCAGGAGGGAGACTTCGCCTTCATCGGGGAAGCGGTGTCCTTGGACCTGGCAGTGGCTCGCCACTGTAAACTGACCCGCTCACAGGAAGTCATCGGAATGAGAGGCTACAGCATCGCAGCACCTCTGGGTGAGTCGGCTGCTTCTCAGCTACCACAGATCCAGACTATTCTGATGTCAGTTCTATATGCAATATTTACATTTTTGTTTTATCAGTTTGAACTTTTTAAAATCTTTTTTCATGAATTTTAACTTCAAGAGTGTTATATATAAGTGTTATATATAGGGTGATATCAGGTAAAATGGGCTATTTATGGTTTTGGAGCCCCAGCCCCTCTGGAAATTTAGAGCCAATGACTATAAAAGATTTCAAACTTTTTACATAACTGTGCTTGACTAGTAACACGTGATTCGATTAGTTTATGGTTTCTATGGTGATTTGATTAGTTTATGGTTTCTATGGTGGTGAGACAATACTTCAAATCTAGATTGAACCAGGAATGTTCATGGTAAGTAGCCTGGTATGACAAATCTAACTAAACTATTATAGGGATGATAAATCTATTAAAAACAAATAGGCACATAAAAACTATGCATGATATCTGTCTTGAAGGCATCCATCAGAAATAATACTGTTAGTTTGATATATTAACATATTGTTTGGAAAAGTGATGTTTATCTTGGTGGCCCAATTTACCTTATCCCCCTAAACTAAAATGGGCCACTTGGTTTCAGCTAAAATGGGCCTAACTCTCTGTGTCACTAACAAACATGACATTTGGTTGAACTACAATATGAACAGTATTAATGCAACTCAAAGTAGTCACTACTTTTGCTGTGTGTCACTTCACAAACACAGATCTGCTATTGTTTTAATAGCAGAATATGAGTTTGCATGCATTTTAAAAGTTGTAGTTCTAAGGAATTGTGTTTTAAAATTAAAACTGATGATGAATTCATTTTGAATTTGGATTTCCCTTTGTCATTTGACTGGCCCATGATAAAATGGCCCATTTTACCTGAAACTGCTCATGCAAAAAAAAACAAAAAAAAATGGCACAGTGGATGTTTCAAGATTTGTATATATATATATATATATATTACATTACATTATTATATTATTATCACATAATTCCAACACAATATGTGTCAGAAACAGTCATTATTAATCATAAATATACATGGAAAAGTATATTTGGTATTGTGTTATTGTCCCAATAGATTTATCAAAAAGTGGCCCAACTTACCTGATGTCACCCGCTTTACACAAAAAATCTGTGTGCTGATGTTAGCAAGGCCTCACCATCACATTTCCACTTGGTACAGAACAATGCTACATTTTTCCTTTTTAATTCCCTCCACTGGCTTCCTGTGCAAACTAGAATCCATTTTAAGATTTCATTGTTTGCATACAAAGCCTCCAGTGGACTGCCCCCTACAGTCTGACCTCCTGCACCTTTATGCTTCAATTTGGTCTTTGAGGTTGGTGGACCAGTCACTCCTCACCATCCCCAAGGCCAGAACAGAAGAATCTGGACTGGATTGAATGAAGCTTTTTCAAAGTTGCAAATATAAATCCATATGTGTCATTAAATAATACAAAATCTTTTTTTTTTTTTTTTTGGAAAAAAATCTTTTTTAAATCTTATTGATCTTATTATTTTTCTATTTGTCTTTTTTTATTTTCTTATTCTTATGTTAATGCCATCAACCTATCAATGGAGACTAATCTTGCATATTATAATACACACTACCATTCAAAGGTTTGGAGTCACTTAGAAATTTAATGTCTGGTTTTTGGTGCATCGATATCTACATAGGTGTATAGAGGCCCATTTCCAGCAACTATCACTCCAGTGTTCTAATGGAACAATGTGTTTGCTCATCAGAAGCCTAATGGATGATTAGAAAACCCTTGATGCTATCATGTTAGCACAGCTGAAAACAGTTTAGCTGCTTAGAGAAGCTATAAAACTGACCTTCCTTTGATGAAAGCAAAGTTTGAAGGAAAAAAGTATTTCAAATACAAATGATTATTTCTAACCTTGTCAGTGTCTTGATTATATTTTATATTTATTTTACAACTCATGGTGGTAAATATGACTTTTCAACAGAAAATTGTGTGGGTGACCCCAAACTTTTGAAAGGTAGTATATGTTCATTAATATATATTGTCCCTGTTTAAATAAACTCAAACTCAAGATGCACATTGTTGGTGACACCTTGGCTAAAAAACAGCAACAGTTTTTGATATGGAAACTTTGAGTGTGCCTCCTAAAAAGCTTCACTCTGGCCAGACCTACCACACACTACTGCTTTTCAGTACAGGAACATGGACACTGCATCCACAGCTGCCCCTCTGTGCTGTGGAGGAACGTGTGTGAAGTGGTGAAGTTTCGTGCAGACTGAGTCAGAGCCTCGGGGTACAGCGGGGTCTAACAGTGTCTCTCTGCTGCTCCAGGGTCCCCGTGGGTCAAGAACCTCACCGTGGCCATCCTGCAGCTCAGCGAGTCCGGCGAGCTGACTTACCTGCGGGACAAGTGGTGGGCCAGCAGCTGCATGGGGGCCGAGGGGGCCAACCCCTCTGAGGCCCTGCGGCCCCACGACCTGCGTGGCCTCTTCCTACTGCTGGGCCTGGGGCTGGGCACCGGGCTGCTGCTGGCCCTGCTGGAGCTCCTGTCCAAGGCCCGCAACCTGGCCAAGGACGGCAAGGTAGGGTATCAGGGGGATGTCAGGCAGATCCATGGATCCATACATCTGTGGATCAGATCATGGATGTATTATAAAACTGGATAATGGACTGAAAAATAGCTGCCATTTATTTCAATGGAAGTTGCTCGCATGACGCATGCACCGAAAAAGTTCCTGACTTCTGGGTTTGTTTCCGTGTTATGCGACCCATAGAGACTGATCAGTAGTCACCTCTCATGATACACTGGGGTGATGAGAACATTGCATTGCAAAAGAAAAGAAAGTGAGTTGTTTAATTCAGTCACTGAAGAGATTAGAAAAATTTGAAGAAGATAGTTCAAAGAAAAACAAATAAATACGGAATACAAAGCTTAGTAATTAACAGGGTTATATGTGAGGATGGACTGTAAACAGTTTTACAGGTGGTCTAAATGCGTTTTGGGGTCACAGGATTTCTTGTTGCAGTACTATGAGTGACCGCTGGGGGAAAAATCGGCATGCTGCTGAGAGGTGGAGCCACATCCAGGTTTTATAATGCATCCCTGGATCAGATCCTCCTCTGTTACTGTCAAACAGGAGCAAAAATCTCATTTCATTCATAAGGGGTACAATAAACAGTACATTTTCAGAGAATAATTTCTGAAAGGGACATAAAAAAATGTCCCTTTCAGAAAGGGACATTTTCTGAAAGGGACATTCAGAAATATATAATAATCTGGCACTATTATCTTCTCTTTCTCTGTAACACACCTTTACAACTTGCCTCAGCATGTTCAAATGTTTTAAACAATATTTAAAAGTCAGTCAGTCATTTTCTATACCTGCTTATTCCTCATTAGGGTCACATGGTCTGCTGGAGCCAATCCCAGCGCGTTACGGCGAGAGGCAGGGATACACCCCAGATGGTCGCCAGCCAATCGTGGGGCACACACACCATTCACTCACACACTCACACCTACAGGCAATTTAGAGTCTCCAATTAACCTCAGCATGTTTTTGGACTGTGGGAGGAAGCTGGAGTACCTGGTGAAAACCCACGCAGACACGGGGAGAACATGCAAACTCCACACAGAAAGGTCCCAGACCCAGGACCAAGGTGGTCTTGAACCTGCGACCTTCTTGCTGTGAGGCAACAGCGCTAACCCCTGCTCCACATATTTAAAAGTATTAAAAGTAATTATAGTAGTTATAGCAGTGTTCCATATATTTTTATATTTATACATAAGGAAAATGAGATGATGAATGAATGAGGTAAAATTAGTTAAATCTTTGATGGAGGACCATGTCCCCCTCTCTCTACTCTTCTTCCCGTTCTCTCCTCCCTCCACCTAGTCGCTATTGCTACGGTAACTTACATTGTTAGAGCTTGTTAACGATTATTAGATCTGATCTTAACCATCAAACTAATAAAAAACAGGCTGATTTTGGACTAATTTTGAACAAGTGGTGTGATAAATGACTGGTTTCTACATATTAGATTGAATGTTTTTTTTCCCATGTAGCTAGCTACTTGCCGACAAAATTAGCTGTTAACCACTGGCCCCGCCCAGTGAAAAAACAGCATCTGGATCCAACCACTCTGAGGAATGTGGGGGAATCATTTTTCAACAATTAAGGAACACATTGATTTACATTTAGCAGTGCTTCTGTTAATTTGACATTTCTCTAATATTATCTAATAAATCATTGATTTGTATTGACATTTTTTGGGGGGAGGACATCTTTGTAGAGGGGGGGGGCATGTGCCCTGTCCCCCCTGGGATTTCCACCTATTCCATCAAACATGAACATGTTTTTTTCCTCCTCTGCCACAGACGTCCTGCTGCTCCGTGTTGACTTCAGAGTTGAACCGGCGGTTCAGCAGCGGCGCAGCAAGCACGGAGCAGGACGCCACGGACAAAAGCAAAGCCTGAAGGCAACTTCTTTCTTACCCGTTCCATTAAACGCATCGGCTTTCTGTGTTTCCATAGCAACAGGCTCATGTTGTGTACTTGTTCAGTGTGTTTTATATCCAGCAGCAGCTAGCAGCTACAGGTCTGATGTTTGTCTTGCTGTGTATAACTGAGTCTTTTCAGCTAATTGCAGATTATCTGCCTGACTCATGTGCTAACATTTGGCTAATTATGTTTTCTATTACTTGATTTTATTCTCTGCCTGCTTATATGTTTTTTTCAGTCCAGGGACAACATGTATTAAAGTGTTCTGTCTGTCCCTGTAAAAATACAACCCAACAATACACTGTGGACATCCAGTTTCTCCTCAGATGTATTTGTATATCATCAAACTGAACTGCTTCTTCTTGAGTCATAATAACATTTTTATAATGTCTTTTATCCCCCAAATAAAACCCAGATATACAAAATGCTCATTTATAATATATAATACAACTTACATTTTTAAACATTCTGGGAATTTAGTCTTCACTTCATCTTTAGTAAAACATTTTAGAACATTAGAGAAAACAACTCAAACAACAACTCAGCATCAACAAGCAAACTTCAGGGTGTTCTGTATAAAAACAACTTTAGATTCCATGTTACAGCTGCACAACTAAATGTGTTTTGGTTTATTTTCTGTGACTGTGACTGAGTGAGAGAACAAATGCCACTATTGGTCAGCAGCCCTGTGTTGGACTTTCCTCATTGGCTGCTGCTCTTTCAAAATGAAATGCTGTAAACATGGAGGTGACACATCAAATCCTGTGAAGATGCATTAAGAATATTGAATAAAAAACTAATACGTAGGGTGACATCAGGTAAAATGGGACACTTTTTGGTAAATCGCTTGGGACAATATCACAATACCAAATATGTCTTGTCTATGTATATTTACAATTAATAATGACTTTTTCTGGCCCTATAAATCTTGAATCATGGATGAGTGGGTGCAGATAAAATGGGCCGATCAAATAGCAAAGAGAAATTCAAATTCAAAATGAATCCATCACCAGTATTAATGTTAAAACACAATTGCTTAGAATAACATAACTTTTAAAATGCATTAAACAAACTCATATTGTTTCTATTAAAACGAGAACAGATCAGATATGTGTTGTACACACACGCTAACACACCTATGTATACAAGCTAAGCTTGTAGCTATCACTATACAAAAGCTAGCACCCAGTCATATGTCTCTGTCAGTGACACAGAGGGTTAGGCCCATTTTATATGAAACCATATGGCCCATTTTGGCTTAGAGGGTAAAGGTAAATTGGGCCACTGAGGTAAACCTCACTTTTCCAAAAAAAACCTGTCAATATATCAAACTAACAGTAATATTTCTGATGGATGCCATCAAAACAGATATCATGCATAGTTTTTATGCGCACATTTGTTTTTAATAGAATTATAATCCTTATAATAGTTTAATTAGATTCATCATGCCAGGCTACTTACCATGAACATTCCTGGTTCAATCTAGATTTGAAGTATTGTCTCAATCACCATAGAAACCATAAACTAATCAAATCACCTGTTACTTGTCAAGCACAGTTATGTCAACAGTAACTAGCTAACTTTTCCAGGTTCTCCAACAGTCTCCTCAGCAGCAGCGGTGCATTATTTACTGTTGTTCAGCTGGTTATTCTCCTGCTTCAGCATTTGGAGGCGCTGTTGGATCGTTGATGGTGTGAAGCTCTGTAGGTTTGGCTCATGAAGCCTTCACTGATTCATTAGAGCAAACAGATCAGTTCTCTCAGTAGACATTAATGAACAGGCTCACTATTTTTCAAGAGTATCTTAAAAAAAATCAGGTGCTCAAATGAGCAGTGAAACAAGTTATATATGATATAATCTACAGAATCTGGCGACTAGACAAACAACAGTGTATGAATCTGTGTTTTTTTTAGTTGAAATATTAATAGATTTTGAGCTGGATGTGTGAAATGTCTCCCGTCTTTCAAAAGACCCTTAACTTTACAGAAGAATAATATCACTGCTGTTCCTGTCATTTGTTCAGGAGGCTGTATCTATTCAACACATTATCAGATACACTGATCAGGGTTCTTATACCCGTAAAAACTACTTTAATTTGGGTGCATATTCCCAATTTAAAGTAGCTTTTATCTAAATCCCCCTCAAACAGGTCAACAGTCAACAGCAGTTGACTGCTCTTCATGCCCTGGGCCCTCTTGTAGGTTCTTGACAAAATACAGTTTATTTTTGATTCTATGAACACTGGGATGTTACTGCAAGCAAACATACAGCAGCAACACTATTGCAATTTATATTCAAACATTTTCAAGCATTTCAAGTTAGTGAAACCAAGTAGTTCTACTATTATCAATTAAATATCCCCTCCAGACATGTGAGACAAAAATGTATAATTATCTTTTAAAAATCGAAAAGGTCCTTAAAAGCCTTAAAATGTTCATCTCCTCCTCCTCCTCCTCTTTGGACATCAAATGTTTCCTTCACCGTTTAGAGCTGCAACGATTAGTTTATTAATTGATTAATTTTCATTTTTAAGAAGAAAATGTCCAAATTCTCTATTTTCAGGTTTTCTTCTCTGATTATTTTCTGGTCTCTTTAGTCTCCTGTCAGTAAAATGATGATCTTTGGGTTGTGGACAAAAAAAGAGTTTGAATCTTCAGCTTTGGGAAACAGTGATTGATATTTACTCCAGTTTATGAATCAAATAACTAATCGATTAAATGTTTAATCAATAGATTAAACATTGATCAAAATAGTTGTTAGTTGCAGATCTATACACAATCATACTGCACGTTGTAGTCCACGGGCACCTGTACTGTCTTGTTGAAGTTTTTTATGTATGTGTGTGTGTGTAGAAATGTGGGAGAATCAACTTATATTATAAAGATCTAAAGGCTCAACAGGTGACTGATGTCTACTGATTCAGCTTTTGTTGGTTCAATCCTCAGTTACAGCTTTTAAAGTCAGAAACACAAACCTAGAGTGAAAAGCTCCAAGAAACTAACACCAGCACGTCAGTTCAGTTTAGTGTGTTAGAAAGTTCAGTCCTCGCTGTTTTCTAAAGTCCAACATCCAAACTGAAGATGTTAAAACACCCAGAGAACATCTCTCAGTGTGAAGGGACTTTGTTGAGTTGTGTGTTTGTTGAGGCATCAGTGACACAGTCTGGTTCGAGTCCCTTTCATCAGAAATATAATAATATAATCTGCAAATATGTAAAAAGAGACAAACATATCTAACCCTCTATTGCATAGTGTTGCCATTAGGCAACAATTACTTCATTTTCATTTTTCTAAAAAGTTGTGATATAAAATTAATGTTTTTTCAGTTAGGTGTGAAAAGGGGGCTTTTATTTTGAAGGACATACAATTTATGAGGTCACATGACCAGGATATCCTGTTCGCTCATGGACATTTGACATGTGAGTATCACTGTCTCATAACTGAAGGTTGTCTTTTACTAATATATCTATTATTTAGTAGTAAAAACATTCAACATATTTTTTAGTAGGTTTAAGTCATATTTCATGTAATAGAGGGTTAAAGAAGCATTAGCTGCTACATATGGACAACATTCTGTTTGACGATAGCTGCGTTAATACAGCGGTGGGTAGAAATGTCTTCTAGGTGTGTGAAATGACCTGCACTTGAACCTGCTAATCAGCCTCAGGACTCATTGATTCGGCTCCGGCAGAAGAAGACAGGCCGAGACTGAGGAGGCAGCGGGCCGGAGGCCTGGGAGAGACGGGGAGAGGTTGGAAAAAAGACGAGTATTGATTGGGTGGCAGGCAGCTCCTGACAGCTGCGCTAAGCTAGCACGTCCTCCCTCAGCCGCGGTCTGCAGCCAGCCGACAGGGAAGTGGCTAAACAGATTAATGTGTAAATCCCACAGATTTCCTGCCCCTCCCCCTACCACCTCCAAACATAAAATAGATGTGATTGATGATATGAGATTGGTGATGAAGTGATTTCTACATCTAACCCTGATATGATTTTCTTTAAATCAGGGGTGTCAAACATGTGACATGGGGGCCAGAACTGGCCCGCTAAAGGGTCCAATCTGGCCCACTGAATGACTGTATGACGTTTGACAAAAAAACATTTTTAACCAGTTCCTATTTTTTTTTAAAGAAATGTGAAGTCAATGAGAATCTTTCACGGGTTAAGAGATACAATATTTACAGTATTGATTTAGAAATACATTACTGCTCAAAAGGTTGGGGTCACCCAGACAATTTAGTGTTTTCTATGAAAAGTCACACGTTTATTTACCACCATGAGTTGTAAAACGAGCAGAATATTTTATTAGACTGGCCTTCTGAAGCAAATGAAGCATGATACTGAAGCATTGTACCATTAGAACGCTGGAGTGATAGTTTCTGGAATTGGGCTCTATACACCTATGTAGATATTGTACCAAAAACCAGACATTGCAGCCAGAATAGCTGCATATGTAGTATTAAATACATGTATTGGTGATTAGAACAGTGGAAAAACTACAGGGCTGATTTTCGTGAAACTCTGTAGAAGGGTAAAGAATTGGCCATGTTTTACTGCCCACTAGTGGCTCCTGCTGGTCAATGGATTGTTAACAGTTAATTTAGCAGTTGACAGAACTTTTACCTTGTGCTTTCTAAGCACCTTTCTTGTTGTTTATGCTTAGAGGACAATGAATTAAATTACATTAATTTCCAAACCAAATGCAACAAAAACATTTGCTGTTGATGCTGTGAAAATTCAGCATCTACTGTAGAATCGTGTGAGGAGAACATGGAGATCCTGCTGAGAACCAACCAGGAACTGCTCTCTTCAACCCGTTCGATCGTTACTGTTATTCGAGTAGAAAACTCTGCCCTGCCCTGTAGATATTGCACCAAAAAACAGAAGTTTGCAGTTAGAATATTCATTTACCACAATTTACCCCCCCCAAAATAAAATAAAATAAATTTTGCTTGAATTGACAGATAATTGTTTTCAATTTTTCTAAATTCAAGACCAAACCAAGAAAATAAAAAACTTGAAATGAACAAAATTATCTTCCAATGAAATAATTTAGTCAGTCATCTTCATCAGTCGTCGCAGGGGTCTGCTGGAGCCAATCCCAGCACGTTACAGGAGAGAGACGAGGCCAGTCTATCGTGGGGCACACACACCATTTACTCACACACTCACACCTACGGGCAATTTAGAGTCTCCAATTAACCTCAGCATGTTTTTGGACTGTGGGAGGAAGCTGGAGTACCTGGTGAAAACCCACGCAGACACGGGGAGAACATGCAAACTCCACACAGAAAGGTCCCAGACCCAGGACCAAGGAGGTCTTGAACCTGCGACCTTCTTGCTGTGAGGCAACAGCGCTAACCCCTGCTCCACATATTTAAAAGTATTAAAAGTAATTATAGTAGTTATAGCAGTGTTCCATATATTTTTATATTTATACATAAGGAAAATGAGATGATGAATGAATGAGGTAAAATTAGTTAAATCTTTGATGGAGGACCATGTCCCCCTCTCTCTACTCTTCTTCCCGTTCTCTCCTCCCTCCACCTAGTCGCTATTGCTACGGTAACTTACATTGTTAGAGCTTGTTAACGATTATTAGATCTGATCTTAACCATCAAACTAATAAAAAAAAACAGGCTGATTTTGGACTAATTTTGAACAAGTGCTGTGATAAATGACTGGTTTCTACATATTAGATTGAATGTTTTTTTTTTCCCATGTAGCTAGCCTGCTCCACCTGAAATAAAATATTTAAAGATAATTCTGTTCAATACAGGACTAATTGTACCAAACAATATATTCCCACTTGTTATGATTTAATCTATTACAATATGGAATAACTGGGACATGGAAGTTCACGTTTTAATGTAATCTCTCCTGTTTTATAACTATTAATGGTTTGTAAGTGTAATAGTAGCAAATAGTGTAAATAATGTAGTTCTTTACATAAAAAGGAGCTGTGATTTATATTTATTTATTTATTTGTTTATGTCCGGCCCACTTTATATTAAATTGTGCTGTATATGGCCAATGAACTAAACTGAGCTTGACGCCGCTGCTTTAAATTATCTATCAGCATGAATCTATTTATTCTCCATGTTACAGACAGTCTGCTTCAGACTTGACTACAGACTTAACTTCTGTGAATCTGCTTTATTTATCTGCCACATATACAGGAGTTAAAATCCCATTTCATTGACAATAAACAGTACATTTTCAGAGAATAACTTCTGGAGGGGACATAAAAAAATAATACTATACTAACATACTCCCATAATAATCTGGCCCTATATTCTCCTTTCTCTTTGCAACTTTCCTTGCAGGCTTGAGCCCTCAGCATGGTCAAATGTTTCAAACAATGGTATTAAATGTTATAATAATGTTATTATAAGTAACAATAGTAGTTATAGATGTTATGGCAATGTTCCATATTTATTTATGTTTATACATAAGGCAAATGAGACCATAAATTAATGATGGAAAAACTATTAAAAATCTTTAATGGAGGACCAACGTTCCTCCTCCCTCCCCCCAGTCGCTGCTACCATAATTTACATTGTTAAAGCTCGCTAATGAACATTAGGTCTGATCTTAACAAGCAGACTATTAAAAAAAGAGGTTGATTTTGGACAAATATTGAACAAATGGTGTAATAAATGATTTACTGCCTTCTACATATTAGTTCAATTGGTTTCTCCCACACATTTGCCTGTTGGGCCCACTGGAAAACAGCTTCTGGACCAAACCACTTTGCAGAATGGGGGGGGGGGGGGGGGGGGGGTTGTCATAATTTTTCAACAATTAGGAAATGCATTGTTTTACATTTAGTAGCGCTTGTGTTGTGTGTTTATTTATGTGTTTATTTATTCAACATTTCTTTAAATTTTTTAATTATTTATTTGTGTTTACAAAGATTTTGGGGGTGCCCTGCCCCCCCCAGGATTTCAGCTATGGCTGAGTGTTATTTTCTGTATCAGTGTTCTGAGGCAATCATAAAGCAGCTTGACTGACATTTTTACCTAAATATGCATAAATATTGAATGTTTTCATCATTTGGTCCCAGACCAAAGTTTTTCAGTCGCTGCTGTGAATGCAGTTTCCATCACATCAGAGAGAGAGACTGTGACACAAATTTACTTCTGTCATTTTAAGTGATCCGTTATGTTTTAGTATAGAAACATTCAAACATAAAACAGAGTCTGAAAAGCAGCAGCCGCCTGTTGCGTTTTCTCTCGTGTGAATCGAGATGTGAACGGATGAATAAATTATGTCTAATTAAGAGCTGTAACTTTTGGGTGAATCTCTCTCTTTCAAATAACATTTCCAGGGTATGCTTGAACTTTTTTGGACTCATCTGAAAGCCATACAGTCTGCAGACCTTTAAATAATGAAGGAATAAAAAAAGAAACGGTATACAGTAATCTCTCGTCTCTCAGCAGTGGCCTAGATTCCTCTCTCAGCCTGTTCTCTGCTGCTGTGTAGCCTGAGGCCTGTCGATGTGATCAGAATTAGAAATTCTAATGGACGTGTCACCACTTTGAACTGCAGACTTGAAGAGCTTTGAGTCTGGCTCTCCCTTGGATATGCCAGGTGAAGTCTGCACATTGATCCCTCTCAATGTGTTTGACTTTGACAGTCTCTTTCTCCCCCCACCTCACCTGCTCCATTCATTTTCTTGCTCATTCTCTTTCTTCTTACTCTCTCTATTTAACAGACGAGCAGTCAGAGATGTGAACGAATGCTCTCTGTACAGTAGAAGTGACGTGCAGACTTCAGCAGATTTACTGACGCACGACTTGCTTCAGTCGTTTTTAATGTATTCACTCTGACTCCAAACTCCTTAAAGTGGAAGAACACAGCTTCAACTAATCATTATAAATGTAAATTTAATTTCCCCTTGTGGGATGAATAAAGAATGATTGATTGATTGATTGATTGATTGAAGGCTGGACTTTCAGCACAAGATTAAATCATATCAAACTAAGGTTTAGGGTTAGGTATCAGTTAAAAATGTTATTTGTCCTTAATGATGATGCTTGTGTCCCATCTGTGAATCATTATAAGACACACCTTCAATTAGAAAAAAATGGAGTCAATTCAGCAGAACATTAATGCTCAAGTGATTCATTTTGAATCAGTGACACAACATTTCCTTTTTTAAAGATTTATTTGGACATGGCAACATACCGCTACGGAATTTCCATTATTATTTCACTAACAGGGCAAAACCTTCTCAAGACCCAAGACAATCACAGTTTCATGAAACATCATGACATCATCTATGGAAACAGGGTCAAAGCCAACTACTGGTTTAAGAAATTGTTGTCTTAGTTTATGAGTTATTTCTGTTAGCTTAACAGTTCTTTCTGTTAGCTTAAAAGTTATTTGTATTGTTTTAAGACTTATGTTATTTTAGGAGTTCTCTCTGTTCGCTTAAGTATATTATAGTATATTTGTCATAGTTTTCTCATTGTTGTCATTCAGTTTCCTGTTTTGTATCTGCTCCCTCCTACATCTAGTTCTAAGGAACAATTCTGACGTACTACAGCAGCCATCTTGGCCGTCCTTGTGTTGTTCAAAGGATGAACTACAGCACCACCAGGAAAAGTTCTTCTGATGTAGAGTCACAAGTCATGTGAGGTTTTGGGACTTTCAGAACTTTCACCACTAGATGTCCTCACTTTTGCCTTTTTCTTTGTGCTGAATCACCTTTACCTGAGTCATGTTTTCTGGTTGATTGTATCTTGTTAAGTTGATTACTGCCACCTGTGTGCCGTTTGGTTCCCTTTAAAAGCCTGCTCAGTTTCTTGTTTTGTGCTCAGTCTTGGCATTGTCATCTGTAGACCACTTTAATGTGTGCATTGCTTGTTTTCCGCCTGTGTATTTTGTTCTCCGGAGTTATTTGACCTTTTGGACTTTTTTTTGTTATTTTTTTTAACTCCCTTTTTTGATTGTGACTTTAGTTCGGAGGAGTGTTTTCGTTCATGGACTTTGGACATTGTTAATTACAATTGGATCTTCTGAGCGTTGGATTCGGGGACAGTTAGTTCCTCTGCCATCTGAGCTGCTTGAACACTGTGTATGTCCTAATTGTTGCACTGTGCTGCTCTACCTCCATGCCTGTGTAAAATCTCCTTTTTTTTGACTCAGTAAAAACGCGTGAACTAACTTCCCTCGTCGGTCTCTCTCTGCATTTGAGTCTCCCTGATTGGTCTTGTGGTAAAACAACCTCCTTCAATCCCTGGGCTGTCCTGACAAGTCAATTTTGTCAGAACTTCTTAAATCGAGAATATCACACCTTTTCATATGACTCAAACGCTAAAATACAAGAAGGACATTGCTAAAGAAATATCTGATGAATCATATTATCATGCTAATTCATCATATGCATATGTACATGCATGTAAATGGAAAAGTCAAAGAGCTTCAATAACATGTTATATAACTCTTTGCTGGAAAAATATGGACCAATACAAAAACTTAGCAATAACTTAATTAATAAATTAACATTTTCTCTTTGATATCAATGAACTACAAACACACATGCTCCATCTGGATTTCTAAAGGAGTATTAGGACCAGGCAAAAAAAAAACACCCGGTACAAGAAAGAAAAAATGGCAAAAAGAGTGGTACAAAACTGAAAGAAAAAACAGGCAAAAGAGAAAAAAAGTCCAGTTCATACTGTCAGGAATATGTGTTATTTAGGGGGGTTTATTGGATGTTTTTTTCTCACGCACTTTAACATTTGCAATAAAAACATTCACTCTTTCATATCGATACGCTCCAAACACACGCTGCATTCCAGTACAAGAACGAACAAAAAAAAAAAAAAAACAGCAAAAGAAAAGAAGACATACAGTCGCAGCTACATACGCTGAAGTATAAACTAGACTTTACACCTTGGGTGTATGAGTCTACTGCTGAAGGAACAGAGCTTGCTCTCCTAATCAGTCTGTTGAGCTTCCTCCTGTCCCTGTCCTGTGCTATTTTACTACTAAGCAGCTTTGAGAAGGGCAGTGGCAGCAGTTGATGTGGATGTGTTTCCTCCTCCTCTTCCTCAGTGTCTCAGGGTCAGATCCTTATTCAGTGACCAGACAATGATGATCCCCAGTTATCTGCTGGATGAAGGTCTGTGGAGGATCTGGAGGCCACCAACTAATGTGTGTGTATGAGAGTGTGTGTATGCTACTCTGCCTACAAAACAACACCTTACTACAACTACCATTGTTGCCATGACAACTACTTCCATAAGCTACTGTTTATTTAGCAAGGCTGCAGGGCAGAGTTTTCTGCTCGAATAACAATAATGATCGAACGGGTTGAAGAGAGCAGTTCCTGGTTGGTTCTCAGCAGGATCTCCATGTTCTCCTCACACGATTCTACAGTAGATGCTGAATTTTCACAGCATCAACAGCAAATGTTTTTGTTGCATTTGGTTTGGAAATTAATGTAATTTAATTCATGGTCCTCAAAGCATAAAAAAACAAGAAAGGTGCTTAGAAAGCACAAGGTAAAAGACACAGTTCTGTTAACATTAACTGTTAACATTCCATTGACCAGCAGGAGCCACTAGTGGGCAGTAAAACACTTTGGCCAATTCTTTACCCTTCTACAGAGTTTCACGAAAATCAGCCCTGTAGTTTTTCCAGTGTTCTAATGGTATAAATGTATTCAATACTACATATGCAGCTATTCTAGCTGCAATGTCTGCCTTTTGGTGCAATATCTACATAGGTGTATAGAGGCCCATTTCCAGCAACTATCACTCCAGTGTTCTAATGGCACAATGTGTACCCTTATGCAATCATGTTAGCACAGCTGAAAACAGTTTAGCTAGTTAAAGAAGCTATAAAATTGAAAGGAAAACATATATTATTTCAAATACAAATCATTATTTCTAACCTCACGAATATCTTGCCTATATTTTCTATTCATTTTACAATTCATGGTGGTAATTAGAAGTGTGAGTTTTCATTGAAAACACTAAATTGTCTGGGTGACCCCAAACGTCTGAATGGTAGTGTATGTGTTGCTGTAGAAGTTATTCTCTTCTTCATGTCAAAACTTTCTTCACCTGTTTGGTAAAATGATACTTTTTCATCTTTTCTGTTGGATCGAGTTCAGAATGGTGATCTGGAGTGTCAGATGGCAGAAAAACGGCCGTAGCCTCTGTGCTCAGGTCTGCTCCTTGTTGTTGGCTGGGCGCTGCTCTTTGGCCTCTCCTCTGTTAATACACATGTCCTACAGAGGCCCCTTGCTCTTGTTCTTCAACCGCCAACAGACAGCGTGACTGACAGTCGTGGTGGAGCGATGAGGCGGAGGCAATGTTTGTTGTTAGAGCCCCTCGTGAAAGGCTGTGACAGTCTGAGGGAGATCCCGCTGACACCAGGGGCACCCCGCAGGGGTGACCCTGGGACCCCCCTCGACCCCCTGCCTCACTTATTGATGTCTGCAGATGTGCCTGCCTGCATGATAATGGCCTCCACTGGAGAAGCCCCTTACAGTGCCCGTCTATAAATCACACTGGAGACACAGAGCGGACTGAGCCTTCCAAGTGTGTGTATGTATTTTTCAGGACCACGAGTCTTCGAGCTCTTTGAGTGTGTGTGTATGTGTGTTTGTGTGTGTGTGTATGCATATGCTGCTCGAGGAGCTGCACGTTGCATTATTGATGGTGCTCAGGGGAGGGATGAAAGTGTGAATAGTAGCAGCAGTGGGGATGGAGGAGGTGGGAGTGGCTAGAGACAGATATCGGAGCACCGGGATGCATTTTTCAAGCCTGACGTCCATATCCAGAGACAGCTATAGGTTTCTATAGAAGCTACAGCTGACAGGTGAGGCTCAGGAGGACAGCAGGGCAAGGGGGTTAAGCAGGAGGAGGACGGAGCTGTACGCTGATGTGACATCTGCTTGGCAGGTTGCGGAGGTGCCGGAGGTGATGGAATCGTGTTTGACTGGAGGAGGAACCGGAGGTTTTGATATGATCAGCTACAGAGTCAGACAAGTGAAAAAGGCTCCACATGCCTTAAAGCCAAGGTTGTTGTCCATTGCCCCAATGGGTTGTTTGTTTGCTTTATTAATGCATTTTTTTATATAAAAATGTGTTCTATCTCACACTAGCGTTCAAATGTTTGGGGTCACCCAGACAATTTTGTGTTATCCATGAAAACTCACTTTTATTTACCACCAGGAGTTGTAAAATGAATAGAAAATTCATCTGTCCATTTGGAACAACCTACTTTGAACAGAGGAGGGGAACTGCATCATAATCTATCTGCTACATACCATCCTGCCTTGAGATCTCATCCCAGGAAGTTTAACTGCTCTTCACCATCAGAGCAGGACTCTCTCTCTGGATCATGTGACCACGACTCTCATTCCAAGTCACACCTTGAATTGGAATGAGAGTCGTTACCACAAGGACTCTCATCCAAATTCACACCTTGAAGGGGTGACCCTTTGTTATGGGATGGGAGGTGTGGTCTATAGCTCCACCCTCTGTGATCCAGAGATATAGCTCCTGGGTTCCATCATCAGGCTAGAACTGAAGAAGCCTTTCGGATGAAAGGTGAAACGTCTTCAAGCTCAAAGAAAAAGTCCAGTTGCCTACTTTTTAAAAACCCCTTGACTACAATGACCTGGATGAGTGAGAATCTACACAGACATCTGTGTTTGTGGTCCTTTGTTTTGACAAGTTAGCACAATTTATTTAATAAAATCCAACACCAAGAACAGACATTTAAAATTTAAATGACAAACAATTTAAAATAAAAATAGAGGCAACAACAGGCTGAACGGTGATGACGTTACATGACACAACTGAGAACGTGCCTGGTATGTTAACATGACATATTAAGAGTTGTTCCTATAACTATAGCATCAATAACATGTTAAGAAGTTCACCAAAACCATCCGTGTCACTCCAAATATCCGGTAACTAAAATCCAATGAAATCTTCATCCTCAGCTGGCCCGTCGCAACCAAGCAGGCAAACTAGGCAATTGGCTGGGGCCCCCGACTTCAGGGGGGCCCCCTACATACGACAGGTTATGCCTACAACAGCAATGACAACTTTGTGAGGGCGGCCGCGGCGCCTCCCTTAAAGGTGGGGTGGGTGATTCTTTTTTGCAGCATTTTTTAAAATATTGCCTGAAAACCTTTTCACATTCCCACTGCACACACTAAAATAGAATGTTTGCAAAAAACTCGAAACATTTTGGTCCGGTCTAGAGGGTGTATTCAGAGGAAAACTCTGACCAATCAATGTACTGATCATCTTTACATTTATTGGCTGTCTAATACGTCCATCAAATACCTATGCACACACCCCCACCCCTCCCTTCCCACTCCACCCCGCTCCACCCCCCTCCCCCTCGACACCCCCCCCCCCATTTTGCGCGTTCACTGTGTCGTCGTCACTCGACCCCCCACAGCTCTGGTAATCAGGTGAGCAGACACAGCTTCGAAAACCAACATTCAAGTTAGCAGCAAGCCAACTGGCAGCAAAACCAAGGGGAAAACTGTTCTTGAAAAGGCAACAGCCATGCGGAAGCTAACAGAAGAACGAAACAGGACAAGAGTGGTTATCGGTACGACTCGGTACGCCTTTCCAGCGCTGGCACCAGCTAAAAAGTGAGAAGGGGCTCCAGACGGATGCCGAAGTCGCCGAATTTTTACTGGATATGTAAGATTTTGTCTTCTAATTACATAATATTTTGACATACTGGTCGGTTACGGGTATTGTAGGCCTATTCAACCAGTCAGTGAGATAATGAAAGATGATGACAAACTTATTGTCATTCGAGTGACATAAGCATAATTCCAGCATGTTTCGCTAAGCTACCTACTCTGTCAACTACAAGGCTAAGCTAAGTCTGAGCTTGAGCTCTCGTCATGAAAACTCTAAATACAAAAATAACAAGAATTATTATAATTATAATTATATAATTATAATTTTCAAAATCTCACTTGTGTTGAATAGCTGTAACCGTTTTTTCCAAGATCTCCCACTCCACCTTTAATACAGTGGCCAAAAAGCGCATTGACAGTGTAGCCAAAATACCCCTTGGAGGGGCCTCCTCTATTGCCATCAACCAAGGCAAGTTGATACTTGTGCTCTACAATGCCGCTGTATGGCCGAAAAGTGCAATTTCGGGGTAGTCGAAATACCCCTCGAAAGGCCCCCCTCCAGTTAGACATCAGCGAAGTCGCGCTGACATTTGAACAAAGTTAATAACAATGAAGCGAACGTATGCACCAGGGAGCCAGAAGAGGAAGAAGAGAAAGGAGGAGGATGAAAAGAAAAAACAAGACACTGGTAAGTCTAATCAATCATAAACATTTGTGCCAGCAAGGGTATATTGTGCAATTTACAAGGGTCATTGTGGCTGGAGAAAGAAGATAACATGACAGCTAGCTAGCCACCTAACGGATAGCTGTGTTTACAATGCTACAACAGTACTAGTTAGTGTAGCCTAAATGTATTTTTCAAGACACGTTGCGGACTGGCTATAATAAACTGTAATCTATGCAGAGGTGGAAAAAGTACTGAAAAAATGTAATTAAGTAAAAGTATCTTTACTTTGCTTAAATCCTACTCAAGTAAAAGTAAAAGTACCTGTCTGAAAATGTACTTGAGTAAAAGTAAAAAATTACTTAATTTCAAATTTACTTTGAGTAAAAGTTACTTAGTTACTTTCAATTATTTGATGTAAAAAAGGATGAGTCATAAGCCAAATCCAGCACGAGTTGTTTTAATCAACCTTTAGCTGTATAAAGTGCATATTGAAAAGTGAAACCGAGGATGAAGATTTCATTGGATTTTGGAGACACGGGTGGTTTTGGTAAACCTCTTAGCATGTTATTGATGCTATAGTTATAGGAATAACTCTTAATATGTCATGTTAACATACCAGGCACGTTCTCAGTTGTGTCATGTAACATCATCACCGTTCAGCCTGTTGTTGCCTCTATTTTTATTTTTAAATTTTTCGTCATTTAAATGTTAAATCTGTCTGTTCTTGGTGTTGGATTTTATTAAATAAATTGTGGTAACTTGTCAAAACAAAGGACCACAAACGCAGATGTTGTGTTTCACTTTTTAGACAGACAACAACAATACATTCCTTCCAGTCCCGGGGAGAACAACTCGTGCATGCGCGGAAACTTCACTCTTCTTCAGTGAACCTTGTTGCCACAATGATCACATATATATAACACTCATATATCACTTATATAACTTCTGCGTGTCGTCTGATGCAGGAATAACGACGCACCAAAAAAATTAAAAAGTGTTAAACCAGCATGTCTAAACAGAGAGAAGTTGCATAACGGGATGTTGAATATCCATTTAATATGACAAATAAAACGTTTATTTGGACGACTTTATTCTGTCGGAAAATCCCACTTTGAAAAATCACTCCATACCGCCATTACATTTTTTAGTTCAGTTACGGCTGATTTTTTTTTTTTTTTGCACCATCAATATTATTTTACTCAGTAACGTGGGCGGCTTTCAATGTAGTGAAGTAAAATACTTGCCTTAAAATGTACTGGAGTAAAAGTAAAATTACCTATTTCAAAAACTACTTAAAAAATTACAAAGTACCCATAAAAACAACTCAATTACATTAACGTGAGTAAATGTAATTCGCTACTTTCCACCCCGGAATATATGCTTGTCTAATAGGCTAGAGATGGCCAAATTCTCCCAGATTTACTTTTCTTGTGTTCATCGAAATGTCAACAGGCAGATCACGGTCACCATCTTAGTTTTCAGCGACGGTGCCATTGCATTCGCCATCCTTAGGCTACATCTATTAACGTGTAGTGTGTCACAACAAGTTGTTCTGATGTCTACATACTTTTTCACATTATATTTAGTTTTTTTTTAATGCCCAGCCACATGCAAAAATTACTTTCAATTACTTTGAATAAAAAGTAACCTGACATACACACTTTAAAGGGAACTTATTGCTACATATTATGCACGGCAGAGGTAAAACCAAGCTCATCATACCAATTTCTTCTCCAAGGTGCTTTGCTGAAATTTCTCCGTCCCCCTGCCCAAAGTGTTGCCTCAGATGCCATTGATGATGAAGGTAGAGTTATATTAATATATCTATTGCCTTCTTCCAGTACATTAAAAAAGAATGGGATGACATCATGTTTTGTCTTAGTTGTGTATAACTATATTCATGCTCCATACCAGTCAGATATTCAAAGGGATATTTGCTACTGTGTATATATTATGTACTCTGTATGCACTCACTAAAAAAGTGAAAAAGTGAACTTTTATATACAATAATTGTTTTATTTTTCCTTGGGCCCCCAAATACCTTGAAATGGGCCTGATCCTCAGTCTCACTTCTCATCAACTCCTCTCACTCCGGAGGTAGAAGATGCGGCGCTTCCTCTTCTACGTCGATGACGTCAGACGTCATATTTTACTACTTGCAGATTGTGATCTGCAGAATATGATTTTCTTTTCGGTGCCGTTTTTGTTAAGCCCTTCTCAGTTGTTTATAAAAGTTACCGCAAATGTTGAAATTATCAATGTGTTAATAATTTCACACACAGCCCTTTACCCTCTTTTACAATGAACTAAAATTCCCAGCTTTTTAAATTTCTTATTCACCTCAATGAACTCAAAATATCAAAGTCAATGACCACAGCTGTTTTAGTGTAGGTAAAATGAATTATCTACTTCATAAACAAATTGCGATCTGCACATTTAATGTTTGGGGGTCAAATGAAAATAAAAGAGCCAGTAATAAGATAAACTTAAAATAAATACTTGAATACCCACTTCACTAACGCAGGCCTGAATCCAGCTCGGGTATGGTGTAGCCTTAAACAAATGGCTGCTTCACCACATGGGCAAAATAAAAAAGAAAGTGCCTTAATCCCCAGGTGCTAATATTCAGGCATGCAAAAGAGGAGCTGAAGCAGGAGAGGTGTAGAGAGGATTGTGGAGGGGGGAGTGGGCTGCGCTCGGCTGCAGGGGAGAGACATGGGGGAGTGGCTCACGGGAACGGCGTCAGGTGAGACAATCACACAGCTGTTGAGAATCTGATAACTAGAAGGCTTTTATACACCCACAGTGACAGCCTGGACGGGGGAAGAGAGAAGGAGTAAACGGCGGCGACGCAGCGGAAAAAGACGACCCAAACCAAACCTGAGAGAGACTGAATGCTCAATAAATATGCTTTGCGTGAACAGCAACCCGTCTTGTGTCCTGCCTGTAACACTAGCGTGTTACATTTGGCGCCTGAACAGGGACCGGCACAGGCAGTCGGGACATGTCCGAGCCACAGCAGCTGCAGCCGGTGGCTGCGCTGGCCCAGATGCTGGGGGAGATCGCGGCCATGCACCGGGAGCAGGCGGCGGTGAACCAGCGGCAGTTGGCGGCGATGCAGGAGCAGGCGGAGAGGCAGACTGAGGTGCTGTAGAGTCTGTTGGCCCGTCCAAGCACGTCGCCGGCGTCTCCCCCGTCCCTGCTATCCGGGATGACGCTGCAGAGGATGTCCGCCGCGGATGACCCCCAGACATACATCGAGATGTTCCAGGCCACGGCGGCGGCGTGCGGCTGGCCGGAGGAAGAGTGGGCGGTCCGCCTGCTTCCCCTACTGTCCGGGGAGGCTCAGACCGCCGCTCTCAGCCTGCCCGCCGTTCGCGGGGATAAGGAGAGCGGTCCTGGAGAGGTTGGGGCTCTCCCCGGAAGACCATCGCCGCCGGTTCCGGAGCGCCAGGCTGGGGCCATCGGACCGCCCGTTCGTCTACGCGCAACAACTAAAGGACGCAGCGGTCCGGTGGCTACAGCCGGGAGAGTCCGAGGGGGAGGCGCGCATGCTGGAGCAGATCGTGCTGGAGCAGTTCCAGGAGGGGCTGCCAGGGCGGACGGCGGAGTGGGTGAGGTGCCACCGGCCAGCGGACCTCGGCGCGGCCATCATCCTCACGGAGGATCACCTGGCCGTCCACTCCCGGAGCCACATAATGGCGGCTCAGACTCCAGCAACCGCCCGCCCGTCTCCGGCCCCCCGCAGGAAGTCGCTCACCCCAACCTCAACCCCGCTCTAACCCACCCTCTTTCTTCTCTACTCCACAGACTCCAGCTGCCACGGGCGCTGTTCCTGACCCACAGGGGGCTCTTCAGACGCCAGGGCAGGAGTGTTGGAGGTGCGGGCGGCACGGACACTTCCGTCGCGAGTGCCCACTGATGGAGGTCGGCCAGGTGATCCGGGTCGCCGGCCCTCCGGCACCCTCCCCCGGTTCAGGGGGGACATACAGCGTTCCGGTAAGGATCCAAGGGGGTGTACATCAGGCGATGGTGGATTCGGGCTGCACGCAGTCCCTAATCCACCAAAACCTGGTTCGCCCCGGGGCTTTGGTGGAGGCAGCATGGGTGGATATAAGGTGTGAGCATTGGGACGTTCACAGATATCCCGTGGTGCCAGTAGAAATTAAGTATAGGGGCAAAATGCATAGAGTTAAGGCTGCGGTTAGCTCCCGCCTGGAGCACCCCCTGATTTTGGGTACAGATTGGCCGGGGTTTCATAGCTTGGTGGGGCAATGCGTGGGGGTGCGATCACGACCGACAGGGACATGTGGTATGTGCGCCGCTCTCAGTGGTGACGCGAGGTTATCCGGCGCTGCAGACGGGGAGGGGGAACCAGCGGGGCCTTCACAGGAGGCCCCACTGGTTCCTGTAATACACTCCACGGAAGATTTTCCACTTGAGCAGTCTCGTGATGATACTCTACGCTTTGCCTTTGACCAAGTGATAAAAATTGATGGTCATACGGTGCACCCTGGGGCGGTGCAGACATATCCACACTTTTCAGCGATTAGGGACAGACTATACCGAGTGAGTCGTGACACTCAGACAGAAGGAGAGATCACCCAATTGTTGGTGCCGAAAAGCCGCCGGGAAATAGTTTTCCAGGCGGCTCACTTTAACCCAATGGCTGGTCACATGGGATCTGAGAAAACACTAGACCGGATAATGGCCCGATTCTATTGGCCTGGCATTCGGGGAGATGTACACCGCTGGTGTGCCTCTTGCCCAGAATGCCAGTTGGTAAACCAACCGGCCATCCCCAGAGCGCCTTTGCGGCCATTACCGCTTATTGAGGTCCCATTTGAGCGCATTGGTATGGACCTCATCGGGCCATTTCACCGGAGTGCACGGGGATATCGCTATGTGTTAGTTCTAGTGGACTATGCAACGCGATATCCCGAAGCGGTGCCCCTGCGCAACATCTCTGCAAAGAGTGTGGCACAGGCACTGTTTCAGGTCATCTCCCGAGTTGGGATTCCGAAAGAAATCCTAACTGACCAGGGCACCTCGTTTATGTCACGCACACTGAGGGAACTGTACGGATTACTGGGCATCAAGTCTATTCGGACCAGCGTGTACCACCCACAGACCGATGGCCTCGTGGAGCGGCTGAATAAGACTCTGAAGTCCATGATTCGTAAGTTCATACACGAGGACGAGCGTAATTGGGATAGGTGGCTAGACCCTCTGTTGTTTGCAGTGCGGGAGGTACCCCAGGCCTCCACGGGATTTTCTCCCTTTGAGCTGCTGTTCGGCAGAAAACCACGAGGGGTGCTGGACCTGGTTAAAGAAAACTGGGAGGAAGGTCCGAGCCCCAGCAAAAATGAGATTCAGTACGTCCTGGACCTTAGAGCAAAACTCCATTCACTTGGGCAGTTGGCACGGGAAAATTTGCTCAGGGCCCAGGAACGTCAACAGCACCTTTACAACAGAGGGGCTAGATTGAGACAATTTTCACCGGGAGATAAAGTGCTTGTATTACTCCCTTCTTCCAGCTCCAAATTACTCGCGAAGTGGCAAGGGCCCTTTGTGGTCACACGGCGAGTGGGCGATGTTGACTATGAGGTTGTGCGTTCCGACAGGGGAGGAGCAACACAAATCTACCACCTCAACCTGCTAAAAGCATGGAGGGAGGCGGAGTCTGCTTCTCTGGTGACCACGATCAAGGAGTGAGATGAGTTAGGGCCTGAGGTGCCAAAGTCCACCAATCCAGCCTCGCTCCTTTGTGAAAACCACCTCACTCGGTCCCAGAGAGCAGACGTTGCCCTGTTGCAACAACGGTTTGCTGATGTGTTCTCCCCCTTCCCGGGACGCACAAACCTCATAGAGCACCATATAGAAACACGCCCAGGCCTGACTGTTTGTTCACGGCCTTATCGGCTGCCTGAACACAAACGAAAAATAGTTCAGGCTGAATTGGCGGCAATGCTAGAGATGGGAGTAATAGAAGAGTCCAACAGTGCCTGGTGTAGCCCCATTGTTCTTGTCGTCAAGAAGGATGGGTCTATACGGTTCTGCGTGGACTATCGCAGGGTGAATGATGCGTCACGGTTCGATGCCTACCCAATGCCCCGGGTCGATGAGCTCCTGGATCGGCTTGGTACTGCTCGCTTTTTCACGACACTGGATTTGACGAAGGGCTACTGGCAGATTCCCTTGTCTCCAGAGTCCAGAGAGAAAACGGCCTTCTCCACTCCGTACGGTTTGTACCAATTCGTCACGCTTCCCTTCGGGCTGTTCGGGGCCCCGGCCACGTTCCAGCGACTCATGGACCGAGTGCTGCGGCCACATGCTGCATATGCTGCCGCCTACTTGGATGATGTTATCATCCACAGCAACAGCTAGGCGGAGCATGTGCGGCAGGTGGCCTCGGTGCTTGAGTCGCTGAGACGGGCTGGGCTCACCGCCAACCCGGGGAAGTGTGCAGTTGGACGGAGGGAGGTACGGTATCTGGGGTACCACTTGGGTGGCGGGCAGGTGTGGCCCCAGGTGGATAAGACTGCAGCAATTGCAGCCTGCCCAAGGCCCAAGACAAAAAAAGGCAGTTTTTAGGGCTGGCGGGTTACTACCGACGGTTCATGCCCGACTTCGCGGACCTGACCAGCCCACTAACTGACCTAACCCGAAAGGGTGCCTCAGATCCGGTCCAGTGGACGGAACAGTGCCAGCTGGCGTTTGAGAGGGTTAAACAGGCCCTCTGTGGGGAGCCACTTCTCCATACACCTAACTTTTCTCTCCCCTTTATCTTGCAGACCGATGCCTCGGGCAGGGGGTTGGGGGCCGTCTTGTCCCAGGAGGTGCAGGGGTTCGACTGCCCAGTGCTATACATCAGCCGGAAGCTGTCGGAGAGGGAGACACGATATAGCACAGTGGAGAAGGAGTGGCACTTCCTGCTTCTTCCCCTCACAAACCTTTTAAAATAAATTACTTTCACAAACCATATGTGTGCCTATTATTTTGTTTTCTTTCAGACATTGTTAAACATTTTCACAAATATTCATAAACAACACATTAACATATTTTTACTGTAATGGTACATTAATCCATTTTTCATGTCAAGGTTTCCAGTCTCTTGTTTCAACCTCAACAACTCTGGACTGTTCACTTCCTCTGTCCAGCATCCATTCTTAAGCATTCTTGAGCCTTGAGCATTCTTAAGACTAGCCTTACGCATGAGTTCAAGTGACTTTAACTGCATGTGACTTGGATACCCATAAACCTCGAGAACACGGTGGGAAGATGCCCCAAGATGGTATATGAGATGTACTGCTGGACACAGACTTTCTGGCAGATCATCTTAACCCCAAACTGAGGTATGGTCTCTCAACCATCACCGTCTTCACCCAGCATATTTCTTGATAAGATAAGATAAAATAATACTTTATTTGTCCCACAGTGGGGAAATTGCATTAGCAACAGCAGTAGAGAATATATATATATAGTCAGTCATTTTCTATACCTGCTTATTCCTCATTAGGGTTGCAGGGGTCTGCTGGAGCCAATCCCAGTGCATTACGGCGAGAGGGAGGGATACACCCCAGATGTTCGCCAGCCTATATTCACTCACACACTCACACCTATGGGCAATTTAGAGTTGCCAATTAACCAATTAACCTCAGCATGTTTTTGGACTGTGGGAGGAAGCCGGAGTCCATCCTTTATTGTATTTATGTTTATATATATATATAATACAATATTTATACAATATAGGATAGATGCACCACATATTCACCACATATTCAAGATAGATACACTACATTGAGTAGGTTAGATGTTGCACATGTATTGCACAGTAGTAGATTATTGCACATGATAAATTATGTTACAGAAGCAGTAACAGTGACTTCAGCAGTGTTTGTTGTAAAGTCTCACAGCAGCAGGAAGGAAAGACCTGCGGAATCTCTCTTTCACAAAACGAGGGTGGATCAGTCGGTCACTGAAGCTGCTCTCCAGAGCAGACAGTACATCCTGCAGGAGGTGCGACACATGGCCCAGCAGAGATGTCAGTTTTGCCAGAACCCGTCTGTCACTGTCTCCCTCCCGGTGATGCTGCTGCTCGAGCAGACCACAACGTACAGAATTGCTGATGAGTCACCACCACAGAGTCATAGAAAGTCTTTAGGAGTGCCCCCTGCACTCCAAAAGACCTCAGTCTCCTCAGGAGGTAGAGTCTGCTCTGGTAAGTAAATCCAGAAAGAAGTAATCAGTTGTATAGTGCTGAGTATTAACAAAGTATATACAAAAGGTGCAGGAAAGTCAAAACTCAAAAGTGACTAAAATTCAAAGAAAAGACCACAAGCTGTTCAGCAGCAAACTTCTGCCTGCGCCGGAAAAAAAGAAAAGAAAACAAAAAAAATGGTCAACATTAATGTTCTGATGCTCAGGGTGATATTGGACATTAAACTCATATGTTAATAGAGCAGCTAGCCAGTGATGGCCAACCGCATTATGCATGGCTGTGCTCAACACATACGTTAATGGATTGTTGTCAGTATGTACAGTAAATCTTCCCTACACAGGTAGTCATGGAATTTGTCGACTATCACAAATGTGATGTGAGTGACAAGAATTCCAATTAATGTATAGGGAAGTTTTTCTGCAGAACTCAGCTTACAACTCACAAAATCAACTGGTCTCAAACATTGACACAATACAAAACGAAGATTCTTCAAGCTTACATCCACATAGAGGATATATGGTTTTTGTGGATTAGCAAACACCACGACAGGTGTGTTGGTCTAACAGTATATGATCTGGTGAAATGGCATTGTGGCAGTCGCCTTGCCACCGTGGGTTCCCCGGCACCGAACAGACGCACAACAAGTCCAGTCTTTACTGTTAACGGGTTTTTCCCCGGGCTTTATTAGCGCGCACCCACACACACACACGCTGAGGCCGTCTGCAGCCGTCGCAGGCTTGATAAGTTGCCGTCTGCTCGGCTCTCCTCGTGTCCGTTCCTCCTTCCTCCCCGCGGGTCCAGCCTGCTACTGTTTTAAAAGAGATGGTGAGAGTAATTAGCGCACCTGTACTCACTGCTCAATTACTCTCACCTGGCGCCGCTCCCCTGAGCCCTCTCCACACCTCTCTCCTGCAGCCGATGCGCCACGCCCCCTCCACATACCTCCACCGCCCGACTTAGGCCGGGGAGCCGTCCGGCCTAACCCACTCCCCCCCCCCGCCTCCCCATGGGAGCGGGAAAGGAAGTCGGCCACGGCCATCTGCGCCCCCGGCCTATGGATCACTGTGAACTTAAAAGGCTGTAAAGCTAGATACCACCGAGTGATCCGGGCGTTGGCATCCTTCATGCGGTGGAGCCACTGAAGGGGAGCGTGGTCCGAGCAGAGGGTGAATGGGCGCCCCAGCAGGTAGTACCGCAGAGCATCGACCGCCCACCGGATGGCCAGGCACTCCCTCTCCACCGTGCTGTACCTGGCCTCCCTCTCCGACAGCTTGCGGCTGATGTACAGCACTGGGCGGTCGACACCCGCACCCGCTGGGACAGAACGGCCCCCAGCCCCCTGCCCGACGCATCAGTCTGCAAGACAAAAGGGAGAGAGAAGTTAGGTGTGTGGAGCAGAGGCTCCCCACAGAGGGCCTGCTTTACCCTCTCAAGCGACACCTGGCACTGCTCCGTCCACTGGACCGGATCTGAAGCACCCTTTCGGGTGAGGTCGGTTAAAGGGCTGGTCAGCTCCGCGAAGTTGGGGATAAATCGCCGGTAATAGCCGGCCAGCCCCAAAAACCGCCGCACCTCTTTTTTGGTCTTGGGCCTTGGGCAGGCTGCAATCGCTGCTGTCTTGTCTACCTGCGGACGCACCTGCCCGCCGCCCAAGTGGTACCCCAGATACCGTACCTCCCTCCGTCCAACTTCACACTTCTTTGGGTTGGCCGTAAGCCCCGCCTGCCTCAGTGACTCGAGCACCGCGGCCACCTGCCGCACATGCTCCGCCCAGGTGTTACTGTGGATGATGACATCATCCAGGTAGGCGGCAGCATATGCGGCATGGGGGCGCAGCACCCGGTCCATGAGGCGTTGGAAAGTGGCTGGGGCCCCAAACAACCCAAACGGAAGTGTGACAAATTGGTACAAACCGTACGGAGTGGAGAAGGCCGTTTTCTCCTTGGACTCTGGAGACAAGGGAATCTGCCAGTAGCCCTTGGTCAAATCCAGCGTCGTGAAAAAGCGAGCAGGGCCCAGGCGATCCAGGAGTTCGTCGACCCGGGGCATTGGATAGGCGTCAAACTGTGAAACATCATTCACCCTGCGATAGTCCACACAGAACCGGATAGACCGATCTTTCTTGGTTACAAGAACGATGGGGCTACACCAGGCACTGTTGGACTCTTCTATTACACCCATCTCCAACATAGCTTTCAATTCAGCCTGAACCACTTTTCTCTTGTGTTCAGGTAGCCGATAGGGCCGCGAACGCACCGTCACCCCTGGGTGAGTCTCGATATGGTGTTGAATAAGGCTTGTGCGTCCTGGCAGGGGGGAAAACACATCAGCGTAACGCTGCTGCAACCTGGCAATGTCTGCTCCCTGGGACGGTGAGAGATGGTCTTCACAACGGAGCGGGGCAGGATTGGTCGATTTTGGTACCTCGGGCCCCAACTCATCTCTCTCTCTAATTGTCGTCACCAGGGAAACAGGCTCCGCCTCTCTCCACGCTTTAAGGAGGTTGAGGTGATAAATCTGTGTTGCCCCTCCCCTGTCAGATCGCACAAGCTCATAGTCAACGTCACCCACTCGCCGTGTGACCACAAAGGGCCCTTGCCACTTGGCGAGTAATTTGGAATTGGAAGATGGGAGCAATACAAGCACTTTATCTCCCGGTGAAAATTGTCTCAGCCTCGATCCTCTGTTGTACAGCCGCTGCTGACGTTCCTGGGCCCGGAGCAAATTCTCACGTGATAACTGCCCTAGTGTGTGGAGTTTTGCTCTCAGGTCCAGGACGTACTGAACTTCGTTCTTACTTGGGCTTGGACCGTCCTCCCAGCTTTCTTTAACCAGGTCCAGAACCCCCCGTGGTTTCCTGCCGAACAGCAGCTCAAAGGGAGAAAATCCCGTTGAGGCCTGGGGTACCTCGCGCACTGCAAACAACAGAGGATGTAGCCATTTATCCCAATTATGATTATCATCGTGCACAAACTTACGGATCATGGACTTCAAGGTCTTATTCAGGCGCTCCACGAGGCCGTCCGTCTGAGGGTGGTAGATGCTGGTTCGAATAGCCTTGATGCCCAATAACCCGTACAGTTCTCTCAGTGTTCGTGACATAAACTGGGTGCCCTGGTCAGTCAGGATCTCTTTCGGGATCCCGACTCGGGAGATAACTTGAAACAGCGCTTGCGCCACACTCTTTGCAGAGATGGTGCGCAGCGGCACTGCCTCGGGATATCGCGTTGCGTAATCCACCAGGACTAACACAAAGCGATATCCCCGTGCGCTCCGGTGAAATGGCCCGATGAGGTCCATCCCGACGCGTTCAAATGGGACCTCCATCAGTGGTAATGGGCGCAATGGCGCTCTCGGGACGGCCAGTGGGTTAACTAACTGGCATTCGGGACAAGACGCACACCAGCGGCGCACGTCTGCCCGAATGCCTGGCCAATAGAATCGGGCCATTATCCGGTTCAGTGTTTTATCATATCCCAGGTGTCCAGCCATCGGGTTGTAATGAGCCGCCTGGAAAACTATTTCCCGACGGCTTTTCGGGACCAACAACTGGGTTATTATGTCGCCTGTCTGAGTGTCACGACTCACTCTGTATAATCTGTCCCTGCGCAAAGAAAAATGTGGATATGACAGCGCTGCGTCAGGGCGCACCATGTGACCATCAATTCGTATCACTTGGTCAAAGGCAAAGCGCAGAGTATCGTCACGAGACTGCTCGAGTGGAAAATCTTCCATGGAGTCAAACACGGGAACCTGCGGAGCCTCCGGTGGAGGCACCGCCGGCTCCCCCTCCCCGTCTGCAGCGTCGGACAACCTCGCGTCGCCACTAAGCACAGCGCACATATCCCCTGTCCCTGTCGGTCGCGAGCGCACCCCCACACATTGCCCCACTAGCTTATCAAACCCCGGCCAATCTGTGCCCAAGATCAGAGGATGCGCCAGGCGGGAACTAACCGCAGCCTTCACATTATGCTTTTTTCCCTTGTAGCGAATTTCCACCGGCACCACAGGATACCTGTGAATATCCCCATGCACACACCTGATATCAACCCATCCCGCCTCTAACAATGCCCCAGGTCGAATCAGGTTCTGGTGAACTATAGACTGCATGCAGCCCGAGTCCACCATTGCCTGATGTGTACCCCCCTGAATCCTTACCGGAACGCTGTACGTCTCTCCCGGACCGGGGGAGGGTGCCGGGGGCCCGACAACCCGGATCACCTGCCCGACCTCCATGAGCGGACACTCGCGGCGGAAGTGTCCGGGCTGCCCGCACCTCCAGCACTCCTGCCCTGCCGCCTGAGGGACCCTCTGTGGGCTAGGACCGGCGCCCGTAGCGGCTGGACCCTGTGGTGGAAGGAAAACAGAGGGGGCGTTAGTGCGGGGGACGGGGGTGGGACGGGCGGATGTTTCGGGGGGGGGACCGGGTATGGTGGCGGGTCTCCTGCGAGGAGCAGGACTGGGGCGGCCGGCGGACACCGGCCGCGCCTCCGATGTCTGGCCCCGGGAGAGGACGGCCAGGTGGTCCTCTGCGAGGGTGACAGCCGTCGCCAGGTCGGCGGGGCGGTGGCAGCGCACCCATTCCAGGGTGCCCGCCGGCAGCCCCTCCACGAACTGCTCCAGGACGATCTTCTCCATCAGCTCTCCCTCGCCTGCGGTCCCCCCCGGCTGCAGCCACCTGTACGCCGCGTCCCTTAGCTGCTGGGCGTGGACGAAGGGGCGGTCGGTGGGACCCAGCTTGGCCCCCCGGAACCTCCGCCGGTGGTCCTCCGCCGAATATCCCAGTCGGTCGAGGACGGCCCTCTTCACTGCCCGGTACTGTCCTCGTGAGGAGGCAGGCAGGCCGAGCGCCGCCGCCTGTGCGTCCCCCGCCAGCAGAGGCAGCAGGCGCACGGCCCACTCTGCCTCCGGCCACCCGCACGCCGACGCCGTCGCCTCGAACATTTCCAGGAACGACTGGACGTCGTCGCTCCCGGTCATCCGCTGCAGTGTGACGCCGGCGAGCGGGGGGCTCGGTGACGCCGTCCCCGACCGAGCCAGCATCCTCTGCAGCAGCTGCGTCTGCCCTTCGACCTGCTGCTGAAGCGCCGAGAGCTGCTGCCTGTTGGCCGCTGCCTGGTCCCGGCTCATCGCGGCGACCTCCGCTAAGATCTGGGCCAGCGCTGTGGCTGGTTGCACCTGCTGTGGCTCCGTCATTTCTGCCGGATCCCTATTGGGCGCCAGATGTGGCAGTCGCCTTGCCACCGTGGGTTCCCCGGCACCGAACAGACGCACAACAAGTCCAGTCTTTACTGTTAACGGGTTTTTCCCCGGGCTTTATTAGCGCGCACCCACACACACACACGCTGAGGCCGTCTGCAGCCGTCGCAGGCTTGATAAGTTGCCGTCTGCTCGGCTCTCCTCGTGTCCGTTCCTCCTTCCTCCCCGCGGGTCCAGCCTGCTACTGTTTTAAAAGAGATGGTGAGAGTAATTAGCGCACCTGTACTCACTGCTCAATTACTCTCACCTGGCGCCGCTCCCCTGAGCCCTCTCCACACCTCTCTCCTGCAGCCGATGCGCCACGCCCCCTCCACAGGCATCTGTACATGATTGGTCCTACCTATCTTCAAAGGGCTTTGATTCATTCAAGTAGACTTTGTCTACATCAGGAGCACACTTGGTTCTCTTTTGAGTTGGAGCATAGACCTTGGTGAGTTCAGTCAGCGGTCTCTCAATGGCAGAATAGTTATGTATAAATCTATGGTTAAGTTTGTTGGTTTAAGCCAGGTGGTAACGGTTTCAATCTTGTCAGAATAGGGAATGACACCTTCGGCAGACATATATGCACTTGGTATTTGACCCTTAGCAAACAGATCTGACATTTGTTCACAGAAAGCTGCAGCCCAACTTCCCCAAGACAATCCAAGACCTTGAGCAGTGTCTCTTCATGCTCCCTGAGCATCTTTCCAAACACAATCAAATCATCAAGGTACACCAGCAATAGCAAAAGGTTCTTCATGTCTCCTACTGCCTTCCCTATCAACATCTGAAAGGTTACTGGAGCCCCTGTAATGCCTTGTAGCATGCGGTCAAACTGGTAGAACCCTAACAGGCAAATGAATGCCATTTTTTCTTTGTCCTCTTTATATATACACTCACCGGCCACTTTATTAGGTACACCTGTCCAACTGCTTGTTAACACTTAATTTCTAATCAGCCAATCACATGGCGGCAACTCAGTGCATTTAGGCATGTAGACATGGTCAAGACAATCTCCTGCAGTTCAAACCGAGCATCAGTATGGGGAAGAAAGGTGATTTGAGTGACTTTGAACGTGGCATGGTTGTTGGTGCCAGAAGGGCTGGTCTGAGTATTTCAGAAACTGCTGATCTACTGGGATTTTCACGCACAACCATCTCTAGGGTTTACAGAGAATGGTCCGAAAAAGAAAAAATATCCAGTGAGCAGCAGTTCTGTGAGCGGAACTGCCTTGTTGATGCCAGAGGTCAGAGGAGAATGGCCAGACTGGTTCAAGCTGATAGAAAGGCAACAGTGACTCAAATAACCACCCGTTACAACCAAGGTAGGCAGAAGAGCATCTCTGAACACACAGTACGTCGAACTTTGAGGCAGATGGGCTACAGCAGCAGAAGACCACGCCGGGTGCCACTCCTTTCAGCTAAGAATAGGAAACTGAGGCTACGATTTGCACAAGCTCATCGAAATTGGACAATAGAAGAACGTTGCCTGGTCTGATGAGTCTCGATTTCTGCTGCGACATTCGGATGGTAGGGTCAGAATTTGGTGTCAACAACATGAAAGCATGGATCCATCCTGCCTTGTATCAACGGTTCAGGCTGGTGGTGGTGGTGTAATGGTGTGGGGAATATTTTCTTGGCACTCTTTGGGCCCCCTGGTACCAATAGAGCATCATTGCAATGCCACAGCCTACCTGAGTATTGTTGCTGACCATTTCCATCCCTTTATGACCACAATGTACCCAACTTCTGATGGCTACTTTCAGCAGGACAATGCGCCACGTCATAAAGCTGGAATCATCTCAGACTGGTTTCTTGAACATGACAATGATACTGTACTCAAATGGCCTCCACAGTCACCAGATCTCAATCCAATAGAGTATCTTTGGGATGTGGTGGAACGGGAGATTCGCATCATGGGTGTGCAGCTGACAAATCTGCACCAAATGTGTGATGCCATCATGTCAATATGGACCAAACTCTCTGAGGAATGCTTCCAGCACCTTGTTGAATCTATGCCACGAAGAATTGAGGCAGTTTTGAAGGCAAAAGGGGGTCCAATCCGTTACTAGCATGGTGTACCTAATAAAGTGGCCGGTGAGTGTATAATTTATTACTCAATCCAGCAATTAGTAGTGTGGATTCCTTGAATTTTGTATGTGTTCAGTGAAAATGAGCATTTTTGAAGTTTAAATACTGCTAAGTTAAAATGGCAACTCAAGCTGAGTTAGTATCAGAGGTAAAGGGATGGTGCCATGGCAAGGCATTAGATAAGGCTCATGCAATCATGATTATCACACAAGAAGATGTAAACCCTTAAGCCAGGGGTTCCCAACCTTTTCCAGCTCAGGGCCCACTTGGAAATCTCCTAAATGTTCACGGCCCACCTCTGACCCAATAAACAATACAGAAGCAAATGAATGCATTTTTAGACCACTTTGCTGTTTTAATGTTAAAAATGTAACATTTAGGACTAATTTGAATTAATATGAAAAGGTAGGAAAATCACAACAGGGCATTTTTTTATCATTTTGCTGTGAAAATTCAACATTTAGGCCTCAGACTATTTATGGAATATGCATGAAGCTCACAAATTATTCAACAATATTACTTTTATACTAATGTCAACTTATTCACAGGACATGACATTTTTTCCATTTTAATGTGAAAACTTCGACGCAACGCATAGACACCTACTGACGTCACCTCCAAAAACTCCTGACTATGCGTCGTGTAGACGCAGGCTGTGATTGGTCAATTCAGCCGTGGTGATCTAAAGCCTCAGCAAATTGCTTCTCTGTCACTTCTACTTTAAGATTTGTAATGAAATTAATGAAATGAAATTTTTCTTTGATACCAATGAGCTGTTGCTGTTTTGGCTGTTCTTTAGTTCTTGTGTAGCGAGAAAAAATGGCAAAAGAAAAAAAAGCCTGGACCGAGCTATTATCCATGTTTGGGACATGTGTGTTTTAGACTTGGAACTTTCAACCTGCAATGGAAATGAATGCAGCCAAGAGGCAAAAGATGACAAGGTCCCCCTTGAAGTGTCTCCTATTGAAGGTGAGGTGCCATGATCTGTCATAATTGCAGTTTCAGAGGCACCAGTGTCTGGGCTACCACAAACTGAAGGTCAACTGGTGGACTTTTCCCTTCAGAAGAGGCTCAAGCCAAGTCAACCAAGGCTATACTGCCAACAGTGAGTGATTTGTTTGACAAAACATCCAAATCATCCAGTAAACATGGAGGTTATCACCTACAGGTTTTCTCTGGTTTATCTCCCACACCAGCTGGAGAAGAGCAGTTTGACCACTGGCTGGGTCAAGCATTGCTCATGGTGGAAGATTGTGCCTGCTCAACAAAAAAGAAAAGGCAGAGATTGATGGAAAGCCTTAAAGGTCCTGCTACATGATACTGCTAGTGATCCTGATGTAAGCCCCAAGGACTATTTAGAGGCACCTGAACATGCATTTGGGACTGCAGAATCAGGGGAAGAATTATATTTTTGTTGTAGCAACAATTAGGGGAGAAGCTTTCTGACTGCCTTAGATGGCTAGAGCAATCCTTAGGCAGGGTCATGCAAAGAGGTGGTCTTTCCTCTAGTTATGCAGATAAAGCAAGGCTTGAACAGTTGTTGCATGGGGCCATAGCTTTATGGTTGTGGCCAGTGGTGGAGCATTGGATGTCAACAGCTTGAGAGTGTCAGATAAGCGTCAAACAACAAACCTGCAGGGACCATGATAGGAAGTATGTATCACATTCTGTTGCTACTATTTCCCCCAAGGAGATTGCTCTTTCAGACTTTGATGACAGTGTCATCAACTTCGGAGATTCTCCTATCTCCGAACACTGGATGAATGGGCAGAAACTGGCTCAGAAGTGTCATGTTTTCTCCATACATGAGTGGACATGGGTTTGGCCAAGTGTGTGGAGCACAAAATCTAGTTCATGATGTGTAACCTTTCCGTCAATGATCTCGCCAACTAACCCCTGCAGACATTGAAGATATTCAAAAGCATTCCCAAGAGTTGCTTCAGGCAGGGATCATAATGGAGACAAGAAGCCCCTATTTTTCCCTAATAATTGTAGTCCAGAAAAAGAATGGTGCTATTTGGATGTGCATAGATTATAGCTGAATAGCTGAACTGAACCTAACCTATAAATACAACTCCCTGCATTGAGGATGCACTGAATGTCATCACAGGTTGTCTGTGGTTATCTGCTATGGATTTGCATGCACTATTATTAGATAGCTACACTCACCGGCCACTTTATTAGGTACACCATGCTAGTAACGGGTTGGACCCCCTTTTGCCTTCAAAACTGCCTCAATTCTTCGTGGCATAGATTCAAGAAGGTGCTGGAAGCATTCCTCAGAGAGTTTGGTCCATATTGACATGATGGCATCACACATTTGGTGCAGATTTGTCAGCTGCACATCCATGATGCGAATCTCCCGTTCCACCACATCCCAAAGATGCTCTATTGGATTGAGATCTGGTGACTGTGGAGGCCATTTGAGTACAGTGAAATCATTGTCATGTTCAGGAAACCAGTCTGAGATGATTCCAGCTTTATGACGTGGCGCATTATCGTGCTGAAAGTAGCCATCAGAAGTTGGGTACATTGTGGTCATAAAGGGATGGAAATGGTCAGCAACAATACTCAGGTAGGCTGTGGCATTGCAATGATGCTCTATTGGTACCAAGGGGCCCAAAGAGTGCCAAGAAAATATTCCCCACACCATTACACCACCACCAGCCTGAACCGTTGATACAAGGCAGGATGGATCCATGCTTTCATGTTGTTGACACCAAATTCTGACCCTACCATCCGAATGTCGCAGCAGAAATCGAGACTCATCAGACCGGGCAACGTTTTTCCAATCTTCTATTGTCCAATTTCGATGAGCTTGTGCAAATCGTAGCCTCAGTTTCCTATTCTTAGCTGAAAGGAGTGGCACCCGGCGTGGTCTTCTGCTGCTGTAGCCCATCTGCCTCAAAGTTCGACGTACTGTGTGTTCAGAGATGCTCTTCTGCCTACCTTGGTTGTAATGGGTGGTTATTTGAGTCACTGTTGCCTTTCTATCAGCTTGAACCAGTCTGGCCATTCTCCTCTGACCTCTGGCATCAACAAGGCAGTTCCGCTCACAGAAATGCTGCTCACCGGATATTTTTTCTTTTTCGGACCATTCTCTGTAAACCCTAGAGATGCTTGTGCGTGAAAATCCCAGTAGATCAGCAGTTTCTGAAATACTCAGACCAGCCCTTCTGGCACCAACAACTATGCCACGTTCAAAGTCACTCAAATCACCTTTCTTCCCCATATTGATGCTCGGTTTGAACTGCAGGAGATTGTCTTGACCATGTCTACATGCCTAAATGCACTGAGTTGCCGCCATGTGATTGGCTGGTTAGAAATTAAGTGTTAACGAGCAGTTGGACAGGTGTACCTAATAAAGTGGCCGGTGAGTGTATATTTTAACTTATGTAAGTGTCCACAGTGCTATAGGAATTTCAATAATTTCTATAAAAGTTTTGTTGTTGAAAAGTTATTAGTTCTAACTCTTATGCTTAGTTTCTGTAGAGCAGTGGTTCCCAAACTTTTTTAGCCGTGCACCCCCATCTATATCCCAACCTGGTTGGGCACCCCCTATTTCCCACACCTTCCAAAAAACACGACTAAATGTTTTAGGGCATCATGTTTAATTCTGCTCAGCCAGAACACATTATCTAATGATCACATTAACAAAAGAGCATCTGAATTAAATTGAAATCTAAGAAAGTTTTAAAATAATGCAGCACAGTAAAATTTATATCAGGAGATGACAGGCTTAGTAGCAGGAAGTATGTTGGGGGGAGCAGGATATTTAAACCACAGCAACACTAGTCTGATGATACAGGATGGGATATTATGGGATATTATGTTATAGCTGCTGTTTGGTTGATGTTTTTGAATCAATAATCATTCATCATCTTGTTAAAGGATGTGACACTGAGGAGCGTTCACGCTTAAACAGACTAGTTGGTTTCCTTGGATAGTTCACTTCGTTTGTCCAGGTGTGAAAGCCCAGAATTCTCGTCTGGTCCAAACAAACTCTGGTCCGCTTGAAGATAGAGGGTGTCAGTTCGTAAGTGAATCCTGATCTGGTTCTGTACAGTGTGAACGAACCAAACACAGGACCAAATGTACATTTTATATTTATTTATATTTCAGAACCAGCATCCACTGGTGTTCACTTTCTCTCTGAGCATCTCCGCCTCAGCTGATAGAATACAGTCCTCACTGTTGAGCCGAACATCAGGAGTTTTTTTCATGATATATCAGGTGTAATTTATATGAACAACTCAACATCTCATCATCGTGGTATCTCTGCTTCAACAGCATCTCCGCAAATCTGCGGAAATATGAGTGGGACTCCAGTGACTGGACTCTACTGCTGCATGTCGCCTGATGCAGGAATAAAGACGCACCAAAAAAAAAAAAAAAGTGGTAAACTGGCAAGTCTAAACAGAGAGAAGTTGTATAATGGGATGTTTGGGATGCCATTTAATGTGACAAATAAAATGTTTATTTAGACGCCTTTATTGTGTCGGAAAATCCCACTTTGAAAAAACCTTATTAAAAACACTCCAGACCGCCATTACATTCTTTAGCTTTAGCTTTACTTTGGGAATCCCTGCTGTAGAACATAAAGAAGACAAAAGAAAAGCCAACTAATGGAGAGCAACACACACAGCACAAGTATAAATAAAAACCTACATCACAACAGAAATGTAACTGAAGCTTTACACATCCAGAACAAGTTGTAGAAAGAAATCAGAGAGATATTGAAATAAAACCTTTTTTGAAGAATATTCCATATTTCAATATTTCACTTTGCCCCAAGATTTAAATTATCATCCTACTTAAAGCAGTGCACTTTATACTCCTTTATGAAAGATTTCTAAACCCAACAGAAAAATAATCTACAGGTTTATAATTTCCTAAAATTTGAGAAAGTGATAAATTTGTACAATTTCAATGAATCGATTAGAGATTGTTTGCTAAAACTTACTTGGTTTAAATAATAAATTATGAGTGAGAACTTACCTGGAACTCAAGGAAAATGTATGTTTTACCTTTAAATTCATACACTGTTGGGGACATATCCAGCTGCTTAATGATGCAACTCATAAGACATTAGTGGTCTTTGTGTGTGTGTGTGTGGGCATGATGACTTTGTTAGGTGTTCAAATCCACACATGGATGAGTGAATCTTTTTAGTAGCAGGAGTTCTATTCACCTCCTGCTGAGGAAATGTGCTCTCACAGGTACTCTGAGTATTGTGAGTATCTATGTACTGGCACTATGTAAATGCAGAGTGTGTATTTCTGTGTGTATGTGTGTGTGCCACACGGTTGCAGTTTTGGACACACGTGCACACAGGAAGGTGTCAGGCTGGTAGCTCTGGGCTGCCTGATTGGTTGGAACCTGCATGGACCTGACAGGGGTGTAAATTGCCCAGATTAGGCTTCCGGCGGCCGTGGCATCTGTTTGGCGCTCGGCGGTAATGACTGCTGTCAGTGAGGAGCCCCCCCCCCACTCCAGTTATTGATCTTCACTCTCATTTCTTCTGTCCCCATTGTTTTACAGCCTCCTCCTCCTCCTCCGGGCCGATCATCACTGCTTATTATGATCCTAATGTCTGCTGCACCTGTTCCGCTCTGCTGGATGCTCATCGCTGAGCTGCTGAGAGTTGGCAGGTTTGTCAACCCTGGACACTACGTGCATGTCTTATTTCAGGAAATCAGTGAATTTGTGTCAGCTGTGGGGTTAGAGTCAGACACTCTAAGTAATTTCTCGTGATATCCTGGATAATTTTATCCTGTGTGACACAGATATGATGAAGTCTGATTAATTATAATTTTCATTTTGCTTTTATGAAAGCAACAACAGACACGCAGGCCTTGGTCTGCTTGACATGCAGCGACAGATCAATTACCCAACAGTTTTGGAGCCTGCGATCAGCTGAAGATCCTTTTTGTTCTTTAATTCTGACCCAAAGAGGAATATAAAGACCCAACAGAAACTAACAGTCTTACCACCAGACTTAGCACACTTTGTTTTAGGGATGTCAACCTATTCCCAAATATCAATTATGCAATTGTAATGCAATTATGTTAACACTGAGTTAACCTTTATTGCATGAAATATTACTTAGATATGATAAGAAATGTCCTGAATGTTTTACTACCTAAAATTGCCCACATAATAGATACATTTAAGAAATATAAGAAAACATTGTATACATGGTTTTAGGATAGTTTCATGATATGTAAATCAATGGGACTTCATTACGTTTGTATCGACTAGGAATTTTACATATTTGCATATTGTTGCCATTTTTTCAAAAATCTATTTTAGCATATGAGAAAAAAATGTATATTAAATAAATGTAAAAAACTATAATAATAATAAACCTTACTGACCTTAGATTGTGAGTTCTATTTTTAAATTCTGAATAAAAGACAACTTTCGGGTGTGAGAATGATGCTCACATGTCAAATGTCCATGAGCAAACAGGATATCCTGGTCATGTGACTGTATAAATTGTATGTCCTTCAAAAATAAACCCCTCTTTTCATGCTTAACTGTAAAAAAAAATTCTATCACAGATTTTTAGAAAAATTAAGATAAAGTGTTGCCATATGACAACACTATGGAATAGAGGGTTATCATGTCCTTTCATTGTCAAATATAGGAACACATTGTTCTAATCTATATATTTCTGTTATCCTATTTAATGTTGTATTGTACAATGCTTTTTCCTGTTCTAAATGCATTGTTTCCATCCTTTATCTATTGCACGCCTGTCCATCCTGGAAGAGGGTTCTCTGTTACTCTTCCTGAGGTTTCTTCCTCTTTTTTCCTCACAATAGTTTTTTGGGGAGTTTTTCCTCTAAGGACATGAGATGTTGTGTTGCTGTTGTAAAAACTGTAAAGTCCATTCAGGCAATGATTGTGATTTTGAGCTGTACAAATAAAATTGACTTGACCTATTGACTCCTGTTATTACAGTTATGGAGGAGCATTTAATGCATAATGACACGTTTTACCCAATAATATACACATATAGTCCTTTGCATGTTTTTTTTTTTCATTCAAACAAGGACAATTATTATAATTATCAGTCAGTCAGTCATCTTCTATACCCGCTTATTCCTCATTAGAGTCACAGGAGTCTGCTGGAGCCAATCCCAACACATTACAGGCGACAGGCAGGGATACACCCCAGACACATTAATAATTACATTACTATCTTGGGGCTATTATTATTAGTATCATAATAATTACGATATCTCCTAAATAAATAAACCAAACAGCTTCTGTCAATTGTATTCCACAGGTATCAGCCCTAATCTTCCCACCAATAATGGAAAAACTCTTTTTCTTTTCAAAAAGACAGGGTTGTGCATTTATAAAGATGACATCATCCTCCTTTGGTCAATCAAATACCTGCAAGTGCATATCACTGCTTATTTCTGTGTTACCTTAGAATAAAATGATGAGCAGATAGAAGATGATGAAGATCAGATGATTGTCATTGGTGTGAAATCCTGTCTCATATTCTGATAAAGTGCTGAGCAGTGTTTTGGTGTCTGATACATCTTAAAAGGGAAACGTATTGCCTGCACTTTTAATCCGAGCCACCACATGAATAATATTCCCTTGCGCCTACGTGATGTGAGTATAATTCCTCTCCTTCATACTCATGGATGTAGAAGTCAAACCTTCTCACCAGTACGTGCAGCAACCAGTGAAGCTTCCAGTTCGTGTGAGAGTGGACCACATTAGCCTGGTTATCTTGTCTTTGTGTGAGGAAAGAGTTAATGCATGATGTGTAACCATCAACCAGTCAATCAATCGTTATTTATATTGCACTTTAAAAGTACAGTAACCCCACCCCCTTTCCACATATAGACACACAGACATACCAACACACACACAACCAGCATGTGATGGCTTAGAACAGAGACATGGCCCCAACAGCCCTACACTGAGAAATACACTGTTACCAAATCACCTCTAATGGTTTTAAAGTAGCATAAAGTTCATAATGTCATCCACTGCCAGTGTTGGGAGTAATTACATTACATTACAAAATCAATAAATTACTGTAATGTGTTGATTTTTGCTGATTTTACTTGGTACAAATGTCAGTAACATGCATTACAATATGTTTTAAATTGTATTGAAGTGGTGGTTTTTGGTTTTTCTTAATACAAATTGACTAAAATGACTGCAAGATCAGCAGTGAAATGTTTCACTTCCTTTTTTATTTTGGCTCCTCAGACAGAAGATGGAGATGAGTGAACCTGCAGAAACGTTGGATAACACATTCTCCAGATGGACACACACTCATTACTTTATGTTTGTGAAACATAAAGATTTGAAGAACAAAATAGTCAAGTAATCTTTTTGTGCTACACCTAAAGAACTGTCCATTTGGAAGCAAGTGGAGCATGAGAGTGGAGATAAAACCACAAAACAGACTAAATTAACATTCTCCTGCTCTGAGATTCTTCAGCATCAAGAGGTTAGAAGACTTGTTGTTGAAGACATGAAAACCACTTTCAACAGTGGAATCACCAGCTTTTTGAAAACTTGTCAGTAAGATCCCTGTTGTAACTAGTAGCAATAATGACAAAGGTGAGTTATATTTAGATTGATGAATCCATATATACAGTTACTTTGGTGAGAGTAACTTAAAAGTAATGCAATAGTAGTGTAATGCCTTACATTTTAAATACAGTAATATTGTAATGTAATGACTTACTTTGAAAAGACAGTAATCAATAACGCATCACAGTTTAAAAGTAACTTGCCAAACACTGGCTACTGCTAATATTAAGCAGCTCTGATCCAAAAACAAATGATTCCAGTTTGAAGTCTGGAGGGTTGATTCATGCTGAGCAGCTGCAAGATAGAAGATCTTTCATAATTTAATGCTTCTTGTAAGTCTGGGAAATGTTCTTTCATGACAGGGCGACGCCACACAGACTCTGACAGCTACACAGTGTATCATGATGTGATCATACCATGACATGACATGACATGACATGACACAACATGACCCATTTGTCAGGCAGATAGCAGATAGCTGGCATGCATGCTAATAGCCCTTGCAGGGCGTACTGTATGCATGAGCTGGGACCTGAACAGCCTCCTGGACGCCTCTGAATCCCCACATCTGATGTTGTATGCTAATCCGCTAACCTTGAGGGTGCAGAGACCGAAAACCAGCCAGAGAGAGAGAGAGCAAAGCTTCTGCTCTGTTCAAAACGCTTTGACGCGATCTGCTAAGTTTCCAGCTCGCACTGAAGGGCTGTTAATGAGTGCGTGTGTGTGTGCCGTTCTATGAAAACTCACAGTTGGTATAGAAAAGAGGGTTTTTGAAATTGTGGATTTTCAGCACGAGGCACGCGGGGGAAAGTGAATGGTTCTGATTAGACATTGAAATGTGTTTGTATACGACAGGTGGCGCATCACAAACGGAGGAGGGAGGTGACGTCTTGGAGGTCGTCCAGGACTGAAGACAGAGGAAGAGAAGAAGAAATAATGGAAGAGGAGACAAATGCAAGGGCACACAGCAACCTGCTAACTTTTACACACCATGTGTGACAATGTATTAGTTAAAGAATGCAAGTTTCTCTATAGAACATTCACACAATAGCTCCCACTTTGTCAGAATAGATTTCTCTTGGAAAATGTTAATTGTGCGATTTCAAAACCCTTCAAAACAGCCTGAAGGACTTCCTTTAAGAGGAACAATAAACGACTGAGGCAAAGAAAACCGGAGGAAACATTAAATTTTCATACAGTCAACTGAGGTTTTATAGTTTTAAGAGAACCAACTCTGGTTTATTTTAAATAGGATCTTGAGAAAGAAGTGTTTTCTATTCTCAGATTTGGGAATAGTAGCTGTCAGAATAATTGTAACTCAAGGCCGGTTATCCTCTTAGATTTATTGAACTATCAGGTCACTGTGTGAGCAGAGAGATGGTTTCATCAAAGACGTGAATCTCCTTCATTTTCTCTGGCTGTCCTCTGACTCCTGTGAGGAGAATAAAAATTATAAGAGAGCTTATAATTTACAGGTGTAAATGTAAAGGTTCGCAGGTCAGACATCATTAGTCAAGATGCAGATTAGATGTTTTTTTGTTTTTGATTTTTTTCTGTTTTATTTGACCCTAGAGAGGCAGGAAAGGCAAAAGAAGAGTGGATAACACCTGGGTTGGACCCAGGTTGTTGAAACGTGGTCACAGTGTTAATACCTAACGATGACCTTTGACCTCTTCCAGATCATTGCTGTCAGTGGTTTGTACCAGTAGAGATCTGAAGTTGTTGAATGATTTATGGTGACACCTCCTCACTGCAACGTATTTGTCCCAAGTGTTTTCAGAATCAGAGGTATTTTATTTCTACTCCTCACATTTTCATGCAAGTATCTGTACTTTCTACTCCTTAAAAATATCCTTGTTACTCCTATTTCATTCTGGCTGGTTTTCATGACAACCGTTGAGCCAAAAAGACATTTTCTGTCAGAAAGTGCATTGTTGACCTGCTCAGTGCCCTAAATTATAACCAGCCCAGTCCAGCCCTTTTTGTTTTTATAATACCTTTAAAAGGACAATATATCACATAAAACACATTTCCCTCTTACTAAAAAGTGATGAAACCTTATATATTGGGAGTTAGAGCTTGTTTCTGGCTAAAAATCACTTTAATCTGAAAATCACTATTTCCTGTTCAAATACTTTTAAGGGGACAATACGACACATTACCTGCTCTGACAAATCTCTGACAAAACTGATTTTATTTTTATTTTAATTTTTATACTTCATGTAGTTTTGATACCAGTTTGAGAAAAAGCTTGAGTTGGTGCTTCAACTTTTTACTAGTATTTTTAAACCCTAGTATCTATACTTATACCGGAGCATATGAATGTGAACAATTTTAGCAGCTCTGTTTAGGATTAATCTGTCCATATTAAACTGCCCAAAAACACATACTGTATCATGTGACTGTGACACCTAAAGTTTTTGAAAAATCTTTTTTTTTTCTAAATGATGCCTTCTTAAACCATTTTTTCAGCATCCTCCACCACACTACCTTAAAAGGTTTGATGTGAAATCTGGTGTTAAAAATTAGTGCTGCAGCTTGATTATTCTATTGATTATTGAATCAATTATTCAACTAGTTGTTTGGTACTTAAAATTGACATAAAAAATAAATAAAAATGTGAACATTTTCCTCAAAAGATTATTCAAATTGATTATCAAAATAGGTTGTACTTATACTAATAGTAAATAATCAATTACTTATTGCTTCTCTGTTATAAATTCTGAGTTTTGAGTAAGTGAGTTTAGTGGTTTGTGTAATGTCATTTAGATGTTATTGTTCTTTCATTCAAATGAAGGTGACCTGTTAATGTTGTAAAAGGTTTAAATATAATATTTTCTGAGGTTAAAAGTTTGAAACTTATTGTATTTCATAGAAGTCTTCATAAATGCAGTAAAACCATATGTTTATCTTAAACAGTGTAAAAATACTACTACTAAAATATCCTGAAAAGCTGGATAAGTAAGTTTGACTTCATATTAGATTACAGTAGTAATAATTTGGTAATTTTACTATTTCTGATAAATATAAGAGGCTAAATATTACGTGAGTACAAGGCCGTCACCCAGAGCAGACACAGAGATGCACATGAACAGTCAATAAGAGTTTATTGGTGACGTCAGGGGGGAAGGTGCGACGAGGCAGAGTTTGAAGAACCAGGAAGTGGGCGGGGAGCAAGGCAATGACTGGAGCGGAGTGTTGGCTTAACTGGCTTAACAGAGACAGACAAACTTGAAGGTGGGGATAACAAAGATTAGTAGAGCGAAGGAAAATGTCAAAGAACAGCGCTGCACTGGGTGTGAGTGGCCCTGGTGATACCAAGTAGCAGTTACAACAATCTGGGGATGAGTGGCTGGAGAGATGGGTAGAAATACACCGGTTAACGAGGTGATTGAAGGCAGGTGTGCCAGAACACTGCTGCTGCGCCCCTCCTCGACCTGTGGTGGAAGCTCACACACAGGGTAGAGAGCACAAGGGGAGGAGACAGGGGTCCAAAATGAGGTCACAACAAATTCTCTGGCCCCACCCTACGGATCTGTCAGACATGTGCCTGCATCAAAGGGACCAAGAAGGGTTGAAAACCACACACTGTGAAGGTTGAATCAAGCTGTGAACCTATTGGCCGAGCAGGAAAGGGAGTTATGGGTAAATTGATGTAGTTAGTAAACCTTAACGAGCTGTGGCCTGACCCTCAAAGGTTACTACAGCAATTTGAGCTGGTTGCCAATTATGACAGCCAGCAGCAATGTGGAAAAGCTTTTTTCTCCCTCTTCGCTGGTCTCCCATTTGAGCTTCGACTGACAAAACAGTAGCTCCACTCAGAAAATAACATGGACCATCTTTGCCATAACGACTTCACTAAAGTTTCCAAATAATTCTGAATAATTTGAAGACACTGGCAAGCTTATATCAGATGTTTGTTCTACTCTGAAAGTCTTTGCATTGGAGTCGATGAGGAGCAGAGACAGACATGGCTGCACTCAGAGGCTTCACATTCAAATTCATTAAATCTGTCAGATATTTTGAGCACATTGTAAGAATCAGAACAAGTTTCTCTACAAAGTTGGAAAAAACCATGTATGTTCGTTGTAAATTGTGGCCGCTGGGAGACTGGAAATAGAGAAATTCCAAAAAAAGTTTTTTCTCCTACACTCTAAGCAATGATGTCACTCTCACTGAAACACTAACATTTCATCTCATAGGCTCCCATTATGAATTCATAATTTCTGCAAAAATGATCTTGTCTCGTCTTCACCTACTTATCTGAGGTTGGTTTGCGGTGGCAGCAGCCTCAGCAGGGAAGCCCAGACTTCCCTCTCCCCAGACACTTCATCCAGCTCTTTCAGAGCAACCCCAAGGCATTTCCAGGCCTACTGAAACACCTTCTCCAGCATGTCCTGGGTCTTCCCTGAGGCAGCCTCCTGGAGGGATGTGCTCGGAACACCTCGCCAGGAAGGCATCCTGGAAGCTCCTCACTGGATGCCTGAGCCACCTCATCTGGCTCCTCTCGATGCGGAGGAGCAATGTTTCTACTCTGATCTCCTCTTGGATGACCGAGCTTCTCATCCTATCTCTAAGGGAGAGCCTAGCCACCCTATGAAGGAAACTCATTTCAGTCACTTGTATTGCAATCCTGTCTTTTCAATCACTAACAAAGCTTGTTACCAAATGTGAGGGTAGGAACCTAGATTGATGGGTAAATCATGTAATCAGGTAAAACTTCTTCACCACGAAAGACCAATGGAGAGCCCGCATCGCTGCAGATGCTGCGCTGATCCATCTTTCCCTCACTCCTAAAGAAGACCCTGAGATGCTTGAAGTCCTCCACTTGAGACAGGATTTATCCACAAACTGGAGGCTGCACTCCACCTTATTCCGGCTGAGAACCATGGCACTTCACATAACGAAAGCTGAGGGTCATGGTCCGATCCCAATCCTAAAGCTACTAAACCTTAGCCCTTTCCCTGGCTGCACCTAGAAATTCTGTCCATAAACATTATGAACAGAATGTGTAACAAAGGGCAGCCCTGACGGAGTCCACCTCCCACTGGAAATAAGTCTGGTATACTGGGACCGGATGGCCCATGTCTGTGGACGGCAAAAATGATCATGGTCATTAATCAGTCATTCATAAAATACTATATTACCTATCAAAACGTGATATAATACATTCTTACCCAAGACTTGTGTCCAGAGTTTGAAGTTTAAATGGAGTCTCTAGGTGAAAGTATGCCCGAGCAGCAGACAGCAATTGGCAGTGCAAAAACTGATGATTTGTTCATTTTAAGATGTCCCGTTCATTTCTATTGAGAAATCCGGCAGACTTTTTTACAACCTATGCTGAGTTAGGTGCCAAAATCCATCCGGAAGAGGAATAAGAAAAAAATAATAGGCAATTGCCCCAAGCCCTTTTTTTTTTATAATTATCTAGTATCTAACAACAATAATGAGATTTATAACAAACCAAGTAGTTTGAATATCAGTTAAAAATTGAGTAAGTTATGGTTATTTTTATCCACCATAGGCATATTTCTCTAAGGAAATGAGCGGACCGACACAAGATGGCGAAGGTATGCCAATGCCGGCTCATTAGATAGCAGCACTGGGTGAGTCATCTAGTTTTTTATAGATATCTATAGGTAGGATGGGCCAGTGGTGTGGACGGCTTGGTGGGTGTGAGATAGAACTTTGAAGTGAATGCGTGAGCTGACAGGGAGCCAGTGTGGGCTGAATAAACCTGGAGAGATATGCTCACAGCAGGAGGTGTGTGTGTCTATGTGTGTGTGAGAGAGAGAGAGAACACAAGCAGCACAGTTTTTGACATACTGCAGCCTTTTTGATGCCCCCACCGGGAGGCCGCTGCAATAGTCCAGGCAGGATGAAACAAAGGCCTGGATGAGGCGTTCAGCATGTGTTTGGGAGAGCAGAAGTCGGATCTTTGCCAGGTTCCTGAGATGGAAAAATGGAACCCTGGTGATATTGTTGATGTCAGCGTTGGGGTGGAGTCAGCTGTCCAGAATCACCCTAAGGTTTCGGACCTCGCTGGAGGAGATGGCTGTGACTCCACGGTGAGGCTGAAGTGCTGGAATTTCTCAACAGTGGCCTGAGTGACCTCTGAGTCTGTTTTTCCAGTGTTTACTTGGAGAAAATTCTGCTGCATCCAGGCCTTAATGTCAGTGAGGGTTTAGATCAAGGGAGTCAAACTTGATTTCATTTCTGGGCACATCAGCATTATGATTTCCCTCAAAGGATAAAAGGTGTAAAGATTCTAAAACTGCATCTGCTGTTATATTGCACAATTCCCTCTCCTCTCACAACAGTGTCTGACTAATAATAAGTAATAATCATTTAGCTGCTGGTGACAATTTGATAAATTCTTTAAATATAATTTAAAATATAAGCTGATGTAGGACATTGATCTTATACTGTTATGAGTTTTGCATCTAATTATTAGAAATGTTGCATCAAAACATAGAAAATCATCACAGGGTCTCGAGACTCACTACAATATTATGCAGATAACCACTTTCTTATCTTTCAAAAAATTGCACAAGTCTGTGGAAGCTCCTCACAGGACCACATAAAATGAGGTGCAGGCCAGATTTGGCCACAGGCCTTGAGTTTGACACGCATGGTTTAGATGATCTGCCTCAACTTTTGGCTTCTGTACAACTTGTCTGTGTTTATTTGCCCATCCTAACTGTGACTAATAGAACTGCAGCGTGAAACTATGAAAAGAGAAACCAAGTTTTAAAGAAGAGGAATGATCCTTTAAGCAGTACTTGATGTGCACTTTGAATTGTTTTTAATTTCCCAGGTGAAGCTGCAGGGTCCTGTCGAGGATCCTGGTGTCTCTCCAGCGCCGTCTGCCAGCCTGCCGAAGAATCCAAGGACATCAAAGAAACCGCCTTCTAGTCTCCCTCGTAGGTGACGCCAAACCCTGCCAGCTTTGGATTTACACGCCAAAAATGACAGACTCATCTGAATTGGACACCTGACAAAAAACCTTCATTGCGTTCATTATGGATTTAAAGATCGCTGGGTTGCTGCGCTCCTTCTAGCCCACACTTGAATCAATTCAATGCTTCTAAATCCATGAGAGGTGGTGAACAAATGTAAATGTCAGGAGAGGAGAGAAGAGACCTGGTTTGATTGTCTGCCAGCCTGTGTGCTCCTACGCTCCAGTCATGTTTGTTGGTGACTAAAAAGCTGCAACAATATCCCTTTACCGAGCGCCTCTTGTGCCAGTTTGTCTGTAACGCTGTCTTCTTATAGCTGTTAACGTCAGGGTGCTACTTTAATCCTGTTTCTGTTGTGAACACATCCCACAGAGCAGAGCAGGATGGACTCAGGCTAAACTGGTTTTGTCTCTCAGAGGGATCAACAGAAAGTAGACAGAAGTGGTGGTTATACACATGAGGGTTGGATGGAATCTTTTGCCAATAGTCGTCACATATTATCCAAACCACTTAAAAACAATGGTGCACGTTGAAATCGTTAAAAAAGCATCTGTTGAGAATGTCTTTTGAATTCTGCTGTGCTCCGTCCAACTTATTAAACCTAACGTTGTCTACATGCAGCTTCTAAGCTTTCTAAGCTTTCAGCCCTGATTTCATTTGCAAATTAGTGATTTATACAATATGGTTAAGCTTTGGAGATCTTTAAAAGTAATTGCACCCAGGCAAATAATCTTTTTTTGCATTGCCAACTGGTGACTACATGCTTTCCACATTCCATGCAGCAGCAGTGACGTCTTGCATCACACGACTACACAACCCTGTTTGCTAGAATTCATATTTTTTTACCACTAAATACTTTTCCCAAATGCCTTTATAAAAATCCATAAGAGCTGCTTTAATGAGGGTCAATTATGTTAACTTGTTTTTCTTGTTCACATAGAGTCATGGTGGTTTGTCTGTTGCAGTTGGGATGGGCTGGACAGACACACAGCAGATGTACAAGAATTCAAACTGACAGAAACACAGCAGGACAAACAGGATGACGACATTATATACTGATTGAAGATATATGTGAAGAACATGTAAGCAAGACGACATGGACTTTTTAGATCCTCACAGATAGTTCCTGAGCCAAATACCTAAAAGAAATTCTGCACATTTCCAGGCCTGTATTTATATTCTGGAGCCCTAATATCTTTGCAGGATGTTCCTTATCTCATTCTTAACTCTTAGCCTCTTTGTGTTGTAATCAAATTTGTATTATTTCAGTACTGGTGATTAAATTTAACAACAGCAAACATCTCATTCATCCTCCAGGGTTTAAAGTTTCACCTTCTCCCTTCCCTGATCCTGGATGGCACATACTGACACAACCCAAGAAACAAAAAAACAAAAAATAAATACTTAGACTATGGCCTGATTTCTGTCTCTGTATAAAACAATGACCCCCAACTCCCAATGAACCCACTCTGTTGTGACTGCTACTAGTAGAATATTTGTTCATCAGGTAAGTATAGATTTTAAATGTGGTATTTGAATATTATTTTTTTTACTCTTTATGTCTAAATGTAGGCAACCAAAAACAGTTACAAATATTTTTTTTCCACTACATATGTGTCATATACTTTTTAGGGCATGGACCATCTGATTGGTGTCGTGGAATAAACCATCCACAGTTCAGACCAAATATTCTCTGTTGATACCATCAGAGCTCTGGAGCCCAAAGATATGTGATATATATGGTATTCAGCACAGTCCGAGATTTCAACTCCTCAATCTGTATGTGTTGGAGCCAAAATCACAAATATGAAAGTGGACATCTTTAGCAACAACATTATCAACCATGGTTACTAAACAGACATCCTTTCAAAGACAAGACAGACAAGGTAGAACAATATATGGCAGAAAAAGCATCCAGAGCAGGTTCATTGACTTATGACCTGCATTTCTACATATGTTAAAGGTACAGATTTCTAATGATTACCCATATTTTATAAATAAGCACACGTGTGTTCCACCATCTCAGCCTGCTACTGTTGAAGCTCTGCTCTCCTTCACACAGCCTACACTCCAGCATTTTGCTTGTATATGCAAGTACAAATTAGAGTGGGCACATTAGAAATCTGACTCTGAACTCTGACATTCTGGTTGGAAAAATACACAGATTCACTAAACTGTAGCGAGGGAGGAAGAGTAGCACTTCCCTTCTAACCCTTTGCTGACCGTCACTACTTCTCTCGAACGTTGCTGCTTGTAAATCATGATGGTATCAGCGAGGTAACTTGATGATTTGCCAAAAGTAAACTTGGCTCTTGTCAGATCTGCTAATTCTCTGTTAGCTGGTACCTTTTACCACAGACTGTAAAAATAATGGACATAGCCTCAGTGACATCTCCAAGTCTGCCATTTTGACCGTCGCCATCTTGTACCTTTTGGAGCCAGAAGTGACAGACGAGAGTGGAGCTGAGAGGATCTGCACTTAACAGTCTGCTAGCAATTAGCCGCAAAGCAGCCAAGCCTTTATTTTTGCATACCGTTAAGCCTTAGAATGCCACTGACAATTAAAACTAACTAACTAACAAATCCTTTATTAAGGTGTCCCTGGTGTTTCACCACCATGTGTCTATATATCTGTCATTTGCCTGTTACAAGTTTGTTCTCATAACGTCAGCTGCTTTCTCTCTTTAATCCACGGTTTCACCTGGACACTCATCACTCCTCCTCCTCTTCCTCCTTCTCTATCTCCACACACATTCTATCTCTCTTCCTTCACTTTTAGTGGCTTTCAGGTCGCCATTCCAGCCTTTGATGGTGAGAGCCTTTGAAAGAGGACTGCCAGCTCTCCCCCCACCACGTTAGCGTTAGCGGTGGCTAAATCAGGCTCCGTGGCGGAGGCTGACTCGTCGCTCCTGGAGGGTGAGTGGGAGTCTGGAAGCGGATCAGACGGCCCAGCGCTCGGAGGCGGAGGAGCTGCCACCTCCAGCTACCTGGACGCTGAGGGAAGATAGTGGTGCATATGGCAGCAAGCCCTTTAGTCACACTCACACACACACACTTACACTCACACATTCGTACACACAGGCAGCTGTATTAACTCACCCTTTGCTCTTTGCATGCATATTTTAGTTGTTTATCCTATTATTTTTTTTTTGCATCATCTTTCTCTAATTTTGCATTTATCCATTTGACAAAAGTGCTTATTTAAGCCAAAACAAGCCAAAAACTTATTTCCGCTAAAACGAGTTTCTTGAAGGCATAATGATGATGATGTTTTAAGTGCTTCACTCAATGCTTGTTCAGACTTATTCTACCTGTTGTTGAATACCTTTGCCTTAAATTTGTTTTATTCTTGTACAAAAAGCTAGAAGCATAAAATCATTGCAGTATTTAACTTTCTTCTCACAACACAGTGCCCAAAAAAATGACCAACACAGAAACCAGATTGTACTTCATGAGCTCTCACAGGGTCTGATGGGTCCTGTTGTATCACCACTCTTGGATCAGCGTAAACCAGGTGGGAAATATAGGATTACCATACCAGAGACTCCAAATTAGCCTATTTTTTAAATGATACCCCTGTCATAACCAAAATAACAAGCTATAGTCAAATATAGTCACTCCAGTACAGTGGTTCTCAACCATTTTTGAATAAATGTCAAATGTCATTTGCTGTGTTCTGGAGCCTTTTAACAGGTGTTCTGACACTTTGATCTGGCAATACTATGAGGAAAATGATGGTTATATTTAGTGATGGACCGATCAGCATTTTTTGGCCCGATCACTGATACTGATCACTAAAAAACTTTATCTGCCGATTGCTGATCACTGCCGATCACAGAAGGAATTTTAAATTTCCATATCTTTCCATACCTATTAAAGTTCAATACCTTTAAAAAGTATAGAAACAGAAACTTCCCTCTGAGCCAATAAGAAGCCAGGGCTGTCGGGACATGTGCTGGCAATAAATATAATGCAGCCAATGGCCTGCTGTTGCCAGGCACCCCCTCACTCGCTACTGCACAGAGATGTGTGCACTGTGAAACTGAAGCAGAGGATTATTAGGATTGGTCGAAAATGACAGTTTTTTAGAAGAATCATGTCGTGATTGGTTAGTTGCTTTATGGCCCGCCTCCACACAACGAAAACAGGAGAATGGACATGGTTACACATGCTGTGCACCGAGAGAGAGAGAGAGAGAGAGAGAGAGAGAGAGAGAGACTGACTAAAACGGGTCCAGTCCGTCCCTGGATGCACTTATTGTTTTGTAGCGTGTTTGTCAGTTTGAAAGTGGTCGCTAATAATTTACATCACATGATCAGCTTTTTTATCGACATGTTTTTCCGATCGCCGATCAGGCTATTTTTAGGCAATATCGGCTGATCATGATCGGCAGCCGATCGATCGGTGCAACATTAGTTATATTTCTAATTACATCCATTTATGTTACAATAATAAGTCTCAGCTGTGATATATGGATTCATATAGTCATTGCTGTCATTCACAAATTTATAATTTTTTTTCAAGCTCCTATTTGCCGTATATCATTAAAAAAAAAAAACTAGAACAACAGTAACAAGAAAACATTATTATTTAAAGAAGAAACAATGAAATACTGTGAATGTGATTTATTTACAGTGTAAGAATAAAGTATTTCGCTGTGGAAAGGCCAACAAATAGTATCTGCTTGTCATTCAACTTTGCATGCAAAAGGCCAGCCCACACTCCATTGACTCCAAGAGATGCTCAGCGTTAGGGCGGCTCACATTCTTAGCATTTATCCAATGGCCACCGAGTTTCGAGGCAGTAGAAAAAAAAAGGCCCCTTTCACTGTCAGAGACTTTCAGTGTCTATGGGGAAATGCATTGACCAGAAAGCGGTATGTGAATGTACGGACAAGTAATTTATTTATTTGTGATAAATAGCTAATTCTGAAAGAACTCGTCTTCAAGATGAACATATTCTAACAGATTTATAGTCAATAAAATGTTAATACAGTTGCACAAATTTGGCCATTTATTTTTTGACGGGGCAGGGGAAGTTCAGCTTCAGTCTTAAAGAAATCACTTCTGTTCCATATCTACAAGGATGTTTTCTAGCTGAATCGCCAGCAGAGTTCTGTCAACTGCTCTTTCAGCTGTGAACATTCCATTAACCAGCAGGAGCCACTAGTAGACACTAAAATGTAATGTTTGTCCTTGGCCAATTCTTGACCCCACCACCAACTTTCACTATAATCAGATGTAGTTTTTCTGTAATTCTGTTAACAGATGCAGCATGAGACACATTTCTGGTTCCATGTTCAGGTGAAAAAATATGAATCCAGAATGTTTTACTCAGTTGTTTTACTCAGTTCCTCCATAAATGGCCATTAGCACATATGCATACAGCTCTGGAAAAAAATAAGAACTCACTTCAAAATGATACATTTTTTTCAGATTTTACTACTTATATGTGTTTGGGCAAAAGGAACATTTTTATTTGAGTCTATAAATTACTGGCAAGATTTAGACCAAATTCCAAATTAAAATATTGTTTAGACCATTTATTTGCAGAAAATGACAAATGGTCAAAATAACAAAAAAAGATACAATGTTTTCAGACCTGAAACAATGCAAAGAAACACAATCAAATTAATTTAAAACATTATACTAATGATTACATTTAAGAAGAGTTCAGAAACCAATATTTGGTGCAATAACCATTAATTTTAATCTTTAATGTGTCTTGTCATGCTCTCCACAAGTCTTTATGGTCAAGGAGTTTAAACAAGGAGTTTACTATGTGTGCATGTGTTGGAATCCAACAGACACTGGAATGGAATGACTGAAATACATGTAGAGATGCTGATTTCAGAAATAAAATGCAGTGGTCTTTTCCAGAGCTGTATATAGACTATATATATATTGTATGTATGTTTGTATGTTTAAATGACAAACATGCCTATGTACAGTATGTTTTCAGCTAAATCTCTTTATATCCTCTTTTTCAACATTTGCCTTTCATTTCTCTCCCTCTCTCTCTCTCACTCTCACTCTCTCTCTCCTTCTGTCTTCCTCTCCCTCCCTGAGGGGCTTATTTTCAGGGATGCCACAGTTTTTTGGTGTGAGCCTGCGGCTGGCTGTGAAAGTGAAAACATGCCTGGAGCAGCGGTTCTGTTAGTCTGCAACTTAAAAGGCTTCTCTGCTGCTGTAATAAACTTACAGGATGTCTCTCGGGGATCTGGGAGTTTCTGAGGGAAGATGCGACACTATCAGGACTCGCAGACGTCTCAATTAGTTGAGGAGCGGCGGCCCTCGCAGCTCCAGAGATTCCTCAACTCCACACGGGGTTCAGAGCCGGTGTTTGTGAGCAGGAAGTGAGGAGGAGGACTTTTCACACAGCATACAACAACGCAGTCTGTTTCGTCCACTGGAGCTGAGATGAAAACTCAGGATCAGGAGTCCTGTGCTGTCAGTCAGGCTGGTGGAGGCAGGTCAGGAGCTGCTGACAGAATATTTCATAGCGTGCATGCTGCTAGCTCCCATGTTGGAGATATTTCTCAACCATCCACCGAGCACATCAATGCAGTGTCATAGACTACAGAGCAGGTTAGCAGACACAGTACGTGAGCAGGTTCTGGTTTCTTCTGGGTGAAGTTAACAGCCTGTGAAGCAACTTGGTACAGCTGGACTCAACCTGCACAGCTTATCCATTATTATCGTACAGCATTTCACATCTTCTCTTTGTCTTCCTGTCAGCTGAACCCTGGCTGGAAATCCTGTCTCTGTTGACAGGGATGGGCAGATAGACGTCATAACCGGGTGGAGACTCGCCATAGAATGTGTCAGCTGCCATGGTCTGTGTGTTCTCTCTGCAGATGATTTGGTTGAGGACCACCTGCAGGAAAATAAAACCAGGACTCTTTCATTTGGGACGGGTCCACTGACCGATGGTAGTTACTCATGTTCTCCGAAGTCCCAGCTATGAAATCATCAGAACAACCAGCTGCCAACAACATGAAACTAGAGGAGTCGAGACTTTAAGGTTTCCCTGAGGAGTTTGTGACCTCCAGTAGAACTGTGATGTAGTTTTTCTTTTTTTTTTTTTATGAATGAATCCAAGCTAGTAAACATGGACATAAATATGCAGGATTTAAAATGGTTTTGTGTGAGGAAGGATTCAACACAATTGTTAAATTCACTAGTTTCATTTACTCGATTCATTTACAAGTTCTTGAGTAAAACAGGCTGAAAGGATTTAACGTTTTGCTCTACAACAGAAAACATATATGTGAATTTTGAAGCTTTTACCTGTTTTAAAAAGGTGGCAGCTAACAAGTGGCTAAAAGAGATGAAAGACAGTGAAACGTGAAATCAAATTTTTAACCAAAAATTTAATATCACGATTATTTTGGTCAATATTGAAATCAGAATTAGTCAAATGATTATTTTTTAGTTATACGATGCATGTATTCAGCTGGAGAGACTTTGGTTTTGTTTGAGATGTTAAACAGATTCATTGTGTTGCCACGTAGGGATCATCTTATGGCAAATCTTGCACATTATGATATATATATATATATATATATATATATATATATATATATATATATGCTGTGCTGTCAGTCGATTAAAAACAATTATCAAATTAATTACAGGATTTTGTAATTAATTAATCGAATTAATCGCATTTTAATGTCATATATGCTAAAGGTCTCCTGATAAAGAATTTGAATTCTAGGATATTAAAAAATTGTAGTGCATCAATTGAATACAGTAAGAAGAGAAGATCTGAAATCCAATTTCTTATTGGTGAACTGTGCTTCATGAATTAAATCCAAAAGTAAAGGTCCAGCACATTAAACCAGTTAGGCCAGGTGCATTATTCATAAATTTAAAACAAATACAGTAATTCAGTTAAATAAATAAAATTCTGAAATAAAATAAGGCTGTCTCAAATAGGCACTTGAGCTCAATATAGCAAATAATGAATAAAATGAATAATAGAAGTTGTATATTTTGCGCTGCATTGTGCCAACATAATTTTGCTCAGTAACAGCAAACACGTGTGGTTTGAACCAATCAGAATTAGCAATGCTGATAACGTGACCACGTGTCCATCGGCCAACCAGAAACGCATTTGTTCAGCTCGGCTCGCCTCGCGTTGCATAGCAACCAGAGACGCGCTCAGACTTGTCGCTCCGTGCCAAACGTCACAGACGACACAGCGTAGATTACACTGAAACGAGCCACTGGAATTGTTCCAGCATAATAATGTAACTGATGTGACTTCAGTCCATCGTTTTCTTTATTTAACATGGGAGTTTGACAGGGAGCTTCTTCTCCTTTTTTAACGGAACGCCGTTCTGGTCGTGAATCTTTTAACGGAATGTAGTTCTGGACAGTTCTGGTTCACTTTCACCCCTGAGCTCGCCACTGTTGATACTCAATATTAATTCCGTAAAATTTTTAATGCGTTAAATTGCGGCGTAATTAATCGAATTAATGCGTTAAAATGACAGCACTAATATATATGTATATATATATATATATATATATATATATATATATATATATATATATATATATATATATATATATATATATATATATATATATATATATATATATATACACACACACACTACCATTCAAATGTTTGGGGTTACCATGTATTTTCCATGAAAAGTCAACCACCATGAGTTGTAAAATGAATAGAAAATATAGACCTTGAAAAGGCAGGTTCAAGACCTCCTTGGTCCTGGGTCTGGGACCTTTCTGTGTGGAGTTTGCATGTTCTCCCCGTGTCTGTGTGGGTTTTCACCAGGTACTCCGGCTTCCTCCCACAGTCCAAAAACATGCTGAGGTTAATTGGAGACTCTAAATTGTCCATTGGTGTGAGTGTGTGAGTGAATGGTGTGTATGCCCCATGATTGGCTGGTGACCATCTGGGGTGTATCCCTGCCTCTCGCCGTAATGTGCTGGGATTGGCTCCAGCAGACCATGTGACCCTAATGAGGAATAAGCAGGTACAGAAGATGAGATGAGACCTTGAAAAGGTTAGAATTGACATCCTGCTCAAAGAAGGTCAGTTTTCTAGCTTCTCTAACCACCTAAACTGTTTTTAGCTGGTTAGAGAAGCTAAAAACAGTTTAGCAGTTGTGCTATCATGATAGCATCAAGGGTTTTCTAATCATCCATTAGCTTTGATGCAATGAGCAAACACATTGTTCCATTAGAACACTGGAGTGATAGTTGCTGGAAATGGGCCTCTATACACCTATGTAGATATTGCACCATTAAAGTTCAATTCAATGCGCCGCCTTAGCCTAACGTTAGCTTTTTACTTCTGTTGTGAAGATTATCTTGCTGAACAAAAACATGCGAGTACCATAAACTTTTGTTTTTGAGCATATTTTCTGTAACAATCCAAAATCCAACGGAAACATCCCATTGTTTTTTTTGACGAGGGAACGGGAGAGATGTTAACTTCTGTGTTGTCCTACAGAAACATGTCACGCCTGCAGCTCTCCCCGTGCATCTTCCCCGGTGTTTCAGCCCGTCAGCCGTTGTCACTGGAAACGGAAAAAGTGTCAAAAACTGCGATGAGTCTCGACGAGGTGCTGCCGCCACTAATGAGGATGGTTTCGAAATGAGAATAGCGATAGTGAGTAAATGACGGAGTGCTGCTCTGTATGTGACTATGACCTGAACGAGAGCAGAGCAGACTCCCAGCTTACAGCTGTTTGATCAGTGTCATTAATGTCTTCTAAATGCTGCCGTACGTAGCGGCTGGCAGGTTAATGATATTTTAACCTCAGGACTCCACGCCCTTCTCCTCTGCCTGCTCTTCCTCCTCCTCTTCCTCCTCCTCCTCCTCGCTGTCAGTGCGCTGCAGACAATTATCGCGCTGAGGTTTCAGAGGCTGTTCAATATTTCATACAGTGGTCCATTAAAGACACAAGAGGCTTCTCGCTCTCTCCTGCGCTGTAAGTTCAAAAAGCCTCAACCGCCTGTTGAGAATGTTAATGATCGTACCGTAGTGGCAGTAGGTGTGTGTGTGTGTGTGTGTTTTAATGATAAGTTATGCAGGCAAACAGTGTGTGAAAAGATTTCTCTGGCTACTGTTACTTTTTTAAAATCATCTATTAATAACTCACCTCACCTGTAAAATTCAAACATAGCAGTGATTTCTACATAAATATCTGACCTTGTGGCTGATATTTGTGATTATCAGCAGAGAAAAAGAAGAGACAACATAAAAGAAAAAAATACATCTTTATTTGCTTGGCTGGAAGCTACAAACTGTATAAAACTCACAACACACTCTGAGCTTCCAGTCCTCATTAGTGCATCAAACATCAATCCTGACAGCACACACACACACACACACACACACACACACACACAATATATGTACAGACAGCATCAATAGCGGAAAGAAAACAAAAGCTAATCATTAACATTCTCAGCAGCAGGAGGCCTTTCTGAACCCACAGCAGACAAGAGAAGGAGCCTCTCGTGTCTTTGTCTATTGTCTATTTCATGAGACAAGTGGAGGCTAATGCATTAAGCAGAACCTAGACCGGACTTCTGTTTTTCACAGAGCAGTGACTGATGTCAGATATGTGTAGAAACACTGGAACAGGTTCCATAGTGATGTTTCTGTCTTTTCACATCAGGACTAAGCTCCGGACCTGGTGCGACGGAGCCTTTTGCTGCAGTGATCTCTTCCCTCTGAGATGCCAACACACTGCTTTAAAACCCACTGCTTCACATCCAGAAAAAAATGCATATTGTGCCTTTAAGTTGTGTCATTTTGAAATAGGTGATTGTAGTTCAATAAACATCTTGGGTCAACTGTCTGTGGTGTAACCCTAAAAACTTGGTACCAGATTCAACCGTCTTAAAAAAGTAAAAAAAAAAAAAAACAAAACACATGCTATCAACACGCTTTATATTCTAGGTGGATTAAATATTTAAAATGTATAAATTTATTTAAATTTATTTAGTTCAGAATGTACAAAAACAAACAAAACGAATATTCATGCATTCTAGTCTTCATGGGTGAAGAAAAAAAAGACTCATTTTGGAGGTGAACTATCCCTTTAACCAGTAGTATATAATAATAAAAAATATAATAATAATAAATGTGAAGGAATCAGTAGTGATTGTATAAAACTTGGTTGTATGTATGAATAGGCATTATGTAGTAATTATCAGTAGTGAAATGGGGCAATTCTCAATTCGTTACTATTGAAATGACTACATAAATCACTATATATTGCAATAGCAAACAAGTAGTAAACTGGTAGGGTTTTTGTAGATATTTAGTAGTAGTGATTAGTGGTGATTCAATAGTGTTTTTAATACAGGCTGTAAATCGAAGCATCTACAGAAAGCCTGCATGTGTTGTGTTTAGGGACCATTAGTAAATCATAGCGTCAATCAATAGATAGACTGCATTTCAGGAGCTTTCTGCTTGTCAAAAAGTGACAAAACCTTTGATAACTATTTTTATTTAAGGCACCCACACACAATTGGTATTATTCAGTGACTGAAGTGTTGTGATATAATGTTTTATACATTTAAATACATTTATGGCCCCTTGCCAGTTCCTGAAAAATGGCAGATTTGTGATAAAACATTTGCAGGCGGTGAGACGACTTCCATCACACAACAAATGTGACAAGGTCACAAACACCTAATGTCTACTTTTAAAGAGATTTTACTGTATTCCATGTGACCTCTAATATTTTAGTTAGTGAGCCTGTTTACTGCCTCCCAAACAGATCCCCTCATCTTGTTTATCTGCTCCCTCCTTCTCTCAGCCGTCTCTCCCTCCAGTTCGCCCTCTTTGCAGCTCACCCATACGTCTGAGCCACTTGCGCCTCGTGAACAGCTCGGGACTAAGAAGATGCTTCAGTCAGTGAAAAGTTCAAAAGCAGCCCACTCTGTCAAGTGGAAATCCACTGGAGGGATAATCCTTGCCTTCCCTGCACCGATTGAAAGAGACAGAAGGAGAAGAGGACTAACAGAAGTGAAAGAGGAGAGAGGGAGTGTTAGCCTTCGACAAGGCAGGAAGACTGAGATGGATGCAGCGTTGTGCAGTGGAATCCAAACAACTTCGTAGAGGATTCTGGAGCATGGAGGATTTATCTGCTGAAGTACTAGACAATATGTGGTCACTCTCATATGTGTAAATCTTAATATTAAAGAATATTATATATTATAATATTAAAGACATGTTAAATAAATGCACAACACAAACGCTGCTTCTGTTGTCGTTATGTTTCTTCAAGAACGTCAGAGACCAACAACACTGATAATGGCCTGATTAAAACCATCCTGATCACATGACCTTTCTGTTTGCTCTGTGTCACTTACAGTTGTGTTCAAAATAATAGCAATGTGTTTAAAAATGTGACTAAAACCAAAATCCTTATAATAAGTTTTATTTCAATGCATTGATTACACTGTATGGTACATCCTAAATCAATATGTGAAGACAAATGTGTTGTTTTTTTAAATATAGACAATGAAGAAAATTTGATATTAGGCTGTTAAAAAAATAGCAGTATTTGCATTTCCTTTACAAATTTAAATATTTACTGTATGAACTGGAAAAAACTTCAGGATTCCTGTAATTCACTAAAGTAATATTTATCATGGTTTCAGGTCTTCACATCTGCAACACAGATGTGAAGACCTGCTTCACATCTGTGTTGCATTGAGTCAACCAACTTCTGGCACTTATCAATAGGTATTTCAGCTTCACAATTCCTCTGAATTTCTTGGTTTTGTTTCAGAAACTCAGAAACAGCATATTTGAGGTCAGTGGGATTAAGGTCCAGGGATTGGGTTGACCACTCCAGAACTTTAATTCTGTTGGTCTGGGGCCAAGATGTTGCTGGTTAGGGTTAGGATTGTGCCTCAAGACAACAACCAGTAACACACCAGTGTGTGTTACTGGTTGTTATCTTGTTGAGGCACACATTAAGTATAGTTCCTCTTGAGCATAAGGCAACATCATTAATATCATTTCTTCAAGTGTTCTGATATAGGCAAACTGAACATGATCCCTTGTCTTCACACTGCAGAGGAAACAATTTGGCAAATAAATGGAGAAACATTTGGAGGACTGATGGAAGTAAGATAGTTTAACAGACAACCACCAAACACTGAATTTAAGCCCCATTTCACTCTGAAGACAGTGAAGTATGGTGAAGGCATCATGATATGGAGTTTCTCTCACTATCGCATACAAGGCATCATGGATCAGTTTGCCTACATCTAAATACTTGAAGAGGTCATGTTGCATTATGCCGAAGAGAAAATGCCCTTGAAATGTGAGTTTCAACAGGACAATGACCCCAAACATACCAGTAAACCAGCAGCATCTTGGTTCCAGACTAACATAATTAAGGTTCTGGAGTGGTCAACCCAATCCCTGGACCTTATTCCCATCAAAAACCTGCAGAGCGACATCAAAAATGCTGTTTCTGAGGCAAAACCAAGAAACTCCATGCAACACAGATGTAAAGCGGTTCACAGGGTTATGCAATAAAATATTACTTTATTGATTCACTGGAATGCTGAAACCTAAAGATTCTTCAGTTTATACAGTAAATATCTGAGTTTGTAAAGAAAAACTCAGACACTGCTATTTCTTTGAACAGTCTAATATTCATTTTTCTTCATTTTCTGCAAAATAATTCAAAAGTTGACACATTTTTCTTCACATTTTGATTTTGATTTGATTTAGCATATAAAATGCAGTCTTCCTAATGCACATAAATAAAAAGTATTATAAAGACTTTTGGCTTTACTCATGTTTTCAAACACAACTCTACTTTAAAAGACAAACTCAATTCAAGCTTTTGTCAAATCCAGTCAGGAAACACAGCACAAACATGTCCCTCCCTTCACACACACACACACACACACACACACACACACACACACACACACACACACACACACACACACACACACACACACAGATATGTGGATATGTGAATGATTTTGTGTGTGTGTATGTGTGTGTGAGTGTGAGTGTGTGTGTTTCACAGCCAGGGCCCAGTCCCTCAGGAGTGCTGCTTCATCAAGTCTGGAGTGGGAAGCAAAGGGCATCATCATTAGATTAGTCTCTGATCACTCTCCCTAAGTAATTATCCTCCTGCCCAGCTCCTGCAGCATGCAGACTTAATTGATTTAATGGAGTGTGTTCTTTCTCTTTCTCTCTTTCTGTCTCTTTCTTTTTTTCCTCTATTTCAAGAGCACAATTCCACCCATCAGAGTTTAGAATTCAATTTCAGAGTCAATGGGGAAAATGGCTGTGGTCTGTAAACAGGTTTCCAGGAATCGCCTTTTTAAATCAATTAAATCGGTTGAAAAGTTGTGATTATTTTCAGTGTGGATAAACCAGTGTTGTTGTTAATTTTCTACAGGAACTAGTTCAAAGTTCATTTCACAAAATTTCAAAATGAATTAGTTTGTTCATAGTTCAAGATGAACGAATTCACAGTTCTTTTTTTCAATATGTTACTGTGAGCTATTAAATTTTCAATATCATTGCCAAAGCTTATACAAATCCACAGACAGCAATTTTTTGTATCAGATTTAACTCTAAAACTATGTGTTAGATTCCATCCTTATATCAAATTTTGAATCCTTATCCAACGAGTGTTCAGATTAACCTTTAGGGAACAGCATTTCGCCATTGTTGCAGCTGCAGCTTTCACCCCTACAATATATTCTCAAAAACATGAGTAAAAACCTCCCTGAATGGTCTTTTTTATTTATTTTTTTTTGTAAGTGATAAGTTTGCTGTTGATGTGATTGAACTGGATTTTCTTCTTCAAAATTCAGATGCAAAGTTTGCACAAACATCTCATCTCACAGACTTACTTGTCCTAACCCTAACCCTGTTTTTTTGTTTAGTTTCAATGATGCATGCAGCGATGCAACGATGTTGATTAGTGTTGTTGCCAGATTGAATGTTTATGCACTCAATATCAAGGGATCTTTACAGAACATTTAGCTGTATTTCACACCTCAGACAGAAGATGGAGATGAGTGAACCTGCAGAAACGTTGGATAACACATTCTCCAGATGTACACACACTCATTACTTTGTGTTTGTGAAACATAAGGATTTGAAGAACATCATAGTCAAATGCACTTTGTGTGTTACACCTAAAGAACTGTCCCCTTCCTGAAATAGCAGCAGTAACATTTACAGAGGTGCTATAGTAACATGAAGTTAACAAGGAAGCACGTGGAGCATGAGAGTGGAGATAAAACCACAAAACAGACTAAATTAACATTCTCCTGCTCTGAGATCCTTCAGCATCAAGAGGTTAGGAGACTTGTTGTTGAAGACATGAAAACCACTTTCAACAGTGGAATCACCAGCTTTTTGAAAAACTTGTCAGTAAGATCCCTGTTGTAACTAGCAGCAATAATGACAAAGTTGAGTTATATTTAGATTGATGAATCTATATATACAGTTACTTTGGTGAGGGTAACTTAAAAGTAATGCAATAGTAGTGTAATTTCTTATATTAGGGTCTTTTTAGAGAGAAGGAGAAGGGATGTTGTGTTATACAATCTGTAAAGATTTGAGATTTTGGGCTATACAAATAAAATTGACTTGACATTTTAAATACAGTAATATTGTATTGACAGTAACAAGTAATAAATAACACATTACAGTTGTGAGGTAACTTGCCGAACACTGACAACAGGATCTTGGCAGGCTAAAGTCTCTATGATTCTGAGCTGAGTGATTCAGACGTTTGTGTCCATTCGCTGCTGATTAATGTCCGGATAACATCAGGCTTTTGCATCGCATGTCTGAAAGGGGGCTTTCGACAATGAAATATATTTTCACATCGAAAAGAAAAAAATAAAGCAGACATAAATTGCCATTTGGGATCAAATATAGAGGGATATAGCTTTTCTGAGTTTAGTGATTTATAGGACGCGTGTCTCATAAAGGTCAATCTGCTTGGCCTCCAGATGTATTCAGTCCAACTCTTTTTTTTTGCTGCTTTTTTTCTCTCTAGTTGCTCTCCTCATGATTTAATGATGATCTTCCCCCTGATGTCTCTCAGAGACTCAGCTGGTTCCTGTTTGGAACTAGTTCGTGGATAAAGCCAGGCTAACATTTACCTACACTAACCTTTGAGCCAGCCTCCCCCATGTAACGAGGCCCACGCACAATCACGTATTCCGTGCCCGCTGTCAGACGATGATTCCGGCGGTACGTGATTATCTCTGGCATATTGACTCGGCTTGTTTAAAGATCGACTCTGACAGGAGTGGCAGAAGCAGATGCCGGGCTAAGTGGTATCAGCGGCCATGAATATCATATGGCTGAGGGCTAATGTTCGACCTTATTGCTGCTTAATGAACCGCTAAGAGACAATCAGCACCGTTTGCCCACCTCTCTGCATCCAGGATGAATCACAAGCTGCTGGCAGCCGGTTTGCACTCAGAAACCAACTCCTGAGTTTTACTGGATGGGAGGTCAGAGTGGAAACTGTACTCCCCGCAGAGCAGCAGCAGCAGTGACTTCACCAGCTGATGTAATTAAATGTACAGCATGAGAAAAAACAAGCACCGACACACACACACAGATCAACACAGGCCTTCCGCACAAGCACTTGCTTTGCTAGATGAGATAATGAGGCCACAGTGCAATTACAGAAATCGGAGAGGCAGGTTCAGGCATATTCAAGCCCTGCATGGTGCATGCTTGCTAACATGCGATGCTAATTAGCCCGAGCACCAGGACACACAGAGACAAAAAAAGGCAGCCTCGGGGAGCGGATCGAGACAAGCCCTGAAGGGCCGGCCCCGTAAAAAGACGAGCGGCAGTAACCTCCACGTCAATCCCTTTATGACTAAGGACAGGATGCTTGCAGGCAGGCGGTGCTTAATTTGAAAATTAATGGGCCATGGGATTTTTTCTACCACTTAAGACACTTTGCAGCCCCAGTGCGGTTACCTCCATCCCGGCCCCCTCTCCTCTCCCCGCCTGGTTTTACTGCTCTTCGGATGGCTTGAGGATGAGGAGACCTTGCATACTCTGCAGTAAACGCATGGCTAATTTGATTAAATAATGCCGCGTCCTTGTTGCTGGTCAGACAGAGAGGTGCCCGAGCATCCTGGATGAGCTGTGCAGGCTTGTGGAGCACTTCAGGTCAGGTTGAAGGAGGATTCCCTGATGCAACCACAGAGGAAACATGCTGTGGATTTCTTTGCATTCTCACCATAGAAAAATATTGTTTTTGTCTGACACTGTGTGCATCCCCTCTGAACCTCCTGAGTTTATCCCTCACTCTCCAGGCTGCTCCCAGAGAATCCACATCTCCTCACCCTCCTGTATACTGATGCATTTTTGGGCCCTGTATCCTTGTGGATACCCTGAACAATAATTTTGTTGTTGTATTTGATTTTGTTCAATTTAGTCTTGTTTTCTAAAAATAAAATTCTTTGACTTTTTATCTTAATGTTGACTTTTTATTTTATATTGTAGACTTTTTTCTCATAAGTCTGACTAAAAAGTTGGGTGGATGGTGAAGCTCGGTGCCCAACGGCCACTACACCACTGCGTAAAGGAAAAGGGATTCACTTCTAAACTCACTACAAAAATAAAAATCTTAGAGGGAAATAGCTTGTATTTATTTAAGTCCAATGTTGATCAGAATTATTTTATCGGTAGATGATTTTCCATAATTTCATTAAAAATCTGAAATATGAGATAAAAAATCCAAAATATGTGATAAAAAAAACATTAAAATAAAAAGTCAAAGTAATTGTATTCAAAGAAAACAAGACCAAATTGACCAAAATCAAGAAAAAAAACTTGAAGTAAGAAAAATTATCTACCAATGAAATAAGTTATTTCAAAGCAATTCTTCTTACTATTGGATTAATTATAGGGAAAAAAATGTATCTTCACTTGTTAAGATTTAAATTTTTGTGGTTTAAACAAGACTCAGTGCCCTCACTTTTCTGCCGTATGAAGGTTTGATAAATGAGTGGCCTTCTAGTCAGTTGGATTTGGTCCAATCTGGCACAATTTGCACCGCATGAGTCCTGCTAATCTACTGATGGCCGTTATTGTCTCTACACTGTTGGTTTGTCACAATCCTGCCAAACTCCTTTTGCTTGAGGAGGCATTTTCTGACCATAAAGACCAAGAGGTGAAACAGAGTTTCTGCTTTTTATTCTACAAAGTAGGCATTTTTATTCCTTTTATACCTCTTGCTGTGGCAAGAACAGAACAATCAGGTGCCTGTAGGTGTAATTTCAGTTTGGCAAGCTGATACTGGAGATGGGGAATCATTTCTCTTATGAAATAACACTACAGTATCACTAATGATCACTACTACTAAATATCTACAAAAGACTACCATTCACTTCTTGTTTGTTCTTGCAATATATAGTGATGATATAGTGATGTAGTAATTATTATTTAAATGTTCTTGTATTGAGGCAGTAGTGCTTCATCAGTTTTTTTCACTACTCTGCATGATTACTACTTGGAACACGATTGTTTTACTACTAAACTCGACTATTGTGTCATGAGTAGTATATCGATTACACATTTACTACACAATTGCTAGATGTGAATACACAACCACTATAACACTAATAGGTTTTGTGTAGTAATTTAACAGGAGTTTTTCATCAGGTTTAGAATTTGCCCATTTTTTTTTCTTGGAGCATACAGCAGAGACCCTGACCGAAACACCACTGAAAAAATATATTTTGAACTCCACAGTAGAATAGCAAACACCTGGAAACATTTCAAATCTCTTTTTCTGTCAGGTCAAATGGATTACCGAATACATCTGAGCTCTAACAGAACATTCATCTGCTGCTGAGATGGGCAGCAGCAGCCCACACAGTGCGGTAGACGACAAACCCACTTTTTCTTCATGCTGCAGACAGAAATCTTGTGAAAAGAGGGGAACAGACAGAATGTTTATTCGCCAAAACCTGAGACATCAAAGAGCTGCAAGCATGAAACCCCGAAAATTGGTGGTGGGCGAGTGTTCTCCTCTTGTCGGGTTTCTTTTTTTCCCTCCCTCTGCAGCTTAATGTGTCATCGCTGGCTGTTTTTCATTATGAGTGGGTGACATTGCAGACGTGAGTAATACTGGATTGTAAAAGTGTTTTTTTCTAATTATTTAATCCCACGTTCTGGGTCAATGAAGCCAATCAGTTTCTGTCATGGAGGCACCTCCTCCTGAGATGATGAGTCGCTTGTGAAACAGTGCATAATTAAAGCTAATATTCTGCAATTTAAGCTCAGAATGGGGTTTTATATTTAAAAAAGGCTAATATGCTCAGTTGATCTCTCCATGAATGTATAATGTTTCTAGTTTTTTACACCCTGGTGTACCTGATCTTTATCCTCTCTGCCCTGATGCTATTATCCGCCTCCTTTGTTCTCTCTTTTGCCTTTTTCATCCCACTTCCATCCAACAGGCTTTTCTTCCAAGCTTTTTAATTGTTCTTCCAAACCCTCTCAGTTTGTTTTTCCTCTTGTCATCTCCTAGCTGCTGTTCCTGCAGCATCTCTCTGTTCCACCTGCCTGACCCTCCTCAGCTACTTTCCCCTCCTCCAGTTCTCAGTTAGGAATCCTGAGATGAGCTGAATGAATATTACTGCTGCAGGTTTGATCTGCCCCAGTTCAATATTCTGTTAAAACACATTAACCTGTTGTTCAACTCACTGTTAACTTCTAGTTCCCAGACTCTGAGTTCTTTTGGCTTCCCTGTGTGATAAATGCCCAGGTTTTCTGGTCAGATATGCTACAGATGGCGTGCTGCAGTGGTGTAGGGGTAGAGCACTTAGAGCCACATGGAGTTTTTTCTTAAGCAGCCGAACCATGGTTCGAGTCCTGGCCAGAGCTGTCCTTTGCTGCCTGTCCCTCTCTCTCTCTCTCTCTCATCACTTCCTGTCTGGCAACTGTATAATAAAGGTTTTTATACCACAAAAAAAATCTCACCGAATGTGATGGCAGACAGATGTTAATCCGGTGCTTTGTGTGGGTGGGAAGGATCAGAATTCTCTCCAATCACTCCAGACTCATCTTAATTCCAGTTATGAATCATGCACATGCAAAGAGAGACAGAGAGACTGTTGCTAATTAGCGTCTGCTTGGCCCACACTGAGAGGTCAAATGATCCGAGTCACGAATCAGCCTGGTGGAAGGAAGAGAAGACGGAGGAGGATGTAAATGCTTCCCTCATACTGTTCTGTGGTCCCAGAAGAAAGCACTCTAACCTTTCTCCAGTCTTCATATCCCATATTCCTCCTCCCCATCCCCTATAATCATCATACCAAGCAGTAATGGGCCCCCTAAAGGGTCAGGGGACCTTCTTTCCTGTCTCTGAAGCCTCTGACATCTTCATGTTGTCTCTGTAGCAGTCAGCCATGATGGTCTGATGCAGTGTAGGAGAACTGTTACAGTACACTGGCATCAAGCCACTGACTTAGTTTCTCTGTCAGCAGTAGGACTTTAAGTTTATACTCACTGTGAGTGCAGTAGACTCACATAACCGTGAACCTCGAAGTTCTTTCCGACGCGAGACATAAATAAAAAGTCTTGAATACGTTGCTTGAGTTTAGGTCTCTCTTTACTGAAACTTAAAAAACATACAAAACAAAAACGAATTCCTAACTTTATCTAATCTAAATTACAAAAGAAATGTGCCGGTCAAAAGACTGTGATGCTCCTTAGCACACGGCTTCTGTTCTGTCGGTTCTAAAATAAATCAACAACCAATCAAAATGCAACACAGTATCCGGGCAACCTGTACATGATGCAATAAACTATTATATCACTAAATATGCATAAAATAATTCTTAAATTCTGACATTTATTTAAACTACATAACAGTAAATATAACTATATAAACATATTAAAATGGCTCTATCATATCCTGGCCCCTAATTGACCAGGCCTTTTCATATCAATTACTTAGATTTAAGCTTAAACCCAGAGCCATTATCATTTTTTCTACTGCATATTTGACACCATTCACTTATCATTAGCTTTCTTGACTCATTCCAGGTGTTAGGTAAGTATAATCCTTTTAATCTACAGATAAGTTCTACACAGGTAAGTCTCTTTCTTCTTTCTTCATTCTTCTCCCTGCAATAAACAAAGTTTAGTTATTGGTCTTTGGATGGTGCTGGTCTTCGTTCGGACTTCAGCACTTTGGACTACCCCTCCGGAACCTGGCATGACCTTGGTCATTCTGCCCAGCATCCAGCAATTCCTGGCCAGAGATGGATCAGCAACAAGGACGACGTCTCCAACCTTGAAGCTCCTCTTCAATCCAAGCCATTTTTGCTGCTCTAATAAATCCGTCATATACTGGATTTGTCTCTTTAACGAACACACCAGGTGGCATGCTGGGCTGCGTCGTCAACAGGAGTAGATGATTTGGCTCAAGGTCATTGGGGTCATCTGTGTTGGTTTCATCTGTAGTCCTTCATCATCCAGCGATTGTTGTCTCACAACAGAACTCAGAACCTTTCTCACGGTACGAATTTGATGTTCCCAAATGCCGCCGTGATGAGATGCAGCAGGTGGGTTGAACATCCACTGTACTCCCTTCTGCATCATGGCTTCATTGATGCAGGACTGGTCCAATTATTTCAATGCTTCTCTTAGCTCTCTCTCTGTGCCGACTAGATTTGTGCCGTTATCGGAACGAGTGATTGACACTTGGCCTCGTCTGGCTTAGAAACGACGCAGAGCATTAGTACACGAGTCTGTATCAAGAGAGTATGCAACTTCTAGATGCACTGCTCTAACTGTCAAGCATGTGAAAATCACTCCATAGTGTTTGACCTTGGCTCGTTCTCTTTTGATCTCAAAAGGACCAAAATAATCCATGCCTGTGTTGGTAGAAGGTGGTTTATCAGGTAGCAGATGGTCTTGTGGCAAGTCAGCCATTTTTTCCCTGCAGTCTTATACAGAGGTTGCACTCTGAGATCACTGTTCTTGCTGCTACGTTGGCTCCACGGTATCCAATACCTCTGTCTCAATCTTGCCAGAACCTGATTTCTGCTACCGTGTCCAGTTTCTAGGTGAATGTGGTGGAGAATGAGGTAAGCTATTCAGTGTTGTTTAGACAGAAGGACAGGATGCTTGGCCTCCTCAGGCATTGCTGATTTGTTCAGACGGCCCCCTACTCTCAAAACACCATCTTGCAGATATGGGTCCAATTTGAAAATTGGGCTGATTCTTTTCACATTTGAGTTCCCTTGCTGTAGAACTTTGATCTCTTCAGCATAGGCTTGTTTCTGACTGTATTTGATCAGCTCTATTTCTGATCTGGATAACTCCTCAACTGTGAGCATTTTCTTTTCCAAGTTCTTCTTACAGGTGTTCATTTGTTCTTCAACCATTGGTTTGTGTTTCTCTGTGCCATGTGCAGACTCTTTCACAGTTTTCTCTAATTCTTTTCTTTTCTCACTCAGGTACTGCAGTATCTCCCTTAGGCGCAGAATCCAAGCGGTTGCCTTCTTCAGTCTGTACCAGCTGGAGTAATGCCCTACAAGTTGGTTCACTGGATCAGCGTTGACCACTGGATTTGTGCACGATACAGCAGCTGATGTCTTTACCTCTTCATCACTTTCTGACAGGTAAGTAGACTGTTCAGGTTGCTCTGGCCAGTCGTTTGGCTCACTCAGGAAGCTAGGCCCTTGAAACCAGCTGTTGCTTGACATGAAGCTTTCGATCTTTAAGCCTCTTGAAGCTTGATCAGCTGGGTTCTGAGAGGTGTTAAATACTTCCACTGAGCTCTCGTGGTGGCTTCTCTAATGAAAGAGACATGGTTGGCCACAAACGTCTTGAAGCGAAGAGCGTCATTTTCAATGTATCTTAGCACAGTTGTACTATCTGTCCAAAAGATAGAATCGATCAAGGGGACCTTGTTCTTCTTTCAGCATCCGGTCAACCTTGACTGAGACCATCGCAGCTGTCAACTCCATCCTTGGGATCGTAACCTGCTTAAGCGGAGCGACTCAGGACTTTCCCATCAAGAAGCAAACATCCTTCCCTTTATGCTCATTCGTATGGCATGAGGTATGACACAATCCCATATCCATCTTGACTTGCATCTGAGAAATGGTGAATTTGTGCAACCTTGGTGAACCTGAAAGAGCTGGGCTTGAAACATCTGCTCACGCTGAGTTCTGACAGCTTGTCAAGGTCTGCTAGCCACTTCTTCCATGTTCGTTGTGGCTTCTCTGGGATTTCCTCATCCCAGCCTCTTTTCTCTTTGCAAAGGTTTCTCAGAATGAGCTTGACGGGCAGTAGTAGTGGCGCCAAGAAACCCATCGGGTCATACACTGAACTAACAACTGAAAGAATGCCCCGTCTTGTACATGGCTTGTCAGGTAGCTGGATCTTGAACTTGAAGCTATCTGAACTTGTGCACCACTGCACGCCTAATGCTCATTCTACAGGTAGTTCATCCTGCTGCAAGTCCAGGTCTTTAACTTCAGCTGCTCTTTCGTCGCCAGGGATGGAGCACAGCAAGGCTCTACTGTTGCTTACCCACTTGGTCAAGTGGAACCCACCACTGGCACACAACTCTGTCAGCTCCTTCACAAGATTCACAGCTTCCTCTTCAGTGGCAACTGACTTCAGTCGACCACATAGAAGTTCTTAAGGACTGTCTGTATAGCTTCTGGTGAAGTAGTTATACCTGCATCTTGTGCCGTTCTCCTGAGTGCATACGACGCGCAGCTGGGGGATGACGTGGCTCCGAACAGGTGCAGGCACATCCTGTACTCTTCCACTGGTTCGTTCGTATTTCCGCCTGGCCACCAAAGGAAGCGCAACAGATCTGCGTCTTCATCTGGAACCCGCACCTGGTAGAACATGGATTCAATGTCCGCCATCAGTGCGACAGGCTCCTGCCTGCCCTCAGTAGCACTCTGATTAGGGTGTTTGTAAGGTCCGGCCCTTGTAGCAGTCTGTCGTTCAGCGACACTACTCGGTATGTTGCCGCGCAGTCAAACACAACCCTCAACTTTTTCTTTTTTGGGTGGTACACCCCGTGGTGTGGGATAAACCACACTCTTCCGTCACTGCAACTCAACTGCTCATCTGGAACTCTGGTGGCGTAACCGTTCTCCAGGATGTTGTTCATGAAGCTGTTGTACTCTTGAAAGAAGTCTGCATTTCTGTTAAACTTCCGCTTCAAGGAGTTGAGCCGTTGCTCAGCTATACCACGGTTGCATGGCATCTTCACAGAGTTTTCCTTCAGAGGTAACTTGATACAATATTGGCCATCGACCAGATGTGCTGATGTTGTCACTGTGTGAATGAACTGCTTGTAATGCTGTGATGGCTCTTGGTTGTCCTCACATCGACGTTCTGGGAAATCAGCATCATAGTGCATCTGCTGACGGGCCCGTTGACCACCCAGTCAAGAGCTTTCTGTTCCTGTGACATGGTGTGAAGAATGTACTCTGACTTTCTTCCTCGGACATTCAACTTCTTTGCCAAGTCCTCAGTACAGAAAGTCACGGTGCTTCCTTGATCCAGGAACACGTACGTCTTGATTACCCTTGAGCCCTCCTTGTGTCTTATCTGCACAGGTACAATGGGAAGAATACATGCATTGTTCCCGGCCCCAGTTTGTTCACCTCTTCCACATCCTGCAGACACGAGAGCATTAGTTACTTCAGCTGTGCTCTGCGAACTGTCATCTGTACTGTTCTTTTCTGGGATGGGATCTTCCTTCACAACATGCAGGATAGCAGGATGTTTAAAAGAACAATCAGGGCATGAGTTTTTCTTACAGTCCTTAGACAGGTGGCCTGCTGTAAGACAGCTAAAACAAAGATCTTGTAACTTTAAGAAATCAATTCTTTCATTCAAAGATTTATCTCTGATCTTGTTGCACACGTTAAGTGCATGGTTCTTCTTGAAGAACAAATGGGGACTCTGGAATGCATTAGCTAACTTAGCTGCTTTCTTCCCTGCTTGGCCTTTGGTGCTCTTGTCAGTAGCAGTCACATTTACAGCAAACTGCTTCGTTTTTATTCACCGTTTCCTGAGTTGGACTTCTTCTTTGTATCTACCTGTTTGCCTGTGGTGAGATCCAGAATATCACCAAACAGTGGGTCATTGACAACTTTCGCTTGATAATACACAAAGTCCACCAAGTCCGGGAATCTGGCTTGGTTCCTCATTCTCTCTTGAATGTCGTAGGCATGACTCTTCCATTTCTGTATCAGCTTAAAAGGAAGCTTGGACAAGATGCTCTTCCTGTTGGTAGGATTGTTCATTTCATCCATGTAGCCAACGTTGTTCACCGTGTTATGACATCCAATCAGGAACAGGGCAAATGTTTTCAGTCCATTCCTGCCGTCTGGATTTATCTGCGGCCAGTCCATTGCTTTCTTGATATAAGCATTGGCAATTGTGAGTTCATCACCATAATGACGGTCAAGCAATGCTCTAGCCTCTCTGTAAGCCTTGTCTGGTCTCATGTGCTCACAACTGCGAATGAGTTCAAAAGGTTCCCCACTCGTAAATTGTTCAAGGTAGTCCAATTGATCTTGCTGACTGTCTGTCTTGCTATCAAAGCATGCTCAAAAGCTCTTATGAAAGACTTGTATGTCAGAGGATCTCCTGTGAATACTGGTATGTCTCTGTGAGGCAGTTGAGTCAGGCTCTGTTGCTTAATGAGCATTTCAGTCACTTGGTTTTGACGCTGCAACACTTGATACAGGTCATCAGCAGAGTTATAGTTCTGAGCACTGTCAGCTATTTGCCTTGATGAAGATTGGCCTCTGTGAAGAAACAACTGGCGCAGCTAATTTAGGCTTGGCTTCATGCATTGGCTTTTCAGCTCCCATGTATCCATAATAATGGCTGGTAAACTTCTCTTTGCCTTCAGTCATATACCTAGCTTCGGCTTTAGGCTGGGTTCAGTACATGCATAGACGCCTGGGCGTCTTCAAATTCTTCATAAGCCTTTAATTTGGCATATGAAGCAGCAAGGTTGGTGTCAATCTGCAATTGCTCCTTTTTTGCTCTCAAATGCATTACTTCATCTTTTAAATGCATTTCTTCTTGCTCAAGCTCTGTTTTCCTTTCAATAGCTGCTGCTTATGCTAGCACTTCATGTTCAGCTTTAAGTTTCAAGCGCGCTGAGCTGGTGTTAGATCGCTGAGATGCACGACTCCTAGCTGAGTGGGCTACAGAAACACTATCCTGAGGTCTGACGTTATCTTCCTCCTCAAGAGAGTAAGTTTTCACATTTTCAATCCATTCATATAGTTCATATATATGTTTATACTCTCCAAAACATCTTTCGAGTTTAGGAAGAATGTCCCATTTTAGATATTCAATTTTGCCTCCATCCTGTTTCAAGATTTCAATCTCATTTCGTTGCTTTGATAGCTGTGCCAACTTTCCCCTTCTCTCATCCTTTAATCGCCTTATTTTCTCCTCTACTGCCCTTTCCGTGGGCTTTGGAGCCCTCTTCTGGTCACTACGCGCATCCACGTTTGTTTCAGACATTGTTTCACTCATTAATCTTCACACATTAACTGTGACAATTATCTGAATTCTTTACAGCTTCTAAACTCTTCCAATAAATTCACATACACTTGTGAAAAGAGTTACTGGTTGTGTGAGATCGTTTGGCATAAAACTTAAATGACTTTACTTTACTTTCGTTTTCCACCACGAACTAGCGGGCTGGTTAGCATAGCAGGCTAACGCAAACAAAGACAGAATATCAGAGCTGACTCAGGGGAATCTTGCTTCAGCCAGCGGCACAGTCGGGTTATTTCTTTTACCGCTTCGATTTCTCTTAAACCTCCGTGATGGTTTCAGTTGGCTCCGTATTCTTACTGAGGTAGCAGCATCCCGCTTTATGTGTCCTCACGTAATTCACGCTAGTAGCTTGGGCTAGTCTTTTGACTTGAATGTGAGTGCAGTAGACTCACATAACCGTGAACCTCAAAGTTCTTTCCGACACGACACATAAATAAAAAGTCTTGAATAAAGGACTTTAACACAGGAGCCCTGGGTCTGGTCAGGTCTAAAACAGGGTTAAACCTCTATTGCACAGCATTGCTGTATAGCAACAATTACTTTGGCTCAATATTAATAAAAAGCAGTAATGGATCAGTGACAAATAATAATTGGCAAAATAAATGAATAAAAATACAGTTTTAAGAACCATTCATCAGGTCTCAACATTTACATTTTGTGTTCATGTTATTTTCTTGTTATTTAAAAGTCCATTTGTATATATATATATATATATATTTTTACATTTTTTTGAGTTTTGTTTTTGGAACAAAATATCAAATGGTGTAACTGAAAAAGAATGATACATTTTAAATATTTAATCCACCTAGAATATAAAACTAGTTGATAGCATGTGTTTTTAATTTTTTAAAACCTTTCTAAGAGAGTTAAACTATCTGGTACCTAAAATCCATGTATTACTGTTTTATTACTGTAAAATGTGTGTCTTTTACTTTGAAGAACAAAAAATAATCATAATAATAATCATATGCCCAGAAAATACATTTTTACGTTGGACTGACAATAGTCTTCTTAACCTCCTGGGCACATTTGTTGCAGTAAACCTGAATATCCCAGTGCATTCTGGGCCAGAATTAGAAGGAGCCCTATATGATAGAATTTGCATGGTATTGCATTATAGCAATTATTATGCAATAGATGTTTGTTTAGGAAAAGGTAGTGGATTTGTTTAAATGTTGACACAGTAAATGTCGCCAGTCTCGTTCCTCAACAGTGATTTTCACCTCACACATTTGATCAAATGTTCCAACTCAAGCTCCACATTCTAAATGTTTCTGGCACCTTCACACACACACACACACACACACACACACACACACACACACACACACACACTGTCACGCTCATCCGCTCCACATGTGAACGGAAGTTGCTCATCTCTTTTCAGAGCGCATGTGAAAGTGCTCTGGGTGGCTGTGACCATAGCATGACACACGCTCACGGAGCCATGAAGCTCCGCCCTGCCGCTGATTGCATGTTTATTTAAAGTTGATTAATATCAAACATGTTTCGTGTCCAAATTGCTCCAAGTTTGATTCTGCACTTCCTCAGCAATACACCCCGTCAAGTGTGAAGTTGATCGGACGAACGGTTCTGGTGATTTGAACTCGCTTTTTTTGCACTGAAGCCCCTCAACAAAATATAACAGCAAAACAACTAATGGAATCTATATTTCATTATCTATGTTCCATTATATATGTCCATGTTTTGCTCCCAGGGAGTGCAGGTGGACCCGCAGCTCTGTGGCTTTCAGTCATCACAACTCTCTGTGGCACATTATTTGCAACAAAGCTGCCTGATTGCCCCTCCTGAACTTTCCATTTCCTGTAATGGAACAATCATTTGTGCCGTTTGCCGCGTGTTTATCCACCCACTCAGCCCCAAAATGGCAAAGATGGGAGTAATTGTGCACACTCACCTGCAGCCACTTACAGGAAAGCCACAGAGACACGCGGCTGAGAGCGGAGAGGCTCTTTATTAGATCGATCACGCGTCCGGTTTCCTCTGGATTTCACTGCTGTAGTCACCAAAACATGCAGAAGCCTGTGTTTAACGGGTAATATGCAAATATTAGAATTCTACGACAAGCTACATGCACTTTTTAAGGAACTGTTCATAAATCACCTAGTGTAGTTGGATTTCATTACAGTGGATGTCTTTTTAACCCTCAATTGCATGAAATATTACTTAGATATGGTAAAAAAAGAATGCTTTTATGACTTAAAATGGCCTAAATCATATATATATATATATATATATATATATATATATATATATATATATGTGTGTGTAAACATAGTCTGAGGATAGTTTCATGTTATGTAAGTCAATGGTTGTTTTGGTTGTATTGGTTGTATATGCTAGGAATTTGCAAACTGTATCTAAGATCTCCTATATACATTAGCATTGCAATGAAACCTTATAGGATGGTAGTGACTGTTCCAGGTATTAGTCACAGCCCTTAGGCGTTACCAGGGAAACTGCATTATTGGTTGCTTGTGAAAAACGTTTGATCAAAAAGAGCTACAAGGTCTTATAGTTGTTTCTTTGACAAATAACCATGATGAGGATGTTAGCAGGTCAGTTATCGAGGCGACGTGTGTTTGGCTCATATCTCGTTGATTAACACTTACTTAAATGTTTGTAATTGTGTATATTACTATAAATCTTGCTTCAATGAAACAAAAGTCAACTTAAATAAAATATTAAATGATGAAAGTAAGAAGGAACATATGTCTTCTTTAACAACGGCCTACACATTCTGCTCTGAAGCAGGTAAACTTATAAAAGCTGTTTTTCACAGTGTTGACTCCCACCAATCAGGTGAAAGCAGGTCACTGTTGTCAATATGGAGACAAACTCTGTGCTTGAAAATATTCCAAAATTCAAATGAACTTGAGGCTCCTGGTGGTTTGAAGACAATGGTGTTGTCATGAATGTAGGAGTCACTGGATTCATTCAGTGTTTCTGACAGTCCGACTCCCCGCGGCATCTGTGAGACACGTTTCTGTCGCACTCAGCCGGTGCAAACCGGTTCAAAGCCACAGAAATGTCCCGACTGATGCTGTAGAAACTCATAGAAACTTCTGACTTCACAGACAACAAATTTGAATCCTGCTTTGACTAATCATGTCATTCATTCTGCTTTTGGAATGTTTTATGCATTTTACATTTCTGGTTAATCACACAAACAAAATCAACAGTTTAATTTAAAAATTAATAGAAAATAGTTTTTGTATTTTGCTGTTAATTGGCCTTAGTTGGTTAAAGTGTTCACTCCATGAAAAAATACCTGGTGATTAAACTATTTAAGCCTAGATTGTTTTACAATTTTTATGAATATAATTATGTCAGTTGCGTCACTAACAATCATATATATATATATATATATATATATATATATATATATATATATATATATATATATATATATATATATATATATATTCCATTTAGTACTCTTTTCTTTGCAGAAAATAACATTGGTTGTCATACAACAATGGTTATCATAGTTGCAGCTTGCACATATATGCCCATAAACAAAAAACATTTTCATTCCATGTAAAAATTTTTGTGGGGGGATTATTCTAGAGACGTAAATCGATATTTACATGTCAGCAATGAAAATCAGTCAGTCAGTCATTTTCTATACCTGCTTATTCCTCATTAGGGTCACATGGTCTGCTGGAGCCAATCCCAGCGCATTACGGCGAGAGGCAGGGATACACCCCAGATGGTCGCCACCATTAAAAATCAGAATAATCTAAATAAAATGACTCTTTCTGGGAGGTTTTTTCTTAATCATGTTCTCAGGAAGAAGGGGCAGGAAGGTGATGATGTCATATGACAGGAAGTAACTTGAAAACTTTTTTTTTTTGCTTAAAACTTAAAAAGTTGTCTACTATTGTCTACTAACAGTCATAAAAGGTTAATGTAACAGTTGGCAAATAACTGATTACTGATAGCTCTATATGCCATCCTACTAATTTTCCAGTTTATTTTGGTTTTGAGGTGTTCTATATGTTCTGATATTATAATGTGTATATATATATATATATATATATATATATATATATATATTCATATATATATTCATATATTTATTCATTGTAATCTTGTTACTTGTCTCGGCAGCTTGAACATACATGTGGTTTCATGGCATGTTGTCTCACAAGATTTTTAACAAATTCTTCAACTTTCGTCCTTCAACATCGCCAGAATATTCAGAATATGTCGACAGTGACATCAACAGAAAGAAATGAGATTCTAGTTTTAGATATTAAATAAAAAAACAAAAAATTGTTATTCTTTTTGTACAAACAGTTGAACTTAGGTCATTTCAGACACAAAGCTGAGAAAATTGAATTTTTGTCGAAGACAGATATTTTCAGCAGAATACCCACTTCATTTTTTTTTCACTTCGCTATATATATTTTTAAAAAGTAAAAAAGGGAAAGTTTTCTGTCATCTCAGGCTGGTTTATAATGCTCTTGGGGTTTACGCCGTAGTTTTGTGAGGGATTGTTGTGTCAATAGAAGGAGCCGATAAGTTATATCGAATCTCATTCACAAACCAGTCACATTCCTCAGCATCTCTTCATCATGTATGCACTTCTTACTTCCCATCGATACCACCTACATCCATCCCAGAGCTGTGTCATCTCGGTCCTGATTCTTCTTTGACTGATATGAAGGCCTCTCCCGAGAGGCCGAGTGCCCCATGATTTATTCATGTCCAGACGCATGTTTTATTAAAACACACACAATTCGTTAATCCTTTAGAAGAAGTGGAAGATGTGGCCCATCATTGATTCGGTCTAGTCTGCTTCATATGTGTTTCTGCCCCTGTGAGGAATCCAACCCCGGCGCCCAATTAGCCGGCTCCATCAAATAATGAAGCCAGGAATTACAGAGAGCATGTTCTGTCTGTGATTCACCACATCTCTGTGTGTACAGCCGCTGAGGAACATTACACACACATAATTATGGGCTTATCCTAATTATTATGGCTTTTGCCTGTTCACAACAACTAGTCGCACTGTGTGGATTTTTTTTAAACATTGGGAATATCAATGATTGGGCAAAAAGGTAAAGTCAACCCAAATTTATTAAGGTGCAGCAGCACTCAATGAAATACCTAGTTACCTTTAGATAGGTTTAGATAAACTTTTTAAAAAAATACAAACATTATTTGATGAGTTGTGTTGATGTAATAATGTGGTAATTACAATTTATTTTGACCATGTAAAAAACAAATAAATTAATTACACAAAATAATGAACACACATAATATAACTTTTATAATTATTTGATTTACATGTCTGAAAAGGAGTAGAAGGAAGTATAAACTTATTTAATCCCACCACTTCTACATAATTTAATGATAATCAATTATTAAAATTACCATTAGCATAAAGCTTTACAATATCTTAGACATATCTAGCATAGTATATTAAATTAACTACAAATATTTATCTCTCTACTATATAAAAATATATATAAAATGTCAGTTTAAAACAAAATTCAAATTATTGCAGTGCAATTGTTTATTAAAGCTTAAGACTAGCATAACACTCAAAAAATCCTCTTAAAAATGTGGAAACCTAATGTTGTGAGTAATGAAATAAAAAAAACTTTAAATTATGTGTGTAGTAATGAAAAACACATTTGATTGTACAGGGAAATCAGATTCTACCAACTTATTGAATATAATTAGAAGGTAACTTAGGAGATAATTCAAAGATTGATGCATATGGTTGCATTATTTGTTGCTGAACCAACACATTTTATTTTTATTATTTTTTTTATTTTATTCAGTTGCATTCTGACGAGATCTGGAACACCTTTTCTCCTGCAAAGTGCATCACCACCCTGGCTCCCGAGTTTGAAAAAAACAGCGTTTTAGCCAATAGAGACAATGGTGCATAGAGACGCCAGGTGTGTGCTGCAGAGAAGAAAGATAAAATGACATCAGTTTAATAAGCGCCGGCCCTTTAAAAAGCCCTACCAGGAGGCAAAACCATAAAAAGCAGCGGGGTGGCTGAGTCACTTGTGTCGAGCTGGAAACGTTTATTTGACACAAGATAATTAGACATGTTCATCTCTTTCATCACGGCCACCTTTCTCTGCGGAGGTTCCATAACTCGATCCAGAATAAAGGCAGCACACAGGCGTTTTGGCACCAGTGTCAATCACTGACACTGCTCTGTGGTAACTTACTTCTTTTGTTGCACATTTGTATTCAGTGGCCCTTCATTCTTGTAAAGAAGCAGAGAAAGGTTCCCCAAATTAATTGGATCAACGATTAAGTTGGAGGCATCCCGCCCCGCCGAGCAGAGACAATGGAGGAAGAATGAGTCAACGCAGGCGCCGGCGGAAAATTGACACTTGAATTAGATAATGAAGAATAGAGGGCAGAAGAAAAGGAGAGAGGCCTGTTGGTGTGAGGTCTTCCAGGAGGTCCAGACTTTAACTCAGCCAGCGAGGGACGCCGGGACTCATTTGATTGACTCGTGTTTGTTGGAAATATTGATTTACAAAAGGAACTGTGACGTTCATTGTCTCTTATTATTTTATCATCTTTATTGATGTGACTGGGACTCAGAGATGGACCCAAGCCCAAGACGTCACATGTCCAGATTCCATAGTCTTCTGTTTCGGGGTGGGAGAGAAGCGGATCTTACAGACGGAGACGTCCTGTCAGCGGAGGGCTAAGATCCGCCCCTCTGCCCCAAGAAGCAGTGGAGACACTTTATGCGTTATTTTACCCTCATGTTGTGTTTGTTTCATGGTCATCAATCTGGTGTTCTCGGTCAAATTTGACTGTTCCATTAAGACTCATCATAAAAATTGTAATAATACTTATATTATCACCTCTTGTTGTCTTTTGTTTGTGTGTTGATTTTTTTTTTTGATCAACATAACTTCTTGTGAACATTACAAGTTTTGAACTTCTAACTGTTATTTATGGCCTGTATGTATCATTGATCTGAACTCATACATCTTGAATTTGAGTTCTGAAAAACACAATTTCTGGATGATTTTGATTATAAGAAATAATCAGATGAAACATAGTCTACTGTTTATCACAGATTACTTTGGTTTACCAAGTTACCCTTGTTTTGAAACCATTTAAAATGTGTATTTGTTTGTGTGTATGTGTCTGTCACCACTACTACTGTCTACTCATTACTTTATGTTTGTTAAACATAAGGATTTGAAGAACATTGAATTTTGAAGAACATTATAGTCAAATGTTCTTTGTGCTCCACCTAAAGAACTGTCCCCTTCCTGAAATAGCAGCAGTAATTTAACATTTACAGAGGTGCTAGTAGTAACATGAAGTTAACAAGGAAGCCAGTGGAGCATGAGAGTGGAGATAAAACCACAAAACAGACTAAATTAACATTCTCCTGCTCTGAGATTCTTCAGCATCAAGAGGTTAGAAGACTTGTTGTTGAAGACATGAAAACCACTTTAACAGTGGAATCACCAGCTTTTTGTAACTAGCAGCAATAATGACAAGGTGAGCTATATTTAGATTGATAAATTATCCAGTTATTTTGGTGAGTAACTTAAAATTAATGCAATAGTAGTGTAATGCCTTACATTTTAAATACAGGAATATTGCAACGTAATGTCTTACTTTGAAATGACAGTAACAGGAAATAAATAAATATATAACGCATTACAGTTTTGAAGAAACCTGCCCAACACTGCTCATCATATGTGGAGCATGGACACATGAGGGACGGATTGAGATCTGATCACTCAGACCACATCAGGAGGTGGGTACAGCAGTGTGAACAGGAATGTGTCCTGGGCCTCGGTGAATCCTGGTGAAGGCCATCACAGCAGCAACGAAAAGCTGCTGCTGCTGCTGCTGCTGCTGCTGCGATAACAGCAGCAGGAACAGACAGGAATGATTGACAGCGGTGGAGATTGTCTCCACTGCTGCGCACAGTATGGAACCAGAAATTACAGCAAAACGCTGGAAAGACTCTAACTAGGCTGAAACACACACACACACACACACACACACACATATACATAGTATCATCTGCATGTAATTTCAACAAATGTAGTCTGGGTCAACAATATGTTCTGTTTGTGTTTGCACACGCTTCATTTCAAGTATGCCCTTCACAGTGCTGGAGGACCCTCACACACTCTCCAACAGCTCACACACACACACAGAAAACTGTTTTTTATGTCAATGGTCTAAGTCCCCTTGCAGAGCTATACAATCCTCTCCATATGTTTGCATCCTCCAAGTGCGCCACACACACACACACACACACACACACAATCCCCCCCATTACGTCACGGTGGAGGTATTCCAGTTGGACCTATGAGGATTAGGAAGCGGAGAGAGCTGAAACTTGTGCACATTAGAATCAGCTTCTTTCACTTGTTCTCCTGCACCTGCTTCCAGTTATTAGCAGCCAGCCCTCCACCCTCCTTCCTGCTGATGGGAAGCAGGACCCGAGCTTTTCAGACTTCCAAAACCTATTCAGTATTCAAGTATTCAGCATTCAGTAGGTACAGCGCTGGGTGTCTTTTTATGCTTGCTGAGCTGGTAAAAGTTGGTGTATTGATGAAAAAAGAAAACGCAAGGAGATGCACCTTTTCTGATTCACTTTTTTTTTTTAGTTCCAATCTGATACGTGACTGTGGGTATCTGACGGTAGTGGTACCTGAACCATATTCTTTTATCTCTTAGATGAAATAGCACATTACTAAAACAAGTCTCAGTGAGAGGAGGGTCTGTCCAAGATTAGCCCTGAGCACACCTGGTGCTAACATGAGTCTCCACATCTGTCTGCAGTGACTGGATTTCAGTTCCCTGCTGTGTGTGTATCTCTCTCTCTCTCTGTCTGTCTGTCTGTGTGTTCATTTATCTATCTTGGTGGGGACATTGGCCTAAAAGATTTTTTGGGGTTGAATCAATGTCTATCTCATTTAGAAAGGGTGGTCACAGAGCGTAGGAATTTTACAGATGATATAGATAGTTTGGGGTCACTTAGAAATTTCCTTCTTTTTTAAAGTAAAGCACCATTTCTTTTAATGAAGATAACTTTAAACTAATCAGAAATACTCTCTATGCATTGATAATGAGGTAAATGACTATTCTAGCTGTAAATATCTGTTTTTTGGTATAATATCCCATTTCCAGCAACTATCACTCCAGTGTTCCAATGGTACAATGCAGGGCCGCTGCTAAGGTTTTGGAGGCCCCCCCCGCCCGCCCGCCTGTCCACCGACCTCCAGGAAGCTCACGAAATTTACAGTTGAAAATAAGTCTTATATAGACATGTAGATATCAAACATTTAACTTTTTACTATACAATAATATACTGTATGTTAAATAATAAATCAGAGAGAGCAACAACACAATAACAAATAAATAAAACAACTACATCTGAGGGAAGGCTTTCAGTTGTGGGTGTGGATGTCTCTTCTAAGGTGACTGTTGTTTGTGGCTGTGTACTTGACCCTTCAGACACGTTGGATGGTTGTTGGCTGCTTACTGCACTGTTTGTCGATGGTTCATCATCTGGTTCATCTTCTTGCTGATGTGGTGGTCCATCTATGTATTTGAGCATTGACCCTATGAATATGATTTAAATCAGGGGTCTCAAACTCAATTTACCTGGGGGCTGCTAGAGCTAGGGTCTGGTTGAGGCTGGGCCGCATCAGGTTTTCCACACTTTTCCTGAAATTGCCAGTGCTCATCACCAATTATACAATTATATATATATATATATATATATATATATATATATATATATATATATATATATATATATATATATATATATATATATATAATTCCACTGTGTCTCACTGATGTGTTGAGCTGACGTACAAAGACATCATTTCCGCTGGTAGGTAGGGTCCTGCGCCTACATATGTACGTCAGTACGGCACAGTTAGTGATTGGTTGAAGGTCAGAAACCATGGAGAAACAGTGTTTGTGGTGACCGTTTAATATTAAAGTAATTAAAGTAATAAAGTTTGAAAAGTTAGGCTAGTGGCTAGCATGGAGCTAACGCTAACACGGACACACATAAAACTTCGCTTGTGTGCGTATATAATAGTGTTAGCTCCATGTTAGCCGTCAGGTCTGGTGCTTCGGAGCACCCGGCTCCGGTGACAGCCACATCGGCGTGTTGTTTATCTCTTTAAATGTGTATTCAGCAGCACTGGCGAAGGCAGCAGCGGCGGGTTGTTAACATCCGTGGTTTATACGTGTATTCAGCACTGCTGCCTTCCCCGGTGCTGCTACAGCGGCAGGTTGGTAACGTCCGTGGTTTATACGTGTATTCAGGCCGGTGCTGGGCACCGTGGGCACGGTCACGTTGCCGGTATAGTCCGGGTGCTCCGAAGCTGTCGGCCTTCAAATGACGCAGACCTAACTATTTAGCACGGAGGTAGTGCTAACTACGGTGACTGGGAACCCTCCATGCTGCAAATAAAAGAAAACTACACAACGGAAGTGAATTGCCAGGGACTATTATTGGTGGTGCACCTGTAGTTTTTTATGTGAGCGAAGAAGAAGAGGTGTTGTAAAGCAGAAGTAATTAGGGGGGCAAATAATTATTTCTTCTTCGTATTCCTCCAAAAAATATGTGGTAATTTGCCAATGAAAATGACCACAACACACAGATGCCGAGTGTCCACTTTTTATCCGGATTAGAAAAAACGATACATCCCTCTCAGTCACGGGGAGAACAACAACCCGCACATGTGCAGAACCTCCAGTCTTCATCATCAATCATCCTTGCCGGCCATAATGGTCATATAGCGGCACCTACTGGAGAAACAATTATTTGCCCCCTAATTACTCTGCAACACCTCCTCTTAGTATTCTTCTTCTTCGCTCACATAAACTACAGGTGCACCGCCAATAATAGTCCCCGGTAATTCACTTCTGGTGTGGAGTTTCCTTTTATTTGCAGCGCTGTTTCTTTTTGTTTGCAGCGTTTCTTTTATTTGCAGCATTGAGGGTTCCCCGGCACCGTACTAAACTCGCGCGGGCCACACTAACACATTAAACTTACATATCAAGGTGGGGGCCTCAAACTAGCGTCCGGCGGGCTGCATTTGGCCCGAGGGCCGCGAGTTTGAGACCCCTAATTTAAATGAAAAAATAGTATTAGCATTAGTAAAACCTGAATAAAAATACCCAAACCAAAAATATCACTTCATTATATTATGCTATATAGTAGCCTTTTGTATTTCACAATGATAGGAGAAGAAGCTAGAACCCTTAAATGACATTAATATGGTAGGACAAAAACAAATACCTTAAAAATTAACATATACTAATCGTACACATTAAACAAAACAATAGTGGCATATTTTGAATGATCAAAAGTGGCCAAACATTTTTGGAGCAGAGAAAGGATGCTACAGCTGAATTTTATTCTCTGTCCAATCCTGTGTACAGCTGGGCTAACGTTTTAGCTGAATAAAATTGCTCATTAAAGCCGTTTCGGAGCGTAGTAAGAAAAGTGGCTCCGAAGCTTTGTGCCGGTCGTGAACGATCCGACTCTTTGAAGTGAACGATCTGACTCTTTGAAGTGAGCGATAGGAGCCGGCTCCTCGTTGGCAGCAACAGAGGAGCCAAACGAGCCGGCTCGTATTAGTGAGCTGAGCCAAAAGACCGGCTCTCCAAATAGAGCCGGAATTCCCATCACTCGCTGTACCATTTCCAAAGGACTTGCGGGGGTCTGAATCTTTTTTTTTTCCAATGTGTTCACTCATTGCATCAGAAGGCTAATGGATGATTAGGAAACCCTTGATGCTATCATGTTAGCACAGACATGCTAACATGAAAAGAAGGAAATTTCTAAGTGACCCCAAACTTTTGAACGGTAGTGTAAGTCCAAATTCTCAGTATATAAAGTAAAAAAGGGGGCAAATATTGTTATCAGAGAAGAAGAATCATAAAAAAGTAAAAAAAAAAAAAATCATTTCTATCATGAATCCCTTCGTCCTTGTATTATCCTTAAACATATCTATTACTTTTTTCTTCTTTTACATGTAGGTTAGGACACAGCAACAATCGTTTCCTCCACAAAGCGAAGCAGCAGAGTTGTATTTCATGTGTGGGCTGCAGTAAACAGCCCAGTGTGGCGGTGAAGGCCTCCTTTGTGCCTGTGTGTATCTTGTGTATTGTGTGTGAGACGTGGCGGCACATAAAGGTCGAGTCGGGAAGATGAGTGACATTTGCCCGCCTGCTCACCCTGGTCTCCTTCCTCCTGCATCCTGTTTATACGCCAGCTCTGGGCTCTGCGGCTGTCTGCTCTCCGTCGGTTTCTTTCTCTCCATCTCGGTTGAAGTCGTGGGTTGTTTTGTCTCTCTCTGTCTGCTGAGGCTGACCCTCCCGCTCTCCTCCGGGCCGCATGTCCAATAGAACCTGTGAAGAAGAGAGGAGCGGCTCCTCCTCGGGCCCTCCGGGGGGTCGTTTCAGAGGAGAGGCCTGTCCCTGTCGTCTTGTGTATTCAGTGAAAAGAGCAGGGGCTGTGGGGGGTTGACTGTATCTCCTGGGCCTCCTCTTTCAGAAAAATCCTTCTCTTTCTTCCCTCTCGCTGGTTTTCATGATCCTTGGAATGCACTTAGAGGCTGCAGGAACTCCAGGTGTCTGACGGGGGGCGCTCCTCTAATTCCTCTTCACCCCCTCCTCCTGCCTTTCTTTTCCAACACAGTAAAAAAAGTGTTGAATACTATAAAGTAACCAACAATTATCTCATAAGAACACAGTCATTTTCTAAAATATATTTTGCAGCTTTAATTTGACATGAAATATTGTGTATTATGTTTTTAATGATACATAAGGATATTTTTCGCATATAAAAACTATAAATTTTACTATAAAAACATATCTAGCAACATTACTATGTTAATAATCAGGCTTAAAAACACAGAAATGTACTGTTATGAATTGAGTTTAATCATATGAAATCCTCTATATTTAATGTAATACATTGATATGCCACAGACATAATGTCTTTAGGGCTGCAATTAACAACTATTTTGATCGTGGAATTTGTTGATTATTTGTCATATTGTCATATTATTTGTCATAAAATAGTATAAAATGTTTATCACTGTTTCCCAGAGCTGAAGATTCAACGGAAAATGCTAATTCTACATAATAATTATCTCTTCATTAGTAGATGTATTTCTACCTGGACAACTTTGGACATTAGGGCTGCAACAACTATTTTGATAGTCATACAATCTTTCAAATATTGAAACAAATATTCTATTGGTTATTTGGTTCATAAAATGGATTCAACCTAAAATGTCTTTTTTTTCAGACCAACAGTCAGAGACACAACCCAAAGATCATCAGTTTACTATTATAGAAGACAAAACCAGAAATTTATCACATTTTCATGTATTTTTATACATACATATATACATACATATATTTTTACAGAAAAACACTGAAAAAAATGTCTTTTTTTCACAGTGAAGTCCTGTTTTTTTAATTTCCTTTCTCTCAGACAGGTCTGAGGGTTGAGCTTGTTCAGAAAGCAGCAGCCTGGGCTCTGCTGTGTTTATTCACACTCAGGCCTTGTCCCTCTTGTATGTTTAGAAAGAGCATGCAGGTTGAAACCCTCCATCCACCCCCCACATCGCTCTGCCTTCTTAAAAAGGCTCTCCAGCAGGGCGGCTCTTTGAAAAGATGCTGCGTCGGAGAGAGAGAGAGAGAGAGAGAGAGAGAGAGAGAGAGAGAGAGAGAGAGAGAGAGAGAGAGAGAGATGGCAGCATCGAAAAAGCGTTTGGTTGTGTGTGTGGAAGCCCCGGAGAACGTCGTGGGAGAAGCAAATTAATGGCACCAGACAGCCCTGTGACAGGAAACCCCATTATGTGACAGCCACACAAAGCCTGCGAGACGGTTTCACAGGCAGAAAAATAAAATACATAAAAAAAACCTCCCCCGCTCGTACCAATCCTGTACACCGCTCCCTCCCTTCCCTCCTTCCAGAAGTAGGCCTCTTCAGCACTTTGGGTTAACCCACGTAATCCACCGTTCTAAAGCCGGCGCTCAAAGCCTTCAGTCGCTTTGTTTTTCACTTAGCTGGACTGAGAAGAGATTTTAACTTATTATTGATTATTTTTTTCTATTGGGAAGTGAAACCTCCTTGGCAGCGTTTAAATGTTACTTGAAAATTAACTACACAGTCTGCACAGTTACAGTATTTTACAGAGTTTAGAGAGTTTAGCTAATGTGGCTGTAAGTGACATTTTCTCATGGAACAATTCACATAATATGTGAACTTTTATGTTACTAAAGGTTCTGAAGTTTGCAATGGTGGAGGATACAATACGATACATGCAGTTATCTAGGCTTTGGGGTCTTTTGACCTCGCTGTTAAGTTTGTAAGGTCGTGACTTCCAAGTAAACAAACTTTATTCTAATCAAACTCCTTTTTTTTCCGAAATTAGAATCGATAAGAGAATCAATAAAGAATCGTATCGTTAAGCAGTATCAATAATGGAATCGGAATTGTAAAAATCGTATCAATTCCCATCCCTAATCATACGGTTGGCTTACCATGGGAGAGAATCAGGAATCTACAATCTAGAATCTTGAACATAGAATCCAGAGTCTCCAAAAAACCCAGTCTGTATAATACAACAGGGTTTATCTTAACCAATTTACGCCCCTTTTAACTGTACAGTTATTCCAAGTACAAATCAATATCCATATGTAATGTAACTTTTCACTATTAACTCATGAAAAGGTAACAACATCACTGTTTTCCTTTTATAATGAACCTAAAATCTCCCAATAGATACTCAGCTACACTCTGAGTGAATAGCATTTCTTTCTCTTCATAGAACCACTCTTAAGTGAACTTAAGGATAAAATAAATTAATTAATTAAATACAAGACGAAATAAAAGATGAATAAAATGAAAATATTTTTTTCCATTTTCCTTTCTTCTTTTCAGTTTACAGCACTAACATATTTCTCTTTTTTCTTTAACACTTCACTACATTCTTACAACACTTACATATTTCTTTTTCCTCAACAGATTACACTCTTACAGGACCAACATATTTCTCTTTTTTTCAACAGGTTACATTGTCAAGGTAAATCAAATGTTAACTGTTATAATATGTAAGGGAAAGAGTGGAGGAAAGAGGGAAAGATATTTATTTTAGCTGATTGTTTTTTTTTACATATACAATACTGATCAGAAAAGTAGCTGAAGCTGTCAGATAAGTGTAGCAGAGGAGTGTAAAGTGTAATTTGCATAAAATGGACATAATAAAATACTTAATACTTTACTATACACTAGGTACTTTCAGCATTATACATTGATGAATGTGGTTTTTATTTTTAGAATATTTGTTCAAGGGAAAATATGCAACCTTTAGTTTGTTATTACCAAACTAGTTTCAGGTTTCTGTTGTTGCTGTGATGGTTGCTATGGACTCAGCTTTAGTGTTAATTAATCTATATTATAATTATGTTTTATAACACTGTGGTTAAAGTCTGGTTAACTTTAGGCATGAAACACTTGGGTAGATTTAGATAAATATGACAGTGTTCAAATGCAATAAAAACTTGATGATTCAAATATTGGTTATTTGAACAGTTTACTAGTTTATCGGTTAAAATCGTCCAATGTGAGGGTTAAATGTCCTGTTAGTGGTCTGGAGCAGTTCTCTCCTGTTACTCTCATTATTATTATCTCCTTTTGTATATATTTATCTAACCACTCATCCAACACCTCCACATACAACACTTACCACCTTATATAGAGTTCATGGACATTACCGGTCTCATTTTGTGGGATTTATATAAATTAGGAGAATGAAAACACTGAGTGTGTTTGGGTCAGGTTACTGAAAGTCTTTATGCTTTAGGTCAAACTGAGACCCTGATCTTTCTCTGAGTGCTACCAAACAAAGTTTAATTTTCTGTAATACACTGAGCTTTGAAAGATAAGGAAACATTACAAGATTCACTTCAAAACTGATCAATGGTCTGTTAAAAATCATAAAAAATGATGCAGCAAGAAGAGGAGATATCATTTTTTTTCTAGTTTGAACATTACCCACAATGCAACCTATGCAACTTCAGTCAGTGAAGCGTTGTGCTTCACGCGGCTAATTTAGCCTGTAGCTAAACTCTCCCTTCCACACATTTATTCATTTTCAGACCAGTTTCAGCCCCAACAACAAGTGACATAAAGACTCATGAAGCGGTCAGCCGTTCTTATTATAGTTGTTGCATTTCTTCTTCTTTCTATTGCAATAATGAAGTTGAAAAATCCAATGCAGTGGTCAGTCAGTCAGTCAGTCATTTTCTATACCTGCTTATTCCTCATTAGGGTCGCAGGGGTCTGCTGGAGCCTATCCCAGCGCGTTACGGCGAGAGGCAGGGATACACCCCAGATGGTCGCCAGTCAATCGTGGGGCACACACACCATTCACTCACACACTCACACCTACGGGCAATTTAGAGTCTCCAATTAACCTGAGCATGTTTTTGGACTGTGGGAGGAAGCCGGAGTACCCGGTGAAAACCCACACAGACACAGGGAGAACATGCAAACTCCACACAGAAAGGTCCCAGACCCCGGACCAAGGAGGTCTTGAACCTGCGACCTTCTTGCTGTGAGGCAACAGCGCTAACCCCTGCGCCACCGTGTCGCCCCCAATGCAGTGGTAATGAGACTAATTAATTACAACACTGTTGTTCTTTGAGTTCTTTTTAACAGAGAAACAATGAAGCAGAAAGTTTCCAGGTTTGTCTCCTACACTGAAAACTTCTCAGCTAATGAGAATGAAAAATCTGAACATGAGCTGACATCAGTGTTGGCGCTGAGTGAAGCTCCACGCCTTTCCTCAGGCCGTCCAGACAATCCATGTCCCAGAGCCAAACCGTGTGCTGGATCCTGGCTGTAGGAATAATCCATGTCCCCCACACAGTCCACTCTGAGATGGGGTTTTAAAAAGGGCCCAGACCCACATACAGCCTCATCTGATGCAGCACAGCATTGGGCCTAAAGTTCAGCTTTGGTCTGGATAACGAAACCGAAACAGACAGTTCATCTCATATGCTTCACCCTGAGAGAATTGAGCATGTGTGGAATGCTTTATGGTCAACAGAGCTGCAACAATTAGTCGATTAATCAATTAATTACATTTTTACATTAATCACTATGTTTGAATAATCGCATTGAGTCATTTTTAAGAAGGAAATGTCCAAATTCTCTGGTTCCAGCTTCACAAATCTGATTATTTTCTGGTTTCTTTAGTCTCTATAACAGTAAACTGATGATCTTTGGGTTGTGACTGTTGGTCTGGACAAAAAAAGACATTTTAGGATGAATCTTCAGCTTTAGGAAATCGTAATACCAAAAAACTATTAGATTATTTTCAATAATCAATAGATTGATTGACTATCAAAATAGTATGATAATGAAGAAGTAATAGTGATATAGTATCATGTAATTAGCATTAATAGCAGTGCTTGGTATTAACCCTCTGTTGTACAGTGTTGTATTTTAGGTTATTTTTTTTTATAGTTTTTATAGTTTATAGTGTATTTTGAAGGATTAATTGGGTAATAAACTATTATTAATAAGATAATACAGGTTCTGCTGTTCACAATATTACAGGCTAATATCAGCCTAATACCTGCAAAATCACAAAAAAATCACCTAAATTCATCATTAAATTCATCTTCCCTTTTGTTTCTAGATAATGCACAAACAATACGTTTAATGCTGAATATATAATAGATTGTTATCTGTGTAATGACCATGAATCAGGGCTGCAAAATGCAAAAAAAAGGTTTTAGCATATCACCAATTTCATATTGAATAGGTGAATGTGTAAATACTGAAAATAGAGTTTTCACAGGATTAAAAACTGCTGGTTTCCACGGCAACTGGACCATATCAAGCTCTTTATAAATCATTTTTGACATTATTTAAACTGCATCTGTGTTGAGACATTTCAGTCTCCTCTCAGCATAACAAGCAGCATGTGTCTGATAGCAGGGACAGTAAAAGGATGGTGTTGCTGTTCTCTCGCAGCAGGATTAAGGAGACAGTTTACTGATAAGATTGGCAAAGACATTGACGCTGTAATCCTGTCTTCTGGTCGACTCAACATCTTTGATCCCTCTTCGAATTCATATGCATGAATGTATAGAAAGAGTAAGCGATAACAAGGCTGCAATGCCCTGAAAGCTTGATTTCCTTATAGCACGTTAGCTTTAATCATGCCTGTATTGATTAGTCCCAAAACATGAAACATACAGCGGATATGCCACATTCACCAACGCTCAAAGATTTCCATGAAAAATGGAAGTTCAATTAAAAGATGAGAGTACACTGGGCTGGTTTAATGACTTGGTGAACGTTGTAGTGGCTTCAGGATCACTTCATGTGTCAATCTTTAACCCTGCTGTCAGCCCCAGCTACTTACTGAAACGAAAACGTTCTTAAAAATAAAGGTTAAAGCTAAAATCAAAACCATCTCTTCACTGTGATGCTGTAAGAACCTTCTGAGGTTCTACAGGAAGTTGTTTCAGCTTCATGGGCTCTATGAAGAGACTCCTCTGCTCAGAAACGTGTTGCTCTTCTTGCTCTCTTTTCTTTGCAGAAGATTAGTTGTTTGCGTCATAAAATGGTGTAAAATGTTGATCACTGTTTACCAAAGTGGAAGGATCAATCTGTAAATGTCTTTTTTGTCCAGAACCACAGTCCACAACCCAAAGATCATCAGTTTACTGTTATAGAAGAATAAAGAAACCAGAAAATAATTTGATTTAAGAAGCTGTATTTAGACATTTTCTTCTTAAAAATGATTTATCACAATATATAAAATATATAATCATAACCTGAAACACACTGTGAGCTATAACCAGAAGAATCTTTAGTATAAATGCTATTTGCTGCCTGTTTAAACCCAACAAAGCTCTTTACACACACACACACACACACATATATATATATATATATATATATATATATATATATATATATATATATATATATATATATTTGTATAATATTTAGTAATATAGTATATACGTAGCTGTACAGAAAAGCTCTGTAGGAGCTCTGTAGGAAAAGCTCTAATGTGAACAAAGATCATTTTCAATTTAAAGAGATTTGGGTGAAAACAGCAGTGTGGACATGGCCTGTAACAGCAGCTCTGTATTTGTTTCTATATAATTACAACATGACTAGAAACACAGCTGTTTCTGTGTTGGGTTATATAAAGTGATCATTTTCTTATCAGCATAACTTTCTGTCCTGATCAGTGCTTGTATTGATTATATATCTGTATTCAACAGTATCCAACAATGAAGTTCAGTTCCTTTTTTTTTAATTTATGTAAAGGAGCCACATTTCATCTGGTTTGTTTAAAAGAGAATAGTTTTCCACTAAATCAGATCTGTTAACTTGCTGTTTTGACTTTTTATAGGGAAAAAAATGGCATACAAAAAAAAAAAGTATTTTGCAGTTGAATTTGCAATATCGGCTGAAGAGATACACAACACTTTTGAAACCGCGAGTGTGCGTCCGCCCTGTGAGACGCAGGCTGTGTGCAGTGGCGGACTTAGCCGTGTGGGGGCCCTAGGCAAAATTAGATGTGGGGCCCTCATATTTGAAACACACGAATAAACCAAATAACCATCGCTATACCTCTTGGCTTAAGTATTGCAACAAACCAAGACTGCCGTACCACCAACTCTTATCTTACTACGATGATATTAACTCAAGCAAACACAGCAAATCAGTTTCAGATAACGCCAGCATTTGGCTAAAATGGCTTGTTTATTACTGAGAGAGAGAGAGAGACAGAGAGAGAGAGAGAGAGAGAGAGAGAGAGAACTATTAGGCTCCATGCTTGAAAACAAGTACATTTAAAATCAAATATTTCCACTACCAGAGACAAGCTTTTAAGAACTAGAATACAAAATAGAAATGAAAGAAATGGCTATTTACATTAAAACAGAGCTGAAGATAGTTTTGTATGTATGTGGACAGGAATTATAGTGGTTGTGTGTGTGAAGGAAGAGAGAGAGAGAGCCGTTGCCTGTTGCCATCGGAGCCAAACCGCTGCTTGTTACATTCGCCAAAAAGGCGACAACAAAAACAGAAGGCTCGGTCTTTTGCTTTGCTGTACACCAGCCACGAGCGTTTTATCTTTTCCCCGTTCTTCATGTTTAAAAAGTAATGCGTGGGGGTAAATCGCCTCCCTTGCTGGTTTTGTGGGAAATCCTCCACTAACTGCACTGGCCCTCTTCGTACAATAACACAACGCTCGGTGTCTGTTAGCTTTCCTGGCCAATGTGCTGGATCGTCTCCTAGTGCTATTACACAGCTCGGAGTTGGAAAGGGAGGAGATGGCGTTGTTTGCCTACTCACCAAAGCCTGTTCTTCTTCCTCATCAACATTGGCTTCCACCACATCCACCTGTTGCTCTCCTTCCTCCTCTACAACATTGTCGTCTACAGCAGCTTCCACCACATCCACTTCTCCCACCTGTCCTCGTCCTCCTTCCTCCTCTACTACAGCGGCTGAGCATGTTGCTTCTTCGGGACTCGCTACAGCGGATGTTGTGGCAGTGGCACTGCCAGCAGATGTAAAAAATGCTGTCAGTTTTGGCAGTGCGTCTGTACTCCTCTTGTTTTCTGCCTTTTTTTTCCGTTTGGCATAGCCGCTCTCGTAATTTCGCTTCATATTAGCAGTGCAAAGAAGTGCTATTCCAGCGTGGACTGTGGTTGACAGTTCCCGCTTTGGTTACGTCACGTCGTCTTAGCCATGGTAACGTGAAAGCTCTTTGGTCACGTCGTCTCACGCATATTGCTACATCATCATATGGACTAGACTAGTCCAATGCACAACAGTGAAGGGGGGTATGCGTGCTGGGACAAATATTGTGTAAACATTAATTCAGTTTTATTCTGATTTTTGCTTGATTTTTTTTACAGAATAAATTTTATTAATCAATAATATATTTTAAAATTTATTTAGCGTGTCTTGGCTGGTCAGATTTGGGGCCCTTTAGAGAAGGCAAATTTCATGGGGCCCTAGGCAATTGCCTGGACTTGCCTAGCCTAAAAACCGCCTCTGGCTGTGTGTGAGAGGAATATTTAACAGTTTGAGCAGCCCACGCTCTCGGCCCGTCTCTCTCTGCAGGCGCCAATGCCGTCGGTGCACGGAGAGAATCAAACTACCTACAGACAAACCGGCTCCACACACCACTCCTCCACACATCTGGCCGATCGATGGAGGATTCGGAACGTTCTAGATATCGGACACTTCCGCCATCAACAGAGAAGTGTGTGTGGATTTTTGTTTGAGATGCCATAAACCTTCAAATATTCAAACACCAGTGTTGGAAGTAACATGTTACAAAAGTAATGAATTACTGTAATGCATTGATTTGTGCTCTAACGCAGTAATGTAAGGCATTACAGGGAAAAAAAGGTGATATTCTACTCGGTACAAATGTCAATAACATGTACTACAATGCATTTTAAAGCTGGATTGAATATTTGGATTTTCTTAAATAAAATAATAAATTACTTTGAAATGACACTAATAAATAATAAGACATTACAGTTTTAAAGTAACTTGCCCAACACTGTCTAACACGTATGTGTCTTCTAGGTTTGACTGTAAAAATCCCCCCCTTTTCTTGAAAGTTGTGCCTCTGCTCTCTCTCTCGCACCTATTTTCTCACACCTCTTTTCTTTTCAGGCCGAGCATGGGGTCCCATTTGACTGGCAACCCAATGAAAACGGCCCTGGAGGGCAGGGGCGTGAGACCAGGTTCTGTTTCCTTCAAGCATAATATCCATCTTCTCTCCCGGCATTCCTCCGTACCCCCGAGAGCAATGTCTCGCATCCAACAAAAATGAAAGCTGGCGAGCACGAAGTTAAAGGTAGAAAAGACAGTGTAACCACATACTGTAGATATATGCTTCTCTCCAGCTGAACCTGGGAGGGGGGGACGTTTCAACAGAGCGAGCTGGAATAACACGCTCCGTCCAACAACAATTCATTCCCTGTCTTTCCTCCTCGCTCTGTCCAGAACCAGGCGATGCAGACTGGGAACATATGGAGCCTGTCCTCCTGTACTGGGTGGCGATTCGCTATTCCTTCCACTCACAGCCTTCTCTGTGGATGTTTTTCCTTTCCCACAATGCACTGGGCTGCCGAGCAGTTGGTAATTTAACAGCCCCTTCTTTTTGGAAGTGGAGACAGAACATGGAAGGAAAAGAAGTATTTGCTTTTTCTTCTTTCCGCCGTGGAAACATTTGCAAGGGGCGGCCTACCGCTACGTGATCCGACATGGTGGGACTCAAAGCAGCGCTGCATATTTCACTGAGTGGATGTGTTTTACTGCACATTAACATTAAATGTATGTGTGTGTGTGTGTGTGTGTGTTAGTTTCAACATCAGCACTGCAGGGAATACCCTCTTACATGGATAATATTAATGTAAGGAATATGGGGTGTGTGCAAACATTGAAGACCTTGCCTCATCCTCTAGCCCCCACCAAGGGTTGAAGGATAAGGCAGTGTGTGTGTGTGTGTGTGTGTGCGTGCGTGCGTGCATGTGTGTGAGCAGAGGTGGTTTCACAAGTCTTCAAGTGTTGGTTTGTCACTAGAGATGAAGATAAGGTCAGTAAAACATTAATATAACAAAATATGTGAATGAAACCACTGCATTATGATGTAGTTTTATCAGCACACGCAGTATGACAGAACACGGTATTGTTATATTGTATAATATAATATAGTCATTGAGAAAAAAAAATGATCTGGATCAGGATCCAACTGTCAGTGTGTTGTGATTTTGGTGAGAGGCTTATACAAACATCACCAACACATCACATCAGCTGATTGATGATATTGATTAATAAATGTTGATAAATATTAATGATAAATACCATAAATTATCTAATATAGGCCTGTATGACTGAGCTTCCAGTCAGATGTTATGACAGTTTCATCCTAACTAAAGCCTGAACTCTAGTTTAGCTGAAACTGTCATGATGTCTCATCGAAGCTCAGTCAAAAGCAAACATCACTATCCAATAAGGAGCCAACTTCACTGCTGAGAACTGATCATGTTGCATTGGCTTCAGTCCTAATTCATTCTTGTATTAAAATAAAATGAATCAACTCAAAGTTGTCCATGTGTAGAAGTCAGAATACAAAATTATACCAACGAGACTATTTAGCTCATTAGAAAGCCACTAGAGCATTAAAATATCAAGCCATGGCTACAGGGGCCTGGTCATGTGACATGTACAGTGGCTGAAAGCAGAAAACGCACCACAAACATCAAATCACCAGTAGGCTAACTGGTAGCTGTGGAGCTTGTTATAGAGGCTGTAGACTGATGAGGAGATGAAGAAGAGGTGGAAAATGAGGAGTAAGCTGTTTTTTTCTTAATGTTGTTAATGTTCTGCATGCATACTGTATTGTAAGTATACTTTTTCAATAAATGAATCACGTATTGTATCATTCAAACAGACGCAAAATCTTGTTTTTCTTCATTTTACTGGTATATTTTGCTCAAATATTAATAGAGGCCAGGCCTCATTCCAATAAAAGCCTGGGCCTCAATGTGCTTGAATAAATAAAGGCCTGGGGAGGAGGGCTCATAGGTGGACTGTGTGGGATCAGCAGAATGAACACAGGTGGTGCTAGTAGAGTCTAATAAGTTTCTTTGTCCAACTGTGTCCTTGCAGCAGCGTGCTGGGCCTGGATAGAGGAAGCAGCCTGTGTTGTGGATGCTCAATATTTCTGATTGTGTGAAAGTAAAACAGAGTTTGTAACTACATGCTGAGCGACTCATTTGCTTGACTAGTAACAGATGATTTGATTAGTTTATGGTTTCTATGGTGGATGAGATAATACTCTAGACTGAACCAGAATTGTACATAGTAAGTAGCCTGTAATAACAAATCCAACTAAATTATTATAAGGATGATAAATCTTTAAAAAAAAAACAAATAGGCATATGAAAAACTATGCATGATATCTGTCTTGGTGGCATCCATCAGAATTAATGTCGTTAGTTTGATATATTAACATATTTTTTTGGAAAAGTGATGTTTATCTTGGTGGAACAATTTACCTTAACCTCCTAAACTAAAATGGGCCACATGGTTTCATCTAAAATGGGCCTAACTCTCTGTGTCACTAACAAACACATGTGAATGGCATTTGGTTCAACTACAACATGTTGATTGTATGTGAAATTAGTGCAACTCAAAGTAGTCACTACTTTTGCTGTGTGTAACTTAGCTTGTTACATATGACTGGCTGCTAGCTTTATGTAGTGTTAGCTTAGCTTGTATGCATAGGTGTGTTAGCGTGTGTGTACAACACATAACTGATTGTTCTTGTTTTAATAGCAGCAATATGAGTTTGTTTAATGCATTTGTTATGTTAAAGTTATGCGGTTCTAAGCAATTGTGTTTTAACATTAAAACTGATGAGAAACTATTTTTGTATTCAAATTTCCCTTTGTCATTTGACTGGCCCATTTTACCCGATATGATGGACCCTTTTAACTAAAACTGCTCATGCAAAAAAAAATTGGCACAGCAGATGTTTCAAGAGTAGGGACTAAAAATGCACCCTACAAAAATGCCTAAAAAAACAAAGAACATATTATTTCCAAATGTTTCCAAAAAATGACACAGAGACAATTTCAGCCATTAAGACAGAAAACAAGAAAACACACATACACACAGAATTTACACAGCGACACACTTTCTCCTTGAGTGTGTACGTCAGCCAGGGAAAGTGATATTGCATATGTCAGCGGGGACAGGTGTGGCAGCCACATACCCAGGAAGAGGGGCTTAAGTTCGAGGAAGCCACTTGCCATAGATACCCTAGATACCCCTAACGCTGCGGAGCTTATGTGGCTAAATCCTGCCGCCCCATACTCATTCTCACACACCACGTCTCACATAGTAACACAATATCCCGCTGCTGCCGTCACGCACCAGCTCCATCGCTGTTGGCTCAGGGAGAGCAGCTGAAGAGGATGGGCTGCGTCCATAATGTATGAACCGTGTTCATGTGTGTGTGTGTGAGAGAGAGAATGGGAGTGTGTACATATGCGCAGGGCGGCTGTGGTGTAATGGGAGATATTCTCGAGCTGTCAGCTGTGATCATTTTTCTGTGTGTCAATCTCTGTGCAGATTTGTCATGTGTATGAAAATGGAGATAACCCTGTTCAGCCTTTACTGTATAATCAGGAATAAGTAGGAACACGTCAAATGTGTGACTGAAAACACATTAATACTAAGATGATTGGTTGATTGACTGCTGTTTCTGTTGAAGATTTTTTATCTCTGTTGTGAAGTAAAGACATGATGACTTTGACTTTTTGTTAGCAGTGTTGGGCAAATTATTGAAAATGAGAAACGAGTTACAGTGAATTACCAATTACTGCATATAATATAAGTATTTAGTTACTAGGAAAGAAAGGTACTTTTTGCATTACTTTGAGTTCAGTTAGCTCTTTAAAGGTTCAGTTCGATCCAGTTTCTCAAACTTGATTTTACCCTTTTTTAAGGATCCTCACCAAAACAAATCAAACCAGCAATATCAGCGATTATTACATAAACATATAACATATATATGTTGTTATTCCAGAGGCAATGTTTATGTTTCACTGTGATCTGGCTACAGTGACATTGATTTTACCTGGTTAAATAAAGATCAGACATGTTTGATTAAACTTTTGTGAACCATTTTTGACATGGATGATAACTCAGGTAAATCAGCATTTATATTTATCTCGTCAGATTATCTTTTTGTCAGAAGGGTGATGCATCACGTCTTTGTTACTGTAACATTCTAGAGGGATCAGTTCTTGTTTCAGACTTTCATTTGCTAGTGTTCTTGTTTGGCACCATGAATTTTAGCCAATAGATTAATGACATCTTGGTACCATAGTAATGCAGCTTCAGAATTAAAATTAACATGTAATTTATGTAGAAATGTATTGAGAAATTGTATCAAACTAATTCAATCAGATTGTTGATTAAAACCATTGAAGAATGTTCTCAGCGCTCTCAGCAAACAGTGTAGTTGAATGGTGGAGGCTGACGGGGCTGAATGGAAAGAAGATTACACATACCTCACGGGTAGTGCGGTGGTTTTATCAACAAGGAACATCATGAAGAATTATTCTGTTCATGCTTTGTCCCTCTTTATATATCACATGAGTTGGTAAAATGCAGATAAAACATTCTGCAGATGACAGCAATAGCATCGGTCTCAGGACAATATGGATCTGACGTGAATTGAAAGCAACATTTAATCTAGGCTACCCTTACTAGCAAAGTGTCTGAGTGTTATATTAGGGGCTACAAATAATAATAAAGTACAAACAGTCAGTCATTTTCTATACCTGCTTATTCCTCATTAGGGTCACATGGTCTGCTGGAGCCTATCCCAGTGCGTTACGGCCATTCACTCACACACACACACCTACGGGCAATTTAGTATCCAATTAACCTCAGCATGTTTTTGGACTGTGGGAGGAAGCTGGAGTACCTGGTGAAAACCCACACAGACACAGGGAGAACACAGGGCAAACTCCACACAGAAAGGTCCCAGACCCAGGACCAAGGAGGTCTTGAACCTGCGACCTTCTTACTGTGAGGCAACAGCGCTAACCCCTGCTCCACCGTGTCACCCTAAAGTACAAACATACACGGTAAAATACTAAAAATATATCAAAAATCTTATAATGGAGTTGAAACAATATTTGACATTTTTCATTTCTGAAAGGAGTGATTACACAAGAACATGAGTGCACGACTGTTAGTGCGCAAGTGTGTTTGCTAGTGTGAGAAGAGAATGCAAGTGCGTGAGTGGGGCGTGAGGCAAATAAATCTCATCTCATCTTCTATACCTGCTTATTCCTCATTCAGGTCACATGGTCTGCCTGAGCCAATCCCAACACATTACGGCGAGAGGCAGGGATACACCCCAGATGGTCACCAGCCAATCATGGGGCACACACACCATTCACTCACACACTCACACCTACGGGCAATTTAGAGTCTCCAATTAACCTCAGCATGTTTTTGGACTGTGGGAGGAAGCTGGAGTACCCGGTGAAAACCCACACAGACACGGGGAGAACATGCAAACTCCACACAGAAAGGTCCCAGACCCAGGACCAAGGAGGTCTTGAACCTGCGACCTTCTTGCTGTGAGGCAACAGCGCTAACCCCTGCTCCACTGTGTCACCCAGATAAATCTATCTTTATATTTAAGTTTTTGACTTTCTCATCTTGCCAAACATTATTTGTATTATAATATATATATATATATATATATATATATATATATATATATATATATATATATATATATATATATATATATATATATATATATATATATATATATATATATATATATATTATAATACAAATAATGTTTGGCAAGATGAGAAAGTCAAAAACTTTTTAAAAATACAGTTAAGAAGCATTCATCAGGTCTGATGTGATAAATGATGATAAATGATAAATGTACGTTGTGTGTTCATGTTGGTTATTGAAAATATTCAGGGGGCGCTTCAGAGTAATTTTTGTGGCGGAGCAATAGAATCAATACTTCCTGATGTGAATAGCAACTTTGGTGAGTTTTGGGGCATGGGCAGGTCCCCAAAAAGGCAATTCAGTTGGACTAAGAAGAAGGAATCACTACAGATTCAATAGGGCCTTTGCTGGCCTAATGCCCACCCTAATTATGTGATTCAAATTCAGTTTCTGGTGGCACATATTTACACACATGATCACAATGATCTGCAGCTTCAGTCTCCTAAACTGAATATTACAAAAATATCAAAAACAAAATCAATTTCTTTTTCAAATTTATTCTTAAATTATTTACAAATGCTCCAAAATATTTTCTGTGGACAATTCCACGAAGAAAAAATGTTATTCAACATATTTCGTACTAAATCTTGTATCAAATATAATGATTAATACATTAAGAATCAATGAACACATTTATGGGATACAAAACACAATTCAAAGTCACACAACATTGACATGGTGAAGCAGTTCAGACTCATGGAGGTGAAAATCATGTGTAATTCATGGCACAATTCTAATGGCTTTACACACATACAAACACACACGTTTGTTTTTTTTCCTGAAATTATGAAGCCCCATTTGTGTCTATATTATGCATCAAACGGAAGGTTTGCAATCCAAAAAAGGAAAATACAGTATCTCACAAAAGTGTGTACAGCCCTCACATTTTTTGTAAATATTTTATTATATCTTTTTAACGGACAATAGTGAATATATGGCACTTATGACACTATAATGTAAAGTAGCCCATGTACAGCTTCTATAACAGTGTAAACTCCCTTTTGTTGCCAACAGTTCAGACATTGATGGTTCAGGTTCAGACCTGCTTCTTAATGCTTCTTAAAAGTGAATTTAAATGTCTTTTTCTTTTCTTTTTTTTTTATTTCTCATCTCGCCAACCATGATTTGTCAATGACCCTAAACATTGTTTTTTTTAATATGCAAAACTTTTGGATTTGCAAATAAAAGTTTTAGAAAAAATGGTTTTGCAAATAAAACCTAATATAGAAACACGTGTAGCTGAATAGTCGAGGGACTCAGGCTCTGTATAAATTACACACATCACAAGCAGAACCACGAGACTTCAACATTTTCCACTGACACAATGAGGTGACATGTACACTTTGGCAGGACTTTTGGCCTCAATGCTTCACTGTAGCACCGCTGCTCATTGGGTTTTTCTGCCTTCACGCGCAAAGCTTAGGGGAATAAAGGAGGTGAGACACAGCTCACATCTACATGTGTGTGCTTTCTTTCCATTTGTCATAGCTGCTCCAGAGTCAAACCAACGCTGCTCTTCAGAGGGAACACGCAACAGCCGGAGACGTGACGCAAAGCAGCTCCACCAAGGCTCCACGGCTTCATGGTTTCAGCCTGCTATTAATCATCATAAATCAGGGTGTCACTCTCGCTGAAGTCCCCTCCCTCTCAGATCCCGTGCTAACACGTTTCCAAGGTTCAACTCGTTGGCGACGAGGCCATGAGCTCAGAGGACCACGCCCAGTCAGGATCTGAGCAGACCAACACATCACGATCACAGAGAAACGACTTCATCTGTGAACACTTTTACAAAAAGATTTATCGACACACATTGACTCTGAATAAACACTGTACCACGACTGCAGCTTTAATAGTCGTAATAATGCTGTGGCTTCAATGACTACTGCTGCTAATAATCACACATCTTCTCTGACTAGACCAGCCACAACCCAGAATCACCATAGAAACCCACAGTCTTCTTATTTTAGTCAATATAATCTGGTTTAAAGAAAAGATTTAATATTTTTAAATCTTATTTAAATGTTTTTATTGTTATTATTTTTGCTTTTTATCATGCATGTTGCATGTTTTTTTGACTTTATATCTAATATTTTTCAAATTAATCTTTTCTTTTAAGAAAGCAAAAGCTTTTCAAAAAACAGTATTTTTTGAGATTAGAGATTAAATTGACCAAAAATTAATCTAGAATAATTATCCACCAGTGGAAAAAGATAATTCAAGATAATCTGTGTATCATCCTTACTTTCTATTTTCAATTGGCAATAAAAAACAAAAATATTATTCTAATACAAACTTTTTTTTTTTTCCATATTTCAGTTTTAGGCTCAGATTGAAAAATATGAAATGGAAAAACACTCAAATGAAATTTATCTTAATACTTAATTGGTCAGGTTTATGTGACCTGGAAATGTACTACTGTCATTCACTGTGGCCTGTGTTAGGGACCGTTACATGTTTCAGTATGAACTGATGAGATGTGGTTGATTGACTATTTCGTAGTCTGGTATCAGACTCAGACCTACCCAAATAACCATACAAAGAAAAATGACAGCACATCGAGGTACTTCATACTGCTGCTAAATATCAGGAAATAATTAGAATGTTAGGCTATTTTGCAAATGCAGTTCATTTCATGTTCAAAATAGGACTACTGCCTATGTTATGTAGCCTTAAGATAAGGTTTATAAGGTTCTTGCCTATAGTCTACTCTTGGCCTGCTGTTTGGTAATTCTTTTGGAGTAAAATGTTTTTCAAAATCACAGCCACTGTTTTTTTTAACAAATCACACCTGATGATTTAACATGGTTGAAAGTAGCCAAGGCTTTCTGTTACTGAGCCTGTGTCTGTCCCTCATCCTCTTAAAAGTGGTAGCTTTGTTGCATTATATTGAAACTTAGTTGATGCTGTTATTGTAATGCAGGGGTCACCGATCATGGTCCAGAAGGGCCAGTGTGGGTGCAGGTTTATGTTCCAACCAAGCACTAACACACCTGATTCTTCTGCTAAGGACCTTCATTAGTAGAATCCGGTGTATTACTGCTTGGTTGGAACAAAAAGCTGCACCAAACTGGCCCTTCTGGACCAGGATCGGTGACCCCTGTTGTAATGTGTGTTCTGGTTATTTGGAAATGATTAAACATGAGTCTTTATATTCTGAAAAACAAAGCTTTGTTTTTCCTTCTTTTGGGGGATGTAGAAGAGGGCACCCAGAAAAAAAATAAATTGGTAACCACTGCATTAGACAATGATTGATTTGAGATGCATCAGGTATTATTAGGTATTGAATGTATACCACATCCATATAAAATAAGTTCCACTAAAACCTCACCTGTAGTAGTTAGGGCATTGTGAATATGATGAACTACAGCAGACAGAGTAGGGAAAAGTATTTTTTAATTTTTGTTAAACATTTTCTTTCTTGCAGACAGTCCGTAACATGAACCCCAGGAAATGACAGTAGTACATTTCCAGTTCATGTAACACGTAACCCGACAATTAAATATTAAATTCAGCTGTGTGCCTAGTTTTTCTATTTCATATTTTTGATCTGTCTATAATTGAAATATGAAAAAACATTTTCATTTGTGTTAGAATAATAAACAAATGACAAAATAACCAGTCACATTTTCATGCTACAATCTGTCCAGACAGCAGCAGAAACAGATGCAGCAGGAAGCACATAATTCATAAATATTAAACTATTGCAGAGGCTCATTTCACCATGGAAACATTTACTGAAAGCAGAAGCTCTAACCTTTAAGTAACTCATTAAAGAAAACATCCAGACATCAGCAGCATGGATTCAGTGATTTGGGGAAAATATACAAACATGCTCAGAAAGTGAAATTACTGGCACCAGCTATTTTAATCCTAATGGAGTCTCCGTAATGAAAGTGAACTAGCGCTGACCCTATGGAATAACTAAGTTGTACTTTTTAAGTTCATTTATTTTTCACAGTGAAAACTAAAGAAATTGAGCAACTTTGATTTCCTGGAAGTCCAACATGTATCAGACATACGAAACATACAAGCTTCTGCTCAATGTTCATTGAACAGGGGCTGTGAGAACAATGACATTGAGTTTGTGTTCGAGTTTGAGTTGTATTTGACTAAATGACTACATGTTAATGATTAGTTATGGCTTGGGTTGCCAAATACTGGGAATTTTTAAAGTTGGAAACTTTCCATGAGAATTAACTAGAACATATGGGAATTAATGGGGATATGTGGTAACTAAACAGGAATGAATCCAAAATTTAAATAATTGAACATTGGCCCTTAACAGGAAACTCAAATATATGCTGCAGCATAATATTTGCTAAAACACAGCTATGGATAGCTGAACATTTTTGAAAATTCGCCCATCGTCATGATTCCTATAGTCATAGCAATAAACTCACCAAATACACAATCCAGCAACTCCCAAACGCTGTGGTGGATGGGTAGTCAAAGTGATGGTACGTTCACGTAAACGTGACTTACCGCAAACTATCCCAATTTTAACAACTGTCTTTGGTAAAAAAAATAGAATTAGTAGATAGTTAGTACCTTTTTTGTGTTTTTACTTGAAACAGAGCTTTCTTTTAAACTGCATATTACCAAATTGGTACACAAACAAATCATGTTTTTTTCTTAGAGTTTGCATGTTCTTTACATGAGTGCCTGTTCCTCTTGTTTCCAGTCATTGATCACTGTGTACCACTGTGCTCTGAGGTTTGTGACTGGCTTTACTCGTCTTGGTGCTGGTACCCATATATCTTTGCAGCCTTCTACAAAGACCCAGCCATTACATGTTGCACTCCCTTCTACCGATTACACGTTCCTCGTGTCACAACTGAATTTGGAGACAAGCTTTTAGTGTTTCTGCTGCGTGGAACACTTTCCAAACAGAACTAAAAATGGCTGAACTTGTTCCAATCAGAACTTTCTGCTTCATTTTATTGAACGGACAAAAAAGGTTGATCACACAGTACCTGTGTTTTAAAATTTGATTGTCACCGGCTGTACGTTGCTTTTTAAACATCCTATTTTTATTGGTACTATATCTTATGTTTTAATTGTTATTATATATTGCATACATTTTTACATTTTGTATTGTAAATAACTGCACCCTTGAATTTTTTTATCCTATTTTGCTATTATCCTAAGTACTGCACTTATGTTTTAAATGTTAACACATATTGCACTTTACCATCAAGTTTTACTGCTGCACTTTAGTTGTAATTTGTAATTTAAATTAAAGTAGTTGTTTATTTTATCATGTATTGTGACATGTGCTGCTGACCTCTTGGCCAGGTCACCTTTGTAAAAGAGATCTTGATCTCAATGGGTTTATCACCTGATTAAATAAAGGTTAAATAAATAAGAATAAATGTCTTGATAGTATTATTCTGTAAATATATTTGATCTATAATGGTATTCATGCTTAATTTGCAAATATTACTAAATGCATGTGAATGTACATTACTTGCTGTCTTCTAAAAAAAATACTTAATATCAAGTGGACAATAAAAATCCTGAATTGAAAATGTTACTTATGTATTATAAGCAAAGTATACATTCAGAAATGTAGTAAAGAGAATTGTAGGACCAGGACATACATAAGGTAAATGGTCAAAAAATTTATGCAATTTCAGAGAACAGTGGCTCTGAAACAGAGGGTCTGATGCTGTCCTGTCCTGAAAGAGCCGCCTCTTCTGAGTGAGCTGAGCCAAATTATCCGACTCACGAAAAAGAGCTGAAATTCTCAACACTACTCTGTTATTTTTCCTGAGGTTTCTTCCACTAGTTTTTCCCTGTTAAAGGAGTTTTTCCTTATACGATGCGAGGGTCTAAGGACAGGGGATGTTGGGCTTTGTAGTTTTTACATCTTTGACTATTACTTGTCATGTCATGTCTCCTCATGAAGAGCAGCTACATATAATAATAGTATTGTATCCAAAACAAACTTTATTGCAGATTTTCCAATGCATCTTATGTTGCATACTGCAACATAACACAGACATTTGTGTGTGTGTGTGTGTGTGTGTGTGTGTGTGTGTGTGTGTGTGTGTGTGTGTGTGTGTGTGTGTGTGTGTGTGTGGTGGTCCAGCTGAGTCCTCCGGTGTTTTTTTCTTCCTTCTTGTCTCCTGCCCTTCTGTTCCACTCTGACCTTCCCGCCTCTCCGACCCCTTTATCCTGCAGATGTTGGCTTGACTTTGCGGTTTGTCATTTCAGCACAAAGGCCGCTCTGTTGATGAGGGCCTGGCATCGGCCTGGGTGCCTGCCAGCGTAATCTGTCCTAGACAGCCGCTCGCCCAGCCAAGGGGAGGGCGAGAGAGCTGGGCACTGAGCGCAATAGGGAGGGGAGGAGAGGGGAGGCGAGGGGCCCGGAGGGCTGAGGACAGGGTTTGTGGGACGGAAAAGAGCTCACAGCTGTGAGGGAGGGTCAGCTGCCCCCTCCTCATCCTCATCCAACCACACCACGTCTCTGCCTCACAACCAGGCCGGGTCATGAGTCACCACTCCAGTTCTGAAGGCTTCTCAAGGATCTTTCTTACTCCAGCTCCTCTTTTAGGCAACAACTGTAATGCCTTATTCATTACTTGTTACTGTCAAAGTAATTCATTACATTATAATATTACTGTATTTAAAATGCATTACATGCATTACACTACTATTGCATTACTTTTAAGTTATCCTCACCAAAATAACTGGAAATATGGATTCATCAATCTAAATATAACTCACCTTTGTCATTATTGCTGCTAGTTACAACAGGGATCTTACTGATAACGTTTCAAAAAGCTGGTGATTCCACTGTTGAAAGTGGTTTTCATGTCTTCAACAAGTCTCCTAACCTCTTGATGCTGAAGAATCTCAGAGCAGGAGAATGTTAATTTAGTCTGTTTTGTGGTTTTACCTTCACTCTCATGCTCCTCTTGCTTCCAAGTGGACAGTTCTTTAGGTGTAGCACAAAAAGAGTATTTGACTATTTTGTTCTACAAATCCTTATGTTTCGCAAACATAAAGTAATGAGTGTGTGACCATCTGGAGAATGTTATCCAACGTTTCTGCAGGTTCACTCATCTCCATCTTCTGTCTGATGAGCCAAAAGGAAAAGGAAGTGAAGCATTTTGGGTGTTCCACTGCTGCTGATCTTGTGGTGATTTTAGCAAAATTGTATGAAGAAAAACACAAAAAGACCACTTAAATCCAGGTTAAAAAATGTATTGTAATGCATGATACTGACATCTGTAAAATATTACCTTTTTTTCCCTGTAATGCCTTATATTATTGCGTTACAGCATAAAACAATACATCACAGTAATTCATTACTTTTGTAACATGTTACTCCCAACACTGCTCTTCAACACCTACAAAACGTGTCCGTGGACAGCAACAGCAAGAGTCACAAACAAACAATAGATCAGAGATCACGGAAACCGACTTTTTTTCCCCGAGGAACCAAGGAAAGTCAGGACTTCCTCGTCACAGAAATAAACAAAAAGATATAATCATTTTCTTTGTTGAGTAACAGATGCTTATTCACTGTTGCGAGCATCATATCTTCCTCTGGAAAGAGTGCAGGTTTCTCCTTGGGTGGCCCGCCCACGCAGATAAAACACAAATTCTTTTTTTTTTTTTTCAACCTAGAGGTGCAATTGTCAATTTGTACCACAACGACTCCCATGATCCCACACCCCTTCGTGATGTCATCAACCCCATCTTTTGTTATTGTTTTGATTTAGAGACCTTCAGAGACAGATAATGACATTTGAATGTGAATATTTTCTGGTTTGGTTCAGTGCTTCACACAGTAATCTCTTTGGGTTGTGAAAAACAAGATGTTTTATGTTACATTTGAGATCAGTGACTAACAGTTTTCACCATTTTCTGACACTGATTAACGGATCAGTTGTTTAGCCCTGTGATGACCTTATCTTTGGCCACACAGTCAGCTGAATGACAGTAACAGTGACAGTAGTTAGTTTTATTTTAATTTAGTTTACATTATTACAGTAAACATTCATGTTTTTCATTAAGAATACATCATTTATTCAGCAGTTTTGATTTGATACAAAAGTGTATTTTTAGTACACATCTTTAGTTAGCTTTTTATGATAAACACTTTGTTTCTGTAAACTACATATCTTCATCTTCTGAGTTACCAGTTTATCAGTGTTCTGCTGCTGCTGGGGTCATCCTGTCAGGTGTGGGGAGGAAAAGACCCAGAAGTACAACCTTTAAATGGAGGATGAGGCCAACTGGGCTGGACCAATGCCTGCCACATCATAGGGGGGATTTGAGGGGTCAAATTTGAGTTTTACAATTTCTTTTGTGATTAGATGAGTTTGAATTAGAGTTCTTTTGGGGTCTTTTTGTTCAAATGTGTTTATTTTACTATTTCTCTTTTTCCTTGTTAATTATGATTAAGTTGGGTTGTTTAGTGGGTTTATTTGTTTATTCCATTCAGTTGGAGAGTGGTCTGGGTAGACACTATATAAACTCCTGCTCTGTGTTTAGTGAGACAGCTGTTTTTATCTGAGTTCATGTTATGTTGATTTGTATTTGGTTGACCTCTGTTATAGGTCTTCTTATAATTTATCCCTTTGTAAGCATTCTTCTTTTTGGGGTTAATAAAACCCCATTTTTTTAGTGATGGCCAGATGAAGCTTCCTGAAGCTTTTCAGAACATCAGTCCATCAAAGAGCTCATTTCTTAAAGTTTCATGTGCACACACACACCTCTATACACCTATGTAGATATTACACCAAAAACCAGACATTTGCAGCTAGAATAGTCGTTTACCACATTTAGCAATGTATAGAGTCTGTTTCTGATTAGTTTATTATTATTATTAATTAATTAATTATTATTATTATTATTAATTATTATTATTATTAGTTTTTATTCAGAAATAAGGTTGTAGCAAAGTTTCTTGGCAAACAACAAACAGTTACAATGGAAGAAATGACTCATGAATATTACAGTAGTAACACAATTGATTACTTACAGGCTAATTCTGTTTAATACCTTGTTGGGAGAGATGAAATCAAAATACTGCCATACAGGCAAAACCCTTCTCCTTTTAGCAGCTCCATTGGAACAACTCACAAAACTCCAACACTAACCTACAAACTTTGTGCAGATCCATGGCACCTTATAAATGTTCAAAAATCACGGCAACGGTCGAACCGCTTTCTGAAATGCCACGTCATTTGTGATGTCACTCGCCCTTAAAGAAGCAGTACTCAATACACTGAATTTCGTGGCACAGTAGGTCCCATCACTACCTTTTTTGAGTTAGTTTGTGTCTTTGTACCTCACTACTTGGTCCCTTACAAGACCTAAGAAAAACACTTTGTTAGAAGATCTTGAAGCACTTTAGAGATAATCTCCATATAATCTCCACCATCGTCCCTGTCACATCTGTCACCCTGAAGGGCTATTAAACGGAATCTGGAACCCCAAAATCCATCTAACTCCCTGTTTCATAGATCCAGAGGAGATGCAGGAAGAAACAAATGGACCTCGGTGAGGAATGTTGTTAGTTGGACTGAACTTATGATGGACGAGCCCCTTCCTCTTTTCTTCAGTGATGCACTGATCCAGATATTTCTGATCCAATCTGATACCGAAAACTGGGCTGAACGTATAGGATTATTAGTGTTGAGAGTAACACGTTACAACAGTAATAAATTACTGTAATGCATTGATTATTTGCTGTAACGCAGTGTAACGCAAAGTAATGTAAGGTATTACAAGGAAAAAAATGGTAATATTTTACTCAGATGGCAATGCACAAATGTCAGTAACATACATTACTATGCATTTTTAACCTGAATTAAAGTGGTCTTTTTTTGTTTTTTATTCATACAAATTTGTTAGAATTACGGCAAGATCAGCAACAGTGAAACTTTTGCAAAAGATGTTTCCCTTCTTTTTCCTTTTGGCTCATCAGACAGAGAATGGAGATGAATGAACCCGCAGAAACACCTAGAATAGTCCAGTAATTTAACATTTTCAGAGGTGCTATAGTAACATGAAGTTAGCAAGGAAGCAAGCGGAGCATGGGAGTGGAGATAAATCCACAAAACAGACAAAAGACATGAAAACCACTTTTAACAGTGGAATCACCAGCTTTTTAAAAGCAGGCTGCATTCAGACCAAAAATTGTGCATGTGTGGTTGAGTTTTGGTCTGTTTTCATTTAGAATATGTTTTGTATAGCTAATAGATCAGATCATTCATACAGCATGCATGTTCTTTGCTGCGACTAAAGAGAAATTTGCTTTTTTTTTTTATTTGTATGCATGGATGGTCTTTTCAGCCAAACTCCTATTTAGCTATAGAAAACTGTATTTTCCATGCCTACTAAAGAGGTGAAATATGCATTTCCTTCTCAAAATAAGAAAATGTGATATAAACAGGAAATGGGCCTATGCACATTTAAAGATGTGTATACAGATGGTGGATCTGCACACAAACAGATGAGGACAAACCGTGTCACAGATAAAGCTGTTGTGAATGGATATATTATAGAATTTAAAACTCGTATAATACATCCATGGAATACAGATACCCTTCCAAGCCTATATTACCCTGCACTGCACACGTTTAAATGCATTCTGTATTTGAACATGTGCATTTAACGTGTGCGGTGCAGGGCAGTAGCAGCATGTGAGAGGTATGTTCAGACCCTGTGGCACACGCTAGAGCTGGGTTGTTGTTTGTGGTGTTGTATTTAGCAACGTTATTACCACCCCTGGCAATTTTTGCATTGCAGATGAATACAGCCGTCACACTTGTCTAATCAAATTTGAAATATTTCCAAATGTCTAGCGCTTGCTCCATGTTGCTGTGTTTGCTAGCATGCTGTGCTGCTCTGCCTTTGCTAGCATGCTGTGCTAGAATCAATGTAATTTTATTGCTGTGTATGATATTTGTCAGGATTTGTAAGGACGGACCCAAGAGAAGATTGTGCCAGTTCAAAAAATTTTAATGACAAAATCAGGAAGACTGGGCAGATAGATAAAAAAAAAAAAAAAAAAAAAAAGAAAAAAAAAAAAACAGGAAGGTCCAAAACAAAAGGCAAAATCCCAGGAAAAAGGCAACACAAAAAATGGGAAAAAAAAATCCAGCACAGAACACAGAGACAAGCTGAGCGGAGGACAGTGGGGGGGAGGGGGTGGCTGAGCCTCAGCACATGGTAGGTAAAACACAAGGGGAACTCCCACACTGGCCAGCAGGGAGGCCTCATGAGCCAGAGTCTCAAAAAATGTCCAAGGAAGGACATTTACTTTAACATGCCCCCCCCCCCAACATGCGCGTATTGGCGCAAAAGCCGGATGGTCGGGATGTTGTCACTGGAAGTCCTGGATGAGTGTCTTGTCCAGGATGCGTCCAGCGGGTTCCCAGGACTGTCCCTCTGGTCCATAGCCCTCCCAGTCAACCAGGAACTGGACACCTCTGCCACGCCGTCGTATGACTGTGAAAGCTGGAACCCCGTCAATCATGCAAGGGGGGGGTGCTTCTGCGGGTGGGGCCCAGGTACTGTGATGGACCGGCTTGACTCTGGAGACATGGAATGTGGGATTTATCCGTCAAAGGGATGACAGCAAGTTCAGTCTAACCACCGACGGGCTGATGACTTGCTCAATTGGGTACGGGCCAATGAACCGAGTGAGTTTGGTGGAGAGTCAGACCCTCTGTCCCCGCTGATAGTGAGGAGCCTGGATCCTCCGCCGGTCTGCTGCCCGCTTGATCCGAGAGGGGTTCTGCAGGAGTGTGGCCTGAACTCTCCTCCAGGTGGTCCTGCAGTGCTGTATGAAAGCCTGGACAGAGAGGACGGAAACATCAGTCTCCTGGGAAGAAAAGAGAGGTGGAGCCTGATGATAGGCTGATGGTAGACCCCAAAACACGGGCAGAATTCCCTCCAGAACTTAGAAAAGAACTGGGGACTCCGGTCCGACACCACGTCACATGGCAGCCCGTGAATTCTAAAAACATGGTCCATAACTAAAACAGCAGTCTCTTTGGCAGAAGGCAGCTTGGACATGGGGACAAAGTTTACAGATTTGGAAAACCTATCAGAAAACCTACCATAAACAGTTAGTGGGGCAGCCCTTAGGGCTGACTACCTTCTGCAAGGCCTTTTCAATCCTTTTCTCGATCTCCCAGGCCACAGCTCCAGTGAAGCACTGGGAGGGCAGAATGGTGTCAACAGTGGCAGGCTTTGCAGAGCCGCAGAACTGGCAGGAAAGGGTGCCTGGTTTGAGGTTCTTGGTGCCTGGGTGATAAGACAAAGTGAAGTTAAAATGACTAAAAAACAAGGATCACCTGGCCTGGCGGGCATTCAGGCGCTTAGCAGACTTCATGTACTCTAGATTTCTGTGGTCAGTCCAGATGAGGAATGGCTGCTCAGTCCCCTCCAGCCAATGCCACCATTCATGTAGTGCCAGCTTGACAACCAGGAGTTCATGATCACCAACATCATAATTTTGTTCTGCAGGAGACAGTCTGTGGGAGAACAAGGCGCAAGGGTGCACCTTACCATCTATAGAGGACCTCTGAGACAGGACCATCCCTACTCCAATCTCAGAGGGGTCCACCTCAACTATGAATTGGCGTGTGAGGTCAGGAGTGGTCAGGATGGGTGTGAACATGAACCGAGACTTCAGGTCTCAGAAAGCCCTCTCTGCCGCCTCATTCCAATTGAACCTAATGGATGAAGAGGTTAGAGATGTTAGGGGGGCTGCCACAGAGCTGTAGTTCTGTACAAACCTCCCGTAAAAGTTAGCAAATCCCAGAAACCACTGTAAATCCCTTCATGACTGAGGGGTAGGCCAATCCACCACTGCCTTTACTTTGGCAGAGCCCATCTCCAAACCTCCCTTGGAAATAAAGTCGAGAAAGGAAGTAGATGTCTGGTGGAACACACATTTCTCTGCCTTGACAAAGAGCTGGTTCTCCAGCAGTCTCTGGAGCATGGTCGAATGTGTTGGATGTGTTCTGGGAGGGACCTGGAAAAAAAAAAATCACAATACAATATCATCCAAATAAACAAACTTATTGACCATGTCGCGCAGAATGTCATTGACCATTGTCTGGAATACTGTGGGGGCGTTAAACCAAAGGCCATAACTAAATATTCATAGTGGCCCGTGGAGATTTTAAAGGCCGTTTTCCGTCATCCCCCTCTCGAATGCGGAATTGCACAAGTCTAATTTGGAAAAAATGGTTGCCCCCTGCAGCACCTCAAATGGTCCAGACATGAGAGGGAGGGGATATTTGTTCTTAACAGTAATATTGTTCAGGCCCCGGTAGTCAATGCATGGTCTTAGGGATCCATCCTTTTTGGCAATGAAGAAAAATCCAGCCCCAGCCCGAGAGGAGGAGGGGCGGATGATACCTGCAGCCAACGAGTCCTCAATGTAGTTCTCCATTGCCAGACATGGAGTATATACGACCTCTAGTTGGGCAGGTTCCGACAGTTATACGGGCGGTGAGGTCGCAGAGATTTGGCCCGAGACTTGCTGAATACTGGCTTCAGGTTGAGGTATTCCCCTGGAACTGTGGAGAGGTCAGGAAAATCCTCACGAACCTCAGGAGCACACAGAGGGTTAACGGCAGACTTCAAACAGATAAACAGGGCTCCAACCCAAACCAGTATTTCTATCCCAGTTAATGTGAGGGTTGTGTTTAACAAGCCACCTATGGCCGAGGACTAGGGGGTTCAATTAAAAACAGAACAATTTCCGCAACGTGGTTTCTGGGGAGCAATAGACTCACCGCTTCAGTTCTGTGGGTGACCTGGGCGAACTGGCCACCACTGACTGAGGGAGTAGACCGCCAAGGGAACAGGGAGTTTGGAGATAGGCATCCCCCATTTAACAGCCATAGCTGAGTCAATAAAACTCTCCTCTGCTCCGGACTCCACAAGAGCGGAGGATGTCTGTCAGCGGCCCTCCCAAAATACGGTGGCCGGCAGGGTGGTCTGACGAGGTGGGGAGGTTTTCCACAGGGAGTGGGTCCCCCAGAACTCCCCTCACTTCTGACGGGCACCCTCTTTTACTGGACACACTTCTATGAGGTGCCCCTTCTGCCCACAGTACAGGCACGCCCTTGTCCGCAGCCTCAGAGCTCTCTCCTCAGGTGGAAGACGAGTACTGTCGACCTGCATAGGCTCCACTGTGTCGCGATGTAGAACCTCCTGGTGAGGATCACTTCACTTCATGCTCATCTCTGCTGAGAAGAGCATGAAGTTGGCCCGGATATCCCCTCAATTAAGCCAAATGGCCGTGCCCCAGTCACGGCCATTTGAGAGCAGCGTTATAATGTAGGCTACCTTGGCTTCGTCCGATGGGAAGGTGAAGGGTTGGAGAGCGAAGACAAGGCCGCACTGTGTCAGGAAGGACTGGCAGGAACCTGGGTCTCCGGTGTAGGTCTCTGGAGGTGGAAGCCGCGGTTCTCTGATGGGCCGGGTCAGGCTTGGCCCACTGGGTTGTCCCCCCTGCGTATGAAGGGAGAGCTGTGGCTGCGCAGCTAATCCTGAAATAGATGCAGCCGCTGCTTCTATTTGATAGGTTGAGGGAGTCCAGCTTGGTCTGGTGGTGGTTGCCTAGCATGGAGCCATGGAGCTCAAAAACGTGTTTAATTTGCCTGGGACCTGCTGGGTCCATGTTTGGCCGGATTATTCTGTCAGGATTTGTAAGAACGGACCCAAGAGCACATTGTGCCAGTTCAAAATGTCTTTAATGACAAAATCAGGAAGCCTGGGTAGATAACAAAAAAACACAGGAAGGTCCAAAACAAAAGGCAAAATCCCAGGAAAAAGGCAACACATAAAATTGGAAAAAACACAGGACTGAACAGGGTCAGCTTTTACCAACAGGAACACAACACGAGCAGGTAACCATCAATGCAGCAGGTAGAAACAATAATCCAGCACAGAACACTGAGACACGCTGACTTAAATGGGGCAGGTGATAATGACAGGAAACAGGTGTGCACAATTAACAGAGGAGGACAGAGGGGGGAGGGATGGCTGAGCTTCAGCACATGGTAGGTAAAACAGAATGGGAACTCCCATGCCGGCCAGCAGGGAGGCCTCTTGAGCCAGAGTCTCAAAAAATGTCCAAGGAAGGCAGAGTCCTGACAATATTAATAAAAGAACATGCCTGGATCGGCCTCATTCATCCGATATCCAATCCAGCTATTTGGTCAAAATCGGAACCGATATCTAATCCAGGTATCTGATCGGTGCATCTCTACTTCTCTTACACCTGCTCAGCACTAAACACACACAGTTCAGGTGAACATCGTAGAGCATTTAGTGGATGAAAAGCTGAAATTTTCTCCTCAGAAGAGAAGAGCAGAAACAGAGCCAACACACAGAATGTTGGACAGAAACATGACTCCACATGTTGCTGCATGGACATAGGATGTTTGTAAAGTTCAACATTATTGTATTTTGGGCTGGATCCCAGTTACAAAACGTGCACAATTATTTTAGTGTTTAGTGGTGACTAGTGGCTCCTGCAGGTCAATGCAATGCTCATAGTTGAATGAGAAATACAATATTGGTTTTGTCTGATTTAATTAATATGAGCAGATAAAGACGTGTAACTATGCATCAACATCTCAAGAAGACATGAAGCCCTGCTGTCAGAACCACCTGTACAGCTCTCTCTCCTCCCAGCTCTGCAGAAACACAGAATTCTGTCCTACAATCATGTCTTATTTTATACGTAGCTATGCCATCAACACAACGCAGACCTTGTGCATTTGAAGTTTTGCATAGAGGGAAAGTGTTAATGTTTCCTCTTCTCAGTGGCAACTGAACACCGCCAAAAACAAAAGAAAGTCTGGCACAAAACAGCCAAAAACACACCTAAGTAACACAACAACACATTTTTTTCCTTTTGTTCTTGTACCGTGATGCAACATGTGTTTGGAACTTATCGATATCAAAGAGCAAATGCTTTTATTGCAAATGTTAAAGCAGAAGCGACAGAGAAGCCGTTTGCGGAGGCAACTTGTAGACAACCACAGCTGAGCTGACCAGTCACAGACCTTGCGGTCTGCGTCAACATGATGCATAGTCAGGATTTTTTGGAGGTGTGTGTCAGCCTACAGCGTAGGGGTCTGCATCTACGCTGTAGCTACGTAAACTGTAAAAAATGACTGTGAAATTTACATAAAAACTATATAAAATCCTTACAGAAAAGTATTGTAAACCCAAAAACATATTTTTTTTGTTGTGAACATTTGTAAATTATTAAACAGAATGTTTTTGTTATATCAACAATGACCACTTGTAATTATAATCAAATTTATTTGTAAAAACTAAAGATATTGGTAACAAAAAATGAGAAAAACTGTAATACCCATAAAAAAAACAATTCTATTAATTTGACATGCAAATATTGTAAAAACTATAGCTTTAGTCAGTTGTTTGGAAAAATACAAAGAAAAAAAATATGTAAGGCAATTTACAAGTTAATGCTGTACCTTTAACATGATTGATGAAACAATGCAAATTGAGGTAGTAAAAAATGTTATTACAAAAAACAATGCCTGAGAGGTTGACTATAGGCCTATTCATATAGGCTACAAACATTTGTTGGGAAGATTTTTTGTTTCCCTCATCACCTTACAGCCCAGAGCCATGCCTTTTCTTCATTTCCCCACTTAGTTCAATGACCTCCAATTAGCCCATGTCAATCATTCCCTGCCCACTGACATTACAGTTTTTTTCAATCACTTTGGTACATTTTTGAATCATTCTTGCAATTTGACCTCATATAATGTATATGTGTAAAACTGATTGGAAAATACAAGATTCACATTTACAGAATGACTTATTTATCGGCAAACATTGACATTGCAGTGCATAAAGAAAAAAAGACAGCACTGCACATAACAAAGGTGAAATGCAATACGTAAGTAAACATAGGTCAAAAATATAACCATAGGTCATACAGTAAGTAAACAAAAAAATATGAACAACTCCCCAAATTGTAATCTCAATCCTGATCTTCAGCTTCTTCCCGTTCCTGTCTGTTAGGCCACAAATTCTCATCCACATCACACCTGATGTCCTCCTGTGCAAGGCAGCGTGGATAGTATCTTCTTGCATGCCTAATCCATGCTCTGCAGGAATCTGCAGTAATGTCTTGGCATGTTGCATCCATTGCAGCCAGAAGGGTCACTTGTGTGTGTGGCTCTCGGTCATACACCTTTCACCTCAAGGCTGAGAAAAATTCCTCAATGGGGTTGAGGAATGGGGAGTATGGTGGTAAGAACTCCATCACCATTCTGTTATGGTTTGCGTACCACTGCCTTACTAGGTTTGACTTGTGGAAGCTTACATTGTCCCATATTATGGCATATTTGGGCTGGGCCATATTCTCGGCTGGGCCACCTAGGATATGATCCCTGTACAAAGCGTCTAGGAATGCTATTAGACGTTCAGAGTTGTATGGACCCATCAGTGGAATGTGTGTCAGCACACCATTATCTGATATTGCGGCACACATAGTTATGTTGCCACCCCTTTGGCCTGGCACATCAATGGTGGCTCGGTGTCCAATAAGGTTTTGACCCCGTCTTCTGCGCTTTGTCAGATTGAAGCCAGCCTCGTCCATGTAAATGAAGTGACAGGGTCACTAGCTTCCAGTTCCATCATGCGCTAAATACAGAAGATAAAATGTTATTTTTGGAATTACTGCATTACATGCATTTGCAAAAGAAGATATATTGCATCTTCTTTTCTACAGCCATAGCATATGTGCAAATGCCACACTTACAGTAGTGTAGTGTACATCTTTACATTACATTGCATTTGGCAGACACCTTTTACTATAAACCCAAAGTGACTTACAAACGAGGACATATCTATATATGGTTTTGGAATAAAAGTTGTACCTGGACAAAGTGGTAGCGCAGCTCCTTCACCCTCTCACCATTTCTTTCAAATGGGACAGTGTATAGCTGTTTCATGGACATGTGTTGTTTTTTTAGCACTCTATCAATGGTAGAGATACTGACTGTTTGGATGTTTGCAAATGTGTCATTGTCCTGCAAAATAGTAGTCTGTATCTCTCTTATTTACATGTCAATACAGTAATGACCCATACAAAATTACAGTAGCCTATTCCACTGATGCTCTATACAACGCCATTGTGTTTGCTTTTATAATGAATATCTTTGCAGGTACTGTGAAATCACAAGAAGTGAGTTTGAGGCTGATCCGAATGCCTGTGGTCCTCCACGTACCCCAGAGATGTATGACGTGGCTATTGCTGATCTTCTGGCTGAAAACCTTGAAGGTGTCAGAGGGATAAAGGTAAACTCTATCTTTAATACCCTTGAGTCTTTTCACGTTTGCCAGCCTGGTCTCCCGCCTTGTTTAGGTCATGACCTCTTTGAAGGAGTTTTGTCATATGATCTAGGACTGTACCTAAATAACATTATCAAAAAGAAAAAAAATGGTTCACATACTCACTCTTAAACAGGTGCATTAAATTAAGTTTAAGTACAAAGGATCCGAAGGACTCACAAAGCCATGTGTGTGTCAACCCTGACAGAGCCAAGTTGTCAGGGCAAGATGTTCAAAACTGGAACCTTTTGAGATTACTACAGTTTTGATTGGTGACAAAATGCAAAACCATGAGGGTGAAATATGGCAGTTAGTTCTCCAGCTAAAAGACATTGTGGATCTTATTTGTGCGCACATTTCCTTGTCCCAAATACCATATCTTGACATTTTGACCCAAGAATATTTGGAGTTGAGAAAGATGTTGTTTCCTGAAATTAAACTAAAACCAAAACACCACTACATGCACCGTTATTCAGCACTGTTGTTGAAATTGGGTCCATTGATTAGGTTACGGACAATTAGGTTTGAGAGTAAGCATAGTTATTTTAAAAGATGTGCCAGACACTTGAAAAACTTCAAAAACACATGTCAAACTTTGTCAGAGCATTATCAGATGTATCAGGCATCTTTTAGCTGGACAAGAATGCAGTAAACTACTGCAATTGAAGGACAGCTGTGTATTTTCTCCTAACCTCTACAGTGACCCTATTAAACATGCAGTCAGGGAGTTGGGCTTTTCACACAGCAATACCACTGTTACCACAGATATTCAGTACAAGGGCACTGCATATAAAAAGGACAGTTTCTTGTGTACAGACATGAGTATATGGAGTTTGATGAACTTCTGCTCATCTTGATTCAAAATGACACATCTGTGTATGTTTTAATGGATATCCACAAAGGCATCTTCCTCTCAGAATACCATCTTTATTCTGTGACAAAGGGCAGTCTTGGGTTACAATGTATCAACATTAATGACCTGCTCGATTTCTATCCTTTAGTGTCATACATTCTTGATGGATACCAAGTTATTCCTCTAAAACACAGTATTGTGGACAAATAAAGTCAAGTTAAAGCTCATGTGCTTCTCACTGCAGATTAATATTAAGGTAAGTGTTAACTGATGATTGTTCCTGCTCTTCTTTAATGCAAATATGCGTGACTCTGAGCAAACCTTCTTAGATGTTGCCATCATGGAAGTCCTACCAGAACTTCAAGCAACAAAAACAAACAAAAACATCCTTGAAGAGCACTTGCAGTCCATTGGAGTTGAGACGTATGATGATCTACACTTCGTAACGGAGGATGATTTGATGACAGTATTAAGAGCTGTGCAAGCAAGAAAGCTTCTTTCTGTCTGGAAACATAAATGTAAGTAAAAACACCACACAATTATCCAAAATCAAAAGCAGATGTGTGTACTGTGTAATATTGTACTGTGTGAATCATCCTTTTTTGTGTCATTTAAAGACCAAACTCCTGAGAACAGCTCACTATCATCTGTGGAAGCCTCACCTACCCAGTCACTGTCATTGCTCTCTGTTTCACCCCGAAGTTTCACCACTTCCTCCAGCAGCAGCAACACTCTGATGCCAATCCAGAGGAGGTAAAATGTCTAATGAAGTCCACATTTTACACACAGCGTCGCCATGTCAACCAGGGAAAAAGCATCAAATGGCTTAGAGAGGAGTGGCTGTTTTGGTTTGATGAACTTGGCATGTCAGTCCACTTCAAGGAACTCACTGGGATTTATCTCAACTCAGACATTCACACGAAATTTGGATTTGAAGGGAAAAAGGCTTCTCGACTACATGGCCACAGTTTGTGTAAATGAGGGAAAGAAGTTCCTTCAGAATTATACAAGGCTTCAGAGGATGCGGGGGACACAGAGTGGCTGCTCACATGATCTGATAGATGCTCCACATTACCGACACAAACATCTCCTTCTTCGTTTCTGCACTGTGCCTCATGTTCGGGAGCTACTACTGTTTCACCATTCATTATCTGAGCTGCCTTCAACTCTGGAGTTTCTTCAAAGGTGAGTAAATATGGCTTACTCATTTCTCAGACCTGAGACCCTGGGACCTGGAGTCTGGCTCCAAGGTCTGGGTCATTACCCTTTGGTGCAGGTCTGTCCAGGCATTGTAGTTATGAAACATAACCAAATGAAATAGGCCTTTTACATTCATTACCAAAAACCTATCCAATAAAAATCCAAAGGCTGAAATGTTTTTGTACATGATTGGTTCTTTCTATCTGTCACTGCTATTGAGTACTGCCCACCTCAACTTTTCACATTGACCTTCATGGTATTGTGCAGCTGACACAAATGTACATGTAGAGCCAGCATATTTTAGCTCTCAAACTATCAAAAGTAATAATGGAAGGAGCACTTACAGTGAGACAAGCAGTTTTCTAGTGCAAAAGACTTTGATTTTGTGCAAGGAATTACTAAAAGAAAATGCTTAATAAGCTTTAATGTGTTTTATTCTACAGATGCTTCTTCTCAATAAACCCAGAAAAAGGAACCAAAGAAGAGAATAAAAACTCTAAGCATCATCTAAGCGTGAACTCACGAGTCCTCACCCTGATACAGGAACTCTCTGATCATGAATGGTGTTAAGCCCAAGTATGGACTCTCTGTGGACTGGCTCTTTGTTTGAGGTAGTGTTTTTGCTATGTTAAATCCACAATGTGTATTGTGGTAATTAAGGCACCATATGTAAAGTCAGCCAAGTCTTAATTGTGCACTATGTAACTTTTTCTGGTAGTGGCTCCACCACCTGCTTGTTTCATGAAGAACTGTTTTCATTGGGGGGGCTCAACAGACATGCGTGCATGCTTGCTGTGAGGGGGCTCACCTCTCCACAGATCTTACCTGTAACTTGGCCTGTTGGCATCACCTGATGTCTCCATGGAGAGAGGTTTTATGCCATACTGTGCAACATTCAGACAATTACAGCAACAGTTGGTGTGGATGGTTGTTGTGCGCCTTGCACTTAAACTAATGTCATGTTTAAAGAGGCTAATCTTCAGGAGTATTTCTCTTAAGAGTGTTTAAATACACAAGCACAACAGTTTGGAGATTCAGATGTGGAATTTTTATGGATTTATATGATGGACAAAGTTTCAAATCTCACATTTCAGTTCTTTAGTGAAAACCCTGAAAGCTTCAAACTGATGTTGCACCAAGATTCATTTGAAATTGTGAATCCCTTGGGTTCTGATAAAACACGTGTCAAACTGCAATCCAGAAGGGCCGGTGTGGGTGCAGGTTTTTGTTCCAACCAAGGAGTCACACACCTGATTCTACTAATGAAGGTCCTTATCAAAGCCTCTAGTGGTTGATTAGTAGAATCAGGTGTGTTACTGCTTGGTTGGAACAAAAACCTGCACCCACACCGGCCCTTCTGGATTGCAGTTTGACACCCCTGTAATAAAAGGACGCACAAAGTTCTTGCAGTCTATCTTTCATTAGCAAATTTACCCATTCATTTGCGTTCAAGTACAATAATGTTTTTTTAGTTTTGTGTGTTGAGAATGACCTCAAGCGTTTTGAAAAAGCCAAAGTTTTCTCAGTTTTTGACAGATCTGAAATCCTTGATGGAGATAAATGTACATTAATTGAATACAGTAAGAAGAAGATCTGAAATCCAATTTCTTATTGGTGAACTGTGCTTCATGAATTAAATCCAAAAGTAAAGGTCCAGCACATTAAACCAGTTAGGCCAGGTGCATTATTCAAAAATGTAAAACAAATACAGCGATACAGTTAAATAAAATAAAGCTGTCTTCAAAAATGTAAAACAAACAGTGATTCAGCTAAATAAATAAAATTCTGAAATAAAACAAGGCTGTCTCAAATAGGAACTTAAGCTCAATATAGCAATTAAATGCTGTTTTGTCAGTAAAGTTATCTACAGTGTTGCTGTATTTTTTTACAGGAATACTCTAACCACAGCTGCCAGCGTCTTCCTGTAAAAACAGCATGTTTTTTTACAGTGTAGGCTTTTGAAAGGAATCAACTAGAGATGCACTGAAATGAAAATTTGTGGCCGAAGCTGAATAATATAAAATGCTTGGCTGAATACAGAACATCGAATGTGGTTATTAAGTTTGTTCACTGTTTTTTAAATATTGCATTAATTGTCTAGAATACATTTTAGACATGTTTTTCAAAGAAACATCTCAGGTAAGTACACATCTGAGAAGAAACGCTGCAAACAGAAATGATGCAAAACCAAAATCGCATGAAGGATGAATCAAATGCAACAAGAAAACGCTGCAGGCGAAAAAGCTGCATCATAGAAATGAGGCAGAAACAAAGACTTACAAACCCCCAAAAAATGAAACTGCAAATTCACTCCACAGTCCACTCCAGTTGCACAAAAACAGAAGCACTTCACAGTGGAAGTCACAGTCCGTTTCCGTTGCCAAGGAAACATGACGCCGTTCAGACTTGAGTAAAAAAAAAAAAATGCACGTTAATGTGAACCATAGAGATTAAACATGAAACAAAAACATTTGTTTTCACAAAGAGTTCAACATTATCAGTCTGCAGTGGTGAGGACGTTAGACTCTTTGGTGGTGAATGATGTCACTAAACAGACTCTGGAGAGAGGAAATAAACCTGTGTCATCCACGAACTGAACTGATGCACTGAACGGTATATACACCAATATAGAGTACACACAAGGAAAAAGGAGGTGAGGGAGACCACAAAACAATTGGAGGTGAGAGGATGAAGTCAAGATAGAAAACCGACCTGTGGCTTTGGTGATGTATGTAAGTGTTCTGATAGATTTCAATTATCTCCACAATTTGAGACATCACTACACATTTTTTTGAGGGAGAAGGAATAGATGTCATTTTAAGGATTTATTTGAACTTGTTTTATATAGTAAAACTAAATCGGACAGATAAATTATCATTATTTAACGTAGAGTTCTTTATATACATCCTAAATCGTGCCTGGTCATGGATCTAATCTGAAATGTTCCTCCGCTGCTGTAGAAAGCTTCTGTTATGCCTGCGTTTGATTTTGTTCTTGTTCAGAGAAATATGCAAAAAAAGAAAAATACTGTTTATAAAAGAAACATAATTTGGCAGCACTTTTGGGAACCCGAACGAGTGACCTCCTAAAATATTGCAGACTGTTTGAACATCTGTTTCCATAATTACGTGTTTTCATGCCAACTGCGGAGCGGGTGAACTACACAGCGTCCTGACAGATAAGAAGCTGGCCTGCGATCAGACTGCAGCGAGGAATACGAGGGTTATGCCAATATAAAAGCTGATTTAATGATGGCATGATTGAGAGCCCTTCCTCAACATGGCAGCCAGGCGTTCGGTTCCTGAAGAACTCCAGTGACACTGTCCTCACTCAGCTTCTCAGGGAGAAAAAAAATGTTCTTGCTATGAACAGAAAAAAAATCCGTCTGGCTCAGATAATCACTTGGGAACATTTGGTATGTGTTTTGATTAAAATGAGGCTGTAAAGTCACCAGCAGTCCAGGGCGGTGCTCCCTCGCGTCTTCATTACTCATTCATACAGCTGAATTTTTTTCCTTCCTTTTTGAATAAACAGGTGCTTTTTTCACTTTTTTTCTTTACTTAGTTTTGAGCTCGTGTGCAGAGAGCTACTTCTGAATACCATGAATGTGTTAAGAGGTGACTAATGTACTGATTCACGAGTCTGGAGCTATAATTGAACCGATTCCAGGAAGAATAATGTGTGGCGTATGGAGTCAGGTTAACGCAACCAGGTGGAATATTATCCAGGCCAGCCACAGTTTACAGCGTCTCCGTGGCGACGGCACATGTGCTAATCACACAAGCACGCAGGAGTGGCAGCTTGAGATGATCTCAGGCCTGAGGTGATCTGCTAAAGTCATGTTTGGAGACTCGACTCAGCAGCGAAAAAGTCTGCGGCTCATTATTCTGATGATACAGGGCTTCACTCACTGTTTGCTCCTTAAATCTCATTGTTTCAGGATGTTTCTTCACACACATCACTGTAATCTAAGCAACGTGGCCATTTGTGACATACGTTTCCTGTAGTTCTGTTCTTAGTCAGCAGTTCTGCGGCTGGAGTTCTTGATTTTCACTGTTGAGCCTTGAATTTTCCATCTGGGATCAGTAAAGTCATATCCTAATATCTTATCTGTTACTACCTCCTATAAACCTGCAGTCAGACTAACCTTCTATTATGAAAACTCTAAAACATATTTTTTTATTACATTTCCATGCCAACTTCCTCCAGCTTGTGACTGCAAGAATCCTGATCTACTGTCTGAGGATGTAGTAAAACTGCTTCTGTCCACCAGGGGCAGCAGCTCTATCAGGATGAAATCACATTTTAATTATTCACACTTTACCAATACTTAGTTACAAAAATTATATTATGAAAGTAACTAGTTACTTTGGAAAGTATAATTGTCTCAAGTACATTCAAAGACTGGAGCCCAGATCCACCCTCTTTAACAAAATTTAAAATATATGCATATGTTAGAATTATAATGATAAATTATAATAACCAGCATCCAGTCAAATGTGCTGTATAAACAACAATCGCCAAGCTCCAACTCTGATTGGTTGAAATCTCACTCTTACTCAGCCAATCATCATTATTCATGATTCATTCATATATTCATGATTGTCTGTAAGAAAAATCTTAGTTGTGTTGTGAATTGTTTAGTATATAAGTGATTAGAGTAGGCAATTAATGTTTATTTCAAGATTTTAGTTAAAAATGTGTAGGACACGCTATGTAGTATTTCAGTTGAATACATTGATTTACTGTTTGATTAAAATGGTAAACATGTAGTGTTAGTCTGGAGAATATATTTATAATATCTTATTTATGATTGCAAAAGGGAATACTTTTATTTTGAAGTCTCAAAAATAAATAAATCATGTTTGTTTCAAGCAAAAGAAAAAGTTTATGGTTAAGATGCTTTTCTCCTTTTCATGAAGCTTCATTATACAGTTGAACTGATAAAAGACTGCTTCAATTATACTCATGCGCCTCATTTTTTGGCAGTAATGGCAACAGCATTATAATGATGGGAGGTTAATCAATTAGATTATTTATTACTGAAAAAGCAATGCTGTTATAACGTTGTTATTCCCATCACTGCTTATTTCATTTAATTACTTTTTTAACACATCTTAAACTGGGCAATAAAGCTGAAGAGTGCTAAAACCAAATTTAAACCAGACACTATAAACCTCACAGTGATCAACACTGATTACTGTCAAACTTTCATTCAAAGATCTTCAATGAATTACGACTGGAAATCAGGCCTTTTTTTTTTTTTTTTTTTTTACCAAATGTGCTTTTTCCATGTATATTTTCTGAAATATTTTCTGAAATTAAGCATCTCTTCATTTTGTGTTGGAATTATGTGATTAAAAAAGTATTATTTGGGCCCTAACAATCTTGAAATATCTGCTCTGCCACTTTTTTTGGCACGAGTGGTTTCAGATAAAATGAGCCATCTCATCAGGTAAAATGGGTTTCGTTAGATTCATCATGCCAGGCTACTTACCATGAACATTTCTGGTTCAGTCTAGATTTGAAGCATTGTCTCACCACCATAGAAACCATAAACTAATCAAATCACCTGTTACTTCTTATGCACAATTATGTCAACAGTTTGAAATCCTTGTCCTCCTCTAGTCATTGGCTCTAATTTCCTGGGGGCGTGTGTGTGTGTGTGTGTTAGTCTTAACTATCAAAAAGAACAAATATTGAAGCTAATTTGTCTGATCATCTCCTTCTCAAAGTTAATATTCAAACGAACCTTTTGCATAAAACAACTTCTCATTTTATACCAGTGAGCCGTTGACAAAATAAAATTTTTAGCCTCTGTAAATACAGTTCCTGTATAATAATACATTTGAGTCATAATTACAGTAATAGGAGGAAACGTTTCAGTTGATCATTTGTCTTAAGCTCCGCCTCCAGCTCTCCGGCGCCACTGCTCTGAATGGTTGAACATCACAGGCCTGAAAACTAATTCATGAGAATCCTTGGGGGGGGAATCGTGGCCTGTGTTGGTGGCTGCTGGTTTTCACCACATGAAACTAAGCTCCGAAGTGTGTGTGATGTTTGGTTGGCCCGCTCACGCTGCCCGGCAACAGACGAGGCGACTAAGTAAATCACGGTGAGGACCATCTGGGGAGCTGAATGTGTCACGCTGTGCCAAGCTGCAGAAATATAACTCATCATCGTGCTGCCCTCAGAGGAAAACAGAAGGCAGAGGGAAGCAGCGGTGGCGGCGGTGCCAGCGAGGTTCACAATGCCTCATTATTATGTGGAGAACCTGGGACGGAGAATCACCACCTGCCCTTTCATGGTCCACCATGGGCTCCGGCCGGCTGCACTCACTCTGAATTTCTGTCAAAGTCAACTGCCATTTATTGGCTCTGCAGACGCATCGTAAAACTCCAGCAGTCAAAACTAGATGAGGAATGCTAGTTTCTGATTGGCTGGAGGTGTCATTTAAATATGTATCAGGATTCGCTGCAGTATAACGATCAAACAGCCTCAAAATACACCAAGACAGGAGACTCTACTATACAGCTCTGGAACAAATAAGAGGCTGCTGCAAAATTATCAGGTTTTCTGTTTTTTTGTTTGGGTAAAAAAACATTTTTGTTTAAATCTATAAACTACTGATCACATTTATTTGTGGAAAATGACAAATGGTCAAAATAAAAAAAGATACACTGTAGTTCTCAAACAATGCAAAGAAACAAGATCAAATTCATTTTAAAACAACATAATACTAATGTTTGATATTTCATGCTATAGAGGGTTAATCACAATACATTTCACAAAACACAGTAGTCTTAAATGAAATACTCATGTGATCAAATTCTGGTAACTTTCTACAGGAATTAATCAGGCTGACACATTTACACTGGATCATTAAGTCACAACCTGGATTTTAAACCACTCAGATTTATTAATATTATACAATATTATATTATATATATTATAATATATATATTATACAAGAAATAGTTCAAAAGTTGAAGTGCTAGAAACCCAATGAACTGAGCTGCTTTACTGTTAAATTTTCATTAGGTTAATAATATAAAAACAGATCTGCTTTGAAATAAAAAGACAGGCTTTTCAAGGATTAAATAAAAAACAATTTTTCTCGGATTATAGCTTGTTTTGTTCCTAAACAGCATTTCAGCTGATGCTGTGTTGATGCTTTGACTGGAGCTGGACGTATTTCTTTCTTCTGAACTTGTGAATAGTGATTAAAGAGGAGACACTTCTGAGCCTGTTAGAGGAACACAACACATGAGGAAATAGAAGTCAAATATCCTGATGTCAACAAAAACATCAGTACTTGAATGAGTTTGAAATATCAGTGGGAGGTTTTCAGTAAAACTTTTTTTTTTTACTTTCTTTATGAGGTTGTTTTTGTAAACAGATTTTTAATGGTTGGTAATTCTAATTGGCTGCTTCAGTCGTTTCACAGATGAGCTGAGGGAAACATTCCTGCTCTTTGTCTGCTGCTGAGCACAGAGAACTGCTAAAGTCATTTTGTAATTTTGTCTTTTAAACTGACTGTGTGTGTCAGTGTGTGTGTGTGTGTGTGCGCACATACACATACAAGAGATTTTAAATCTATCTTTCCAAGATGTGAAATTCCAGATTCCATTTCCTAAATAAGGTTCAGGACATATATGTCTAAATTTTCATTCCCAAAATCATGAAAACATGTTTAGTTTTAAATCAGAAGACATTTATGATTAACTTAAATCAACATTGAACAGTTGATACTCTCTCTTTTCTCTCTTTATCTGTTTACATTTATGTCCCATTAATTTATGTTAGAAACTTCAATTTTTCTCCATAGTCACCTGCTACTACTATTATTATTATTATTATTATTATTACAGGTATTATTATTAGTATTAATATAAGTATTAGTCGCATTTCAGTTGCCACAGATTGCGTCTGTTCTGATGGTGTTTATTGTGTGTGTGTGTTTCCACTGCTTCCTCCTCACCCTCCTTGTTTTCAGTGAACTGCAGCTCTTGTTTATTCAGACGTCTGACAACACAAGGCCTTAGCTCATCTTCTCCAAACAGAGGGTCAGAGGTCAGATTTAGGAGGTTCTGGTTTTGGGAGTGAGGTCATCCAGTTTAGTCAGATGTGTCAACAGTGGAGATTTCTCAGGATGGAGCACAACATAGAAAGTCGACCTTTGAACGTGGTCATTTCTCTGCTGATGAAAGCTGGATAAGGCTGAACCTGCTTTATTGGAACGAGCAGATGTTTTATACTTGGTCATGATCTGTCTCTGTCTTGTCTGGTTTTCTGTTGTTTAGGGGGGGTTTCTCTGTTTCCTTCTGTGTCTAGCTCCTGTTTCATTTTGAAATAAGTTCACCTTTTGTTTCTTTACTTCCTCGTCTGATTTGTTTCACATGTCTCTCATCAGTAATTAGTTCTTGGTGTCTTTAAGCCTGTTTTTGGTTTCAGTCTTTTTCCAATCATCTGTTACTTTACATGTTGTCTCAGTGTGTTTCCCGTCCATTTTCCTGCCTTTTCACGCCTTGTTTTCCTTCTGCTTTGTTGCTGTATCTTTAGTTTGTACCAGTTTTTCTTTATTAACTCCACCAAGGAGGTTATGTTCTGTTTGTTAGCAATATACCTCAAAAAGTATTGACCAGATTTTCATCAGATTTTCAGTAAATGTTGGGAATGGAACTGTGAGCAGATGATTAAATTTTGGTAAGGATCCAGAAGAAATCCTGGTTTCTGGATTGCTTTGAATTATCCATTGTTTGGTAACATTGTGGTAAATGGACCTTCAAACAGGCTCCATCATTTTGGGCCACCTGGTGGTGATATCTGGCACCTACATAACTTGTTTTCTTTGCATACTATGCCAGAGACACTAAGAGATGACTTTGACTACACCTAAGAGATTTTCCATGCTTGGGGTAGATATGAACTGTTGAGGCTGTAACTAGCATACATATGTTTTATTTTTCTATTTATTTATGTCTACGTCTTTGTCTTCTCCCGCTTTATCCATACTCTGGTACGCAGCAGCTTCAGCAGGGAAGCACAGACTTCCCTCTCCCCGGCTACTTCATCAAGCTCTTCCAGGGGAACCCTAAGGCATTCTCCATTCCCAGACCAGCCGAGAGACATAATAACACCCGGAACACCTCACCAGGGAGGTGTCCAGGAGGCTCCTCACTAGATGCTCTAGCCACCTCAACTGGCTCCTCTCGATGTGGAGGAGCAGCGGTTCTACTCTGAGCTCCTCGTGGATGACCGAGCTTCTCACCCTATCTCTAAGGGAGAGCCCAGCCACCTTGTGAAGGAAATTCATTTCGGCCACTTGTACTCGCGATCTCGTTCTTTCGGTCACTACCCAAAGCTCGTGACCATAGGTGAGGGTAGGAACGTAGATCGACTGGTAAATCAAGAACTTCGCCTTTCGGCTCAACTTCTTCTTCACCACGATGGACCGATGCAGGGCCTGCATCACTGCAGACGCTCCGCAATCTCCCACTCCATCCTCCACTCACTCATGAACAAGACCTTGAGATACTTGAACTCCTCCACTTGAGGCAGGATCTCATCCCCGACCCAGAGTCGACACTCCACCCTTTTCTGCTCAAGAACCATGGCCTCAGTTTATTATTGTATGAGCATTATTAGTATGCAATCACAAAGTTGCAGATAATTTCTTATCAGAATAGGAACTTCATTTTCAAGTAATCTATATTGTCAGTCAGTTTTGACATAGTTTATTACTCCTCACAAGTAACGGCTTATTTAGTAAAAAAAATGAATTCTATGAATTACAATTAAATTGTATGGTTATACAAAAACAATACAGAATCCAAAATAAAACATTATACTATGAGAAAAATAAATTAAATGTCTCATCTCATCTTCTATACCTGCTTATTCCTCATTAGGGTCACATGGTCCGCTGTAGCCAATCCCAGCGCATTACGGCGAGAGGCAGGGATACACCCCAGATGGTCGCCAGCCAATCGTGGGGCACACACACCATTCACTCACACACTCACACCTACGGACACTCACACCTACGGACACCTTTCTGTGTGGAGTTTGCATGTTCTCCCCGTGTCTGCGTGGGTTTTCACCGGGTACTCCGGCTTCCTCCCACAGTCCAAAAACATGCTGAGGTTAATTGGAGACTCTAAATTCGCTGGGATTGGCTCCAGCAGACCCCTGCGACCCTAATGAGGAATAAGCAGGTATAGAAGATGAGATGAGTCCTGAAATTGATACCTTTCATTCCACAATAGTGTGTACGGGACCACTATGTCAGTGGGAGTCACAATATGCTTGGAGCCATTTTGTAGAATTTCTTTTAGTCAACCTGAACTTCAGTTGAATCCTCACTGCTGGAGGCTCAGTGTGAGTGTGTGTCTGATTCAGCCAGACAAGCCCAGCACTGCGGCTGCATCTTCCTCTGCATGATGGGATATGTTGTCATCCTGCAGTCTGGGTCCTCTCTGATGTGATGGAGTCTCGAGGCGGGTCCAGATTGACGTGACTCACAGCCCCAGCAGGCAGCCTCTCTCCTGACCGGTTAGTCTGGTGTGGAGTCATCTGTCAGTGACTAACAGCTCAGAGAGGACGGATGATGGTCAGAGAATCAGTGCATCTCTCCACTGCTGGAGCCTCCAATTGAATCCTGCACCATTCCTGTCAGCGCTCAGTTTTTTTTATTTTTCAAATCACATTTTTGTGTGATTTTTTGACAATAAATGTTATGGTGTAACTGAAAAAGAATAATAAATTTCAAATATTGAATCCCTCTAAAATATAAAACTTGTTGATAGCATACATTTAAAAAAAAAACAAAATTTAAACCTTTTTAAGAGAGTTAAACGGTACCTGGTACCGTATTTTTTTAGGGTTACATCACATGGCAGTTTTGACATTGTCCCACATACATAAACTGTAAACCTGCATGGTGCATTCAGGTGCACTCATGAGGTCACAGCTTTGTGTGGTAAAGCATGAGACTTCAAGGTGCATTCAAGTGATTCTTGTATTCTAAATCTAAAATATATTCCTGATTAGCCCTGAGGATCAGGGGGAGTTTCCATTTTCCTGTTGAAACATGTCATAACTTTCTTGTTCTGTCACTGCAGTGTTTTAATATTTTTATTTTGGTTTCAGTCTTCAATAGTCCATCAAATAATCAAACCAAATTGTAAGCAGCAGTTATCAGTTTATTCTTACATACGTTTCTGGTGTCTGATGATTTTTTATGATGGGGAAACAGACTGAGAAACTGAAGAATAAAGGTGACCAGTGGGAGGCAGCAGTGTGCCTTAAGCAGTGTTGGAAGTAACATGTTACAAAAGTAATAAATTAATGTAATGCATTTTGCTTTTTGCTGTAATGCAGTAATGTAAGGGTTTACAGAAAATGAATGGTAATATTTTACGCAGTATAAAAGTCAGTAACACGCATTATAAAATGAACATTCTCCTGCTCTGAGATTCTACAGCATCAAGAGGTTAGGAGACTTGTTGAAGACATGAAAACCACTTTAAACAGTGGAATCACCAGCTTTTTGAAAACTTGTCAGTAAGATCCTTGTTGTAACTAGCAGCAATAATGACAAAGGTGAGTTATATTTATATTGATGAATCCATATTTCCACTTATTTTGGTGAGAGTAACTTAAAAGTAATGCAATAGTACTGTAATGCCTTAAACTAATATTTCAATGTAATAAATTACTTTGAAATGACAGTAACAAGTAATAATTAACACATTACAGTTTTGAAGTAAATTGCCCAACACTGGCCATAAGGCTGCTCCAGACTTCCACAAACCACCAGAGGAATGTCACAGCGGTGAGGTTGTCTTGTCTGGGTTTTCTGTCTTGTGTATGTTTCCTGTTTTATTTTGAAAATCAAACTCTCCTCTTGTTTCAGGTCATTTGCCCTTTCTCATGTGTCACCAGTTACCTGATTCCTGATTGTGTCCACCTGTTCCCAGTTTCCCCTCTATGTGTATTTATAGTCTGTCTTCCCTTGTCTTGTGCTGAAGTGTCTTTGTTTGTCTGCATCATTGCATCCAAGCCAGCCCTTGATCCACAGCCTTTTGCTTTGCCTGTGCAAAGTTTTTGTTGGGAGTTCCATAGCTTTTGTTCAGATTTAGAGAAGAAAGTTTGTGTTTGTCGTCCTGTGGGATTGTTTTTGGTTTTGTTTATTTTCTGATAGTTTTTCATCCTTCAAGATTGTTTTTGTTTCTATCCTTAGATAGGATACATAGATTAGAGAGTCCCAGATAGTTATACTGTTTTGGTGTGTTTTGGTTAGTCTTTATTAGTCTTTCCTTCCTACTTTGAAGCATTTTTCTTTCAAGATTAGTTTTCCACTGTGATAGGGTGAGAGTAGTTAGAATCCTTAGTTAGATTGAGTATTTTCAGAGTAGATTTTCTGTTCTAATTTTCATAGCTTGGGAATAATAAACTCCCTAAAACCGATTTCTGCATCTGAGTCCTCTATTTGTTCTGGGCCTGAGGAAGAAGAAGATGGTTAAATGTGTAATTTGTTCCCCTCTAACAGGTGCTATGAAGCTAACAGCAGAGGGAGGAAGCTGCCAGTCCATCGGTGACATCTACAGACGCCTCCACAGACCCAACTCCTGACTGAAGCAGCGAGGCCTCCAGGTGCTGCCGAGACCGCCCACACTCAGCTGCCGGGGGGTGGTTCATCTCAAATACTTTGTTTTTTTTTTTGTTTGTAAATAAAAAAAAATTATAAATAACATTGCTCAGGAAATGATTCCATTTTTAAGTGAGAACTCTAAATCATCTGGGGGCGGCTATATATCCCTATTAGAGAAACAATCAACCAATCACAGCTGAGCAGGCTGAATTAAGGAGGACATATTCTTTCTACATAACGAGGTTGATACCTGGCTACATTCAGGCAAAATGGATGAAATTGGTGCCAATGTACAGATTACACTGCAAAATCTTAACAAGTGAAAATATCTTTTTTTGTGCAATTAGTTCAATATTGAGTTGAATGATCATATTACATTAGCACATAATGTCAAGTTAATCTGTTTTTTGTGTTTTAGAAAATTTTAGTCTTTCTTAAAACTTGACTGAATTGATCCATATCAGGACAAAAATTTAAAATGAGGTAAATTATCTGACAATCGAATATGATAATTCTACTCAATATTGGACTAATTGTACCAAAATCAACATACTTGTTAAAATTTCAGGTTTTGCAGTGCTAATTCCGTTCAGATCATATTTCATCTGTTCTGAAAATCCTTTAACTGTGTGTGTGTGTGTGTGTGTGTGTTCCCTCTCTTAAATTGATTTCTATTTAAACACAATCAATTTTGGATGACTCAATATTCCTTTTCACTTTAAACGCATGTTCAATAAAATCTGGCCTCAAAACTTCACAGCTGCAGATTTTCTCAACAACATTGTTAAATTCCTCATAGATCCACGATCCTCCCAGCGTGGATCGATGATCCAGAACGACTGCTGTCAAATAAGCAGCAGTCTGTCATATAGACACTGGGAGGAGGAGCGATGGCAGCTGTGTTGTTGCCGTGGAAACACACCACGCATCTTCTGGACACAAATGAAAATCATGTCATATTGATTGGGCGTCCAACATGCCGCTGCTTCATTGGATTTCTGTATAGTTGTTGATTGTTAATCAATGGCTCTTCTCCCCTGATCAGCCGTAGCCCACGACTCACTTCAGTCACTAACGCTTCATTATCACACAGCCGTTGATACATCGCTCACCGTGTGGATCTGCTGCTGAAGAACGCTCACTTGTAGTTGTGTGTCTGCAGGGACATTGATTAGTTTTTCAATATTTTGGAAACAAATATTTTCCTGATTTTACATTAATGAGCAGGGTTTTGGTGCTATTTTCCTCTTTGTTTTTCTTGCAATAAACAACTGGGCTGATATTCTTGGTGGTAGGCTGTAGAATTGTCCAAGGACAAAGAAATACAATTTTAGGGTGGATCCCATTCAGGAATTTTGCACGAGGATAGTTTTAGTGTTTTGGTGTCTACTAGTGGCTCCTGCTGGTCAACAGAATGTTAATTGCTGAATGAGCAGTTGACAGAACTCTGTCTAGTACGTTGGGGAAGCTATGTGCTGTCTTGAGAGATGAATAATTTAAAAATATTCATCTGCTTTTCACAACTGACGTTTTGGCCTCAAGAAGAAATATATTATGAAAAGATTATTTTAAAAGAACTTGTAATAAACGAAGAAAGTTTGGGTTTATATGAACAACATATACAAGTGCTGGTTCTTTATTGTGATCAAACCAACAATTAACAGGGTTTGATGTAGATGGTAAATAATATAAATATTCAACCTGAGATTAATTTGCAATTTATTTTCAGCATAAAACTGGTTATTTTACTGTTTATTTTTCTCACATGTCCTTCTGCTACACAGCTCCAACATGTGAAAAACTATGTGAAAACATGTTGTAAACAAGTATATTATGTTTTAAAATGATTAAAACAAGTCTGTGGTTGTACCAGAGTAATATGTGGTAATATGTTCAGTAATCTGTAAAGTAAGCTGTACTCCATTTTACTTCAAGCACATTTAAAAGTGCACACAAGTAAAATAAACATGTAGATAAATCTTATTTATGTCAAAGCATAAGTGAAAAATGCTTTAACTTACAGATTTTCCAAATGTCTGACTTCAAACCTCATTATATCTTGTCAAAATCAAAAATTTGTCCTACTGATGGATGCAACAGGGACAGACTCGATTTAGCTTCTAAAAATGACGCCTGGCTACACAACCAGCGGATCTTTGGCGTGAGGCAGAACCAGAGGAAAAAAAATTGGGAACCAGCCATTAAAGTTTGGGTCACAATGTTTACTAGTTCATCTTAAAACAACAGGAGCCTACAAGCGTCTTAAAGGGATTGTCTACTGATCAGTATGAACCGCAGGAAGAATCACAGCAAGAAGAACATTTTTCTTTGTTTATTTTGGCTCCTGACTCTTGTTTTGAGATGGACTTGAAGTATCGCGAACTGGTCCTTTAATGTGTGGCTGCTTACCAAATATGACAAACCACAAGTATTCAGAGACTTACTGTACTGTGTGCAACACGGATTGAGTTACAAGTTAAAATAATAATCCTGTAAACTTTTCACAACAAACTATTCACAAAAAAAAAACTGTTCACTTATATCCTTTATAGATACCACAAGCATGGCCTTTTATATCTTAAATACATTTTGTTCAAGGGTTACACAATAATGGTCATTTTTGTGCGTGGGGCCTGCCAGCGCAGCAGCGACTGCACCACAGGGACACATGCAGTGACCGGCTTCAGTCTGAGGATGGGAGGATGGGAGGGAGGGGAACGCTGCTCAACAACCACAATCACAAGCCTTGTTATTCCAGATGTGAGGTTTGTGGAGGTTTTGTTGCTGTTTGTACCAAGTCCAACATTTTACTGGAGAGAATGTTCTGGAATGGAGCTGTGTGTCTTACAGTGAGCCAGATAAACTGTAGCTTTATCCTTTGAGTTGTGGAATTGTCCTTCAGAAATCTGGAAACTTGCTAAAGTAAAAGGAGAGTTTCCCGTGTATTTTAAAACTCTGTGTTAAATCCAAAGAGTGATAAAATCACAAATCATCAAAATAAAAAAGGTAAGTTGCACGTTCGGCAGAATCTAACTAATAACGTGCATTCCTTATACAAAAGCCTGTTTGGTTATGGTGTCTGCACATCACTCTGCAACAACTCCACCCTGTTTACAGTCCAACACCAGCACAGTGATCAGAGGTCTCTCAGACCATTAGTGCATGTCAGCTTCAGTCTCCACTGTGTTCTCTGTGATTTCTGGTCAGACACGAGAAAACCTCCACGACTGTCAATGATTTCTCCTGTTGTCATACAAGCAGAATGCAGCTGTGGACGGAGGAAACACAGACCAGGAGGCTGCAGCATTTCCTGCCTGGTTAAAAAAAAATAAAATGGGTGAAACTCCTCTAAGGCCATAACTTTAGCCTCCATACAGTATCATTTACGGTTAAATATAGGAACTACATAAATAAACATACAAAAAATGCTTCAAAGTTTATTGGCCTTGGCTCATTTTCTGTGATGAAACACACACACACACACACACACAAACACATATACACCTGCAAATGAATCAAAATTGGTCTAACTGACATTTCATCAATGTTTATCTTTAAACAAACAGGAATCAAATTATTTAGTATCCCCCTCCCATGATGCATTGCACCCAAGTGCGGCTGATGCTTTTCACGCCAATGAAAACTGTTGCGCCCCAACTCTGTTGGTGTGAAAGCATCCTAAATATCCCTGTTAGAGTTTAGGAAGTGGTGTATATTCTGTAACCATACAAATTTGGCCGAATTTTGTGAAAGTGAGGCCAAATAGTGGCATGTTGCACAACATGCTGAGAGAGAGAGAAAGATGCTGCAGCAGCTGAAAGTAAAGCTGATCACAGCACAACCATGTCTTTAAAAAGTAGAAAAAGCAAACGGAATCACAACAAAAACAGTAGCACGTCATAGACCAAGCCGTGATTTGTTTCCATTGCAACGTGCGCTGTTTAGAAAACAAAAATGTGTTAATGTAAACCGAAGAGCTTAAAAATCAATCAAAAGCGACCATTTTCACATCTGCAGCACCTGCAGATAGGATGAATCGTTCAGTTCAGTGACTTCAATCACCACCAAAGAGTCAAAGGTAGTCACCACTGGTGTCTTTGTGAAAATGAAAAATGCTTTTGTTTCATGTTTAATCTACGGTTCACATTACCGCGTCTTTTTTCACTCAAGTCGAGTCCACTCTACAGTGGACTGTAGAGTGAATTTGCAGTTTCAGTTGTTTTGTGGGTCTGTGAGTCTTTGCTCCTGCTTCGTTTCTGTGATGCAGCGATTTTTGTTGTTGTTGTTGTTGTTGCATATGTGTTTGTGTGTTTTTGGTTTTGCATCATGTCTGTGTTTGCAGCGTTTTCTCCTCTCAGATGTGTACTTACCTGAGATGTTTCTTTGAAAACCTGTCTACAATTTACTCTAGATGCAGTGTTAAATAAAATAGCAAAAAACATGTCAACTGCATTTGATATTTGGTATTCAGCCAAGCATTTTTATACTATTCGGCTTGAGAAAGTTACATTCCTAATGAAATTCAAATAAATAATACATTATGGTTTTGGAAAAAATAGTTAATTTTTCCATTTTTTAATAATTATCCAGTTATGGCTGTTTTATGATGCGTTTCCTTATGTTGTTATATATTAATGAAAGAAAGAAACAAAATAAGTGTCATTTCTATTAATAAATCTGGTATAACAAAGGTAAAGGGAACAAAAAAAAGTATTGTTTATATTACTAAATGAAAAAAGTAAAGAACTCCTGAATATTTTAACAAAAACAGTTTTAATATGTTGCATTAAAGGCCCCAAAATATAACAGCCCAACACCCAAAAGGAGGAATGGGTAAGTTAACAAGTTAACAAGGGTTAACTTAACTAAACTTAACTTAACTTCAAATCTCCTTAAATCTCCTTAAAATCTCTGTAGAAAAAAAAAAGTTATCTCACTGCTGTGTGCAACACTGACTCGGTGTAGCCTCGAAAAACATTTGGCATTTCTTGGTGGATCCCTGGTGAAAGCATCAAAACACAAGTCCACAAACCAACGGATGGCATGGCTGAGGCGATGAGCAGCCACAAGAGCTCTTAACCCATTAATGCATGAAATGATATTAGTTGAGTGATTAACAATCATGTTATGTACCAATGTTTTCTTCAGTTTTGTAATCTTTTATTTGCAGAAAATAGCATTTGATGGTGATTATAGTTGCTGCTTGCACAAATATGCCCTAAAACAAAAATCTATCTATCCCGTCTTTTGGGGGGATTTCTCTAAAGATTTGAATGATTAAATAGATATATACATGTCAGGGTTGAAAATCATTATAATCTAAATAAATTGACTCTTTCTGGGAGGGTTTGGCTTCGCCATTTCGATGACGTCGTATGAGAGGAAGAACTTGGACACTTGATTTTTTTTTTTCTTTTTGAAGATTTGCCTACTATCATGTCAGGAAAAAAAGCTGATTAGATTTTTAGATTTTTATAATACGTGTATATATATATATAGTATAAAAGTATAAAATGACAGGCATAGACTTAAAGGCTCATAGGCTTCAATGGGTGGAACAAACAGTGGGATTGATGGGAATCAGCAGACCTCCACACCGTCTTCACACTGTGTGTAAATAGAAGTTAAGAGAATCCACCCAGGACAGAGAGGAATCTGCATGAGGAAATAAATTAGCCTCCTTCCTCTAAAGGCTCGTTAAAGACACTTCTGCACATACAACATGCATATTGATGAGAAAAATGAGATTCTGTGCAAAAGCCAAACTTCTTTTTTTTCCAAGCACAGGTGAGATTATTTATGTGCAGACACTGAGCATCTGTCTCAGGGATGTTAAACTCAGTTTTGGCCACATTCATTGCAATTTGATCTCAAATGGACTGGACCAATAATAAATATGTATAAATAGCAACACCTACAAATTTCTCCTCCTTTTTACGTAAAGAAAAACATAAATATGCTTTAATTTTAATAGGATTAAATAAATATAAAAACAGGGAAAAGGGTCTTAAGAAAAAAAAATGAAATTTCAGCACTATGATGTCTCAGTTATTCCATTTTCATGCATATCAATTCAAAACATTTACTCACTGAATAATATATATATGTTTTCTGCCTTACAAACCTTTTACAAATCAAATCTGTAAATATTTATTCCTTTAGCCCTGAATAATTTTCACTAATCTCATATTTCTGTGAAGAAAGAGGAACTGTTATACAGTCATCATCCAGTGGGCCAGATTGGACCCTTTAGTGGGCCGGTGCTGGCTCCCAGGCCACATGTTTGACACCCCTGATCTATCTATTCATCCCTCTCTGCTTTCTGGAGGGGTGTTTGGCCCTCGCAGCCTCTCTGCCAATTGTCCTTGTCCGGGTCATCGCTATGCTGGATGCCAATCTGTCACTGCCGGCTGAAACGCCCATACCCCACCACCCCCCACCACCTCCTCTCCATTTGGCACAGACTCTTCCTACGGACCCTGCCGCTTTCACTTAATTAAGTAGCGGGGAAAGCCCTGCACGGCGGTGGCACGGTGAGAAATGTAGAGGAATGAGGGGAGACAGAGAGAGAAAAAAGAGAACCCCGTGTGATTTATAACTTCCATTTGCATAATGGGATTAATAGGACCTCTGTGTGTATTCAGCGGCGGTGGGGTGGGGGTGGGGGAGGGGGAGTGGGTCCTGGCAAGGGGGGAATATAGATCAAGGCAGAGCGAGACAAGTGCAAGAATACACCTGCTTGACTGGCCAGTGACAGGAGAGGCTGCACCCACCCCCCGATGAGGGGTTTTGATAACATGGCCTCTGGGGGTGTTGGGGAGGGGGGGTCTGAGTGTGCTGTGACAGTTGGCCAAATTGTACATCTCATTTATTTAGCATAGAGGTGAGCATGATGTCTCCTCTGAGGCCTCGCTGCAGGCTGGCAGACGGTAAACAACGCCCACCGCCCCCCACCTCCCGTATAAAAGTGCTCACTGTGAAATATCACTTGTTGGAAAAACAGGATCCAAAGTGTTGCCTTAACATTTTAAAATGCGACAAATGCAAATAATTCTCCTAACGAAATATCAAACATTGGGTCAAATGTTTTATGCTTTAAAAATGTAAACAAGTTCTTCAAGTTTTGATCTTGAATACTGTCACCAATGTACACTACCATTCACATGTTTTGGGTAACTTAATAATTTCCTTATTTTTGAAAGAAAATTACACTCTATACATTACTAATGTGGTAAATGACTATTCTAGCTGCAAATGTCTGGTTTTTGGTTCAATATCTACATAGGTGTATAGAGGCCCATTTCCAGCAACTATCACTCCAGTGTTCTAATGGAACAATGTGTTTGCTCATTGCAACCAGAAGATTAATGGATGATTAGAAAAACCTCGTGCTATCATGTTAGCACAGCTGAAAACAGTTTAGCTGCTTAGAGAAGCTATAAAACTGACCATCCTTTGATGAAAGCTAAATTTCAGACTTTTGACCCTCATCTAGCGTGGAAGGCATGGCATCACCTGAAAGGGGTGTGGAAAAGACATTGATATATTTCTGAGAATTCAAGATCAAAACTTGAAATTTCAGTTTCAATTTCTATTTTTTCAACTACAAAACATTTGACCCAATAGCAGCTCCATACACATGCTGTATCAAACTGTCTTTCTTTAGATATGTTTATTTATTGATCTGTTCATGTATTTGTTTGAAATTATAAATAAAATTCTGAAAATATTTTCTTTTCATTTACATTTTCTTAATTTGAAGGTTTTGTTTATAGTGTCACAAAAAGAAACCAATGGGTTTGTTCATTGAACTCATTGTTTTTAAATTTAAAGACTCAGAGTCAGAGGAACTCCTGAATTAGTTCTAAGGTGGTGTTTAATAATCTTAATAATATATAAACTGTTTTAATTCCTTTCATAAAATGACATTATCTCCACTTAAGTGACTAAAATATATATATTTTTTTATTAAGGATAAGACAGATGTGCATTTTGACATACACATTTAGTTTGTGGGCAACACAGTGGAGCAGGGGTTAGCGCTGTTGCCTTACAGCAAGAAGGTCGCAGGTTCAAGACCTCCTTGGTCCTGGGTCTGGGACCTTTCTGTGTGGAGTTTGCATGTTCTCCCTGTGTCTGTGTGGGTTTTCACCGGGTACTCCGGCTTCCTCCCACAGTCCAAAAACATGCTCAGGTTAATTGGAGACTCTAAATTGCCCGTAGGTGTGTGTGTGTGAGTGAATGGTGTGTGTGCCCCACGATAGGCTGGCGACCATCTGGGGTGTATCCCTGCCTCTCACCTGTAATGTGCTGGGGTTGGCTCCAGCAGACCATGTGACCCTAATGAGGAATAAACAGGTATAGAAGATGAGATGAGATTATACTATTTTTCTCATAGTATAATGTTTTATTTTGGATTCTGTATTGTTTTTGTATAACCATACAATTTAATTGTAATTCATAGAATTTTTTTTTTTTTTTTTTTTGGCAACTAAATAAGCCGTTACTTGTGAGGAGTAATAAGCATTTTAAAGTCAAAACTGTTGGTAAATGATCTAAAAATCAAACGAATGTAGTTGTTTTTTCCCTCTGTATTTCTTACATTTTGTTTCCTTTGTTCCCATCTCTCTGTCTTAGTTTGGAGTTGTTAAAATGCTGAAATAAAGCCAACTTGCCATCACAGACAGGCCATCAATCTGCCTGTTTCAGCTGAGCCTTTCTCCTCTGATGCAGCCCTGACTATTGTTACAGTGACGGCACTGGTCCAGGACCAGCTGTTGGAGCAGAATGCAGCCGAACCCTCTGTGGTCCTGTAGAAACTGAACCTCATCGCACTCACAACCACGTCAGTTCGCTGTAAATGACTCAGAGGACACTAAACATTTACTTAGCCCTCGTGCTGTGTTCATTTCATTATAATCAATCTGGTGTTCCCAGTCAAATTTGACCATTCTATTAAGACTCATATTAAAAACTTTAATAATACATATATTATCACCTTTTGTTGTGTTAGATGGTGAGGTCATGTGACTCTGGACGATGGTCACCCGGCTGGCAGTCCTCCACCTTTGCTACTGAGAAACAGTGTTATATATGTCGGCTATTATTCGATGTAGTTTTAGTCGTAGTCTTGTATCAAATGCCTATATTAGTTTTAGTCATATTTAGTCAACTTGTATTCTTTTTTATTTATTTACATTTTAGTTTTAGTTAAATAAAATCTAAAATATTTTAGTCTAATTTTAGTAAATAGTCTTTACTAATAGTTTGTAACAAACCTCCACTCTGTTCCTTCAAACTCAAATTTAAAAGAGCGGTGGGACATTTTAAAGTAGTTTTACCAAAAACTAACCAAAAACGTGTGTTAATTTCCTCACAGTCAGTGGTTAGGGGGGTTGATTTTGTCTCGTCTTTGCCTTGCTTTGAAAAATAAACATCACTGAACGTCGCTTTTGTCTAATCTCCTCGGACTAAACCGAACATGGCTAATCCCCATGAGGCAGTTATGCCTATTCCCAACATTAACCCTCTATTGCATAGTATTGCCACATCCTAACAATTACTTTATCTTATTTTTTCTAAAAAGCTGTAATATAAAATCTATGTTTTTACAGTTAGGTTTGAAAAGAGGCCTTTTATATTTGAAGGACCAGGACATGACCAGGATATCCTGTTCTCTCATGGTCATTTGACGTGTGAACATCTTTGTCCTACAACTGAAGATTACAAGCTAATGGAGTCCCATTGACTTACATAACATGAAACTATCCTGAGACTATGTTTACAACTTTTTCTTGTATATATATTGTATATATATATATATATATATATATATATATATATATATATATATATATATATATATATATATATATATATATATATATATATATATATATATATTTATATTTATATTAACATTTCTAATATTTAAGCCATTTAAAGTTAAAAAAAAAATTTTTAATCATGTCTAAGTAATATTTCATGCAATAGGGGGTTAAAGGCAGCACAGTCACTGTTATATTTAGTCTCTCAGGTATTACTCTGCTGTCAGGCTACTGAACACGGTCAATATCCTACCTGAGAATATGTGTAAGTAGGAGGCTTATGTGGATGAATTTCACAGCGATAGCGATCACGTCTACTTATGACGCTTTATCTTCCTGCTGCCGACCCAGCTGTGATGCGTTGTGGGCCCGCTGGGTAAAGCAGGGCCGACTTGTGTGTTTCTGCTGGAAGGAAAACACAACGAGTCCCGGGGATCACGTTCAAATCCCCCGTGCCTCGTTCAGCCTCGTTCAGCCTCCAGGTTGCCAGAATGCCACCCCCTTAATTTAATTACCCTCCCTCTGTCTGACAGAGCTGCTGCATGTGCTGGCTGCCGTCCCTGCATTACATTAACCCTCATGTTGTGTTCATTTCATACATCTGGTGTTCCCGGTCAAATTTGACCGTTCCATTCAGATTCATCATCAAAACTAAGAATTCATATATTATCATATTTTATCAATATAACTTCTTGTGAACATTTTGAACTTGTATTTGTTATTCATGGCCTGTATGTATCATTGATCTGAATTTATACATCTTGAATTCAAGTTCTGAAAAACACAATTTCTGGATGATTTTGATTATAAGAAATAATCAGATGAAACATAGTCTACTGATTATCACAGACTACTTTGGGTCAGTTACCAAGGACATTTGTTTGAAACCATTTAAAATTGTTACACAGTCACAAAAAGTAAAACGTGTTGGCTGTTCACGGCCATAAGTGACTGGAAAGATATTATTTGTTTAAAAAGAAAATGATCCCAAAACTACATTTGACAATTTCACAGATTCATGTCTTAGCACATTAAAGAACAACAAACAAGAACAATAAAATTACAATGTTTGAAGTTTAAAAGTTTAATTTCTTACATTAATTCTGGTCTCCTCCATTCATTTCATTTTTGACCAGGAAGTGTGCATACGTCATACGTCACATTTAATTTGTGTGCTGAAATCCTCTTTGTGGACAAAGTCATGGAATTAATTAAAATTAACCACATTTTTCAAAGACAAAGACTTTAAAATGGTCAGATTTGACCTGGAACACAACATGAGGGTTAAAGTGGGATCTATCGATGGGAGGAAGGTGCAGGTGACGGGAAGCCGACCTTTCATGATCACAGCCGCCTGCTCAGACAAACACACAAACAGCGGCACGATCCTCCTGAGCAGGTGAGAGCCGTGCAGATGCTCTTCCGTCGGCAGGAAAAATAAAGCCCTTAATTACCACCCGGCCTGTCTCCCTCTTCTAAAGCTCCTCTCCCTCCCCCTCGTCTTCCACTCCTCCGTCGCACTGCGCCGCGGTTGCGGTTCTCGCCTCAAGGCTGGTGATTGCGGCGCGGGGCTCCTCCAAGAGTCTTCCCTTGTTATTATCTTTAAACAAGCAATTACAGCTGAGTCCCAGAGTGGAGCAAAATAAGAGCAGGGGCACACCCATAGAAAAAGCTCTGGGTTCCTCAGACAAAAAAACGAAAAGCAAAGCTCCCGGCCAATTTTGTTTTGTCGAATCGGCCGCAGACTCCCGCCAGTGCTGAAGAAACGCTACGGCGAGCATGAAAAAAAAAAAGCGACAGAAAAGAAAACGGAGTTTAAATAGCAGCGCTGAAAACAACACGAGGCGAGCTGCTATGTTTGATGTTAGACGGTTACGAAACTGATTTTTTCTATTTTTATAAAGGCATCGCAGTAATTTTCCTTGCTCTTTGGGTTTTGGGGGAAAAGTAAAATAGCAGGCAGCAAAGGCCTCAGGAGGGGCAGCTGCGACTCAGATGTCCCGCAGCCAGTGTTGGGAGTAACGCTTTATAAAAGTAATACATTACTATAATGCATTGATTTTGCTGTAATACAGTAACGTCAGACATTACAGGAAGAACATATATAATATATATCATATTTTTTACTCTGTATAAATGTTACATACATACATTACAATGCATGTACTCTGCTGATTAAGATCAGACCTAATAATCGTTAATGAGCTCTAACGATGTAAGTTACCATAGCAACAACGACTTGGGGGAGGGAGGAGGGACGTGGCAACTCCATGAAACACTTTCATAGTTTGTCCCTCATTGATTCATGATCTCATTGTTTGAACATGCTGAGGACTCAAACCTGCAAGGCAAGTTGCAAAGGAGTGTTGGGGAGAGAAAAGAATAGAGGTTCAGATTATTATGGTAGTATGCTAGTATAGTATTTATTTCATGTCCCACCAAAATTATTCTCTAAAAATGTATTGTTTATTTTCCCCCCATCAATGAAATGGAATTTTGGCCTCTGATCCAGAGTTGCTCTGGGCAGATCTTCAAACGGTTAGAAGTTTTAAACTTCAGCAAAGTTCTCACCTGAGTGAACCGACTCTGTACAGATAAGATGTTTACATTGCTGATCATGGTGAAAACGAGTATTGTTCTTAATTACAATTTTGATGTATTTTTCTGCCTTTAAATACAATTTCCAATTTCCGAGCTTACAGTTTACACACACACAATAATTCAAATAGTTCATTTTGTTCTAAATCTGTAAATGTAGTTTTTTTTTCTCATCAAAAGCCCTTTTTTTCTTGTGTTGTTTTTATTGTTTCATAGAAGTAAACAACTGATCAGATGTTTTAGGTGTCACTAAAACTAAAACAATTTGGATGCCTGTCACCGTTTTGCTTGAATTTGCTTCTCTGCAGAGATAGTACATTTTCTCATTCCCTATGTTCTACGGCTGATTTCTAAACACTTAAAAAGGCTAGAAACAAACTTCTGAAAACTTTTTTCTGATGAAAAAGAGAGTTAGATATGCTTAATATTCTGAGGGTTTTTAAAGTTCAGTGAAAATGGCCAAAAACTCTGGCAGTATGGAGCTGTCTGCTTTGAACATGGCTGACATTCAGTGAGTTAAAAGTGCAGTGCATTGATTAATCCAGTAGTTGAAACCTGATGATCTGGAATAAGCAGCTTCTCCTCTTTCTGTGAGATTTCTCCTCTGACCTTCTGAAATGAAAGAACTGCTTGTATTATAAAATAAATGAATGAATGAATGAATAAAGCCAAAATCATGATAATAATTTTTATTTCGATGCATTTGTACACCGCATGTTATATCCTAAATCAAAATGTGAAGAAAAATCAGTTTTTAGGAAGCAAAAAGAATGATACATTTTAAATATATAATCCACCTAGAATATAAAACTTGTTTAAAACCTTTTAAGAGAGTTAAACTATCTGGTACCAAGTTTTTAGGGTTACACCACGTCAGTTTTATCACTGACCTGAAAATGAACTATAGCCGTCCAATAAATCAAGTGGAGAGAACTTAAGAAGTAGAATCACACGGAAATACTCAAGTAAAATACAAGTAGTTGAGTGAATGTCCTTGGTTTCTGTACATCTCAGGTGTTTACGGTTTGTTGCCCCCAAGGAGCCAATAAAACCCTGAAGAGATGCGGCTTTAACACAAATCTGCTTCTTACTTGGTATCTGTTTTTTGAACATTGACCACCGGGAGGCACAAGAATCTACAAATGTTTGTACAGAAAGAATCGTTGCTGCACTTCGGGTAAAATCCAGCAGCACATGCACAGACTGAACCACGCGAGTTGGAAACACGGGAATTACAGGAACAAAACAAATCAAAGCAAAAAAAAGTTTCCTAGTCCATCTTTGTTACTGGGTGGGTTTGCCTTTCCTCTGCAGTTTCTGTTTCCTACATAACATGCTGCTGCTGCTGTGGGTTCTGGCAGATGTTCCTGCCAGCTCCACCATTGCCCCCCTATAGAACATATCCCCCTCTCTCCTGTTTGCTTCCTTGAAGTTACATCACAGCATTACCTCACTGAGCAGCACAGCCTAGTCTAAACACACTCACTGTGATGTTGCCATAACAATGTGTTCCACTGGCGCTCGGTGCTGGGCCCGGGGCCCGGACCAGCGCCGAGGCAGCCCATCACTCATAAAAGCCGTAACGCCTCTCGTCCGAGAGGCTGCAGGTTCCCCCCTCGCCTCCCCTCCGCCGCCGCCGCTCCGCCGCTGCGATGACGACAGATTGTTTTTCACGAGGAAGGCCAGAGCAAGAAAATGGATTCGCCAGATGTGCTGTATTAAATAGACAAATGGAGCATGGGAAAGGTCTTTATAAAAATACTGCTGCAATTTGCAAAACGAATGACTTCAGGCCTGAGGATGGAAGGCAGTAGCAGCAGCTTTTAGCTTATCGCAGGTTTTAGTTTGTAGAACCATGTCGGGAGGAAGTCGAGGCAAAGGAAGCAGAACCAAAGTCTCTTTAATACATCGCTCATCACCCCCAACTTATACCAAGGATCCCACATACTGCTGATTTACTGTAGAGTTGCATGCTGCATGAGGGAAGGTGGCAGATTACACTGAGAGTGAAACTTTGGTTAACCCTCTATTGCATGAAATATTACTTAGATATAGACAAATATAGTCTCAGGATAGTTTCACGCTATGTGAGTCAATGAGACTCCATTAGGTTGTATGCACTACGAATTTTCCATATTTGCATATTGTTGCCATATGACAACAAAGTTTTTATAACTTAAAATGGCCTAAATAATAGATATATTTTTTAAAAATATGTAAGAAAAAGCTGCAAATATGGTCTCCGGATAGTTTCATGCTATGTAAGTCAATGGTACTCCATTAGGTTGTATGCTTACTGGGAACTTTCTATATTTGCTATATTGTTGCTGTATGGCAACAAATCTATTTTGCCATATTAGAAAAAAACATTACAACATCAAATTGAATTAAAAATAAGATAAAATAAAAAGTTTACTGACCCTAGATAGTGAGTTAAATCTTTTATTTGGTGAAGAATTTCCAAAATTCTGAATAATAAACAACCTTCGGGATCCCCAGACAGCGATGCTCACGTCAAATGTCCATGAGCAAAAGGGACTGGCAACAGTCAAGTCAAGTCTAGTTTATTTGTATAGCCCAAAATCACAAATCACAGATTCCCCCCAATGGGCTTTACAGTTTGTACAGGATATCCTGGTCATGTGACCTCATAAAATTGTATGTTCATCAAAATAAAAGCCCTCCTTTCACACTAAAAGATGTAAATGATGATTTTATGATACAGCTTTTTAGAAAAATGGAGGGTTAATTATACATATATACTTACACGCACTGTAAGCCTGTCCATCCTGGAAGAGGGATCCTCCTCTGTTTGTCTTACTGAGGTTTCTTCCTCTTTTTTCCCCTTTTAAAGGTTTATTTAGGGAGTTTTTCCTTGTACGATGTGAGGGTCTAGGGACAGGGGATGTTGTGCTGCTGTTGCCTAAACTGTAAAGCCCATTGAGGAGAATTTGTGATTTTGGGCTATAAACTGTAAAAGTGACTTGACTTGACTCTTATACCTTCACTGCTGGGCTAAAGTACTGCTAATTTAATTCTGGTATTCCCTGGAAAACTGTTTTAGTGCAGCTCTGCTCCCCAAATCCTCAGTGGACAACATACAAACACTTTTACCTCACACATTTAGCTCCAAGAAACTAGTATTTCAAAAAGGGAGACAAGTGTATGAGTAAAGATAATATTTATTGTACATTGATCGTTAAATCATGTATTTATGAAGTCTTTGGCATTAAGACAAAGGGGAGATGTTTGAGATTTGCAGCTGCAAGAGAAATCTTGATGAGGCCGAAAAAAAGATGAGCAGATGGAACAGAAACTGTGACGGGGGGACGTGCAGGAAGCAGAAACACTTTCAAACAGAGAGGAGGGAGATGATTGGCTGACAGGGCGGGTGTGCTGCCTTACTATTGAGGAGACGTCAATATCAATGAGGAATTATATGAACGTGCATCAGAGATATTTGAGAATAGAGAATTAAACTTGTGTGGTGGACACTAGGGGGTGTGGTCTCACACCAGTGATGTCACGGGATTAAGGGGTGTGTTATGGGATGCGGGGGATTTAAACGCGGTTGTGGTTGTTGTGTGTCACTCTGGAAATAAAGAACTGAAGCGCACTACCTCGCTTTGGTTTTTTACTCACCATGGGAGGTGAGTAAAAAACCAAGACCACCAGGTGGCCGGAGGTTGTGCCCCTGTCTTCCACCACAACAGCGGAGGTGGCCCGGGCATCCATCTTTGCTTGGGTGGACCGGTTTGGTACGCCCTCTGACCTGACGTCTGACAGGGGGTCCCAGTTTACTTCCAAGCTTTGGACAGCGGTGGCAAAGAGCCTGGGGGTGAAGCTGCATAGCACCTACTGCGTACAATCCACAGGCTAACGGACTATGTGAGTGGTTTCACCACTCGATGAAGGCTGCTCTATGGGCCACACTCACGGACACTTCTTGGATAGATTGTCTGCCGTGGGTCTTGTTGGGCCTGTGTTCAGCTCCAAAGGTCGATCTGCAGTCCTCATCAGCAGAGCTGGTGTTCGGCTAGCCACTGAGGGTCCCCAGGGAGTTCCTCCCGGATGCTTCTGCCCCCTGGCCGGCCATAGTTCCCCGTCCAGTGGTCCAAGATTCTGTCAGGGTTTGCGTCCCGGTGCCTGCCGATCACTGTCTCCCCAGATCCTACATCCCAAAGGACCTTCTCTCTGCAGAGTATGTTTTTATCCATCATGATGCCCACCGTTCTCCGCTCCAGCCTCCTTATGACGGACCTTTTCGGGTTCTTGAGGCTGGGCCAAAGACATTTGTGGTGGAGCCCCGGCGCCTTGCCAGCCACTGTCCCACTTAGATGCAGTCGCTGGGTCGGATCATAAAGCTGCCTCTAAGAGACTGAGGATTATCCTCTCGCAGGTTGTGTGGGGACTGTCTGGGTGTTCGGGGGGGGGCTGTGTGGTGGACACTAGGGGGTGTGGTCTCACACCAGACAGAATGTGATGTGATTTAAACGCACGGTTGTGGTTGTTGTGTGTCACTCTGGAAATAAAGCATGCATAGAAGAAAGAAGGTCTTCCTGTCTCAACTTTTGCTGAGATCATTTCTCTTAAATATATTTAAACCCCAAAATTCAGCACGTTACAGTTGAGTTTTTTGTTTCTTCACTGACTCTGGAGTAAACAAGCAGAACTAATACTCATTGCCAAATTTTTGTTGATTGCGATTTTGTCCTTTTGCATGAAAATAAGAAATATAAATATTTCAAGGAGATTTTAAAAATATTGGCATATATATCTATATATCTATATCTATATCTATATCTATATATATATATATATATATATATATATATATATATATATTCATGTTGGTTTATTTGTTTTTAAATAAAGATTTTGTGCAATTTTTGTCACAAAATGACAAATGGTGTAACCTAAAATTACAAATTTTAAATATATAATCTACCTAGAATGTAAAACGTGTTGAAAGCATGTTTTTAACTTTTTTAAAAACTTATTAATAGAGATAGACTATCTGGTACCACGTTTTTTGAGGTTACACCACATCACATTTTTGTCACTGCCCCATTAAACCCCTTTAAACTCATCAGTAGAGATTCCGATTGAGATGTTGCAGACACTGACCGATGAATGAACTGATTACTTGAAGCGTCCCCACAGGACGCGCCATGTGTACATCAGTAATGAATGTTGACCATGATATCAACTCTCTGAAGCTCTGAAGGAAAACACACTGGATCATTTTAAAGGCGTTCATGTATTTGCTTTAGGGCTCCACCAGTGTAGAATAACCTGATGCCTGTGTGCGTCCTACTAAAGAGCTGAGCTTACTGCTGACGAGCCAAAACCTCAACACATTAAAGAGGCATCTGCGAACTGTCTGCATTGAATGTCAGTATAATTATTTGCTTTTATTGCTCATTTTAAATATAATAATAACACTAGATTTAACCTTTTAACACATTTTTGGGGAATTTTCACCATTTTGCATACCCAAATGGAAACGCTTACAAGAGAAGAATTGTGAGACCTAAATGCATGTTTAGTATAAAACACAGCTTGACCACATCAGCCCAAACATAAAGGAAAATGGCTTTTTTTGTTTTCATCTTCAGTAAGTCATATTTGAGTAGCATTAACGAGGCCACACTTAAAGCAGAAGTAGGCAATTTCATTTTTGTTGTAACTGCACACCTTTCGTTAGAGAGCCCTGAGAAAAGGTCTCTGCTAATCAGGGCTCATTTCAGAAAGTGGGACTTTCAGGTTGTTTAGTTGGCCATGGCAATAATGGAAGAAGCTTGTTGCAAAAAGACAGCAATTGCAGCAATGGCAATGACAGTTCATTTAGTCAAGGAAAATAGATCTACATTTTGGTTCAACAATTCAATAGATGGAGAGAAATGCAGGATCCTCAGAGCGTGTTGTTTATCCCTTGCAATGAGCTGCAAACTTAATTTTTTTCATTCTTTCATTCATCTTCTATACCAGCCTATTCCTCATTATGGCCTCAGGGGTCTGCTGGAGGCAGGGATACACCCCAGATGGTCGCCAACCTTATATCATGGGGCACACACACCATTCACTCACACCTATGGGCAATTTAGAGTTTCCAACTGACCTAAGCATGTTTTTGGAGAGGGAGAATATGCAAACTGTTATAGACCTGCTTGATCGTTTATGAAAACAGTGATTTGTAGCTTTGTGTTGTAGTGGCTGCTAGCTTGCATGTGCACAGACCACAGACCACAGCATTTATGTGACAAATATGACAATCACCACAAACTTGTAATATGTCAACATCTGTGCAATTTTAGACCTGGGGGCTAAACTTTATGGGGGCTATTAAGTATTTAGTTTGTTGTGTGACTGACGTCCCCAAACCTGAACCCTGATCTGCTGCAGCATGATTCCAGGGGATTTCAACAGGATAATTACTGCTATATTCTGACATTTATCTTGGAATCCTTAAAGATAATTAAAGTAATAGTGTAAGTGCATATAACATGATGCCAACAGACTTAATGGAATATGCAGTACTTGTGGTTTTCATGTTTTAGCTCTTCAAAAACAAATCTGGAACATTTTCTCGCTAAACATTTTCCAAAACAAACCATAAGTGTCCAGATTGATTTCTTAACTTCCAGGCTACCATTAGTTTTACATCATTCATTTCATCAGCTTCATTATTCGTCATACTTCTGGTGTTGTTGCAGACTGCAACTGTTTATTGTTCTAATCTTCCTACTATAGAGCAGTTTCTCATGAACAAGGGATCAACTGTTTTACTGGTTTAAACTGGAATACATTAAGACTTAAGAATTTCCACATTTGCAGTTTGTTTTCGGTTTTTGCAGCCTGTCTGTTTTGGTAGACATCAACAGCACAATCACCATCTTCCACTGTGAACACACAGATACAACAAAGCCTGTATAGGAACTGGGACACAGTGTGGGTGTAGCCAGTATCTCCAGTAATATCTGAGTCTAGCAGTCATAATATTTAAATTTAATTAGTTCCCCTCAGCTCTACAAAGCTTTTAACATCTGTTTTGTCTTTACAGACACTTTTGGTTCAGTCCCGGCGCTCTCATTAACCTCAGTCAGAGTTAGGGTTCTTTTACACTGGACACAGAACCCACCAACACTCACTAACATCTGGCTTCTGTCTTCAGTGGGAAAGTCATTTTTTACGCCCAGGTCAAATGAGTCAGTGAGGGTAGTCATTGGCTACACCTCTGATCAGCAGTCATGTAAACATGACAGCTGGGTTTGACTTTTTCCTCTTTTTTGTAAACACACCTGTCACCGTTAAAGCAGAATCACTGAAGCTGCACCTTAATATTATTCAGTCTATGTACATAAAGGTCATAGACGAGATCTGTAAATTAAAAGACGGAAAGCCTTTCGGTTAACCTATATCACTTAACTTACTGATTCTGTGGCTAGTTATTAGTAGCCACCGATAGCCAGTGTTTTCTACACTTTTAAACAAGGACCATACAACACCAAGTTCTGTCAACTGCTCAATTAACTGTTAACTTTCCATTGACTAGCAGGAGCCACTAGTAGCCACTAAAACAATCATTGTGCAATTTTCATGAGTGGGATCTTCAAAGTGTGACTGGGGTCGTCCATGGTAATCCTGTTCACAGATAAACAAACAGACAAACAAGCAACAGTGAAAATAAATAAGACAATGAATATTAAACTCACATTCATCAGGCCTATACAACTAAAATATCAGTTATTGTCATGGGTTGAGTTTTCTTGGTCACCGCAGGCAGACATTTACAATAAAACAGACCATGTTTACAGTGATAGTTAATCTCTGAAATGAGTGAATTAATGAATAATGGAATCAGTGTAAACATACGGAAAATAAAATCTGTTTTACTATGCGAAACCAGCCATGCATTCCTATGGAGGATTTGTATGCGAGAAATCGGTTCTTTTTTTATTTGTAGTGTGGAATTTATTTGCATTTGGTTTCTTTGTGTTTAATTTTAAAAGGGCCCTGTTTTTTTCCCATTTTCCCAGATATATATTTAAAATTGTGTGGTCTATTTATAAAAAATATCAGAGTTTTATGGTCCAAAGCAGCTAGTTAGACCTTTAACAGCAATACAGTCTGCTGTCTCATACACTCACTCTGGAAAAACCCTGTTTCCCCCCTATTTTGGCTGAGAACTGTCAGAATATGTCCCGCCCCTTTAGGGAGTTGGTGTCGGTTCTGTAAAACAGAGGTCAAGTACAAGGACTTCTGAAGGAGGGGGCAGCTACATGGATCCAGGGTCATTTATGATTAACTTCCTCTCCTGTTGTGACATCACACCTGGAGCCATTTCCAAATTCAGTTTCAGCAGCACAACAGATTGAATGGGTGATGTTGTTTCATAGTTTATGTGTCAGCAGGAACAATATGTGTTTGTTTTTCATATTTGAGCCCCTTTAAAATGGTATTGTTTTTAAAACATATGTTTTCTCCTCGTTTTAACTATTACATCCACTGTGGAAATATGATGTTTCAGACATGTTTTTTTTGTTTTTTTTTTTCCCTCCACGGCTGCAAACTCTAACACAGAAATGTATGTTGTTAATGTTCCTACTTGTTTTAATGCAAGACACTTCACGGGTCCTACAAGTCACATCTGTTTTGCAGAAGTCAACTTCCTCCCAAGGCTCCCAAAGACTTGATAGCTCTGTCAGGGTTAAACACATAGCTTCCACACACATGCACGCACGCACACACACACACACACACACACACACACACACACACACACACACACACACACAGTGCACTGACTATGATGAGTCAAATTGGGGGTTGCTAATTATAGCCTGGGGAAAGTTTTGCCTTTCTGCTCATCATCAGCTCTCTTTGGGAAGAGCAGAGAAAGAGAGGCTGTTGGTGGGGGGTGGATGGGAGGAGGTGGGCGGCGGCTTCTTTCTCTGTGCATCCGGCCTGTCCTCTTCCTCGACAGTGCACGCTCGCCATGCACGCTCCGTGCATCTGGACCTCTTCAACAACCCCCCACAATCACAGCTCTGCCTCCTTCCACTGGTTATATTGTCATTTCTTTTTCAGGTTGCGCAGCATGACATTTTTTTCCGATCTTAGTTGTCCTTACCTCCTTTCCTTTGAGCGACATGTATATATATATATATATTAACAAGTGCTGTACAGTAACAAGCACATATAATATATTTTATACTTTTATGTCATTATTTGTATAAATTAAGAAGAAAACTAACATTTAGGAAAATATTTTTCCCCTAAACTGATGGAATGATGCACTTTTAAGATGATCAAATCAAACAATCTAATTCAAAATGTTGCATAATGCAAAATATTATAAATACAGTCAGTATCCAACTTATGAACACAATAGGTTCAGAGAGGATATTTGGAAGCTTCATTGTTCATAGGTCATTATATATTCAATTCCAATCTTTATTTGTCATTTGATGTATAAAGCCCAATGGCTAAGATGTGTAGTTCCTCAAATGTCCACTTGAAGCTCCGTAGACCCCCATTTCAGCTTTACAGCAGAAATAAACATTTATTCAGTCTGTGGTTCTGAATGTGGATCTTTACTATCACCACATCTGGACTCGAGAGGGAAAGACAGCTACGCTCTCCTGTCTGAAACACAAGAGTGTTTGACAACTGACACAAGTGTGTGACAACTGCCAATGACTGATGCGATAACGATGAAACCAAAGGTCACAATTAGCGGGAATGTTGTTGAGCTGGGCTAGCTTGCTGTCAATTTGCGAGTGCAACACAGCCATCCAGGCATCGTGCAGCTTCAGGAAACACATGACTCTTATTACAGGATCACTTCACTGTCGGCTCTGTCGATTTCCTGGGATTTATTGACAGTAAGCACAATATATAAATATTCTGTCTTATCCTTTAAAAAAACTGATCTACATCAGTAATCCTCCTGCAGAACGACAGCATGAAACATACAGGATAAATTTTCATATTAAACTAAAAATGTGCATAAAGTGATTTCATGTGTTTACTCTGCCTTCATCCTGGCAGCGTCTGTCCCTGTTGATATTTAGACTGTACTCACAGACGGGAATCTATCTGGCAGCGCTCTGTGGAGATTTTCAGTTCCCCCTTCATGTAAACATATTACATGTGTGAGGCAACACACACACACACATACACAGTGTGTATGCATATGCATGACGCTCCAGTGTGCTTCTCTGGCCCCAGGCGGTGAGGAAGATACAGGCAGATAATTAGAGTTCACCTCTTCCCTTAACTAACCCAAGACGGTCCCTGAATGTGACACCGGGGGTTGTACACCCCCAGGCCACTGGGCAGGGACACACATCTGGTTTCTAACATTTGCTTTAATTGGATAAAGAGGAACACTTTAAAACTTAATGCGAGCCTTTTCCCACCTGGAGTCTATTGTCTGTATCTATATCTGCTGTCACACCGACAAATAAAACCACAACAAAGAAGGACGGTTCTGATTAAATGAGATAAATCCACCCATCTACTTTCACGTGGTGGTAGCAACTTTCCAGCTCCTCCTGGGGGAGCACGAGGCGTTCCCGGGCCAGATGAAACATATAATCCCTGCAGTCAGACCCGCCCGAAACACCTCTAAAAGGGAGGCGTCCTCAGTAGACACCTGAACCACCTCAGCTGAATCATGAAGGAGCAGCAACTGCCCTCCTAATTCTATATAGGCTGATATCAGGTAAAATGGTCCATTTAAGTTTTGGGCATTCCAGCTCCAGTGACAATTTCAAACTGTGCTTGATAACATATGATTTGATTAGTTTATTTGTTTTTCTATGGTTGGGGAGACAATACTTCAAATTTAGACTGAACCAGAAATGTCCATGGTAAGTAGCCTGGTATGACAAATCTAACTAAACCCTTTTTACCTGATGAGATGGCTCATTTTACCTAAAACCACTCATGCAAAACAAAAGTGGCACAGCAGATATTTTATTACATAAATCCAAAACAAAATGATTTAGACACAGTCATTATTAATCATAAATATACATGGAAAGGTACATTTGGTATTGTGTTACTGTCCCAAGTGATATCACAATATATATATATATATATATATATATATATATATATATATATATATATATATATATATATATATATATATATATACCTTGAATCTTAAATCTTAAATGCTAGAGAACTCAGTTGGTTGTAATCTGCAACATGCAACATCACCACTAGATGATGCCAGAAATGACACACTGTACCTTTAACAGCTATAAAACCTTCTGTGGACACATACAAGTGTTTGCTGCTGTATAAAAAGATTGTGAATGACAATATTGTGAAACACTTTTGCAATAATATGTCTCCAACAATCGCTGACTAGTTCTGTAATTCAATAACAAATACCCTGCCTTGATATTTTGGAGCTGTTCTTTTTTTTTTTCAATCACATGTGAGTGTGTTAAACAGCAACGTTTTCTGCAGCCCATTGAGACCTCACAGTAAAGAAGTGGGAAACAGACTGTGGACACTGGAGCGAGACGCCTCTTTCCTGTGTTTGCATGTTCTCAGGACCCTTGTGTGGTGTTGGGGGCATGGTGTGGTTAGAAGCAGCTCAGGGAATAGTGGGTGTCAGATGGATCCAAGCCTGAAGCTGCTGGTCCATGGATCCTCAAGGAGCAGGATGCAGCTTGGTTATCACCCTGCTTCCCGTGTGAATGGGAACCCAGATCCTAACCCGGGGATCCCCCTTTGCACACACACACAGACAGACACACACACACTCACACACACACACAACCACATCCCCAAACCCCACCAGGCCCTGGCACCACACATCAGCTCCTTCAGCTCTCTGCTGTCCTCCCCCTCGTCTCTGCTTTCCCTCCTGGCCCCTAATTGCTTTTCTGCCTTTATTCTCACAGTGTGAGAAGTTTGACAATGTACATAAACGAAATTCCAGAATAGCAGCAGGATATGGAAAAAGCACATGTGGAAGCAGTTTGCCGCCCCTCCGGAGAAGACTGGGAATCTACGGGTTTATAGATCTGCTCTGAGAAGTGGAGGATGCCACCATTAAAGCAGGGACCCGGGTCCACTCATCACGTGCCATGCAGGGTCTCGAGCACGTCTCTGTCGGCCATGTTAGATGGTCCATGTGTTAGTCTGTGATTTACACAGATTCTTATCCAGGCCAAAACGCTGCAGCAACACAAGACCGAAGCTGTTCTGTCTCCAAGCGAAGTGAATTCCTCATGAGGAGGGAACGGGCACGAAGCGTTCTGCCACCTGACAGTGATTAGTGTCGGACAGAGCATGAAGCTGCTCCGTCAAGGCTCTGTGTGTGTATGTGTGTGTGTGTGTGTGTGTGTGTGTATGTGTGTGTGTGTGTGTGTGTGTGTATGTGTGTGTGTAGCATGACCTGAGAAACTCTCCTCTCAGCCACTGATTATCTCTCAGACAACACCTTTATAAACTCAGTTGCTTCTGTAAAACAGAGCCGGAATCAATGGCCAAATAATATCTGGGGACCTGTGGGATTTAGCTTCTTTTTTTTCTTTTAGCCTTTACTAGGTTGTTCATCCCCATTCTTGTGTCTCAAGTTCCTAGTCGGACACTAATCAATGACCATCGAAAGATGGAAAAAAGATGTCTTGGACCGGATATCCACTGGCTCCGCTGTTGGAGGTCGCACCCAGAGGCTAATCCATGGTCAGATAATGGCCGATTGCTCCAATTTAAACTCATCCACTGCTTTATTACACACATTTCCCAGCACTTATAAATCACTATTACTGTAAATAATAATTTCCCTAAACCTGACCAAGCGGTTTTAGTGCCTAAATGTAACAGAACCTTTTGGAAGGAACAGACAACATCTGTGTAGTGTTCTGGATATTTTTTTGTTTTGTTTTATTAGACTTTTTACTTAAAAACTATCATTTCCTGAAACGTTTGGAACAAATTGACGACTGGGCTAAAAGTAAGGAGCAACAGTGAAAACTGATTTACAAGGACATTTACTGTAAAAACAATTATTCTTGAAAATCATTTAAAGTGTAATTGAAGGGTTGTGAATCACAATGTCTGTAAGGGCTATTGTGTCTTAAGAATCCAAACATTTTGATTGATTTTCATATTGGTCCTATAATGGTTTCAAAAACTGAATATTCCAAGCTGTACAGAAACTGCAGAGAAGATTTGAGAAAATAAAGAGTGGGCTGAGTTTTTTTTTTGTTTTTTTTTTCTAGTTCATCAGAGAAAATCGCTAAAATAGGGTTTAACATCTAAAACCCTTCATTTACACTTTAAAACGTACCACACCTTAAAAGAAAGCTTAAAAATAATTAAGAACTGGCTTATAGCAACAGCTGATTTTTAAGGTCTAGTAGTAACCACATAAACCAACCAATCAATCTTTATTTAACCACAACATGCATGGTTTGAGTTTTGTTGCATATTGGTTCCTTTTTCTGTGCACTTTCAACTATTGAATGAAATATAGTCTATAAAAAAATGTATTTCCTCTCAAATTAAAAAAAAAAGAAATCAAAAGTCAGTTTAAAATCAACAAGACAGGAGGGCATTAATGTCACAGTTTAGTACAGGCTAATATTAGCAGATATTCAGTGTGTGAAATAAGAGGCATTAAGTGAGTGGTGGGAGGATGTGAGGGATTCTACAGAGGTATTATTTGATTATTGTTTTATTATCTCAGCTGTTATTTGCCAAAACACTGAATCCTGATCCACCTTTTTGCTTTCATACACATTCAGTGGGAGCTGAAGGATTTCATCATCACCATAGACACTATTCATAAACCAGAGTGATTCTCAATAGCAGGTGATAAAACCGGCTCCAAACAGCAGAATTATGTGTATGTGTGGGCCAATGCTGCCGATTAATATCCCCATTAAATCCCTCTACCAGTAGATTAACCTTGTTTAAAATAGCTACATGAATGCAGTGTTAGAGGCATTCACTGAGGATTTACATAATGCACAATCTTGAGTAGCAGTACTGTTAACTGGCCAACACTTTCTCATAATTAAACAAATAGGTTGATTACTGTGTGATTCCACTCTAGCATGTCGCCTTGTATCTGTAGGATGAAAATATTTCATGGTGCCATGATGAAGATTCAGTTTGGGTTAAAATGATCACTTGAAACTAGGGCTGACCCAAATAAATCAAAAGTTTGAAGCTTTAATCATTGCCATGGTAATTGATCACGAAGTCTGTGATTGATAGATTTAATTTTTTTTCCTTGGTCTTGGTTAGTTAGGTTTTTTTGAGGGGGTTACGCTTTTAGTTGCCATATCCTCGAATGATTGATTCTCAAAGTATAGTAATCTGGTCAGTATTAACATGGTCTTAAACTTACTACTTCCTTAAATTAGACAACTATTGTCAAATGGTGAAACATAATCGTAGTTATTGTTTTGATAAAAAAATCCCCCAAACTTGTGGCTGAAAACTGGACGCCAACAGTTTTCTGGATTGTTTGTCTTATTTATTTTTTTCCCATATGTATTTATTTATTTTATTTTAATTTCTATTACTTATTTATATTGGAGCAGGGGTTATTGTTTTTAATCATTTGGCTCTTATGTACAGCACTTTGTGGCAGCTGTGTTTGTTTTTGGCACTAGTGCTATTAGTGCTATACTAATAAAGTTGAGTTTGAATTTGGGCACTTTGAATGTTGGTTTACATGAACAAACCATTTTTTTACTTGCTGAATTGATTTTCTGGGCAGAAATGCCTCTTTCTGAAATGATCAAATCAACTTGTTCACCTTTGACTTTCTCCCAGCTCCACACCTCCATCACTCCATCCTTTCTCCAGAATGCAAGCTGGTTGGAAGTGATGTCCCATTCAGGGCCATCTATCAGCAGGGGAATTCTGCTCTCATCACTCCAACTGTCGGGTAGGAGAGGGGAGATGGAAGGTGGTAAAGGTACAACCAGCTCCAGATGTGGGTCTGCAAGTAAATCCTCCCCAGACTGTAGAGAATAAATCTGATGAGTGAAGCTGTAGAAAGTGTGTCTTCAGTCGTATCCCACAACCTCTTGGATCACTGAGATTATTGCTCTATCTTTCAGCAGTTCAGAGTTGGCACTGCAGCCTTCCAGCTGGCGGACTGCAACATTCTTCAGCAATGCTGCTTTAACAGCACAAACTTTTACATGTTTTTCATTGTCTGAATATAATTTTGCACAACTTTTATGTGTTGTTGGAGCCACAAATATACTCTAAAGTTATGATAGTGCTGAGCCACTATGGTTGTTTTATAGATGGGTTTCTGGCACCGTCAGGGACATTGTTTTGAATTCAATTGTGTCTGGATGCTACATTTGTGGCTTCATGCAACAATAATGTCATGATGAAGGAAAGCTTTGTTTTCTTTTACAACGTTCTACTTGTTTCTTCAGCTCTGGCCAACACCTCTATGAAAACAATAACAACAAAGATCTGGAAATGCAGTGAGACTGGGTCAAAGGGTTTTATGTTCAGACATGTCACAAAGAACAAAGGTGAAAAATGAGGTAATCACCCAAACTTTCCTGGTTACTTCTGTGAGGATTTTGGTGTCATTTCTCTGTATATGATAGGGCTGCAACTCATCTCATCTCATCTCATCTTCTATATCTGCTTATTCCTCATTAGGGTCACATGGTCTGCTGGAGCATATCCCAGCATGTTACGGCGAGAGGCAGGGATACACCCCAGATGGTCGCCAGCCAATCATGGAGCACACACACCATTCACTCACACACTCACACCTATGGGCAATTTAGAGTCTCCAATTAACCTCAGCATGTTTTTGGACTGTGGGAGGAAGCCGGAGTACCTGGTGAAAACCCACACAGACACGGGGAGAACATGCAAACTCCACACAGAAAGGTCCCAGAACCAGGACCAAGGAGGTCCTGAACCTGCAAACACTGCTAAGCCCTGCCACACCCTGTCGCCCTAGGGCTGCAACTAACAACCATAATGAGAGTTGTTTATCTATAGAATTTTAAAACTTGTTTGGTTCATTAAATGGTGACGACTTTTTCCCAGAACTGAAGATTCTTCCTTAAAATGTCACAACCCAAAGATCACCAGTTTCCTATAAAAGAAGACTAAAGAAACCAGAAAATAATCAGAGGAGAAGCTGGAACCAGAGAATTTGGACATTTTCTTCTTAAAATGACTCAAATTATTTAATCAATTTAGTTGGCAACTAAGTGATTAATCAATTTCTCATTGCAGCTCAGGTTGACTGGTGATCTATGGCTTGTGGACTATTGATCTGGACAAAAAAGACATTTTAGGTTGAATCGTCAGGTTTGGAAAACAGTGATCAACAGGTTACATCATTTTATGAACCAAAACAACTAATCAAATAATTTTACTACTCACTAAGCTAATCAACTATCAAAATAATCATATAGCGTATTTAATTTATAAAAGGCAAGTAAAAGAGTGCTTTACATTAAAAACATTAAAGAAACACATTGTAAAAGTTAATTGAGCCACAATTCATTCAAGGAAAATAAGGATAAAGTTAAAATAAGATAAGAATAGCTAGGAATAATAAGTACAAGAATACACATTGAAGAACTGTAGTGAGAAATGAATAGTCATTCATTCATCTTCTATCCCTGCTTATTCCTTATTAGGATCATGGGGGTCTGCTGGAGCCAATCCCATCACATTACAGGTGACAGGCAGGGACAGACCCGGTCACCAGCCTATCGTGGAGCACACACACCTATGTCTCCACTTAACATAACTGGTTGCTGTGAGGCAACAGCGTTAACCACTGCACCACTGTGTCGCCCCAAAATGAATAGTTTGGTTTAATAAAAAGGTTTATTCCCTTGCTTCCCTTAATCACTGTGGCCTATTTAGATTTTCGTTGATTCCTGTTAAACCCGCTTTCACAGGCCCTGTCTCTCTGCCAGGAGTTTTAATTACTACTGTATTGAATAAAAAAGATTTTAACAAATATATAATCGGAATTATTGCTATTTTTGCTACAAAAATTAAGACTGATTACATCTTCCACACACGCACACCTCATTCTTCTTAAAAAGGTACCTTTTTAAGAAGAATGAGGTGTGCGTGATTAGGTGAAAACCTGAAACCTGAACCAAGAACAATGGTAAAGACTGTGGAGAGCATGACAAGATGCATGAAAGCTGGGATTAAAAATAAGGGTTATTGCACCAAATATTGATTTCTGAACTCTTCTCAAGTGTGAACATTAGTATTATGTAGTTTTAAAATGAATTTGATCTTGTTTCTTTGCATTGTTTGATGTCTGAAAACATTGTATCTTTTTTGTCATTTTGACCATTTGTCATTTTCTGCAAATAAATGCTTTAAACTATAATATTCTTATTTGGAATTGGGGGGAAATGTTGTCAGTAATTTATAGACTCAATGTTCCTTTTGCCCAAACACATACCTATAAGTAGTAAAATCAGAAAAATTGATAATTTTGCAGTGGTTATTTTTTTCCAGAGCTGTATTAAGTTTTTTCCTAAACAATATGGGAAACACACACACCTTGCAACTTTAATGCTGAGGTTGTTGTGTAAAACAAAACTAAAATGAAGGTAAATTACCGTTAATACTTCTCAGATCGAGTATCCTGGCCCTCAAAGTACAGAGATTTCTGTGCTCACAACTTATGACGGAATGCGCAAATATCCTCATTTCGGCAGGATTTCCTTTGAGGGGGTTAGAACCAAAAAAGAACCTCCCACACAAAGTGAAAGTGAGTTTGGGTCGATCAGATCATCAAACCTCTGTGAGTCATGGTCTTGGTCAATGTGTGATGGTGTAAACAGCGTGACAGGAGGTGATGACGCCCTTTGGCACCATATGTATTTCTGTCTTCCTGAATCATAGAAATATTCTCAAATCGAGATTTGCTTTCTTTGTTTTGAGGTTTTTAACAGAGCGAACCAAACGTGAGTCATTCTGCCTCGATTTCACATAGCAGAGGACTTCATCATGTAAATCTTGCCTCTGTTGCACCACACCCTTCATCTGTCTGAAAGTCACACATTCACACGCAGAGTTGACCTCATCTCAACACATCAGGCCCAGAGAAACAATGCCTGACATGTCTCATAGAATAAATGACTATTTCTAGACATTTAGAAGACTGAAGAATCTATCATTTTACTGTAATTCTACATCATATATTTAATGTCCTGCTGCATGTTGAAGCAGAGTCAATCAATGAGTAGGTGAACGTTAAGCGATTTTTCAACCGAGTCATTGGACTCATTGATTAAGTTGTTTATGCCGTTATGGACATTTGCCAACGACACAACAATTTATGTTTTCATGCTTTTTTTGCATTAATGTTGTTTACAAGTACTAACTCAGTTTCCCTCGTAACACCTGATGGCTTGACTAATACCTGGAACAATCATTCTAATGCAATGTTAACGTTCCACACTATTCCAGTAAATAGGTCGGACCTTAAATTCAACCTAGCAGCAGGTCTGTCCTATTCTAGTTCTGAATTTGAGTGACATAAGTGAAGATTGTAACAACACGTTGCAATTTACACGTTACACGTTACATTCAATGTAAAGTATTACATTGAATCTTGATTTTAATGACACTTCATAGACATTAAATAAATTGGGTTAAATACCAAATAGCTGCACGCTTATTGTTTTCATCATTTCTTCTTCCACGTCTCATTCTTCTAAATTGTTGTTTTCTCCAAAGAAATAATGTTGTGTTTTCCTTCCCTGGATTTGGAACAGCTGATTCAACTTGAGCTGAACAATGCTGAATGGTTTTGACGCACACCTGCTGGCCAATCAGAAAGAATATTCACCCAGACTAAAAAAATGCTTGTTAACCAAATGTGTTTGGCTGCAGATCACTGTCTGCACCGGAGACATTAAACTGTAGGAGTGGAATTAACATTCGACTGCAGGTTTGGGTTTGTGGTGCCAGAAGTTGTCTGGTCAGCTGAAGCTGTTAATCAGCTTGTTTTTGCTGAGTCAGCACTGGGATGGGATCAGTATTTTGGGCTGTTTTTGACTTGTCATTCATTATGAGTCTCATATATCTCTGACAGCGAGGTGCTGGATTAACAGCTGATTACATGACATCCCTCTACTGCTCTGCACAGGTGCAGCCTGTGCTGCCAAATCTCCCAAATATGGCTTTTCTAATCCATTTACTATATATTTTCTTGTGGTATCTGCAATTCAAATGGATAATGCAAATTGTTTATTGAGGAATGCCTGTTTTTTCCCTAGAATTATTCATCTTCAGAGGAAATTCTGCTGAAAAAGCAGGAAATCTGAATCATTGATTATGTACTGTTTGAAACCTGAAAGTTTCGACCAAACCAGACTTTTGTTACTTTTATTTTCAAAGAGTCAAAACTTAACCTGATTCATTCCAACTTCTGAAAAACACAAGGTTGCTCACTTAACAGTCACCAGCTTTTCGAAAACTTGCCAGCAAGATCCCTGTTGTAACTAGCACCAAAAATGAGCTATATTCAGATTGATGAATCCATATTTACAGGTTTTTGGTGAGAGTAACTTGAAAGTAATGCAATAATGCCTTACATTTTAAATGCACTCATATTGTAATGTAACAAATTACTGAAATCACAGTAACAGGTAATAAATAATGCATTACAGTTTTGAAGAAACTTGCCCAACACTGCTTGTTGGACAAAACACACAAGAATCATAAACCTTTCTGCAAAAATCCAACAGAAAATTCCCAAAGGCCTTTTGTGGAGGGAACAGGGATGAGTTTAACTTCCAAAAAATACGTCATTGCTGCAGCTTTCTCTTATTTAAAACGCAATTGTGTGGACTAACTGATCTTTAGTCCACACACACACACACCTGTGAGACAGTAACCCGAGCTGCTGCTGCAGCGTTTGACTGCAGCAGCTGACACTCTGAACACTGTGGAGATGACAGAACTGTGAATGGAACTCGAGCTGTGTCAAATTCCACTGAGTCACCATTAAGCGGCATTCCTCCCTCTCTCACCTCCCAACATCTGGACGCCTTTAACATTCCTGGCTGATCACACACACACACACACACACACACACACACACACACACACACACAAACACACACTCAGGCAAAAGCACTGTTAAATCCGGAGCTATGCAGATACTGTATATGTTACAATTTAGTCTCAATCATTGCTGTTAAAAGACATTCTCACACCCTTGAACTCCTGATAAAACACACACACACACACACAATGTAGTTTCATGCATGGTGTATTTGGGAATTCACACTGTCTGAGTTCAAATGAAAGCAGCCGTTTCCCTACAGATTCCCTCCAAACACACACATCACTGCACAAATTCCACATCAGTCCTGATAAAATCCTTCTCAATGATTATCTAATGATTTAACAGAACTCTGGCCTGGATTTAGACATTAATTCTCTCCAACATCTGCTGAGGGAAGCATAAAACAAAACTTTGATCTCTGTATTGAATATTTAGTATTTTAATTAATATTTAATATAGAGAGAGTTACTTCAGAACAATGGCTTTAACATGAAGTGTCAACTGTTTCTTTCGACCTGTAAAACAGCTGATTACTGATTGTGATAAGACTTGATCGTGGGAAGATAAACAAAAACAAGCTGAAGACATTGGCAGATGTCATAGAGCTGGTGATAATTCTTTCATGACATGTCTTTTGATCCATTATTAATATTAATAAGTGCATTAAATGTAAAAAAAAAAAAAAAAGAAAATACATTTATGAGTCCTGTTCCTGTGTCAAAATCCCTGAAACTTCTCTACTTGTAAACATTTTTAATGTGTTTGATTTGTCATATTGATATTGTTTTATTGCCCAGGCCGAGTCTGAACACCAAAGTACAGAGTAAATAAATGTTCTCATATCCCTCATGTTGTGTTCCTGGTCAAATCTGATCTTTTGAAAAATTTTGTCTCTAAAAAATGTGGTTAATTTGATCAAATTCACCTAAGATTCTTTGTCAACAAAGATGATTTCAGCACACAAAATAAATTGTGTTAATTTACATACAATTTTGTGTGTTTTCTTCAACTTTTGTACTCTGTCACTTTTGACTGGTGTTCCCAGTCAAAAGTGATCGATCATTAGAGATGAATGGGACAGACCAGAATTCATGTAAGAAATTTAACTCAGGTACAGCTATATTTGTTAAATGGACATACACACACACACACACACACACACACACCAGATTTTAAATGGTTTCAGAACAAATGTCCTTCGTAACTTTGTCAAAATCATCCAGAAGTTGTGTTTTTCAGAACTCAAATTCAATATGTATAAGTACAGATCAATGAGACATACAGGCCATAAATAACAAATAGAAGTTCAAAATTTATATATTCACAAAAAAGTCATATTGATTAAAAGAAAAATCTAACACAGCAAGAGGTGAAATATATGTATTATTACAGTTTTTATGACAAATCTTAAACTGTCCCATTTGACTGGGAACACCAGAGCCATTAACATGAAATGAACACAACATGGGGGTTAAAAACAGACTTTCTACTGTCATTTGTGTTTTGAATGTACTGAAGCAGTGGACAGAAACTACAGGAGCCTGCAGGTGCTCTGATGGGGACCCTCGACCCTCAGTTGACCCCGGTTTGAAGCTGTTAGTCAGGGAGTTGTTCTAGGCACATACCTCCCCCTCTGTTTACCTGAACCTGAACCTCATTCACAAACTGGTTGGACCACTACCAGTGTGTGTTTGTATGTGTGTGTGTGTGTGAGAGAGAGAGAGAGAGAGAGAGAGAGAACAGTAGCTGTAGCCTGGAGGTGTCAGCTGCACAGCCTTTGAACTGGCGGCTTTAATAAATCACCAGGAGCTGACGTCTCTTCTTCACCTCGTCAGGCAGCCCCAACCTATTTTCCATCGAACCCATCCCATTCATATTTCCTCTCACATGACTGTTAGGCTGAAAACATCTTCATACTAAGAGCCCAAAAATGTAAAACTCACAAGTTTGATGGTGCATGACAAAACTGCTGCAAACATTTCTGTCAGTTCTGACAGAAAACATTTCCCTGGCTAAGGCAGCAGGAACATGATGATGATGCTGTGGTGAAGCCGACAGTTTATCCACATGATCTGAATCATTTCATGCGCAGGTAAAAGTGGGCAGAGCCACATTCTGCTAATACTGTAATTCTCCTAGAAAGCACAGCAGGGCCCTGTAGATTCAGATCAAAAAGTAAAAAAACCTACTAAAATCACACATCATTGTCTTTTGTAACAAAACCAGCCCAAACTTGCAATTTTATAACACTCTATTGCATGAAATAATACTTCGACATGGTAAAAATGTTTTGAATGTTTTTTGTACTTACCTAAATAATAGAATAAATAAAAGAAAAAAACAATCTGAATAAAAGAAAACCTTTGGTTGTGAGACAATAATGCTCACATGTCAAATGTCCAGGAGCAAACAGGATGTCCTGGTCATGTGGCCTCATACATTGTATGTCCTTCATTAAATAAAAGCCCCCTTTTCACACCTAACTGTAAAAACCTAGATTTTATATCATAGTTTTTTTTTAGAAAAATCAAGATAAAGTAATTGTTGCCATATGGCAACACTATGTAATAGAGGGATAATTCTGGATTCACAGCAGAATAAAGTAAAAACAGGAAGATGTAGCATATTAGAACTAGCGCTGAAACGATTAATCAATTTATTGCCAACTATTCCATATCAATATTATATTAAACAATATATGTCATGTTGAGCTGCAATGATTAGTCAAATATATCAGTTACCAAATATTAGAAAATGTCCAAATTCTGTAGTTCCAGCTTCTTAAATCTAATTTATTTCTGCTTTCTTTTGTCTTTTATCATAATAAACTGATGTTGTTTGGGCTGTGGACTGTTGGTCTGGATAGTTTTAGGTTGAATCTTCACCTTTGGGAAACAGTGATTGACATTTTACACCATTTAATGAACCAATCAACTAATCATTTAATTGTTTCAATAATCAATAGACTGATTGACTGCAGTTGTTAATTGCAGAACCTAATTAGAACTGCATATGAAGACTGGAAGCTGAGTTTGTCATTGTGTCTCTGTCTTGAACAGATTGTTCCTGCAGTACAGTTCATGTTGAAGTCCTTCATGTTTGTTATAATGTCTTTGTGTTGCCGCCATTTTCTAAAAGCTTTGTTCCTCGCCTCTGTTTTGAATTAGTTTTGGTTTAGTGAAGCCTTTTCTCCTTCTATCAAAGGGAAACCTCAACATTGTAAATGTGATATTAAATTCCTTTGAGCTGACTCTGTGATGACAGGTGTTACCATGGCTGTACAGTCAGGCTGTAACTGTGCAAACACTAAATAAAGTTAGAATCCAGCTTTTTAACAGCCAGCCTGAGACTAAAACAAACTTTGTGACTTTGCTAAATCTATGTCCAGGAAATGTCACTCTAGCCATTTCTATTTCAGACCCCCCTGCCTCAAACACAAGCGCCTGCACTGTAATCTCGTGTGTATTATTAGTTCCTCCATGTGTTTCCTTTTATACCTCCATAAACATTTGTAGAAGACCGCCAAACACAAGTTTACTGCTTATGGCTGCACATGAAAAAAAGAAGCAAAATCTACCAAACACCCTTTTATATAACCACCGCACACACACAGGCTCTTGATGAGTGTGTGTGTGTTTCCATCTAAATATGGAATTTTCAGTAGACATTTGAGACCCAGAACAGTAGCAGAAAATAAAATAGTGTGTGATTGTTTGTGTTATAAAGTGTCTGTGGAGACCCGGAGAGTCTAAATATCACAAATACGTTTTTACACTTGGCTGCAGTGGAAAAGCATCAATAAAGAGAAAATGTAAACACACTTCACAAATAAATCATGAAGCACATGAAGCCTGGAAAAAAAAAGCTGCAAACATCTGGGCAGTTACATGAGGAAACTCACACAAACGCATATTTGTCATATATTTAATGAAGTCATGTTCTTCTGCGATGGTTTTGATTATTTCCCTCTACAGTTTATTCATAATGTTTGATGTCAAACTCTAATTATATAATAATAAATGATGCTGAAGTCAAATGTGGTATTCATTAGGTAATAATACCTGAAAATGAAGGTAAAAACATGACTCACCTAGTAAATTAATGACATTTCCACAGCATTAGTTCCATCAGTACAGAATCATCTTATAGTAAATAAAACCAAATTAATTCCAATCGTATCTGCTGTTTGATTATTGTTACAGTTAAAGGCCCAGTCTGTAACTTTTTAGGATTAAAATGTCTAAAAAGTGATGAAATCAAATTAAATAAAAAAAAATATTGAGTTTTGTACTTTTTCCGGATGTTTGCAGCAATTTGCAAAACATATTTTATTTTCATTTATTCCTGTGTGCAGGAATTAATCACCAATTCAATTTTTAAGCAGTTCATCTTTACAGTTGATTTATTTATTTATTTTACATATTTCCTTGATTTTTAAAGCCATCTTTAATGGGATGAAATGATTTTGTTCATCGGACCATTGGGGTTGTTTTGATTTAGACCTCTAGAAGCAGAAACTTTCATATTGTGCATTCAAGCTTCAACATAAGTCATTATGGAGGATTGTAGATCACCCTCTGTGTATTTTTTCTAATGGATAATTATATATTTACAATTATGCAATATATTCACAAATGTACATCCTATTGCAAGCAAAATAGCATTTACAAATCAGAAATGTGTATTTGTGGATAATTGTAGATCACCCTCTGCATTTACAGGTACTTATGGGACAAATCTAACTCCATACAAATGTCCTGTGAGTGTTTCTCACTCATTTCACAAGAAAGAAAAGTGATTACAGACTTTTCTTGTGAAGAATCTGTGCAGGAAGTGTTGAGTTTCATTAAAGCAAAAAGAAGAAGTGTTTGTAATTTACTGAGAAAAAGGGACAGAATACTAAATAAGAGTATCGGTATCAGTAATTAGTATCAGTACCAGTATCGATGAAACCCTAGGAACTGGGACCTCTCCTAGGAACTGTGTGAAAATGTGAAACGAAAGGAGCTTTTTTAGAATTCAGAGTTTACATTTGTTTCATGTCTTTATTATTAATCAGTTATTGACCAAAGGCTGATTAATGATTTTTTTAATATTTTAAAATTGAGGCCTTAAATATGTTAGAAAGAAAACTTACTCTGATGCAACCACAAATAGTTCACAACTGCTGCTGAGCAGCTGTACGGTGAGTTAATATATCTCATGTTTCTAGTTCGTTCCAGATAAACATTTGAGGAAGTGTGCATGAAGCAGTAATGGCCCTGATGTCACTCAGAGAAAGTCAAACTGAATCAGATGTCACAGCCCTTGCGAGCTTCGTTTTGATTGACAGATGCAGAAACAGCAATGAGCGTTTAGCGCCGAGGATGGAGACTAAATAAAGAACGAACACGGATCTCAGAATTACCACTTGTGAACCGCAGACACCGAATCTTAAAAAGGACTTGGCCGTGGACCCCGTCTACTGTCTGCGAGCGAACATGCAATTCACCCGGCGGCTGAGCTGCGTCGCTGGCGTGGCAGACTGCGTCTGGATCGGGCAGCGAGGGGTTAAGGTGGCGGCGGCGGCTGGTGTGTTCACAGCAGGAAGGCAGCGGCCGGGTCTGGGCCGGCCTCCAAACAGATGTTGGTTTGTTTCAGGGCTGTGGTTAAATAGTTGGACGACGTTCCAGCACACAGGGGAGGGAGGGTGGAGGGGAGGGAGGGGGATTAGAGCTGAGAGGATCACAGCTGCACAGACAGGAAGAGAGCAGGAGGAGGGAGAGACACACAGAGACAGGGACACAGAAAGAGACAGAGATACATGGAGAGACACAGAGACACATAGAGACAGAGACACAGAAAGGCACAGAGAGACAGACAGAGAAAGTCAGAGAGACATAGGCATGAATCCCAGGGGGACACAGGGGATATGAGCACCCCCTTCCACAAAGTTGTCCCCCAGAAAAGTCTTTGTAAACGCAACTAAATCATTTTGACTGTTTAAGAAATGTTAAATAAATAAACAAGCACTGCTGAATGTAAATCAATGCATTTCCTAATTGTTTTGTTGTGTAATTATGACCACTACAAATATCGTGCTTATGATCAGGACTATGTCTATTATTCATACAAGTGGTCTGATATTCCTAAATAACCATTTTTGTTGTTGTTGTTTTACCAATCAGAATGGAGTATTCTGTGTAATAATAAACAGCCTGGATCCTGTTCACCATTTCACCATCCGACTGCTGTCTGTCTGATGGATATGGCTGTTAGTTGTCAAGAAATAGTTCAGTTTCATTTTTAGGTTTCCATTGAAAGCAGGGCGGCACAATATGAACAAAATATCATATCCTGATATTTTTAGGATGATTTGACGATGATGTTTCACTAAATACCAAAAATCCAAAAGGAGACGTAGTGTTAGATACACCAAGCAACTCGGAGGCAGTCAAAAAGAATCCAAGGCTTGTAGAGGAAACAAATAACTTAATTTAACTCAACCTAATATCAGGTTGGGTTAAACTATTCAGATGATTAACTGGTTAGTTGTTTGGTTCATAAAATGATATAAAATGTTGAGTACTGCTCTAGTTGCGATCATACTTCCCAAAAAAATGTCTTTTTTACACAAACCAACATTCCACAACCCAAAGATCATCAGTTTACTATCACAGAAGACTAAAGAAACCAGAAAATAATCAGATTTGAAAAGCTGGAACCAGAGAATTTCTCTCTTAAAATGACTCAAATCAATTGATAATCAGAATGGATGCTGGTTAATTTAAAATATGGCATTAAACTGAAACTGATTCACTTAAATTTGTTCTTGAGTACTTGAATAAATGTACTTGATTACATTCTATCACTGTCTACCAGTATCAGCAGTTTAATTAGATTGGCCTCTGGTCTCAGGCTTTACTAAACTCTGACTCTAATTGTTGGGATGTAAATGTAATTATTTATCCTCCATTTCTTAACCGTATTAAATTCAAGTTGAAATTTAAACTGTATATTATGCAAAGCAGAGGTGAAGTCTGAAGTTGAATGGAGAGACAGAAGAAAAAAATAGGAAAAAGAGAAAACAAGTGGGTGTTGGGAGGAGACTGGACACAGAGATGGGACAAAGAAAGGGTAATATATATGTGTGTGTGTGTGTGTGTGTGTGTGTGTGTGTGTGTGTGTGTGTGTGTGTGTGTGTGTGTGTGTGTGTGTGTGTGTGTGTGTGTATAATCTTTATTCTTTTTGTAGAAAAAAAAAGAACACGTGCCTCCAGGGAGCAGAGAGCGAGGACAGGAAAACTTCTCTAGTTTTTTGCATAAATAGCACTTTGAAGTCAGGAATGGATAGATGGGGTGGTAGGAGGGGAGGAAGGAGGAGAAGAAGAAGAAGTAGAAGAAGGGGAAGAAAGAGTGGCTGTGGATATGAAAGAAGCGCCGTGTCAAAACTTTTTCAAGTGCAGCGCTAGTTAAATATGCCTCCTCGGCCCTCGGGGCCCCGGCTGTACTTGCATGCTTAGTGTTTCACCTCTTCCCTCTCCTCACCTTCCTGCTGCAGCCGCCTCCATTAAAGCTGCAGATACCAGCTTAGCCCTTAGCTTTAGCTCACACACGGGCCTTGATCTCTTTAGACAGCGAGCATGAGAGCTGCATTTTGAAGTGGATTAGTCCCTATAGTATCTCTCAAACTCTTTTTAAGTCCACAGTGTCCAAGGTTAAAGCCAATTAGCTCACAGGTCTGGCTCCTTCTGGATCCGAGGGTAGCTGGTGGTTGACATGTGAGCTTGGAGATGGATAAACTTAAATGCAGTGGAAGTGAGAAGAGTGCTAACACATTTCAGCGAATCAGAGCTGCTGTGAGCTGAAAGTGAAATATCTCTTTGACTATAGAGTCAGCAAAAGTTACAGAAATTATTTGATGAGGACATAAACTTTCCTGTGTAAGATCCTGTAAGTTCCAATGAGGACAGAACTGTTTGTTAATCTTCTATTGCGATCTATAGTGTTTCCATAGGGGGCTTTTAAAGGGGGCTTTTATTTATGAAGGACATGCAATTCATGGGGTCACATGACCAGGATATCCTGTTTACCAGTCCCTTTTGCTCATGGATATTTGATATTGACTTTTGTATTTTACATTTAATTTAATTTTGATGTTATAAGTATTTTTCTAATATGCTTAAGTCGATTTTTTGCCATATGGCGGCAATATGCATATATGGAAAATTCCTAGTGTATAGATTGTAGTGTATAGAGTCCCATTAACATGAAACTATCTTGATGTTGTTTACAATTTTTTCTTTTCTGCACCATTTTATCATCGTCAGATCTCAACTGGTCAACACAGCTTCTGTGTGACAACATTCCTTTGGCATAATGGCGTGCAATACATACAACTATTTGTACATCCACAGTTTATGTACAAGTTTGTGTGTGTGTGTGTGTGTGTGTGTGTGTGTGTGTGTGTGTGTGTGTGTGTGTGTGTGTGCGTATGTGTCGGAGAAATAGACAGGACGAGCCTGTCTGACAGCTGCAGACATGATGATGATGGTATGAGTGGGTAAGTTGTTTAATGACAGGATAGGGGTGTTTGAAAGTGGTTTGTAGGAGTGCGTGTGTGTGTGTGTGTGTGTGTGTGTGTGTGTGTGTGTGTGTGTGTGTGTGTGTGTGTAAACCCCTATCCAGCTGCACAGTCTGTGGTACACCTGGGTCTGCTGTCTAAACAGCCCTGTGCTGCTTTGCATGGCTGCACCTGCGAACATGAAGTAGTATTTGTACATCTGTGTAGAGACAGAGTGATACACATTCATACACTGTTCTTTTATCTTGTTTCACAGTTTTTATTATAACATTTACCCAAAAATCCATTTAAAAAGTGGTCATTGTTTCCTTCCTCATCACTGAAATACTGGACTTCATATCATTTAAATGGTAACTGACTCAGGAGGAGCAGGCAGCAAATGTTTGTTTGATTATAACAAACAGAGAAAAGCATGTGTTTATATTCATATATGAAGAGATGGTCTTCAAACAATAAGCTACATGATCATATCAATTTTTCAATCTTGCGATCAAAATCATTCAAAATGTCCATTTTGTTTGACCGTCACAGTGACTGAATGTTTCTCACTTGAAGCTGATATATATATATATATATATATTTAAAGTGCGGATGGAGAATCATGTGATTCTACCGACCGCAGCTGTGCAGATGTGACCAGATGTGGTGCTCAGTTTATCAGTCTATTCAACTTAACCTTTCCGAGTCACTGATCAGTGCAAGTTGCAGCATAAAGTGCGACTTTACAGACAAGTTCTAACCTGAAACTGAATTCCAGATGGTTGTTTTATGTTGATAGATGTAAAAGCAGAGGTTGGATGGTTTTTCTTTGATATAAAAGTTATTTTCATTGCAGACATTTAAGAATTTTAATTATCTTTATAGTGATGAATACAGAATGCAAAGTTATGAACATTTGAAAGCCTTGCTACAAGTGTAAAAACAAATACAAAACACACTGTGTATGTCTTATACATGATGCCTTCCAAGGTTATTGTTCTCATTTTATGTTCAGATTATCTCATTCACTCTTGTGCCCAATTACCATTACAGTTTGCAGCTGGAAGGGCCCAATTTCCTCACATTTCTTGGATATCTTATATCTTGGCATTCGTAAGCATGTACATGTCCATGATCCACATAAAACTCCAAAGAGCTGAACCTGAACCCCCAGCTTAATGTTACAGTTTCATGGAAAGCATCTGGGCATATGTATAAAGCCTGAGGGGCTGCAGCATCCCGGTCTTTGGGAGTCAGATCCAGATTGTTGGACGCGTCTGCAGAACCACAGGTGTCTTTTGGCAAAGACTCGCCACAACTGCTGCATCAGGAACTGGACATGAAACGGCAGCGATGAACTTTGCTCCCTTTACGCCTGTTCTTGTTTGGTGCGGATATGGTCTGTGACGAACTGAGCCAAAAGCTGTAACACTCATAAAACAACCTTCCAGGCCAGACGTTGAGTCAGCCTTCAAAACAATAGTGTTTAAACCGCCAACTGTTTCCTCACCGTGTTGCGAAAGCAGCGGAGTGTGGTCCCTTGTGCAAACTACCTTGCCGGCCCGGGTGAGATAACCTGCACCTAATGTTTAATATTTGTAAGTAACCTGCCTGAAGTAGCAGCAGGGCGGGGTTCACCACATCCGCTTAGTGTCGGGGTGTTTACTCAATACTCACACACACACATCCACTGTACTGACCTTCCTGTTCTGATACTCACTGTCCCAGGTGTTAAACTTCTGGCATACTGTAAAAAACATTGATGTTTTCTGGCTGAGGTCAACTGCTCCATCATTTCTCGAGAGAAAGTGGTTGCTGGAGAACCAGGGGGGCGGAGCTAAACCAGAGTCACAGCCCCCCAAACAAATGAAATCACTAGAAAATCGAGAAAGTAATCCTTTTTTAATGTTTAATGGTTAAACAAAACCTTTATTTATGTTTTGTTTTTTTTGTTTTTTTAGAATTTTTCACATACAAAACAAGCTTAAAAATCAATATCCATTTCATGTTTTCTACAAAATTTACAATAAATGAAGTGTTCATAAATAATTAACAGTTCCCCTTCCTCTGAGTTTGGAAGATTGCATTACACAATTATTATTTAAAGTGGATAGCCAGGGTTCAAATCCAAGTGTACCTTTTGTATCTTCTGTTTACCATCTACAGGTGCTGGTCATATAATTATATTATCATGAGAAATTTGGTTTACTTTAGTAATTCCATTCCAAAAGTGAAACTTATATATTATATTAAATTATTAAACACAGACTGATATATTTCAAATATTAAATTATTTTAAATCAGATGATTATAACCGATAATTATTGAAAATCCCAAATTCAGTATCTCAGAAAATCATAATATTACTTAAGACCGATTTACAAAAAAAAAAAAAAAAAAAAAAAAGATTTCTAGAAATGAAAAGTATGAGCATATGCAGCACTCAATTCTTAGTTGGGGCTCCTTTTGTCTGAATTACTGCAGATTACTGCAAATGCTGTGTAGCATGGAGTCGAACAGTCTTTGGTACTGCTCAGGTGTTATAGAACCCAGGTTGGTCTGATAGTGGCCTTCAGCTCTTCTGCATTGCTGGGTCTGGTGTATCACATCTTCCTCTTCACAATAGCCTATAGATTTACACTATGGGGTCAGGCAAGTTTTCTGGCCAATTAAGAACAGGGATAGCATGGTCCTTAAACCAGGTGCTGGTAGCTTTGGCACTGTGTGCAGGTACCAAGTCCTGTTAGAAAATGAAATCTGCATCTCCATAAACTTGATCAGCAGTTCATGGAGATGCAGCAGGAAGCATGAAGTGCTTTAAAACTTCATAGCAGACGACTGTATTGACCTTTGACTTAAGAAAACACAATGGACAATTCTGGACTCTGTGGCTCTCCTCTCTTCCTCCAGACTCTGGGGCTTTGATTTCTAAAGGACATGCAACATTTACTTTATTCAGAGAACATACCTTTGGACTACTTAGCAGTGTTCAGTCTTTTTTGTCTTTATCCCAGGTGAGACATTTCTGATGCTATCTCTTATTCAAGAGTGGCTTGATACAAGGAATGTGACATCTGAAACCCATGTCTTGCATATGTCTCTTCATGGTGGTTCTTGTAGCACCAGAGTCCTGCTGCAGTCCACTCTTTGTGATTCTGTCCTACATTTTTTTAATTGGGTTTTGTTTCACAACTCTCTCCAGGGTGTGGTTATCCCTATTGCTTGTCCACATTTTTCTACCGCATATTTTCTTTCCCTTCACCTCTCTATTAATGTGTTGGATTCAGAGCTCTGTGAACAGCCAGCCTATTTAACAATGACCTTTTGTGTCTTACCGCCCTGTGTCAATGGTTGTCATTTGGACAACTGTCAGGTCAGCAGTCTTCCAAGGATAGTGGAGCCTACAGAACTAGACTGAGAGACCATGTAAAGGCCTTTTGGCATGAGATACCCAATTTGAGGTTTATATTAGCTGCTATCATCAATATTAAAAGAAATAAACACTTGAAATATTTCAGTTGGTGTTAAATGAATGTATAGATTTTACAAGTATAACTTTATAACTTTACAGAAATAAATCAACTTTTTCATGAAATTCTAATTATATGTCCAGCACCTGTATAAACACACCAGGACGGATGGGTGAAGAGATTTCACAGACAAATAAGCCTTAGAAAATGTATCCAAAAAGAATAAGCATCAACAATTAAATTAAAAAATTAAAACAATTAATGCCCCTGTCCCCTCCCCTATGGATCTACAACAATGTTCTCACAGGTTATGATCTTTCCTGCCACATGCCATCACACTGTACAATAACAACTGTGGTCATTACTTACAATCACTCCACAGTTTACACATTACACACGAACAAATCTCCATTTCACTCTCCACCAGTCTGTCTCTGCTCTGGGGTCTTACCAAGAACCAAACCATCTCAACAATATTACTTTGTGAATAAGAAAGTTATTTTGTAATCTTCTATCTCATGGCATTGACTAGCTGTATGGATTGTGAGGATATTTAGATAGATTTACAGGTTAAGATGATTGCTAAATGGTCTGTAGGTGTGAAGGGGAGTGTGAATGGTTCTCTGTGTGTATATTCTCATTGCTCTGTGATTGATTGGTGACTAGTCCAAGGTAACCCTGATTCTCCCCCTTATTAGTCTTCTGAATGTACTCCAGCTCCCCCATAGTCCAAGTGAGGATAAGTGATATTGAAGATGAACGAATGACAAAAGGGCGAGGTTAATTGGCAAGTCTAAATTGCCCGTAGGTGTTAGTGAATGGTGTGTGTGCCCCACGATTGGCTGGCGACCACCGAGTGACTCATAGTGCTACGTTGAAATCAGAAATTTCAGATCTTCAAGTATGGTGTAAGCACATACCGTATTTTCCGGACTATAAGTCGCTCCGGAGTACAAGTCGCACCAGCCATAAAATGCATAATAAAGAAGGAAAAAACATATATAAGTCGCACTGGAGTATAAGTCGCATTTTTTTGGGAAATTTATGTTGTGAAGCAGAGATAATTAGGGGGCAATTGATTGTTTATCCAGTGGGTGTCGCTGTGTGATCATTGTAGCAAGAAGGTTTACTGAAGAAGAGTGAAGTTTCGGCACATGTGCGAATTGTCGTTCTCCCCGGGACTGGAAGGAATGTATTGATGTTGTCTATCGATAAAAAGTGAAACTCAACATCTGCGTTTGTGGTCCTTTGTTTTGACAAGTTACCACAATTTATTTAATAAAATCCAACACCAAGAACAGACAGATTTAACATTTAAATGACAAACAATTTAAAACAAAAATACAGGCAACAACAGGATGAACGGTATCTTTACATTACATAACACAACAGAGAACGTGCCTGGTATGTTAACAAAACATATTAAGAGTTATTCCGATAACTATAGCATCAATAACATGCTAAGAAGTTCACCAAAACCATCCGTGTCACTCCAAATACCCGCTAACTAAAACCCAATGAAATCTTCATCCTCGGGTTCACTTTTCATCAACTCCTCTAACTCCAGAGGTAGAAGATGCGACGCTTCCTCTTCTACGTCGATGATGTCAGACGTCATATTTTACTATTTGCAGCTTGTAATCTTCAGAATATAATTTTCTTTTCGGTGCTGTTTTTGTTCAGCCCTTCTCAGTTGTTTTTAAAATTATCAACACAAGCCTAGAGCGCTCTCTTGCGGTTTAGTGTGAAAATAACATGTGAAATGATATACCAGTAATAATGTGTTAATAATTTCGGTTCCGGTTCTGGTGCTATATTTCTGGAGTATAAGTCGCATCCCCGGACAAACGTGACTTATAGTCTGGAAAATACGGTAATCTGGTGTCATTTTTTCATTCCTGTAGCACAGTTGCTCCTCTGTACTGTCTAAAACAGCGTCCACTAAACAGCCTTGGAAGTTAGAACAGCTTTAGCAGTGCAGGATTTCCATGCATCTTTAGCAAATGGAAGTTTGTCACTGAAAGCAGTTTTTTCACTCCCAATCATATGGCTTAGCCATATCCTACATTCCCTGAAGGCAAGATGAGGTCTGTAGCCTTTTAATTAAGCTGTTTGTCATGATTCCACACCCTTTCAGTTGAGGCCATGTCCCCCACGCAAGAAAGAGCAGGGTCAGAAGTCTGAAACTGATACAGCAAGATCTGAAACTGAAAAAGCAAGATCTGAAACCATAAAAAAATCACTGAAACTCATAAGTTCAGTCTGATCACTTATATTATAATACAAATTAACTAATTATGAATTGTAGAGGGAGATTCTACTAGTTCTAGTTCATTTTACAGGTGTGGTCAATAAGTGGGTATTAGGGGTGGAACGGTTTCGAACCGAAACCGTATGGTACACACAGGTATTGAACCGTGACAAGCGAACCGAATGGTTTCTGGGTTTTTTTTGTTTTTTTGTATGAACAGTGCCACATGCGCATTGTACCGTAAGTCAATGGACTACAGGGCGCACCTGATTAAAAGCAGCATGCTCAAATTTAAGAAAGAAAATCAATTTAGTAATTGTACAAGCCAGATTTTAAGCAGCAGGTTCCTTCAAATACATGTCCATTTCTTAGATTTAAAAACACTGTGTTGTTCTTCTTAAGCTTTGTTCAGATATTTACCCAGAAATATATTACAGGTGAGATTTTTAAACACTTTATTTAATCTGCTTAGTAACATAAACAAATGAATTACATACCTACAAAGAAAGACAGAGAAAGCGACACAGATATATAGCGAGAGTTAGAGAGAGATAGACAGAGAGAGAGAGAGAGAGAGACGGGTAGAGTAGACAAGTAGAGACAGAGACAGGTAGAGAAACTAGCTAGCTAAACGCTAAAACTAACTAACTAACCATCCCGAGATGCACCATTATCCTGAGTTTGGTAAAGGAGCTGCGAGCGGAGCTGATGCTTCTCAAGGCGTCAGAGCTCAGGAAGCCGCAGCAGCTGCAACGTCGCGTAGGAGGCAGCGCCATAAAAACACTCACTGCAGATAAAATAAAACGCTGGTCACATGTGACAAATGGCAGAAATCAGTGTGTGGGAAGGTCACAGCGAGGGTGGAGCTTCTGCTGCACCTGGTCATCGTAGGAATGTTGCTGCAGGTGGAGCTGTCCACGGTGCCGCCGCAACACACGATTATTTGATATATTTTATTCCCTTCAAAGTTTATTGTTAGCTTCTGTTATTTTTGAAACGTATATATATTTATTCCTGTTCATGTTTTCTTTTTCTTTTCACTGAATGATTTTTGTTTGAATGAATGTGCAATTAGGCCCCACCTACTAATAAAAAACCTTTACTCCATTTGATCTTTATAATAATCTCTTGGTTGATGTTTTGAATAAGCTGCACCGTAGTATAAGATGCAGTGTTTAAAGTGTAGCAAAAAAGTAGCAGCGTATAGTCCGGAATTTACGGTGTACGTGCCTCTGGCATGGCCTCATGCAACCACGTGTTTCCCTTACACCCGAAACAAGGTGAGCGTGTGTCGTATTCTAAAAGAAACAAATAAGAACCGAACCGAAAACCGTGATCCTAAAACCGCAATACGAACTGAACCGTGATTTTTGTGAATCGTGCCACCCCTAGTGGGTATAGAAGATGAATGACTGAAAACTATAAATGAACATAGTTGTTGTCCCTGCGTTCTGGATAAATTCAATCTCCATTCTCCTTTTAGCTCTGATTTGGTTTCTACCAAGTCCTAATAAAACAGATCTGAGCAGCTTTGTCAGATCTTTACTGCTGAAAACTGCTGCTAATGTGAGGATGAGTAAACCAGGTTTCCTTCTGGCAGATTCAGAGAGTGGAGGTTTAAAAACAGCAGGTTCAGCCCGTCCTGCAGTGAGCAGCACTGTCAGGGCAGTTTCTTCCCTCTGAGGCGGGCTGAGTTAAAAGCGAATGGCACCTGCTGCCAGGTTTGCGTTCCAGCTGCTGTTTGTTACTCTGAGCACCTTGTTTCACAAACAGGCTGCAAGAGAAGAAAGAATACATACAATACATGGATCAGAGCAGCAGGCCCAGACTAGACTTCATTCAGTCTGCAGCAGCTTATATAAACAGAGCAGTTTACTGTGTCTACTCACACGTGGACTTCACCAGCACAACACCTAACTCTGAGGAATATAATCACATTTTCTATTCACATTGCATAGCTGTATGAATATGTGCGTGTTAATCCTCTATTGCATAATGCTGCCAGATGGTAACAATTACTTTATCTTCATTTTTTTCAAAAAGCTGTGACATAAAGTCTTTTTTACAGTTAGGCATGAAAATGGGGCTTTTATTTTTAAAGGACATATAATGTATGAGGTCACATGCCAAGGATATCCTGTTTGCTCATGGATATTTGACATGTGAGCATCACTGTCTCACAACCAAAGTTGTCTTTTATTCTGAATTTTGGAAAATTTTCACCAAATAAAAAATGAACTCACTGTCAAGGGTAATAAACTGTATTTCATTTTTATTTTTTTTATTTTTACTTTTTATTCAGTTTTGAGATGTCTTTGTTTTTGCTTTTTTAATATGCTAAAAAAAGATTTGAGCCATATGGCAACAATATGCAAATATGGAAAACTCTGCAAACAACCCAATGGAGTCCCATTAACTTACACACTAAGGAACTATTCTGAGACTAGGTTTACATATTACATATTAAATATATATATATACATATATATATATTTATATATATATATATATATATATATATATATATATATATATATATATATATATATATATATATTATTTAGGCCATTTTAAAAACATTTTTTACTCTATATGTAACATTCCATGCAATAAAGGGTTAATTGACTGGTGAAGTGAAATGGAAAACTTAGTTAAGATGAGTCCATTGTTCTACTGGAACAACTCTGTTCTCCATAGAAACAGCAGTTGAGGCTCATGTAGCTTTTAGAGAAATCCCCACACTACCATAAAAAACCCTGATGTCTCAGGAATGAAATAATGAAACCTGATGGCAATAACACGAAGAGCTCTCTGTGAGACATGTGTGTTTCTGTGCTGAGACTGTACCAACACACTCTCCAGGAAGGGGTGTGGCCTCTCCCGCTGCACATATTGTTCTCACTGCATCTTCCTCACATCTCAGTTTCACATGATGACTGTGAAGACAGACACAATTCTTCCATTTTCAATTCATCTGGGAGGAATTTATGGCAGCTGCACCGCCCCTCCGCCTCGCTCCAACAGTCAAACACACACCTCATGTCTTGTTTCAACTCCCAACAACTTCCAGTTGTGTAAAGCGGGAGCAGGCCTGTTCTGCTGCCGGCTTTAAATGACCCAGGCTGTGTTTTCTGGCAGCACATTTTTGGCAAGAGGGCATCGGATTTATCTAAATGTGGCACACCGAGGGGAGAGGTGGATGCAGATAGAACGGAAAATATGGGATTGATTTCTCCCCCCGGTACGTGCTGGGTTGGGTTTCAGCTACTGGCAGCAGCAAACGCTGCAGAGGTGAAGTCACCGGGCAGCGCCGAGTGAAGAAACACAGAGCACACACACACACACACACACACGGAGGAAGGTGTGCAGCGGTAAAGACACATGCGTCCACAGGGCGTCGTTTTGGACAGCAGGGACATGTGTCCTGACTAATGTTTCAACACAGAATTGAAGGAAAGCAGCACACCCAATGCAGGAGGGCGATGCTGAAACTCTCCGTGCTCAGCACTCGGAAAAAATTACCTCTGACATGGAAAATGCAACGGAACAGTCAGAGTTCACGACATGAACACACCTGATGTCACAAGTCCTCCAACAAAGCTGTAGTTCAAACTATTGAACCTGTTTTTGCCATTTTGATCTTTTGTAGTTATTTGAAATTAAAGAGTCTCGACCTGATGTACAGTTGTGTTCCATATAATGGCAGTGTGTTTAAAAACGTGTGTAAAGACAAAAGCCTTATAATTTTTTATTATGATGCATTGGTAACACTGCATTTTATATCCTAAATCAAAATTTACTTGAAGAAAAATGATTATTAACCTGTTTAAATAAATAGCTCCTGCGTAGTCTCCTGCGTTTTTCTTAACAAACTCAAATATTTACCATATTAATTTAACTAAAAAACATAATCAGGATTTAGCATTCCTATGAATCACTAAAGTAATATTTATTTGTAGAACCACAGTTTCTGAGACCTTCTTTACATCTGGGTTGCTTGGAGTCAACGGATATTTCAGCCTCACAATTCCTGTGAATTGGTTTTGCCTCAGACGCATCATTTATGATGCCACCCCACGTTTTCAACAGGATTAAAATTTGGGGATTGGGTTGGCCACTGCAGAACTTTAATTTTGTTGGTCTGGACCCAAGATGCTGCTGGTTTACTGGTGTGTTTGGGGTCGTTGTCTTGTTGAGATACACATTTCAAAGGCATTTCCTCTTCGGCATAAGGCAACATGACCTCTTTGACTATTTTGATATAGGCAAACTGATCTATGATAACTTGTCTTCATGCTCAAGAGGATACGATTTGCCAAATAATATATCTGCTGGGGGCGACACGGTGGTGCAGGGGTTATTGCTGTTGCCTCACAGCAAGAAGGTCGCAGGTTCAAGACCTCCTTGGTCCTGGGTCTGGGACCTTTCTGTGTGGAGTTTGCATGTTCTCCTTGTGTCAGCTGGGTTTTCACCGGGTACTTCCTCCCACAGTCCAAAAACATGTAGGTGTGAATGGTGTGTGTGCCCCACGATTGGCTGGCAACCCTCTGGGGTGTATCCCTGCCTCTTGCTGGGATGGGCTCCAGCAGAACCCTGCGACCCTAATGAGGAATACGTGGGTATAGAAGATGAGATGAGATGATTCCAGATATAGATATCTACAACTTCATTTTGCCTAGTCAAAACTTAATCTAAGATATGCAGCAGCATAAGATAAGACATGAAGATATCTTTAAATGTGGCAAATTAAAGATATGTTGAACTGGAATTATGACTAGTCAGAATCAAATTGTAGATATCTCAAACTGGAATAAGTACTATTCGAAATTCAGGTACAGCTCTCTGGATTTTACATTTTGGAAATTTCACAGTGAATTGTAAATATATGTAATGACAAACCACATGAGTGGCAAAAGTGTCATTTTTCCTAGAAGATTACAGTTGTGATTATAGACATACAGTGGGGAAAACAAGTATTTGAACACCCTGCTATTTTGCTATTTCTCCCACTTAGAAATCATGGAGGGGTCTGAAATTTTCATCGTAGGTGCATGTCCACTGTGAGAGAGATAAACTAAAAAGAAAAATCCAGAAATCACAATGCATGATTTTTTAACAATTTATTTGTGTGATATAGCGGCAAATAAGTAGAAAATGAATGTTAATATTTGGTACAGTAGCCTTTGTTTGCTATTACAGAGGTCAAACGTTTCCTGTATTTTTTCACCAGGTTTGCACATACTGCAGGAGGGATCCTGGCCCACTCCTCCACACAGATCTTCTCTAGATCAGTCAGGTTTCTGGGCTGTCGCTGAGAAACACAGAGTTTGAGCTCCCTCCAAAGATTTTCGATTGGGTTCAGGTCTGGAGACGGCTGGGCCATGCTAGAACCTTGATATGCTTCTTACGGAGCCAGTCCTTGGTTTTCCTGGCTGTGTGCTTTGGGTCGTTGTCGTGTTGGAAGACCCAGCTACGACCCATCTTCAATGCTCTGACTGAGGGAAGGAGGTTGTTCCCCAAAATCTCACAATACACGGCCCCAGTCATCCTCTCTTTAATGCAGTGCACTCGTCCTGTCCCATGTGCAGAAAAACACCCCCAAAGCATGATGCTACCACCCCCATGCACAGTAGGGATGGTGTTCTTCGGATTGTACTCTTCATTCTTCTTCCTCCAAGCACGCTTAGTGGAATTATGACCATTGGTATGACTATTTTGGTCTCATCTGACCACAAAACTTCCTCCCATGACTCCTCTGTATCATCCAAATGGTCATATGCAAACTTAAGACGGGCCTTGACATGTGCTGATTTAAGCAGGGGAACCTTTCGTGCCATGCATGATTTCAAATCATGACGTCTTAGTGTATTACCTACAGTAACCTTGGAAACGTTGGTCCCAGTTCTTTTCACGTCATTGACCAACTCCTGTCGTGTAGTTCCAGGCTGATTCCTCACCTTTCTTAGAATCATTGAGACCCCACGAGGTGATATCTTGCATGGGGCTCCACTCCGATTGAGATTGACCGTCATGTTTAGCTTCTTCCATTTTCTAATGATTGCTCCAACAGTGGACCTTTTTTCACCAAGCTGCTTGGCAATTGCTCCGTAGCCCTTTCCAGCCTTGTGGAGGTGTACAATTTTCTCTCTTGTGTCGTTGGACAGCTCTTTGGTCTTCGCCATGTTACAAGTTAAAGTCTTGCTGATTGTATGGGGTGGACAGGTGTCTTTATGCAGCTAACGACTTCAAACAGGTGCATCTGATTAAGGATGATACATGGAGTGCAGGTGGACTTCTAATGGGCGGACCAACAGGTCCTTCAGGGTCAGAATTCTAGATGACCCACAGGTGTTCAAATACTTATTTGCCGCTATATCACACAAATAAATTGTTAAAAAATCATGCATTGTGATTTCTGGATTTTTTCTTTTTAGTTTATCTCTCTCACAGTGGACATGCACCTACGATGAAAATTTCAGACCCCTCCATGATTTCTAAGTGGGAGAAATAGCAAAATAGCAGGGTGTTCAAATACTTGTTTTCCCCACTGTATATATAGAGAGATTATAGTCAAAAATGTTCCTTTTTGACTATAGGCAAAATTGAATTGCAAATATCGGCAACACATATACAGACTCTTCTTTTAAACCTCACATTGACCAACTCCTGTTTTTCTTTTTATACCAGGAAACGTCTTGTTGCTGCCACTTTCTTGCCTTTTGTTGTTGTTGTATAAAGGAATGCCTCTGCTCCCTCTTTGCATGTGTTAAATGTTGTATATTGTGCCCAGAGATTGATAACTGCTTGTAAACCTCTTACCATCACTGTATGTTTTATTCTCTAGCAAATTGGTCATCACTATCTATGTGCAGAACCATGCATTGGTATATATTCATCTACAAATCCTTGGTCTGCTGCCCTCTTATCTGTAAGTATATGACCCATACACATTTAAGCCTTCATTCTCTAGACTATTTCAATTGTGTCATCCCTTCAGTTTGTACTGAACTTGGTAAAAAGACCTTTTCCTAATCCAGCCCCTCAACCTGGAACACGCTAACACAGGAATTGAAGCTCCCTAGCTTGATTCTCTTAGGGGAGTTTAAACTTTGACTCAGAAGGCTGGAGATTATATCTGCAGAGGTTTGCACATGCTGTTAATCAGATTTTAGTCTTTCTTTGCACTTGTGCATTTTAGTTTTTTGTGTTTGCATTGTCTTTATTGTCTGTCTTGTTTGTTGTAACTTTGTGTTATTGCTGCTGCCTCAGACAGGTCCCTCTTGAAAATGAGACCCTAGGTCTCAATGAAATACTTTCCTGTACAAATGAAGGTTAAAAAAAAGAGAAAAAAAGAAAATTGCCTTTAAAATGTTGAAATGGCTTGCCATACACATCTCTGTGAGCACCTCAGCATGTCAGGTTTTACCATTTCCATTCAAGTTAACCTTATTTATTACGGCAGATAAAGCAAAGGCTAGTGGTAGTGCTTGTGGAAAAATGCGTAAGGTGATGAGTGATAGTGGTAAGAAACACCAGGCAGTCACCATGGAAACAATATATAACAACTTACAAACAATTAAGCTTATGAACAAACATATTGTGTTCATAAGTTGGGCGTTGCTCTATAATGTTTGTCTGAGTTTTTGTAGTTATCTACAGCCAGTGTTGCCAAGGTGGAACATCTGTGTGCGTATTTTCATGTTTTTGTATTGAAGCTGAGTCTTCAGCACCAGCAGGTGAACATAGCTGCTGCTGTTCTCCTTTCACATGACATATATGGTTAGTCATTGTCTGAGACTGTGGTTAGAGGAAATGGCGATAGCAGATTACACAATGGAAACTAAAAGCCGGCACATTGTAAATCAACGCCACTGAACTGTGAGTGACTCACAACAAAACGATGCTGTTTGTTAAAGGCTGGGCTCGTTAAAGGAAGAAACCTGATCGTGTTCACGCTGCGGTTTTTCACTGGTTCACAGACCGCTGTCATTCTGCTACACAGACAGACAACCACACTGTCAGAGCAGGGAGAAACAGAGCTACTGCAGGAATGCGATGAGAGAAAACACATATTAAAAAGTTAATTTGATCCGCAAACCGAAAACAACGAATGTGGGAGGAAACTGCTTCTCCACTTAATTTTCTGCATTTATCTCCATAAACTCACAGTGCTACAGTTCACATTGAGTCAGAGCTACTTTCGGTTCTTTCCCTCACTTTGGTTTTTAAGATTCTGCTCAACGATGTGAGGAATTCTTTCAGTATTAGACCAATATGTGGAGACAGGCTTAAATACTGACACAGACATTGCAAAGACACCTCAAGGACTTAAGCCAGTTTGATTTTATTTTAATAACTTTTAACTTTCCTGAGTTAAATCTTAACCTAATGTGCTTTATGCAACTGGCTGCAGGCATATTTTCTACTATACAGACTTATTTATTTCCCTTTACCTTTATAGGTACTTAAATTGCAAATATCTTTTTTTCTGGGGGAGAACCTACACAACCTAGGTTGTGCTGCTACTTTGATGCAGGACATGAATATGACGTCATACTGGATATGCTGAGAAAAATTGGACCAACAAGTGGACCAACAAACAATATATCTGTCATTGGTCACAATATTAATTGAGATTAAATGAGATTCATAACTTATCTCGGGACAGAAAATGGGACCATGGCAGCAACAATATAGTCACAATCATGCACATATGAACCACTATGCAGGGTCGTCTAGCCACAGTTATGTGTCATCAACATCATATCACAAATCATGTCTTTTTTCAGAAGAGGGAGAATGGTGCATCTGTGTTGTTTGATGGGTGAAAAGTATAGAGGAAGCTCTATAGTTGTCACCTTTGTCTGCATTACACTAATCAGCTTTTATTATTAAACCTACTCCTATTTAGATGAGCCTGGGAGTCCGGTGAGGATTATGTTTTTTGACTTCTTGAGCACTTTTATTACCATACAACCTCTGTTGCAAGAGAGAGGCTTGGACCAATGGGAGTAGAACCTGCACTCACATCCTGGATCACTGATTACCTGACCAGTAGACCGCAGTACGTAAGGCCGGGGATCTGTGATTCTAGGATGGTTGAATGCAACACTGTGGCCCCATAAGTGGGTTCTACTGGCTCTGTACCTGTTCACCATCTACACATCAGACTTCAACTACAATTCACAGTCCTGCCACATCCAGAAATACTCCGATGATACAGCTATTGTGGTGTGTGTGAGGAAGGGACAGGAAGCGGTGTACAGGGACCTTGTGAGAGCTTTCAGCAGCTGGTGTGAGGGTAACAGCCTCAACCTAAATACAAGGAAGACCTAGGAAATGGTTATTGACTTCCGCAGGTCTAATACACCATTGCAGCAGGTAACCATCAGGGATGAGGACATTTAGGCAGTGCAGTCCTACAGGTACTTGGGGGTGCAGCTGGACTGCAAGCTTGACCGGTCAGTGAGCACTGATGACATCTAAAGAAGGGCCAGAGCTGGCTCTTCTTCTTGAGGAGGCTAAAGTCCTTTGATGGGATGATGAACATGTTCTACCAGTCAGTGATGGCAGCGTCCATCTTTTTTGCTGGTGTCTGCTGGGAAGAACAGAGAGGAACACCAGAAGTCTGACCAAGCTGATTCGGAAGGCTGGCCCTGTGCTGTTCAGACTCACTGGAGGCTGTGGTGGAGAGGTGGATGAGAACTAAGCTGACCGACAGCATGGGCAACACCAACCACTGCCTCCACCAGTAGCCACAGCAGGCGGCTCACGGCACTGACTTTACTGGCTTCCACACTCCACCAATTCTTATTTTTTTGGTTGTTATTTTAAATAAATGATTTATGTTTACACTTCAAACATGGTGTCCTCCATCCTTGTCATGGCCTTTGAGCTGGGATGTGACACAGGTACATTACAAAAAATGCAAGGTGTTGTGGTCTAGCCTAAACTGGGATATATTTATGGGCTTCATGCACAGCTCCACTGCTTCCTGAACCAGATCCTTTGTTTCCTGTCTTAGATTATTGGACAAACTGGTTAATTCAGGTGTGTCTGACAACTGAGACGACTCAAATCAGGAGTCATCACAGGATTATTGGATTAATCAGTTTGTCCAATTATGTAAGACAGGAAATAAAGAAGTTGGCTTAAGTTCACAGGAAGTAGTGGAGCTATACATAAAGCAAATTGTAGGCTACATGTTGGTACAATTCATTCTGGAATTTAGGATCTATCTGTCTCTACCATTTATATCTATCAAGAAGCAAACAAATCTAACAATGACCATTTCAAACCTTGTTATTTGTATCATTGTATCTTCTAATTTCCTATTAACAAGTCGATCAAACTTTAATACATGTGTATGTGTATGTATACTGTAGCTTGCTTAAAGGTCTGGAAGCTGACTTGCTCTGGTTATCTAATATTACACCATCCAAAAGTAGTCTAACATAAACATTAGACATTAACACTATCTGTTAACTTACTTGAAGGTTCCACATGAGTGTTGTCACCATCCTACTGCAGCCTTTTCGCATGCTGACTGCAGAAGTTTGGTTTCATCCAATCAGAGATGAGTTACATCACCTGAGAGGACTTATCTTTTCCATTGTGGATAAAGATAGGGTGGATGATCTTGGAAACCCGCTTCAAGCAAGCAGAAGCCACGCCTCCAGAGAACAGGCACACGCAACGCTTGTTTAAGTATAGTAAGAACAGCTAATTGCTGTAAGGTTATTTTCAACTTGTTAATTTGAACACTTTTAGCAGTGTATATTATTATTATTATTATTGGCTCTATTGATCATACAGTCGTGTGCAGAACTTTACATCATAGCTAATGTTAGCCTATTGTATTTATCAAGTTTGCAATATGTATAATAACTGATTTACAACAGGCTTTCTAATAAAATATATTATTACTTTTTAAACATATCTTGCCTCTGACAAAGTATTTTTTTTTTCTCTGAATAGAGTGGTCAGTGACTTGTACTGTATGTATATATGTATTTACAGACAACAGTCTTATCTGCAGGAGCTCTGTCTGACCCCTGACCCCCATCATACCCTATAAGTCCCCCAGCTGCAGGTCAACCCACCTGGTGTGTACAGGAGATGCCCACAGACAGAGGAAATACTGTGGACAACTTCTAGACTCCTGCATCTCCATGCACACTGGAAGTATGTAGGGCCCCCCTGCAGCTAGTAAGTGTAGGCCCCCCATATATATATTTAAATATATATATACACACACACACATATTCAGTACACCAGCAGTACAGTATTTCTCATTTATTTAATGTCTGATACTTGGCAAAAGACCAAATAACTTCTGTAACTCCATGACAACAAAATTATAGCCTAGGCCTAGTAGTGTGAGGTAAGCCTAAGTCATACACATAGAACCAGTGTTTTCAGAAACTATGACAACAATAGCCCAACAATTGGGCTACAACAATAATGACAATTAAGGCAAGGTGAAAAGAAATAAAACCATATGGTTTGGAAAAGTAAATAAGAATGTATTACAATGAAATTCATCATATTTTGTTTAAATGTTTAAATAAGCATTCATCATAGTATAAATTAATCTAAATTTGCTCCCCCCCCCCCAAAAAAAAAAAACAAAAAAAAAAAAACATCTATTTGGGTTGAAAATCACCTGAAAATCATGTGTTAGTAGCCCAATTCACCCATGGATCAGTAAAATAAAGTGTTATAAGTAATTTCACAAATGTTCAGCCTCATAAGATAAACCAGACTGATTTTAGAGATGTTTTAGTTCAGGTGTGTCCAGGTGGATATGATTTTTGGCACATTTAGGCATATTTGGCACATCCTCAAAAATTACAATAATAATCACATATATACCATATAATTTGCTAAATAATTCTATTAAAGTACCATGATACATTATATATAATGATACTATATAATATACAATATAATAATTATCTATCTATTCATGGGCACATATGCGTTGAGCTGGGCTGTGTGTGTAAAGCTGGACGGGAGGAGGGACAGAGAGGGTGATATCTGAGATCCTATTGGATCATTCAGAACTATTTCACAGGAAGCCGTTCACTAAATGGCTCAAACCTAAGGACAAGTGAACGGCACCATGCACCATGCACCATGCATGCCCCCCCCCCCCCCCTTCTAACGGCACCATGTTTAATGGCGGAGAATACGCTGTTGGAGAAATATGATCACAAAAATACATAAAGTTACCGATTCATGTTTTCGCTATGTGCTCATATTATTGCTTAGCATTTTGTTAATCTAATAATGGTTGAAATAAACTTGTAGCTGAGTTTCTTGAGGACATTTTGGTGTTACATGAACATTTGGTGATTGTTAGTCAAGGACAGCCCCCGCCGGTGGGGGCCCGGGGGGAACAGGTTAAATGACAGAAGCAGCAAGGCATTTCATAGTTGTATTTTATTATCTAATTGCCATGTGCTAATATTTAATTCATTTCAGACTAAAAAAGAATCAACAATTTCATCTAGGTGGTCATGGACGCTAACTGCTAGCCTTATTTAACTATTTAACTCAACTAGTCTCCTGTTACAGAGGCTATAGCCTACCTGCTAGCGACTCCGGAAAAACAACTGCTGGATTAACTCTCCCAAATTTTCTCCCAAGATGCAATTTTGGGAAGAGTTGAATTAAACTCTTCTTTTTTCTTCTTCCTCTGACGTTTTTGAGCACCACTTTGTTCCTACTGCGTTTCATTTCCACTTTTGTGGGCTACGTTCGCTGCTGTCACTGTAGGCTACAAACAATGCAGTCGTCACAGGCAGAAGCGGCAGAAAAGATACATTAGTGTTCCACCAAAAGCGGCAATTGACGTGAAACATCAAATGTTCGAATTTAAAGGGGCAGCGCGCACGGTCAAACCCGCTGAGCTCAGTTATCCATAGTAATCCATAGGGCTGCGGGGGTGTCCGTTACGCCACTGTCCATGCAGATTAGGATATAATAAAACCAGTAATCAATGTACAGATTTAACATTACCAGTATTTCATTATTTTAGTTTTGATAATGTTACAAACACCATTTGATTTGACTCTTGTTATGTAAATTGATGGTCAATCAAAAGCATAATCAATAAATCTGTTAATTTTTTTTTAATTTTAAATAACTGAATGTGGTTTTCTGCATAAACAATTTGTCATATCATCCCTTTTCAATCAAGGTAAATAATCACAAACAAAATGTATCAACACAGATGTTTACTGATATATTTTGGGGATATAGATAATAGAAAAACAAAAATATATATACATATTCTGAACGTATACAACTATATATATATATATATATATATATATATATATATATATATATATATCAGTGGCGATTTGTGATCTTTCAAACAGGGGAAGCTCATATTTGCTGTACATCATAAACGTGTTATTAACAGACATCCCAAGTTCCAAAAAGTCATTTCAGGGAGATGTTTGTCGTTTATCGAGATGTTTACTGGAACTTCTGGGAGACTTGGCCCAATGTTAGCATTGTTAGCCATCATGATGCTAGCTGGTCACTAGCCGAGTATGATTGCACTATGGAACAAAAGGTAATTAAAACTAGAACAACAACAATAACAATAAGAACAAGAACAAGGAAACTTTAATATTTATAGAACAATGAAATACGTGAGTGTGATTTATTTACAGTGTAAGAGTGAATTATTTCACTCTGCAAAGGCCAACAAATAGTCTCTGTTTGTTATTTGACTTCACATGGAAAATCCGCGATGGGACTGGAATCATGCAGCTGAGGTGACGTCATGCAGACATCCCAAGTTTCCCGGAAGTCCTTGAGAGTGGCTCCTTGATGCCCGCGAGTCGGGTAAAATATCTCGGATTTTATACTATGCAAGTGGTTTTTTTTTGTTTTTTTTATAAATATGCAATGCGAGTGAGAGCGTGCAGGTAAAACAGTAACTCGTGTATTACACGTGGATCGCTTTGATTCGATTCGATTGCGTTACAAGCTAGTTACAAGTTACTAGTTACTTGTGAAATTTGTAACTGCGTTACTTTACTAGTTATTTGAAAAGTAACTTCACTACTAGTTACTTTCCATTTTTTTTAAGCAAATGTTAAAAGTTTCCGCATGGATACATGTACAAATATCATAGCCTTTTCATTGCTTTATTTTCAAGTATCAGTAAAAGCTTAGCTTGTTTAGGTGGGGTCAGTTCGTGAGTGTCTTCTTTAACAGACTGGCTAGTAGAATCTTTCGCCACAAGTTCTGTAGTGCGGTGCTGGGCAGTCAAATGTTTCATCAGGTTGCTCATTGAGTTGGTAGCAGTTGAAAGATACCACTCACCTGGACATAGAGTCATTTCACTCCAATGTTTTTGTCCTTTCTAGCAATAAAGTCAAAATAGTGCGAGTATTGCCACTGGCTGAATCCCCCTGCCTCCGTCTCTGTGTCCTCCATTCTCCCTCTCTTTCCTACACACCAGCAACTACGTCACTCAACGCACTCAAATCTGGTTGCTGTGGCAACGGTACCCAGACAAGCACACAGGCAGGTCCAACGACGGACAGGATGCATGCACCACTAAAACATATTAGAACTTTTTAGACTGACAAGAGTGGCCATTTATTTTTTGACAGGGCAGTGGAAGTTCAGCTTCTCTTGCAGTCTTAAAGAAATTGCCACTGATATATACAGTATGTGTATATGGGGAAACTACTTCCTCACAGTTGATCCATCTCATCAGGAGGTCAGACACATGCTGTACAGCCTGGTCTGTGGGAGGTGAGATCTCTGCTGTATAAAGATACCACAATAAAAACACACACTGCATTTGACAATGATAACATTAGCAAACTGTAAGTTCTGTAGCAGCTCCTGGTTGTTGGGACAGGGAAACTGATGAAATCCCCAGTCTTCGAGGATCCTGGTCTTAGGGATCTTAGGGGTCTTAGGGACTCGTACTGCAACGCCTATTAGAGAACCGCCTATATGTCAAGGCGGAAAAGTGCGAGTTTCATGTTTCCTCCGTGGAATTCCTGGGGTTCGTGATTGAGCAGGGACAGCTCAGGGCGGACCCCCGGAAGGTCCAAGCGGTGCTGGACTGGCCCATCCCCGCCACCCGTAAACAATTGCAACGGTTTTTAGGTTTTGCAAACGCACAGCCTCTCACCCAACTCACCTCCTCCAAAGTCCCCTTTCACTGGCCCCCCGAGGCTGGCGCGGCATTTGAACACCTCAAGAAACTATTTTCCTCGGCCCCTGTTCTGTGTCACCCGGATCCCGCGCTGCAGTTCGTGGTTGAGGTTGATGCTTCTGACACCGGAGTGGGCGCGGTGTTGTCACAACAGGCATCCTCTGACCACATGCTGCACCCCTGCGCCTTCTTCTCGCGCCGTCTGTCCCCAGCGGAGAGGAACTACGATGTCGGAAACCGTGAGTTGCTGGCTGTGGTGCTGGCATTGCAGGAGTGGAGGCATTGGCTGGAGGGTTCCGCCCTGCCTTTTGTTGTGTGGACTGACCATAAAAACCTGTCATATCTCCGCTCTGCCCACAGGTTAAATCCCCGCCAGGCTCGTTGGGCGCTGTTCCTGGGGAGGTTCCGATTCACCCTCACCTTTCGGCCAGGGTCCCGCAACACCAAGCCTGACGCGCTCTCGCGGATGAGGGGGTGGTGGAGACCATCCTCCCTCAGTCATGTGTGGTGGGGGTGGCCAGATGGCAGGTGGAACAGGAGGTGCAGGAGGCCCTCGCGGACCGGCCGCCACCGGAGGGATGTCCTCAGGGGAGGCTATTCGTGGCCGAGGCGGTGCGTTCGGCGGTGCTTCAGTGGGGGCACTCCTCCAAGATCGCGTGCCACCCAGGTTTCCACCGCACCCTGGCGGTGTTGGAGCAGCGCTTCTGGTGGCCCACCATGGCGGCCGACACCCGGAGATTCATCGCCGCCTGCTCCGTCTGCGCCCACGGCAAGGCATCTCACCGTGCCCCTGCGGGGCTGTTACGGCCGCTGCCCATTCCCCCGCGTCCCTGGTCGCACATCGCCATAGACTTTGTGTCAGGACTGCCCCCATCGGACGGGAACACGGTCATCCTCACCGTCGTCGATCGGTTCTCTAAGGCTGCCCACTTCGTGCCCCTACGCAAGCTTTCCTCTGCGATGGAGACCGCTCTGCTGGTGGTCCAGCATGTATTCCGACTCCACGGAATCCCGCAGGACATTGTGTCAGACCGGGGACCCCAGTTCACATCTCAGGTGTGGAAGGCCTTCTGCCGGGCATTGGGGGCATCTGTGAGTCTCTCCTCCGGTTTCCATCCCCAGACTAACGGCCAGACGGAGCGGGCTAACCAGGACCTGGAGTCGGCACTCCGCTGTGTCGCGGCCGATCACCCCGCCTCCTGGTCATCACACCTGCCGTGGGTCGAATATGCCCACAACTCCCTGGTCAGCTCCGCCACAGGTATGTCCCCCTTTATGTCTTCTATGGGGTTCCAGCCCCCTCTTTTCCCTACGCAGGAGGCTGGTGTTGCGGTTCCCTCGGTACGTGAGCACCTCAGGCGCGCCCATCGAGTCTGGAAGGAAACCAGGGCGGCCCTGTCCCGCTCCACAGCTCGGAACCAGCGGCTCGCGGACCGGCATCGGATCCCTGCCCCAAACTATCAGCCAGGGCAGAAGGTGTGGCTCTCCTCCCGCGATCTCCCTCTGCAGGTCGAGTCAAAGAAGCTAGCGCCCAGGTACATTGGTCCTTTTGAGATCATTAAGATAATCAACCCAAGCGTGGTCAAGCTGAAGCTTCCCCTCGGTCTTAACATCCACCCAGCTTTTCACGTCTCCCTACTGAAGCCTGTGGTCTCTAGTCCACTCAACCCTCCCACTGACCCCCCTCCGCCCCCCCGCCTCATCAACGATCACCCGGCATACACCGTTTGGCAGCTGCTGGACGTCCGCCGGCGAGGAAGGGGTTTCCAGTATCTGGTGGACTGGGAGGGGTACGGCCCCGAGGAGCGCTCTTGGGTCTCCCGCTCCTTGATCTTGGACAATAGCCTCATCAGAGACTTTCACGAACAATTTCCAGACAAGCCGGGTAGGACGCCAGGTGGCGCCCGTTGAGGGGGGGGTACTGTTATGGTTTGGTTCTTGGTTTTGTGTTGTCTTCTGTTTTCTCCTTTTTTTTCCACTATCTTTCCTGCCGAGCGATGGGTTACGGCAGGGCGTGGTCTGGGCCGTCAGTGGCATAGGAGGAGACGCAGATGGCGGCAATCACTAATCACCAGGACCCTTTATATATCCGGAAACAACACTCCACCAGCGTCGGATTATACTTGCCCGTGTCTTCAGTAATCGACGACCGTAGGTGGCGGACCTGTTCGTCTCCTATGTCCTCTGGATGTACCTTGTTTCTCGTGCTCACCGTGTTCTCCTCTTTTTTCCGTAGTCTCCAGGACTTCTCCGTCCTCCTCACGCCGCATCCCGCTCGAGAGCTCCTGCCTCCCCCGTCCCTGGCTGGGCAGTCCGGACCGTCACTGCCTCCTCTGCCAGCCAGCGCCTTTAGTTCTGTTTTTACCTTTTGTGTTTGGAATAAACTCGTTTTTGCACATTCACCTGCCTCTGTCTCTGCTCTGGGGTCCGGCCAAGAACCAAACATCACATTAACCCTGCTATCTAAAGTCAGATAATAAATTCTTGGCTCAGGAGGATATGTCATATTATTGACAGATTATTTGACACCAATGGGGACATATTTATGAATTAATATGTTGCTTTTAGCGAATAGATTACTGTTAAAGTTACATGATGAGCCTAAGCTCCACTACCTTTACTGTGCAGTGCAGTGACTGTCAGGATGTTTTATTGCAGTGTTAGATCACAGAATAATTAAGAGTTATTAGCAAAGCTATTTTTAATCCCACTTCAATATTTGGAGCCTCTCAGATGCCACATAAAACCAGCAGAGATGAGAAAAGTTGTAAAATGTCAAACTGTAGAGATTAATTGAACTCCAATAATAAACCAAGTGAGATGAGACTGTACTAACTCTCTGCAGAGAATCACATAACATACACGAGGTCTGCCTCTGATACAGTATCAAAACTATCAGATCTAAGAAAAGCAACACAAACTTCTCTGGTAACTCAAACTTACGCATCAATTATGTATCAATGGAATTACGCCAAATGAGAGCAGAGAATTCTCCAGCGACGGCTGCTGGATCCCAGGAGAGAAGCACTAAGAAGAGACAAGGGAAGAGTAAAGCTGCTTCTCCTTCATCATCACGGCCCGACGGAAACACACAACGCCGCTTTGGCGTCTCAGGTCGACTTGAATTAGTTTGGCGGTGGGTTCCGGGCAGAGGAGGGGGCCCTATCGCAGCGTTTCTACACTCATCCTCCTGTCTGATCCCTTCTCCATCCCCCTCAGATCACGTTCGTACTAAAGTGCGCTAACGCTGCTAGCACTAATTAAGCTGGTTAAAGATGGCGCAGGCCTCCACACCAGCAGAAAAGCTTCATTAATGAAGCACAATGCCGTGACAACACTGATAATTACCTCCATGGGCAACAAGATAAAAGATGAGCTTCACTCAGTGGAGAAAACTCAAGAGCAACTCAGAAGCTTCTTGTCCTTAAAGAAAGGCAGGAAGGTTGTTGCATGTGTGTGTTCTCATTTACAACCTGAAGGTCAAGTGATTGTTGGACAATGTTGAATGAGTCACTGATTATTATCTTCTATCAAAGGAAATCCCTTATAATGCATTTAAATTATTTTCTTTTTTATTTTGTGAAATTGTAAGACAACCGAGAAGGTGAGATCAAATAAATAAATCTGTATATATATATATATATATATATATATGTAATATAATATGAGCTTAATGTAATATAATGCACCCACCATGATACAATACACCGTAAGATAGCATAATATCACACTATGTTACCATACAGTGCATATTATCATATCATATCATAATAATGACCTCTATAACAATAATAATTGACATTTTATAAAGTAATGGGGGCTGAGATCCTGATGACGCCCAACTTCAGTTTAGTAATCCAAAAAGCCACATAAGTAATCGATGTTAGCTGTATTGTATTATTGTATTAGCTGGTTGTTAGACTGATGTTAGCTAGCCGCTATCTTTCAGCCAACTATTTTGATAATAGGTAATTTGAATAATTTTTAAGATGAAAATGTCCAAATTCTTTGGTTCAAACTCATAAATATATTTATTTTCTGTTTCTTTAGTTTTCTATAATAGTAAACTGATGATCTTTGTGTTGTGGACTGTTGTGTTGGACAAAAAAGACATTTTAGTTTGAATCATCAGCTTTGAGAAACAGCTTTGCCTTTAAGGTGCACCTAAAATCCTTTCATTTTTCAATTGACAGTGCACTAACACGTTCAGTAGTACTGCACTTCAAATTATTGTGTGTGTATAAGGACCCAAAATGGCACCTGTTAAGAGACATGCTTACAAAGATTTCAAACTCAGCAGGTTATACAGCAGGTTTGTGCAATAGGGATGTACTGAAAAAGTGATTTATTTTGTATTTAATGTTAGAACTGAACAATGTTGAGAGCTACACTTGAATGAGTTGAATAAAGTTTGACTTATCCGTGTCGTTTCCCTTAATGCACTTTATAATCCGGTACACCTAATGTAGGAAAATAGACCCATTCTTGTCCTGTTCATTATAATATGCTGCACTTTATAGTCCAAAAGCTATGGTAATCAACTTAATAGTTTCAATAATCAGTACATTGCCTCAGAATGGCTGTTAGTTACAGCTCTAGCTACTTTACGCTCCTCCTCCACTACATTTAGTTGCAGTTGCTTTTTAGATGCAGATTTGGTATATCTATAGATTAATCAACTATCAGGAGAGTTGTTAGTTGCAGCTTTGCAATTGTGTGAATAATTCTAAAACTATAACAAAACCTAAAAAGGATAGAAAACTATATAGAAACATCAAACAGCAGGAAAATGAGAGGAATAATGACATCATCGGCTTTCCATATCCAAGCTTAGAAAACCAATGTGGAGGCAGAAGGAAACTGCTGTGCTTCGTTAATAGAAACAAAACAAGAGCTAATCACCAACATCTCAGGCTCTATTCTGGTGCTGGCACATCAGGCGGAACACACTGTTGCACTTTTTCCTGGAGCTCGCGGAGGCAGTTTCCTACAGCAGCACCGGTTCTGGTGAGCAGGTCAAAGCTCAGCACACTCATGTTTTCTCACACACACACAAACAAGCCTCTATATTCCAGGACAGCCTCCATTACAGCTCTATGGAGATCAATTTGTCTCATTAATACTTGTAAATGCACAGAGGGTGATCTACAAATATGATGTTAGTGGCACATGTGTTTTGGTATCCACAAATACACATTTCTGATTTGTAAGTGGCATTTTGTTTATTACAAATAGATGTGAGTTTGTAACTATAATTTGCCATTTGTAAAAATGAAAAAGCCATTTGTAAAACTGAAGATTCCTCAATTACAGATTACTGATACGTTTTGATACGTTTCAAATAGCTTATGATTCACAAACGTGAGTTAGATTTGTTGCATTAATACCTGTAAATTCACCGAGGGTGATCTACAAATGGAAACATTATATTTACAAACACACACCTATTTGTAATAAACAAAATACCAGCTACAAATCAGATATTTGTATTTGTTAATACAAAAACACATATGCACCAAAATGACATTTGTAGATTACCCTCTGCAGATATACAACTATTAAAGAGACAAACTGATCTCCATACTGCTGCCTCTCTGTGAAGCTGTGAAGAGGCAGGTGTCTGTTCTGCACAGTTATGACGTCACTGTTGCATCATCGGCTGATTAAACTCCAGCAGCAGGATGTTTGCTCGACAGACCTGTGGGTTGTGACTAATGGTTCTGTGTGGTTTCTAATGCAAATCAACAGGCATGTTGGATTCTGTTCACATGAAACCTCTCTCTAATAATGCCTGCTCAGACGGAGGCAGCAGGTAACCGGGGGTGACGGCACTCCACAACAACTGTCAGGACAATATGAACAGACACGTGGCTGTGATGAGCAACACATGATTGACATTCATCAATTGATCTTTATTTGTTTTTTGGGGGGTGGTGGACAGTAATCTCCTCCAGTATCCCAGGGGCCTGATGGTAAAATCTGGTCAAAACTGCCATGTCACTGCATATATAGAGAAACTAAAGAAATGAGAAATAAAGAGAAAATGAGCTGTAGTATTCAATATCAATAACATATTATAACTATAATAGTGACTATGTGTTAAAGACTTGAGTCACCAGACATGTTTTCTGTCAACAATCTCTATTTCACACTAGTATTGTTTTCCAGGACGCTGAGACACACACAACGGCCCTCATTTGTCAAATTTACCCTCATTTATCATTTGACAAAAAACAAAGATCGACATCATTACATCGCCCCTCCCAGTGTCTTTGACTGCATCCCAAACCGCTTATTTCCCACCTACATAGTCGGCAAAAATGATGAATCTAGAAAATCTGAATACCTGTATCCAGTATGCAAGTGAACGAAAATACATATACCAAAAGTCACCGGGAGGTCAATAACTGCAGTAGAAGGAGAACTTTTCTCTTTTTTCCCAAAACTTTATTGAACGATACAATAATTGCGAATTCAAGTAAGTATCTCAACTTTGCATTCTTATTTAAACATAAACTTGAGCAATATTAGTCATATCAGATATTTCTTTAGTTATGTCCTTCTTGTATTTTAGGGTTTGATTCATATCAAAAGGTGTGATATTCTCTATTGAAGAGCGCAAGCAATTATGCAAGTTCTGACAAAATTCAGAAGAACTTTTCCTGGTGGTGCTGTAGTTCATCCTTTGAACATCTGGATCCTAAGGACGGCCAAGATGTCTCCTGTAGATTTGAGCCTGATTTTTCTCTGCTGCTTCTCTGTAGCTTCCTATACTTTATGAGGCATTTGACTCACATTTTCACTGGTTTTAAAGCCATTCTGGGACGATTTTTACTGGTCAAATCTGACATGTTCAAAAGTTTTTGTTGTTGAAAAATGCGGTTAATTTGATCAGAATCAACTAAGATTCCATGACTTTGTCCACAACAAGGACTTCAGCATAAAAAATGTCAGTCAGTCATTTTCTCGCAGGATTGCAGGGGTCTGCTGGAGCCAATCCCAGCGCGTTACGGCGAGAGGCAGGGATACACCCCAGATGGTCGCCAGCCAATCGTGGGGCACACACACCATTCACTCACACACTCACACCTATGGGCAATTTAGTGTCTCCAATTAACCTCAGCATGTTTTTGGACTGTGGGAGGAAGCCGGAGTACCTGGTGAAAACCCACGCAGACACGGGGAGAACATGCAAACTCCACACAGAAAGGTCCCAGACCCAGGACCAAGTCTTGAACCTGACACCTTCTTACTGTGAGGCAACAGCGCTAACCCCTGCGCCACCATGTCGCCCCCATAAAAAATGTAATTGTATTAATTTCATAATTAATTTAATAATAATAATTAATAATTAATGTAAGAAATTGAACTCAGGTATAGAAGGTACACACTCGGTTTCATCTGATTATTTCTTATAAAAATCCAGAAATTGTGTTTTTTTTAGAACTCAAATTCAAGATGTAGAAGTTCAGATCAATGACACATACAGGCCATAAATAAAAAGTACAAGTTCACAACTTATAATGTTCACAAGAAATTATATTGATAAAAAAAAATACCACAATATCACAAGAGGAGATAATAGAGTCTTAATGGAACAGTCAGTCAAATTTGACTGGGAACACCACATTGATTAAAATGAAATGAACACAACATAAGGGTTAACGATACATAGTCTATACAGAGATATCAGAGATGTTTGTGAAGATATCAGAGAGAGAGAGAACTCCAAAAATAGAAAATCAATTTGTGGAGTTCAAATTTTATTTATAGCAGCATAATCGCTCCATACTTTTCAAATGCTGACTATTAAATATCCCTGTTTCTACACATGCTAATACCACACCCCACACATGTAAATCAGCTTCCTGGTAGTCACTGGGATGCACCTCTTGACAGAACAAGGCTGGCTCTTTCCCAATCGGAAGTGATCAATGAGAAATGGAAAAGCCCCGGGGCCTGTGTAGTACAAATAGCCCCAGAGTCTTAATTACACAGCAGCAGGATCCTCCTGCTTCAGCTCTGATCACTATCTTATGACCTTTGTGAGGAAAAGGCAACAAAACATGATGAATTTTTTAAATTCTTTCCCAGCCAATATTGCATATGGATGTCAGAATCTGAATACTACTATTAAAAATTACTTTCTATATATATATTTATATATTGTCCAGCATGTTAAACCCTGTAAAGCCACAGCTCACCTTTTTACACATTTTTTATTGTGGGGATTAAAGGTGAAATATGCCATGTGTTGCTGTAAATCTGTGAAAAACAGTTTAATGTGAGTTGAGAATCATTAGCCTGCATATATTCTCATATTATCCAAACTGCCCTGTTATTTATCTGATGAATAATATAATATTATTCAGGGAATAGAAGAAGCCCTGAGTGGCTTGTAATTGTAATAATTATTTTGATTATTTAACAAACAGATAATAAAACTTGTTTTTCAACTGTTTCTGTGACAGCCATTTAAGTTTACAGTTGAGTCACAATCATGTTATGGATCTTTTTTTTTTCTATTCCGTACTCTTTTCTTTGCAGAAAATAGCATTTTAATTGTTATTATAGTTGCTGCTTGCACAAGTCTGTCCATAAACAAAAACCTATTTATCCCGTGCACAAAATTATTTTTCGGGTGATTATTCTAGAGACTTGATGGAAGTTGTAGTTGATGACGTCATGTGATGTAACTCTAGAACCGTATCATGTTGTGTTGCGTGTCAGAACACCCTATAGAGAACAACCATGTTCTATCTGCACTTTGGATGGATCCACTCTTGAGGCGAACCCTGAGACTCTGATGCTACTGCGAATGCAACTGCATGAAACATGAGCTTCTTTCCAATTTTCTTTTTATTTAACCTTTATTTGTACAGGAACGTATCTCATTGAGGCCCAGTGTCTCATTTTCAAGAGGGACCTGTCTGTCTGAGCAGCAGAAATTACACAAAGTTACAATAAGCGATACAGACAATAAAGACAAGAAAGCACTTGGAAACTCTTTTTTTTTTTTGCTTCAAATGGAAAATAGTTGTCTAGTATCATGTCAAAAACATCTGTTATGAGTAGCATTTTTTTTTTTATTTTAAGTATAAAATGACAGTCATAGACTTAAAGACTCATAGGCTTAAATGGGTTAAATCACATTATTACATTCAAATTAGAGGACTGTGTTCATGGTAAAAAAATAAATAAAAAAAAAAAAAAATGAGAGACCAGTGCAAAATGATCAGTTTTTCTGATTTTACTACTTATAGGTATGTGTTTGGGCAAAAGGAACATTTCTGTTTGAGTCTATACTACTGACAACATTTCCCCCTAATTCCAAATAAAAATATTATCATTTATAGCATTTATTTGTAGAAAATGACAAATGGTTAAAATAAAAAAGGTACAATGTTCAGAGCTGTATATAAAACAAAAAAATAGCCTAAAAACCTTTATTCTGTTTGTGAAAACAGAATAAATGTTTCACAAATCTGAAACATTAAAGTGCTTTATTTTGAAAAGACAGAGTTATGCAGCTGATGAAATTAACTTGCTACAATGTAATGATTAAATCATGATCTTGAAGGTAATAGTGTTATAATATAGCTATCATCTTGCTGATAACAGCAGCCGGGGCTGCTTAGAACTTCTGTAGGAAACCACCTTTTAATAACAACATGTTTACTTGGAAAGAAAAGTGAAGAAGTCATTCCCCGAACTTTCCTACATCCTGACTGACTGTGGCAGAGCAGCTTTCCCACCGCACTCGGCCGGTGTAGCATGACACATGCAGCTGAAGATTATGAAATCAGGCCTGGGCCGGTTAGACATAACATGTGGGCCTGTTTACATTCTTGCCGTGCAGGCAGGATGCTCTGGTGTCGCGGGGCCAATCTCACCATCTATTCAGGGAGAGGAGGCGACAGAACGCTGCAGCCAGCAGGGGAACGGCGGGGGAAGGATGTGCCAAATACAGCCCACGCCGCTTATTCAGCTGCCGCTAACAATAGGATCCTCGTTCGGGGATTTGATTCATAAAAGACAGAGAGGGGATATTTCAGGCATTGTTCTGAAGCGTGGATTTCAGAATGCGGGGGGTCAAGATTTCCTCTGCTGTGCTATTGTTGGGGTGTGTCTGGTAAACAATTTAGCATAATTTAGCAAAGTTATTTTGGCCCCGTTCACGGGGGGAGTTTCCAAAGTTGACCTTCAGACGCCACCTGGCCATCGAGCACCTGAGAATCAACACAGAGCTGCACATTCAGCCTCTTCTGATTCCTGCCAAAACACAGCAGACTGCAGCAAACCCGCTGTGGCTGTGATATCAGTGCATATAAAGATTCTACACGTTTCCCTACTACTATACTTGAATACAGGTTTGTAGTTATTTGAAATTAAAGGGTCTAGACCTGATGCATATACAAAGTGTGATGGAATAACTTACTTTTGCTTTGGTGCTTTATAAATAAAACAAACTTGACTATAATCACTTTCTTTTACTAATGGTGCTGTGATGATTATAGATGCTTGTGAAGTTCAGAGACTTGCTGTACAAACATCACTTTCCAGATTTCAAGCATCTACATTTTCCTACACAAACGTGATCATTAATCATTTTCTGGTTTTCTTTAGTCTTCTGTAATAGTAAACTGATGATCTTTGGGTTGGGGACTGTTGGTTTGGTTGAAAAAAAACATTTTAGGTTGAACCAAACAATAACTAATTTATTGATCAATTCAATAATCAATAGATTAATCTACAAATAGAATAGTCAGTTGCAGCTCTAGCTACTTTATACTTGCCCTCCACTACATTTATCTGACGGCTTTAATTAAAATAATATATAAAATAATATATTTTAATATCCCTATTTGTTTACTATCATTTCTTTAAAAATGTGCTATTTTATTATATATATTAGTGACAATTTTTGGTAAGATTGGAAAGTGAAAAAAAAACTTTTTAAATACAATTTTTAAAAGTCAATTGTTTTGTTTGTTTTTTACAAAAAACATTATTTTGTGTGATTTTTGACACAAAATTTCAAATAGTGTAACTGAAAAAGAGTTGAAAAAGTTGAAAACGAGTGAAAACATTTTAAATATGTAATCCACCAGAATGTAAAACTTGTCCCGCATACTGTATATATCACTAGCAAAGGAATAAATTAATTTGGTCCAGTAATTCCATTCAAAATTTCAAAATAAAATTTCTTTTAATACTGATGATTATAACTGATAATTAATGAAAACCCTAATTGAGTATCTCAGAAAATTAGAATATTGTGGAAAGGTTCAACATTGAAGCCACTGGTGCCACACACACAATCAGCTAATTAACTAATTAACTGACAGTTGTCCAAAATACGACCATTGACACCTTGCACAAGGAGAGCAAGACACAAAAGATTATTGCTACAGATGCTGGCTGCTCACAGAGCTCTGAGACAAGCACATTAATAGACAGACCAAGGGAAGGAAACAAAGTGGTAGAAATACACTCACCTGCCACTTTATTAGGTACACCATGCTAGTAATGGGTTGGACCCCCTTTTGCCTTCAGAACTGCCTCAATTCTTCGTGGCATAGATTCAACAAGGTGCTGGAAGCATTCCTCAGAGAGTTTGGTCCATATTGACATGATGGCATCACACAGTTGGTGCAGATTTGTCGGCTGCATATCCATGATGCGAATCTCCCGTTCCACCACATCCCAAAGATGCTCTATTGGATTGAGATCTGGTGACTGTGGAGGCCATTTGAGTACAGTGAAGTCATTGTCATGTTCAAGAAACCAGTCTGAGATGATTCCAGCTTTATGACGTGGTGCATTATCCTGCTGAAAGTAGCCATCAGAAGTTGGGTACATTGTGGTCATAAAGGGATGGACATGGTCAGCAACAATACTCAGTTAGGCTGTGGCGTTGCAACGATGCTCAATTGGTACCAAGGGGCCCAAAGAGTGACAAGAAAATATTCCCCACACCATTACACCACCACCAGCCTGAACCGTTGATACAAGGCAGGATGGATCCATGCTTTCATGTTGTTGACGCCAAATTCTGACCCTACTATCTGAATGTTGCAGCAGAAATCGAGACTCATCAGACCAGGCAACGTTTTTCCAATCTTCTATTTCGATGAGCTTGTGCAAATTGTAGCCTCAGTTTCTTGTTCTTAGCTGAAAGGAGTGGCACCCGGCGTGGTCTTCTGAAGATGGACGTACTGTGTGTTCAGAGATGCTCTTCTGCCTACCTTGGTTGTAACAGGTGGTTATTTGAGTCACTATTGCCTTTCTATCAGCTCGAACCAGTCTGGCCATTCTCCTCTGACCTCTGGCATCAACAAGGCATTTCCGCCCACAGAACTGCCGCTCACTGGATATTTTTTCTTTTTCGGACCATTCTCTGTAAACCCTAGAGATGGTTGTGTGTGAAAATCCCAGTAGATCAGCAGTTTCTGAAATACTCAGACCAGCCCTTCTGGCACCAACAACCATGCCACGTTCAAAGTCACTCAAATCACCTTTCTTCCCCATACTGATGCTCGGTTTGAACTGCAGGAGATTGTCTTGACCATGTCTACCTGCCTAAATGCACTGAGTTGCCGCCATGTGATTGGCTGATTAGAAATTAAGTGTTAACAAGCAGTTGGACAGGTGTACCTAATAAAGTGAGTGTAAGTGGACAAGCAATAGGGATAACCACACCCTGAAGAGGACTGTGAAACAAAACCCATTCAAAAATGAGGGGGAAGATTCACAAAGAGTGGACTGTAGCTGGAGTCAGTGCTTCAAGAACCACCACAGACGTAAGACATGGGATTCAGCTGTCACATTCCTTGTGTCATGCTACTCTTCAACAACAGATAGAATCAGAAGCGTCTCGCTTGGACTAAAGACAAAAAAGGCTGGACTGCTGCTGAGTCCAAAGTTATGTTCTCTGATGAAAGTAAATTTTGCATGTCTTTTGGAAATCAAGGTCCCAGAGTCTGGATGAAGAGAGGAGAGGCATAAAATCCATGTTGGTTAAAGTCAAGTGTAGTTTCCATAGTCACTGATGGTTTGGGGTTCCATGTCATCTACTGGTGTTGGTCCACTGTTTTTTCTTTAGTCCAAGTCAACAGAGCCATCTACCAGGAAGTTTTAGAGCACTTCATGCTTCCTGCTGCTGACCAATTTCATGGAGATGCAGATTTCATTTTCCAGCACTTGCACACAGTGCCAAAGCTACCAGTACCTCGTTTAAGGACCATGGTATCCCTGTTCTTAATTAGCCAACAAACTTGCCTGGCCATAACCCCATATAAAATAAATAAACATTTCAAATATCACTCGGTGTGTAATAAATAAATATAATATTAGTGTTTCACTTTTTTAACAGAATTACGAATATAAATGAACTTTTTCATGATATTGTAATTATATGACCAGCACTTGTATATAACCAGATCAGATTAGGTGCATTCACCTCGGGTAAATTTGGGTCATGAATTCTTTTGCCCGCACGTTATTAATCAAACAAGGAACTCAGACAACACATTTGAGGTTTAATTTTCTTCTTTAAACAGAGGAAATGATCAGAAGTTCTTCTACCGACCTCCAGACAACCTGGCATTAAGTTTCCGCACTGCTCTGCTGACCAGTGGTGAGTTGCTATATTTACTAATCAAGTAACTTTACAAACTTTCATTACAGACAAGTGGGCTGCACCAATATTCTGCTGTTTCTGCTGAACGGATAAACCAGAACAGTGTGAGAGGCTTTTTCAAGGTTTTTTCCAAGGTTGAAGCCAAAATAAATTCCCCAGCAGAGATGTGACATTCACAAAAAATACAAATTATTGGCATTAAATCCCTTTGTCGTTTAAGTTACATGAACCAAATACACATTTACCTGCAAAATTAAACAGCTCCAACATTTATTTAGAAAATATCCTCCATGTTACTTCACCTACAAACAATGACTGTTTTAAACTGTGTAGTTTTATTAGTAAGTTTGCATGAATTTAAGTGAAAACTTTTCCAATCAGTAAAGGGTAATTTCACTCATTACAGCAGCTGGAAAATAGAGAAAGAATGTGAAAAATAGAGACTGAGACTAAACATTACTCAATAGGCTGCACCAGAATAAACCAGCAGACAATGGAAGGGAAATTTGTCACATTTCACTAGAAAGTTCACCCATTTCTCAGCTGTACAATAATTGCAAAATCCTTACAAATCATTGCAAAGTAAGATGAACAAGTTTTTGAATGATACAATGCTAATAATACAGTGACAACAGAGATATGGACCAAAAATACCACCATAAAATGGTGGAAAATATCAGTAAGTGTTTACCAAAGCTGAAGATTCAACCAAAAATGTCCAAACGTTTTTGTCCAGACCAACAGTCCACAACCCAAAGATCATCAGTTTACGATTATAGAAGACTAAATAAATATAACATTATACTGACTGATCATACATTTGAGATTGGTAAAATGATAAACAAATAGATAAACACAGAGTTTAAAGGGATAACTCGACAGTGTCGGGAGTAAGTTGTCTGGTTCTGATCAAAATGAAAGTAGTCCGGCAGGTTTCCTGGGACACTAAAATAAAACATCATTCTTCTCAAAACAGCATGTGTTCAAAAGAGTGATTTATTTGCATCACAAAACCAATATCCATGAAAAAGTCCCAGCTCATAATCACTTGGCCCTACTTTATCTCCCTTCATATCCCTGCGCGCTGGCACAAGACGACCAGAGCTATGTCCGTCACAGGAAAGCGATAAAATCCGTGAGTAGATTCAGGCTCATCTCTGTTGCTACAGCCTGGGTAGTCACAAGTGTGCCCCATTTTTACACATATGTATATTATGTGTATAGCTTGCAGAAGACTCACGGAAGTTCTGGGAGTCTCCCTGATATTGATAGTGGCTCCCTGATGTGGATAAAATATCCTGGATTTTATACTATGCAGGGAGTTTGTTTTTTTTATACAATGCAAGTGAGAACGTGAGACACAACGCAAGACAATAACTCGGGCATCATACATGGATCGCTTTAAGGCATGTCGATCCCCCCGCTTCAACAACAGTCAGTTGGTTTTGTGAAGCAAATAAATCACTCTTTTGAACACATGCTGTTTTGAGAAGAAAGACATTTTATTTTAGTGTCCCTGAAAACCTCCTGGACTACTTTGACCAGAACCGGACAATAACTCGGCTCAGAGGACACTAAGTAAGTCAGTATGAGTGTAGTACTGCTGATAGGGATGCCGTACAGATTCATGTAAAAAATACCAAACTATCCCTTTAAGCCTATGAGCCTTTAATTCTATGACTATCATTTTATTCTTAAAATAAACAATCAAAATGTTACTCATACAGCTTTTTTTCTAATGACATGAGAGTAGACAACTTAGACTTAAGCAAAGAATTGTGCTTCCTGTCACATGATATCATTGACTTCCTGCTCTTTCCTCCCAAGATGATGGTGAAGCCAAACCCTCCCAGAAAGAATGATTGATTCATTATTATGATTTTCAACCCCGACATGTGTATATATATATATATATATATATATATATATATATATATATATATATATATATATATATATATATATATATATATATCATCATTCAAGTCTATAATAATCCCCCAAAAAAGACTTTTTTACATAGGATGAATAGGTTTTTGTGTAACATTGATTTTGCTCATTATGAAGGACTTACTGTATATTGCTGTGACGGTACTTTACATGAAAATGTCTTCCAGCACTGAAACAAAGTCACAGATGTTTACAGTGAGGTTCTGCCATCCCATGTGAGGATAAGGATAGACTGAAGAAAAACTGACTTTACCCTCATGCATTTAGCTTCATTATGTTTTATTGATGCTCTTTGTTCGAACCCTCGCTCAGCTTTCCAGCCCAGATGGTTGCTAAATGTCAGCTGCAACGTAGAGATGGCTACCAGCGACACAGGAGTGACCACAACAATGCCGCTCGCAGCGGCGTTCGCTCCAGACGCCTGCAGGCTCACTGATCTGAAATCAGTCGCCTACTTTGTCCTGATACAGCCTCCCACACAAATTGGTTCCCTCTGTGCACATGCATCCGGCCACAGGACACAAATAACTAGATGCAGCTCCCTGTAATGACATATAGTGGACAAAACAGGCTAGAATTATGGAGGGAGGGAAGAAAAATCACTACTTTCATCTGGCCTGCTGGGGCTGTCGTGCTCTTAAAAAGCCTCTGGTCGGGAATTCGAAATTGTAGCGATGCCAGTGGGGGGAGGAAACATACGAGCGCACAGAACACACATGCACATGCACATTAGCCCCCCCAGATGCCCCGCAGGGATTCACAGGGGGTCGCTTTTCAAAGACTGCAATTTGGAGTGTTTTCAACCTCGAGGCCCTGCACTATTTCATGTCGCTAATATTGGGTGACTCAAGGTCAGTAAATGAAGGGGAATGTTAAGTGAGACACTGAAGGCAGACTCCTTCCTCCAACCATCTGTACTTCCTTTGATACATTATATGCGCAGCCCATCGCGCAGCAGGAGGACAATACTTTCTGCTGCGGAATCAGCCGATGAATCATTTTAAATACTCGGTAATTAGGTAGAATTCATGTTAAATTACACACATCAGTGGAGCTCTGCTGCGAATGAATAGAGCTCCGGGTCCTCCTTTTTTTCTTGGTACAGTCGTGCGTCTGTTATAACCCAAACCGTGCTGTTTATGTTTGGCCAAGAGCAGAAGAAACAAGTAGGGTAGAGTTGAGGTTTTAAAGGGGGGGTCTGGCTGCAATTAGGTCCGCCAGGTGCGGAGTTTTACGCTCCTCGTCTTGCGGTGGAGTTGAAGGGGGGAGCGCTGCCCCCCAAAAACCAGGAACAGTGTTCCTGCTAGGAACAGAGGCCTCCTCTGTCTCTGCAGCATCTGGACTGAGGTAGAACAGAGGCCAGGCGAAACAAGGGCCTCAGCCTGGGCCTCCAAACCAGACCAGGTAACACAGAGTTCAACAGGAAATGGACTTCAGGATGTGGAAAAGGCTTATTTGCTATGTCTGGAGGTGTCTCTCTGTTTAGTCTGGGTAAATAGCTGTAAAAAGGTATGTGCAGACAGCCAAATGACTGTGTCTTTGTTTAAAGGCTCCAATCTCTACAATCAATGCATTTACCTGCAGCGTGTGAGACCTATTTTATAAAGTGGAAGGATTGCTGTTGGATCGAGAAACTCATCGAGTTTCTAGTTGAAGATGAAAAGCTGAAATGAAACTGGAGATTCTAGGTCCTGATCCGAAAGATGACTTTTATAATAACTAGGGGTGTGACGAGATCTCGTGTGATGAGATCTCACGAGATGTGATTTGACGAGATTGCTCGTCGTGTTAAAATTCTGTCTCGTGAGATTTATCCAGCAAGCAGCCAGAATGATGGAAAATACAGATATTACTATTGACGACGCCCCCGCCGCTTTTAAATCGTTTGTTTGGCAGCATTTTGGGTTCCCGGCAGAAATGATAAATGGTAAGAGAGTGACTGATAAGACACGGACAATATGCAGACACTGTATGCAAACAATGCTGTACAGTGCGGCGAATACGAGCACAATGCAGAGACATTTACAGCACTACCACAGCTCAGTACTCACATCAACAACTGCTGCTGACAGAGAAGAACTTTTTGTTTTGCACATATTGTTTGCACTTGAAAAAAGGACAAATGTATAATTTTTTTCTATATATTTTAACTATAACATTTTATTTTAGTTTCAATTTGTAGAGGAAGAAGTTCATTAAAAGGAAGACGTTCATTAAAAGTTAAAGCTTACAGTTATAGTTAACTCAGTTAAATAAAAGTCTGTTGTCCAGGCATTCATATAATTAGTAATTTAGTTTTCTTAAAATCTCGTCTCGCGAGCTGAGTGTCTCGTCAGGTTCTCCACAAACCCCATTGTGGAGAACCTCCATGCTGATAAATGTGATGTTGTTCACTCTGTATATTAATTTTAAAGCTAAAACTGAAGCAGTCAACACAACAGCCCTGTAATAAATCATTTCTCAGTAAAGGTTCCAGAGGTGTCAGTTAGTTGGTGTCAGACAGTACGTTTACACGCATGGTTGATGGTTACAGCTCCATTAGTTCTTCAGCTCAGACTACTGTCCCAGTCTACATGTTCTATAAAAGGCCTCATATGTTGTTTCAGTATCCTGTTACAGGGCCATTTCACAGGGGTTTTATTAATTTACCATTTAATTAGTCTAAATCTTGAATTCGCTGTTGCCTGAAACTTGGTATGGTAGTATGGTAAAATGTTTTGAATGGTTTTAGTTCTTAAAATGGCCTAAATAATCGATATATTTAAAAAAATATGAAATAAAGTTGTAAACATTGTCTCGGGATAGTTTCATGGACGAGGAGTTTTTCATATTTGCATATTGTTTCCATATGACAACAAATCTATTTTTGCATATTAGAAAAAAATCAACAACTTTGAATTGAATTAAACATTTAATTAAATTCAAGTTAATTTTTTATTTGGTGAACATTTTTAACCTTTGGTTCTGAGACAGTGATGCTCACATGTCAAATGTCCATGAGCAAACAGGATATCTTGGTCATGTGACCTCATAAATTACATGGACCCTTTTCACACCTAGCTGTAAAAACACATATTTTTAGAAAATTGAAGATAAAGTTATCATTACCATATGGAAACACTCTGCAATAGAGGGTTAAATATTGAAATATTTCAACAGTCAATAACAATGATTATTGATCATTTTTAATACCAAACTTTATATTAAACTTGATTTGTGGTTTATCTGTTAAATGACTGTCTGATTCAATAATTGATCCATTATCAAAGGAGATATAATGTTTAGAAAGCAAGTAGGAACAACATTGGTTTGTTTTTTTCTCAAACCTTGAGTTTACCACTCTCAATAATATATTAAGGAATTTTCTTATTGTATCGATGATGTGGATATTGATGGTATACAGTATATTAAAATCTTTTTATTGTCCAGGCCTAATCATATATCCATTAGGCAGAAAACATCAGTTTACATGCTACACAGATAAATAGATTAACTCCCCTGATAAATATTAAAAATGGTCATTCTTCCAATGGTGTTTCTCAAAAACAAACATGATAGTGATTCATGTATTCTGCAGCCAGTCACTGTGAATGTCAGACATGAGCCTCTGGAGCCCAGCAGGTGGGATCAGGCTGGGAGATCTAAGCTGGGATCATTCACAGCCGATCCAATGGGAAACGTGAACAAAAGGCAGGAACCTGTATGTTGGAATAATACTCCCCTGCAGAGAACTCATTAACTTCCACATCAACATATATCAACCCGCTGTGTCCGTGAAAAGAGCAGCTCATATGTATATGTTATCTGGTCAGTAAGGTGTGGTTAGGTGAATATAGAGTTCCACAGCCTCAGTGTTAGTATGGGGCCATATTAGTGGACTGTTATAGGTATAAAAAACCCAAATTGAGCCGAGCTGTTGGAAAAACCTGCCATACAGTATAACAGAGGCCTAGAATGTCTCTACTGTGCAGAACCATGTTCATGCACAGTTTCACATTCAGTGTTGGGACTAACACGTTACAAAAGTAATAAAGTATTGTGCTGCATTGATTTTTGCTGTAAGACATTACAAGGAACACATGGTAATAGTTTACTTGGTACAAATTACCTGGATTGAAGTGGTTGTATTTTTTGTTGTTTTTTTTTCTTCATACAAATTCACTAAAATCACCACAAGATCAGCAGCAGTGAAATGTCTGTGCAAAAATTAGTTTCACTTCCTTTTTCTTTTGGCTCATTAGACAGAAGATGGAGATGAGTGAACCTGCAGAAACGTTGGATAACATTCTCCAGATGGACACACACTCATTACTTTATGCTTCTGAAACATAAGGATTTGAAGAACATTGTAGTCAAATGCACTTTGTGTGCTACAGCTAAAGAAGTTAAAGTTAGGAAGGAAGCAAGAGGAGCATGAGAGTGGAGATAAAAACAGACTTAATGTTCTCCTGCTCTGAGATTCTTCAGCATCAAGAGATTAGGAGACTTGTTGAAGACATGAAAACCACTAACAGTGGAATCACCAGCTTTTTGAAAACTTGTCAGTAAGATCCCTGTTGTAACTAGCAGCAATAATGACAAAGGTGAGCTATATTTAGATTGATGAATCCATATTTCCAGTAATTTTGGTGAGAGTAACTTAAAAGTAATGCAATAGTAGTGTAATACCATACATCTTAAATACAGTAATATTGTAATAAATTACTTTGAAATGACAAGTAATAAATAACACATTACAGTTTTAAAGAAACTTGCCCAACACTGTTCATATTCATCTTCTGACGGAGGGAAGTTCCTCTGAGATTAATGAAAATGGAGTCTACAAGCATCATTTGTGACATCACAGCTAGTTTGGAATCTGATCCCGGCCCAATATTCAACTGGCACAAGTATGACATGGAGACACAAACACTGAGAATGGACATAACAGTGATGGAGGAGACATCTGCTGTCCTGCAGGAAAACCAGTATTTTTACTTCCCTTATGGGATGTTCAAGGTTCAGTTTGGTGTCTCCTTCTTTCCATATGTGTGAGATTGGGTGTATGGATGTATAAATAATATCTGGATGCAGCATCGGAGGCAAGGCCAGGTTCGTTCCTATGAGAGTTGTTCAGTGGCGCATAAGGCCATAAAAAACACTTCCTGCTCTAAGGAAGCATGAATTAACACAAGAGAATTCCACAGGCTGCTGACGTTTAACCTGCCGTCCATCGTCATACTTTCAGCACCATAATGATGGACAGCTTTACCTTTACTTACAATGTACATTCCCATAAAGGCTGATTTATGGTTCTGTCTCAAATCAATACTGTACAATGTATACTTTTCAGCATTTAGAAATTTCAGTAAATGTTCTGTTGTTAAAAAGTAATTAGCTCCAAGTCTGCTCAATAAATTTAATTCAATGTTTTTGTTTTTGTTTTATTTGCTTAAGTTAGTACAAAACCCATGTGCCTTGGCCGCTGTTGCCATGGAGAACAGGCTAGTCAGTAGTTCTGTCCCTGCAGTGAAGAACGTTCCACCTGGAATCATCTGGAACCAGACATGAAACATTTTCATGCAGTGATTTTAGTGAATTTGTATGAAGAAAAACAGAAAAATGACCACTTTGATCCAGAATAAAAACACATTGTAATGCATGTTACTGGAATTTGTACAGAGTAAAATATTACCTTTTTTTCCTGGAATGTCTTACATTACTGTGTTTCAGCAAAAATTCAATGCATTACAGTAATTTCTTACTTTTGTAACATGTTACCAACACTTGTGCTAGTATGGCTCCATCATTTCCACATGATGTCGCCTACTCCTGTCAGGGTGGTGTTTAAGCTGCGTATCAGACAGTAATGTTGCAGGATTAGCGACGCCCTGTGAACTCGCCGCTGCGCTGAGCGAGCATCCCTCCCCCGTGGAGCTGCAGCATAGAGCTGTCAGGTCGCGCAAAGAAAAGCTCCAGCCTTCATCCTCTAGTCTCAGCGCCCGATTTGCTTTAATCTGTCCTGGCCTGAACAAGCCCGGGTCAGAAGCCCCCTCCTATGAGACCAGGGCTAATTCCTTTTCTAGGGAAGCTGGGATTTGTAGTCAGCGATCCTCTGACATCACCTTGAGAAGAAACAAGGAGCCGGCTCCCAGGCCTCCCTGATAAGGTTAATGAAGCCGGGTCCTCTCTAACCGTCACTCCATGATATCAAGCTATTCACTTTGAACTAGTTGGTCTTCACCGTAACGACCCTGAAAAGCGGCGTCTGAGCCGGGGCCCTGCACGTCTGTGTTTGATGATCCACAGGGAAAATGGTGAGAAGCCGGCTGAGTGTTGGCTTTCCTGGCGTCCAGATGGGGATGTCATTGATGAGCGGAGGTGTAGGGCGAAACTGTCATAACACGCCATGTCAGTTAGCAGTGTAAAGGCTCAGAGAGGAGATGGTAATGATGGGTGTGTGTGTGTGTGTGTGTGTGTGTGTGTGTGTGTGTGTGTTCGGGGAGAAGGGAGGCAGTTGGTGGCTGTGAAGAGTTCCCAGTGGAACTGATTATCTCCACTTTAACTTATGAGACTGGGGGGTTGTGTGTGTGCAGCGTGTGTTTGTGTGTGTGTGTGTGTGTGTGTGTGTGTGTGTGTGTGTGTGTGAAGGGGGGACAGGAAGCAGGGTGGGGGTGGTGGATGCTGTGGCTGTGAACAGCAGGCAAATTAATTACACATTGGCTTGTGGGAATATTCTGCCTAAATGCCAGTCAGGTCCCTGTGAGGCGACACACTTAACAACTTGACACACACACACCCTGAGACACACGCACACACTGAGACACACACACACACTGAGACACACACACACACTGAGACACACACACGCACTGAGCCACACACACCCTGATACACACACACACGCACACACTGAGACACACACACCCTGAGACGCACTGACACACACACACACACCCTGACACACATGCACTGGGACACATACACGCACCTTGAGACACGCACACCCTGAGACACACACACACTGAGACAAACAGTCACTGAGACACAAACACATTCTGAGACACACACACACCGAGATACACACACTGTAAAACACAAATACTGAGACACATATGCAATAAGATACTCACACATTAAAACATACAAACACACTGAGACAAACAGACAAACACAGAAATGGAAAATGGCTTGAAAGATTTTAGGATCTTCTCCATCTTTAAAGACTCTTATAATAATCAGCTGAGTTAAGTTGACACATGTAGGTTCAGATCATGGCTCCATCTCCTCCTGCAGCTATTTATTTGTGGTGGTTTTCACATAGAATAATGCTCATGCCTTCTTCATAGTTTCAGAGCTACAATGCAAGTCAGTGTTCAAAGATATTTGGAAACGTTCGTATATGTTTCGTTTCAATCCAATGAGTCATTTGCCATATGCAAAACTAATTATAACTATAATTCTGGGATAAGTGTTGATTGCCGCATCACACTTTTCTCTCCTCCACCCACAGCGAGGCCTACAACAAGCTGTCCTGTGCTATCAGACGTCCCCTGTCTGTCTGTGTGTATGTGTGTGCGTGTGTTTACTGGTACCCGCATGTCTGGAGGATCCTCTCAGTAATAAGTAAGGAGCCTCGCCTGCACCAGAAGCCCACTGCTGGGTCTCCTCCTCCTCTGTGGACTGATGAGTGTTTGTTCAATCCACACTGATGTCATTTGCTTCCTCCTCCAGTTCCTCCTCACACAGACGCCTCCTGCTGCAGCTCAGCCCAGCAGGTTAAGGCTAATGCTTCTGCTGTGTGTGTGTGTGTGTGTGTGTGTGTGTGTGTGTGTGTGTGTGTGTGTGTGTGTGTGTGTGTGTGTGTGTGTGCGCGTGTGTACAGGGTAAATTACAGTATCTGAGTGTCAGTGTGTCTTTAGCATGCACATGTTATTTCACAGCGGAAACAACGGTCATTATGTGTGTTTCAGTTTGTAAAATTGTATGTTAATTATGCATGTACGGTACGTACACTACAAAAAATGTTAATCTGTCTTGTAGTGTCTTGTATTTGGTACAGTTAGTCCAATATTGAGTTGATGAATTTATATTCCATTGGATGATAATGTAGCTTATTTCATTTTGATTTTAGTTACTAAATCTAAGAAAATATTTGACAATTATCTGCCAATGGAATAAGATAATTCTACTTAATATTTTTTAATGGAATGGAATGGAATTATCTTATTCCATTGTCGGAAAATTTAACTTTTTTTCTGATTTGGGTCAATTTTCTTAAAATATGTTAAAACAAATATGTTAAATCAATATAATTAAAAAAAAAATTATATTGATTAACATCAGGAAATAACGTGAAATAAGCTAAATTATCTGCCAATGGAATATGATAATAATAATTTTTTACTTGATAAAATTCTATTTTTTGCTGTGCAGTATGGACAGTAAGCACACTACAAAAAGATAAAATCAAGTGAAAATGTGTTTAGTAAAATGAATCTAATATTGAGTAGAATTATCGTATTCCATTGGCTGATAATTTAGCTTATATCAAGTATTTTTTTCCTAATTTGGGTTAATTTTTTTTAATGTCTTTTCTTAAAACAAGACCAACATTTCCTTTAAAAAAAGATTGAATAATTTAACATAAAGAAAAACCTTGTAAGCCAGCTAAATGATCTGCCAATGCATTAAAATAATTCTATTCATTATTGGATAAATTGTACCAAATACAAAACATTTTTACATGATAAATTTATTTTTCTTCTGCAATGCAGTATGGACAGTAAATACCCAGCAAAAAAATAAATCTAAAATGTATTTGGTACAGTGAGTCCAATATTGAGTACAATCTGATTCCATTGGCAGATAATTAAACTTATCTTGTCTTCTCCCTCTTATCTAGAATTGGGTCGCAGGGGCAGCAGTTTCAGCAGGGAAGTCCAGGATTCTTTCTCCATGGCCAGTTTGTCCAGGTCTTCCAGTGGAACCCCAAGGCATGGCTTCAACTGGCTCCTCTCGATGTGGAGGAGCAGTGGTTCTACTCTGAGCTCCTCTTGGATCACCGAGCTTGTCACCCTATCTCTAAGGGAGAGCCCAGCCAAACTGTGAAGGAAACTCATTTCAGCCACTTGTATTCTTGGTCTCATCCTTTCGATCACGACCCAAAGCTTGTGACCATAGGTGAGTGTAGGAATGTAGATTTATGCTAAATCGAGACCTTCGCCTTTCGGTTCAGCTCCTTCATTACCACGATGGACCGATTCAGGGCCTGCATCAGTGCAGACGCTGCACCGATCAGCACTTCACCCTTTTCTGGCTGAGAACCATGGCCTCAGACTTGGAGGTGCTGATTCTCATCCCAGCCGCTTCACACTCGGCTGCGAACCGTTCCAGGTCACGGACTGATGAAGCCAACAGGATCAGATCATCTGCAAATAGCAGCGAGCCAGTCCTGAGCCTGTGTTAAGTTTCTTCTCTGATTTGGGTTAATTTTTCTTTATAGAAAGAAAAGTTTAAATCGATTAACATCAATAAAAAATGTGAATGAACTGCCAATGGAATAAGAAAATTCTCAATATTGTATAAATTTATTATTATTGATTAATTATTTTTGATGAGCTTTAATTTTTTCCAGACCAGTCTGTACCGTCATTACAGTCTGTTCCTGTATGATCAGCTGATGCTGCCTCCTGTTCCATCTGGGCCGAGCCTGGAGCTGCTCCTGCAGGCTGACACCAGGCTCCACATCCCTGGTGTGGTGGTGCAGTTGGCAGCTGCCAACGCCGGGCACCGCTTAATTAACTGACAAAACTCAGCTTGTCTGAATCAGCGCTTGCGGAACCCCTGCTGGAAGAAAATCCACATATGGGTCTGTGGACCATCCACTGCAACCAGGACCACATCTAAGGGGTCCAGACCATGTCCTGCTATGGAACTGTGCACTGTGGGAATAGATCATTCTTCTTGTGAGCAGGTATTTCAAAAGTAATAGGAAATTAGAAATGTTCAGGCTCTAGGTATGGCCTTAATTATTATTATTATTGTTGTTTAAAGCCACAATTATTTCATTGATTATTTGCCATATCAATTATTTAGCATTGATTAATCAATTTGAGTTATTGTTAAGATGAAAATGTGAAAATTCTCTGGTTCCAGCTTCTCTTCTCTGATTATTTTCTGGTTTCTTTAGTCTTCTATAAAAGTAAACTGATGATATTTGTGTTGTGACTGTTCTGGTCTGGACAAAAAGACATCTTAATTTGAATCTTCAGCTTTGGGAAACAGTGATTGACATTTTACACCATTTTATAAACCAGACAACTAATTTCAATAATCCATAGATCAATGGACAGAATCACAGTACTTGTTAGCTGCAGCTCTAGCTACTTTAAACTTTATACTCCACTACATTATACAATTTAATTATACTACATACAGTAAATATATTATGATGCAGTACTGTTTGTATGAATCTACCCAAAGTGGCTAAAATTGGCTCCACATTTGTCTGGACAAAAAAAATAATTTTTAGGTTGAATCAGCTAATCTAGTTGTTAGCTGCAGCTCTAGCTACTTTATACTCCACTAATTTTTTCTGAGACTGCAGTTACTTTTCAGATGCAGATTTGGCATTAAATAATATATTTTAAGATTAATACTGTTTGAATTGGGGGCGACACAGTGGAGCAGGGGTTAGCGCTGTTGCCTCACAGCAAGAAGGTCGCAGGTTCCAGACCTCCTTGGTCCTGGGTCTGGGACCTTTCTGTGTGGAGTTTGCATGTTCTCCCCGTGTCTGTGTGGGTTTTCACCGGGTACTCCGGCTTCCTCCCACAGTCCAAAAACATGCTCAGGTTAATTGGAGACTCTAAATTGCCCGTAGGTGTGAGTGTGTGAGTGAATGGTGTGTGTGCCCCACGATTGGCTGGCGACCATCTGGGGTGTATCCCTGCCTCTCGCCGTAACGCGCTGGGATAGGCTCCAGCAGACCCCTGCGACCCTAATGAGGAATAAGCAGGTATAGAAAATGACTGACTGACTGACTGTTTAAATTGTTGTTGTATCATTTAAGTCTGTTGCTGTCTATCCTTATCTTTGGAAAAGAGTGATCAACATATACCATTTTATGAACCAAACAACTAATCAATCAATGGTTTCAATGATCTATAGAATAATGCACGATATAGTCGTTAGTTGCAGCCCTACTGTTTTTATCATTATTATGATAATAATAATAATATTATTTTCTCATTTTCTCTTGACCTTTAGTGGAGGAAAATGCTGGCAGCAGTGTACGATACTGGCCCAACACTGAAGGACTGGAGGAAGGTGAAGGTTCTCTATTTCCATTTGATGTCTTGAGTTGGATCTCTACCACAGCAGCTCTTTGATAATCCTCCTAGAGGATGTCTCAGAGGAAGCCTTTTATGATAAAGCCAAGCTGGGGCGACCCTGAGCGCAATGCATGTAACTCGCTCATTTTCACACCTCTTTTTTCCAACCAGGCTGGGGTTTCCTTTTGTCTGCGCTTTGTTCGCCATGTAAAATATGACTCTGTGTAAGGAAATATTCCTACAGTTCAGGCCAAGAACTCCCACAGCCTTACAGCTGGGCTACTCTAAAGTTTTCAGCAGGGCACATGGAGATATATGTTGTAGAAATGTGGTCAGAGAAAACTATACTATAAATCATTTAGTTTTCATTTCTTATTTAACAAAATGAATCCTTTCATGAAGTGTGGGATGTGAATGATTTGATAACAGCAGAGCAGTTCTGTTCCATGGAGGTATTATAGAACTGGATACCGGACTGAAAAATGCAATGGAAGTTTCTCGCCTGACACATATGCCGAACAACTGACTTCCAGGTTTATTTCCGCAGTATGTGACCCATAGAGACTGATCAGTACAGTCACCTCCCATGGTGCTCTGGGGCCTTCCATCATGCCCTAACTAACTGACTGGATTCTAGTTTTAAAGGACATTAAAGTGCTAGATGTAACTCTGAATATTGAAGGAAAAAATTGTCTTCATTCCAATCCACTGTCAGATTAAACAATTTTAAATATACTGTATGGAGGACAAGTTTCAATACTGTACATATTAGATGCACCTCCATTGGAAAAATGATTGTCTGCTCTACAAACAGCCTGAAGGTAACTTGTTGCAGGTGGAGGTTTTACTGATGCTAGATCACTAGCTTCAGACAGAGCTAAAGCTAATTTAGCAAACGCAAACCGAGCATTTAATTAACAAACGGACAAATGTTCAATCTGCTGTAACAATCACTTAAATCTCATGATTTTGATTTAAATGCAAACTCCAGCATTTCTTCCCAGAAGCCAACGTTAAAACCAGCTTTCACACCAACAGGCCCTTTAAAAAAGATGAAAATTTCTGCCTTGTTGAGATAAGATTGAACCCTGAGATTTCCGGTAGAGGATGTTCAACTCGATGGAGAGTGAAATACATTATGTTGGGATCTGTCTGAATGTTTGTGGAGAAGCAGTCACTGCCAACACAAAAGATGAAGCTGAGGCAGAGGCAACGCTGCAGGAAAAGCAGCGTACGGCTGAGTGACAAGAAAAAGAAAGAACACAGCATAATGAACTAAGCTCACTGTGTTAGCTCCATGTCAGACGTGACACTGTCAACCTGTTTTCTGCATGGGGGTGAAAAAACTCCATCAATCAATCAATCTGCATTTGTCACATTTGATCACAGTGAAATGTGATCAGCGATGAAGTCCTGAGCCATACAGCACCTCCCCTCACCAGAGGCAGGGAGAGAAAGTCACCACCTTGACCCCGAGATTCCTCCGATGCCGATTCCTCCGAGGAAATAAGGTTTCCTCCGATGCTCCGATGGTTGCATCCATATGGGCGGAATCACATGACTAATATCAACGCATTGGAAAATCCTCATACTCCCTTGAAAATGGCAGTTGTAAATGGGGCCATAGTGACCACTGAAGCTAATGAGCCATAATAATTGCTGCTAACATGCTAATCAGCTGCTAACCCAGAGACACTGTTCTAAAATGTTTATTCCATCTTATAGTTTAGTTTTTCTAGGTGGTCCAGGATAATGTTCTCTAAAAACATTCTTGAAAAAATGTTTAGTGAAAAGAACATTAGAGTGTTATTCTCCAATATTCTTAAAATGTTTATAGTTTTTTTTTTTTTTTTATGTTCCCAGAAGGTTGTTAATTATTAATCCTCTATTGCATGAAATATTACTTAGACATAGCAAAACATGTTTTGGTGTTATTACTTAAAATAGTCTAAATAATAGATATATTAGAAAAATATAAAACTAGGAATTTTCCATATTTGCATATTGTTGCCATATGCCAGAAAACAGATCTATTTTAGTATATTAGAAAAAAAACTTGTAAAAACTTATATCAAAATTGAATTAAATGTAAAAAAAAAAAAAAATCCAAAATCAAAGACAACCTTCGATCATGAGACAGTGATGCTTGCATGTCAACAGTCCATGAGTAAAAGGGACTGGGAAACAGGATATCCTGGTCATGTGACCTTATAAATTGTATGTCCTTCAAAAATGAAAGCCCCCTTTTCACACCTAACTGTAAAAACATAAATTTTATATCACATCTTTTTAGAAAAATGAAGATAAAGTAATGCCATATGCAATAGTGGGTAATGAGAAGGATAACAAGCTTTAAAGGCAACAATGACTGATATGATTCTCCGGCTTTCCGCTCTCTACAGTCAGATTGTTTAAAACTAAAATGACACGATGCATCTATAAATACAATGAAGCTTAACTACGACAAATGTTCACCCTATGACAGTCGCATTGCACTCAAATGCTTTTAGTTGGGTATTTTGCTGTTATGAATGCTGAAGATTGACTGAATTTTGAAATGATTCACTGTGTTTCCAAAGAAAACAGGGAGTCTTACAGCACCAATAAATATGCGAGATCAGTGTAAAATTGTGTGATTATGAAAGAATTCAGAGAATTCTTCAAACAGCTTGTCTGTATTATTCTTGTACTGATGGTTTGATATTTCTATAAACCCTCAGACTCTTTGTACACTGCAGCTCTGCAGATCTGCAGCTCTCTGCCCTCTTCCTCTGCCAGTCCATCCCTCCAGACTTCATGCAAACGCATGCACAGTGTGTGTATTCGTGTGCAGCTGTGTGTTGGTGTGTCGGCGGCAGTGTGGTGGGAGGATGGGGGGGCAATCATCTAGACACAATAGGAGCCAACAGATGTCTCTCTATCTCTTTCTCCCTCTGTTCCTTCCATTTGTCTCTGCAGTACGTAGGTGGAGCTCACCAGCAGAGACAGACAGAGGCTGAATAAAACACGGAGATGAGAGCAGTGTGGCTCGGCCATTTTTACCATCGTGCTGATTTATTCCCGCTTTTAAGACCATGACGATTTTGTTGTCGTTTCTCAAAGACCATCTGCAGTACTGCAGTTGTAGTCTGTTTCCATCCTGCCTCATACTGTAGCAAAGGCCCTTCACTGATCTGGGTTTGCATGCTGATTATATAGTGTTAGTGATATCAGATAAAATGGGCCATCAGGTAAAATGGGCCATTTAAGGTTTGGGGGTCCCAGCTCCTCTGGAAATTAGAGCCAATGATTACAAAGGGTTTCAAACCGTTGACATAACTGACTGACTAGTAACAGGTGATTTGATTAGTTTATGGTTTCTATTGTGGTGAGGCAATACTTCAGATTGGACCAGGAATGTGCATGGTAAGTGGCCTGGCACTGGCATGGCAAATCTTAGTAAACTATTATCAATAATGATGATAAATCTATTAATAACAAATAAAAAAACTATGTATAATATCTGTCTTGGTGGCATCCATCAGAAATAATACTGTTAGTTTGATATACTATCTATGTTTATCTTGGTGGCTCAAAATGGTTTCATCTAAAATGGGCCTAACCCTCTGTGTCACTACCAAACACATGTGTATGATATTTGGTTCAACTACAACATGAACAGTATGTTGATTGTCATGTGAAATTAGTGAAACTCAAAGTAGTCACTACTTTTACTGTGTGTGTGTAACTTAGCTTGTTCCATATGACTGGGTGCTAGCTTTTGTATAGTGTTAGCTTAGCTTGTATACATAGGTGTGTTAGTGTGTGTACAACATATAACTGATCTGTTCTTGTTTTAATAGCAGCAATATGATATTTTATCACCTTATTCCAACACAAAAGGATCAGAAACATCATTAAAAATCAAAAATATCCATGGAAAAGGCAAATTTGGTATTGTGTTATTGTCCCAGGCAAAAGCAAAAAGTGGCCCAATTTACCTGATATCACCCTATCTTTGCTTTCTCATGTTGCACAAAATAAATTCTGCTGGAACGAGGCTGTTTTTCTCTGGAAAACAACTTGTAGCTGAGTGGAGCAGAATGGAGTCTGTTGCCTCAGAATGCTGAATCGCTTACAGAGAAAAAAAAAGTAAAAAAAAAAAAAGTATAAGAGGGCAGGAGGATAACTGCTGGTGTCACGGTGCCTCCAAACTTCAACCTACTAAGACGTGTTATTTGTATTTGTGGCTGGATTTGATATGTTCAGCAGCAACAACTGACTCGTCTCCTGTGGTTATTCTGTGCCATCGCAGCTATATCAGCACTCTGTGACTGTTTCTTATGCAGCGCTACCACCACACGAACATTTACAGCATATTACACTGAAAACACACAGGAATTAACACACTGATTATATCCTGTAATGAAATTATGTCCAATGATCAATTACATTAAATTAGTGAAATTTGATTTTCCTCTACAGTCAAAGGTGTTTTTAATTAACACTTACTTAATTACTGATAACAAACAGTTTTTAAATGGATTGCTTACCAGCGCTGCAACTAACGACTATTCTGATCAGTTCATTCCTCTTACTATTGTTGAAATAATTGATCAGTTGTTTGGTTCATAGAATGGCATAAAATGTCAATCACTGTTTCTCAAAGATGAAGAATTAATCTAAAATGTATTTTCTTTTCCAGACCAACAGTCCACAGCCAAAAAAATGATCAGTTTACTATTATAGAAGACTAAAGAAACCAGAAAATAATCAGAGAAGAGAAGCTGCAGATAGAGAATTTGGACATTTTCTTCATATGACTCAAAATTAATAATCAATTATAAATAATTTAGATGAAGTAATTGATTAAAAAACTAATACATGTGGCTTTAAATAATAATAATGATTATTATGATTATCATTATTATTATACCTAAAGGTTGCACATTTCTACGCAAAGCTGTGCAGAAATATGAAAAAATAGATCTAATTTCCCATTACTGCTGTAATACTTGCTCACATCAAGGCTAATCTATTCCCACAATGCACTGCTCCATGTCAGGATGTGGTCCAGATATTCTAGAGACTTGACCAATTAAATAGATATATACATGTCAGGGTTGAAAATCATAATAATTTAAAGAAAATGACCTCTTTCTGGAAGGAGTTGCCTTTGCCATGTTCTCAGGAGTAAGGGGTAGGAAGTCAATGACGTCATATGACAAGAAGCACTTGGAAACTTTTTTCTTTTTTTTAAACGGCACTAGTATAATTTAGATGTTTTATTTTCCATAGAAAATTATAGTCATAAACTTCAGCAACTATAGTTGCCAGTGGGTTTAAATGGGTTAGTGTAAAAGTTGGTATCTGATCAATTAATCAGCTAATTGTTGCAACTCTATTGCTCACAAAATGACATTTTAGCAACTGATTTTCAGGGAAGAGAGATGTGCTTTATTTTGAAAACACAAGATGCATGTAATGTGGCAACCACAGAAACTCTGCTCTCACGTAAATGTCACATGACACAAACAGGCGTTGTTTAGATAAAGTGACCACATAATGAGAATGTAAATGTTACCAGTGGTGCAGCAGCTTACTGTCTGCAGAGCTGCTCAGTGTCAGAGACTCAGAGACACTTCAGCACTAAATGCCTGTTTTTAAAACTTATTTCAGGGTTGTTCTCTCTCTGTGTGTCTCACAGAGTGAGTCTCTGACATGACATCATAGAAAACTGTTGTTATTTACTCTCCACTTCATCTTTTTTTTCCTGCTTTTCCAAATGTATCTTTTAATTCAAAGACATTTTATTTTATCATGATTTTTTTTATTTACTTTTACTTTTCTGCAGACACACACACTGCCTTCTGTTTTCTTCGTTAGAATGGTTAAAATTATTAAAATTTGTTTTGTTCGCCTTTAATTTAAGGTTCTGTTGAGTACTGTCTAGTTCTCGTCATATTTTCTCACTTTAATGTCTTTTCACCATATGTGTTTATGCATTTTAAAATAAAAAGGACAAGGTTATTCCTTCAGAATCATTTTTGAAGGGACGGAAGTCAAAGTCAGTCAGTTTTTAACTTCATCTTTCGGTCTGAATGCAGCCGTGCAGCCTCACTGGTCACATCAGATTCCTTGATTTCTTTTGTTATAAATTAGATTGTTTAGATGTTTATTTGAAACCTGTGATTATTTGTCAAAATATACACTGCACCTGGAGTTTAAAGGGGGTCTGGTGGTTAATTGAAACCTTCCATTTATTTAGTATTTTATGATGAATCAATATTGAAAACACTGAGGAATTTGCTACTAGTGTAGACCACTATCAGTGGTTGATGATAAGGCTTAAAATGTGCTACAGATAGCGACTAAAATTCTTTAACATATAAAAAATGTTGGGGCAAATATTGTTATGCGGTTAATTTTGATTAATTAATTACAAAACCTGAAATGAACTAGATATTTCTTTTGAAATCAAGTCCCACCCGTAATAAATAACAACAGCACAAATTTCTCCTCCTTTTTATTTAAGAAATACATTATAAATATTTACCATATTCAGTCTATTGTTGCATTTCAAATCAAAACATTCACTCACTGGACACTATTTAGTATTTTAAGCACCTCCTTGACTTACAAACCATTTACAAATCAACAATGTAAATATTTTATCTCATGAATCCTCAAAGATTCTCATTGAATCCATGTTCCTGTGGACAAACAGTTACTGGTCAGTCATCCGGTGGGCTGGTTTGGCCTCTGGGTTAGAGTGAAACGTAACATTACTCATCACCAGTATTAGCAGTAACGCTTTACAAAAGTAATACATTACTATAATACGTCGATTTTTGCTGTAACGCAGTAATGTAAGGTATTACAGGGAAAAAAACAGGCTTTTCCTTTTGGCTCATCAGACAGAAGATGGAGATGAGTGAACCTGCAGAAACGTTGGATAACACATTCTCCAGATGGACACACACTCATTACTTCTCTTTGTGAAAGGATTTGAAGAACATCATAGTCAAATGCACTTTGTGTTTTACACCTAAAGAACTGTCCACTTCCTGAAATAGCAGCAGTAATTTAACGATCCTCTTGTGTTATTTGCTGTTTCCATCCCTTGTGTGTCAAAACAGGTCGGTTTTGACCCATGTTAAAATCAAATCAGCTGTTAACAACCAATTTGTTTCTCATCTCGTGGTTACATTTTTATGTTTCCTTAAACATGAAAATATTGGTTTTAATATTTTTGGTGTGGGTCTCTGTCTTGTTTTTGTCAGTATACCCCTTGATTTCAATTAAAAAAATTGTGAAATGAACCTCAAGAGAATCATTCACTCATTCATCTTCTATACCTGCTTATTCCTCATTAGGGTCACATGGTCTGCTAGAGCCAATCCCAGCACATTACAAGTGAGAGGCAGGGATACACCCCAGATGGTTGCCAGCCTACCGTGGGGCACACACACCATTCACTCACACACTCACACCTACGGGCAATTTAGAGTCTCCAGTTAACCTCATCATGTTTTTGGACTGTGGGAGGAAGCTGGAGAACCTGGTGAAAACCCACACAGACACGGGGAGAACATGCAAACTCCACACAGAAAGGTCCCAGACCAAGCAGGCCTTCTTCTGTGAAGCAACAGCACTAACCCCTACACCACCATGTTGCCCCCAATAGAATCATATGTGTATAAAAAAAGGATGTTGTGTTATCTGATTATTCCTGAGGGATATTGGAACACATCTCTTGAATAAATTAGTTTTATTTATTTTTTAATTTTAACATTTACAGAGGTGCTATAGTAACATGAAGTTAACAAGGAAGCAAGAGGAGCATGAGAGTGGAGATAAAACCACAAAACAGACTAAATTAACATTCTCCTGCTCAGATTCTTCAGCATCAAGAGGTTAGAAGACTTGTTGTTGAAGATATGAAAACCACTTTCAACAGTGGAATCACCAGCTTTTTGAAAACTTGTCAGTAAGATCCCTGTTGTAACTAGCAGCAATAATGACAAAGCTGAGCTATATTTAGATTGATGAATCTATATTTACAGTTATTTTGGTGAGAGTAACTTAAAAGTAATGCAATAGTAGTGTAATGCCTTACATCTCAAATACAGTAATATTATAATGTAATAAATTACTTTGAAATTACAGTAACAAGTAATAAATAACACATTACAGTTTTAAAGTAACTTGACCAACACTGCTCATCAGAGTCAGTCTGTCTAACCTCCTCCTCTCATCACAGGCTTCTAGTCTGGAGGCTGGAAGTGCTCCAAGAGGTGGTGGGTGGGTGGGGGGGTAGTCACTTGTGACCGAGAAGAGCAGAAGCTCGGAGCATCGCGGGACAGAGCGAGTGACCCTCAGCCGCTCCGCAGCCTCGGGGACCGCTGGCTCGCTTGACGGCTCTGTTCATGACGTCCAGACGCAGATGCTGCACAAGTTCGTCGGGAGAAGACGGGGCCTGCAGGACGGGCTCCAGGCTCCAGGACAAACCCCCCAGGGGGTGGAGGAGAGGGAGAGGAAATGCGGAGGCCATTGCTGCATGCGCTGCAAAAAATGAGAGAGACTTAACCTTTCTGCAGGACATGTTTAGTCAGAAAAACCAGACTGCACCAACAGACCGTATCTGACATTCTAATATGTTCAGTGTGATTGATGTTAACATGACGGATAGAAACAGGCTCATAGTATAAAAACTAGTGAAGAATGAGTCTCATTGTTGCTTTCATTTAACCCTTTACCCTTCATTTAACCCTGACTTTTTTATTTTATACTTAGAATAAAAAATCAAAATACTACTCATATAGCTTTTTTAATGACATGATAGTAGACAACTTAGAACTAAAGGTTTTGGGGAAAAAAAAAGTGTTCCTGTCACATGACGTCATCAACTTCCTGCCCCTTCTTCCTGAGAACATAGTGAAAACAAACCCTCCCAGAAAGAGTCATTTTATTATTAAAGTGCAAGTAAAGAATTGTGATATACATATAGATATTTTGGAACTACTTAAATTGTACCAGTATTTAAACTAACTATTTATATTGGACCAATAAATGCAATAGAAATATATTGTACAAATATGTTATACAATAATTATAACTAATAACAGAAAATGATATAAATATATATATATATATATATATATATATATATATATATATATATATATTAAAAAAGCTTACATTAATTATACTTGTATTGTAATATCTTAATATATTTATATTACATTTAAAGAATAAGGAGCCTTGGGAGTCCACATCTCCAGTAGAAAGATCCAACCTGATACACTGACTAACTGCATCAACCCTTACAGATGAATTGTGATATTTTAGGTCATTAGAGGAATTATCTAATACATCTTAAATAAATCAGAGCACAAAATAAAGTCACTTGCTATGTTTGCTGTTTTTTTTTGCAGTGTGTCCATCTGGCCCCACTGAGCATAGCGAGAGGAGCTGAGTGTCGAGCCATTCGATGGCGCTGGGCCCTGCCCAGCGGGGCTTTGTAACAGAAGTGGCCCAGTCCTGTTTTGTCTGACCCACAATTCAGCGGGACGGCCCCAGAGACGGGGGTAGGGCTGCCAGAGAGCAGCGAAAAAAAACATCAGACTAAACCCAACGAGCCACATGAAGCAGGAACGGCTCTGTAGTGAGAGGACAAATGAGCCATGTGAACTGGACTTCAGTGCAGGAGAAAAGATGAAAACCGCACAAACCCTGACCTGGAATAGACTTTGTCTTTAAAGGAAAAGGCTTGTGAACCGCTTGTGCACAAAGAGGCACCAGTGACGGCCTCCACTGACTCATCCTTAATACGGTCCACACACTGGCAGCCCCCCGAGGAGATAACATGCTCATTCACTTCATCTCAACAATATACAGAAAGATGCAGCGTTTGTACAGCTGTGGGATGTTAGTATAAGCTCTCCATAAATAGCTGTGTTTTCTCTATTGTTGACTTAAATGCTTGATGAGAAATTTGAGTCTTTCTGCTCATCAGTATGACTGCTTCCAGACGTCTAAATCCCTACATGTATCTCTGATTTGTGGCGTTGTGTTTACTGACAGGTGCTGTTGTGTTTACTGATGGGTGTTGGGGGGAAAAAACACAATCAAAAGATTTGAAGGCAGGATTAAAATGGGGAAAATCATCTTCCTGTGGCGGAGCCAGCAAATCAGCAGAAAGAAATGCCACAAAATTAGCAACAAGGGTGAAGGAGGTTGATGTAGTTTGACAGGCTGCTGCTGTTATCAATTTACAAATACGATTTTTAATTGACCACACAGTGTAGAAGCCTCCTACACCCTGATGAAAATTAATTGCCTTTGACGGTTTAAATGAGTTGGATTACATTCAAGACAATATTTTTTTTGGTTTTAGTTCTACTGAAAACATTTTGTAAATTCTTGGCTCTATAACGTCTTTGCAGCTATGGCCTGATTAATCACTCTGTTCCCTCATTACCTTTAACCCAAACAAAGAATCTGTGTTTTCCACATCATCTATGTCTATGTCTTGTCTCTTTTTTCTGTCTCTACCCACTGAACCTGCAGCGAATGTGTAGAGAACATGACGAAAAATATTCAGCAACATTATGGAGTAAATCATTTATCATAACTCTGAATTACTTGGCTTATCAACACAATTTAAAAACTGGTATATAGTTTGAGGTCTGCACTCTCCACATGAAGTCAAACCTGACACCCGCAAATGCTCATCTTGATGCAATGACGCCGGTGCGTACTCCCCGCTTCGAGGGTTAACAGTCAGCTAGTATCTAGCTACATTGAAGCAACCTATCAAACTAATATGTGGAAGCCAGTAATTCATTGATCACACCACTTTTTCAACATTGGCCTCTTTTTTACTGGTCTGTGGGTTAAGATCAGACCCAATGATCGTTAACGAGCTCTAACAATGTAAGTTTCCGTAGCGACAGCATCTAGCAGGAGGGAGGAGGGAACAGGAAGAAGAGTAGAGAGAGGGGAATGTTGATTTTCATCATTTTTCCCTCATTGATTCATGATCTCATTTGCTTCATGTATAAATATAAATATACATATAAAACAGCTATAACTACTATTATTAATTTAATACCATTGCTTAAACATTTGAACATGCTGAGGGCTTAAAACCTCAAAGACAAATTGCAAAGGAGAGAGAAAGAAGAAGGTAGGGCCAGATTATTATGGTAGTATAGTAAGTACAGTAGTATTGTATTTTCAGTCAGTCAGTCAGTCATTTTCTATGCTTCACCCTATTCTTCATTAGGGTCACATGGTCTGCTGGAGCCAATTCCAGCACGTTACGGCGAGAGGCAGGGATACACCCCAGATGGTCATCAGCCAATCATGGGGCATACACACCATTCACTCACACACTCACACCTACAGGCAATTTAGAGTCTCCAATTAACCTCAGCATGTTTTTGGACTGTGGGAGGAAGCCGGAGTACCCGGTGAAAACCCACGCAGACACGGGGAGAACATGCAAACTCCACACAGAAAGGTCCCAGACCCAGGACCAAGGAGGTCTTGAACCTGCCGTGTCGCCCATTGTATTTTCATTTATAATTTATTTAATTATTATTAGTTTTAGTGTTTAATATTTTTTTCATGCCCCCTCCAGAAATTTTACCACTTATTATCCCCTTGTCTTTTATACTTTGGCAAATAAGCCTGGACAGTGTCATGCCACTCAAACACTTTGTTAGGGAGAGATCATGATGCAGGTTTGTGACAGGTTGGTGCTGGAGCGTCAGAGCCGGGGTAGATTTGCTGCTGAAAACAGGTTCCACAGCCTGTCTGTGTGGTCATTGAAGGCTCTAATCTAAACTAATCTCTGAACGCTTCGCTTCAGTTGAGACTGAAAATGTTCACTGCTAAAACTGTGTGGAAACATTTAGAGGGTGTGAAAAAAAGGGCAGAGCTTCATATTTGGGGGAAAACTTCAGGTGATACAGAACAGAAATAGGACAGAGCAGCATTTACAGGACAAAATCATAAAGGCTGCATGTTGGTCACATATCTGCTGCCTGACAAAGTGGAGTGACAGATGAGGTTTCATTCGTACAGATTCAGCTGTAGATTGGGTTGAGAGATGTAAACTGCTGTTTGCCCCAGTGAAGATGTTGCAGTGTGGAGTGAGTGAGCTGCAGATAAAAAGCTGTTTGTTGATTGTGTGTGTGAGAGCGACAGCGGCAGCAGCGTGAGGACAAACAGCACAGAGCAGTGGCCTTTGAAGAAAAAAGATCTCACAGAGCAGCCAGCTGTGTCTCGCTGAGGCTAAACTGTCTGTCTGTCTGATGTCTGTCTGTCTGTCTGTCTGTCTGATGTCTTTCTGTCTGTCTGTCTGATGTCTCTCTGTCTGTCTGTCTGTCTGTCTGTCTGTCTGTCTGATGTCTCTGTCTGTCTGTCTGATGTCTCTCTTTCTGTCTGTCTGATGTCTCTCTGTCTGTCTGTCTGATGTCTGTCTGTCTGTCTGTCTGTCTGTCTGGTGTCTCTGTCTGTCTGATGTCTCTGTCTGTCTGTCTGATGTCTCTCTGTCTGTCTGTCTGTCTGTCTGTCTGTCTGTCTGTCTGTCTGTCTGTCTGATATCTCTCTGTCTGTCTGTCTGATGTCTCTCTGTCTGTCTGTCTGTCTGTCTGTCTGTCTGATATCTCTCTGTCTGTCTGTCTGATGTCTCTCTTTCTGTCTGTCTGATGTCTCTCTGTCTGTCTGTCTGATGTCTCTCTGTCTGTCTGTCTGTCTGGTGTCTCTCTGTCTGTCTGTTTGTCTGATGTCTCTCTGTCTGTCTGTCTGTCTGGTGTCTCTCTGTCTGTCTGTTTGTCTGATGTCTCTCTGTCTGTCTGCTTTTATCTGCAGATTCATCTTCTGGATCTTTCTGTGGTTTGTATTGCTACAGAATTTTATTAATGAATGAAGCCATCTTTGTGTTTGTAGAATTTTTCTATGACGGAAAAAAATATATCTCACAGCAACTGGATGTCAATTTAAATCAGCGTTTCTTCAGGAGGAAGTTATAGTTGGTGTTTTATTGACTTAAATACTACGTGACTGTCCCATGATCTTCGACCCCCCCTTCTCCCCACACTAATCTATTCTTGTCCTTAATCCAGCTCCTCTCACTCTCCATGGGAAATCCACTGCAGCTCAAAGACAGGTCTATACAAGCCCACTCAACCCCTGCCTCACACACACACACACACACACACACACACACACACACACACACACACACACACACACACACACACACAAACTCTGGGGCATGTGGTTCTGCCTCTAACACCTCAAACTGTTGCTTCTGGTTTTAAATTGTTGGAATAAAATTACTATATTATTTGTTTATTGTGAATTTTATAATTGCTTATCATACAAAAATTAAAATAACCTAAACATTGTGTTGACAGTGTAACACATCTAAATTCATACACTAATAATCAAATTAGTAATAAGTAATCGAATTATAAAAGTGGGTCAGTGACAAACAATGTTGAAATACAGTTTCAAGAAGCATTAACCTTTCTGTTCAAACTGAACTCACTCTTCCTTCCTAAACCTGAGGACAAGAGAAGCATTCACCAGGTCTCTCAACATGTACATTTAGTGTTCATGTTGGTTTCTTGTTATAATTCTGTTTGTATGTTTTGTTGTTTTTTTTGTTTGTTTTTTTTACAAAAATCATGATTTTCACATTTTTGTGTGATTTTTTGACACAAAATGTCAAATGTTGTAACTGAAAAAGTTACACTACATTAATATATAATGCATTTAGAATATAAAAGTTGTTTAGAATATAAAAGTTATTTATTTATTTATTACTTTAAGAGAGTTGAACTATCTGGTACCAAGTTTTTGTGGTTACACTATGCAACACTGCCTTGATTACATTAGTATGGCATCTGGATATTTTTGGCAAAGTGCAGGTTGTGCTTTAGTTTGCTGTTTACTACATGTACATTTTAGCCACATCAGTACATACAGTTAGTACAGTTAGTATAGTTGGTGGTTTCCAATGCCATTCCAACATCATTAAACACAACAACAACATTAACAGCAGCTACTGTAGCTGGTGTTTTTTTTGTTTTTTTTTTTAAATTGAAGTTAACTCTCACTCTCTAGTTGGTATTGGAAGAACTGGATTTACAATCCTTTAATAAAAATGACCACTGTAAATAACTGTAGGTTAAATATTACAGTCATCAAATATCCAGCTCTGATAAGGTGTGAAACTATTTTTATATAAAAACATGCAACTGATTCAGACAAAGACATAAAAAGAGCAGCTTCTTGTTGCCTATAGTCAAAGCGGAGCAGGGGTAGAAGATTAATTAAAAAGATAAAAACTAAACTGAAAAAAAAAACTTTGCAAGACAGTAAATTATATAAAGTAGAAGATATCTGCAGTAGAGAACATCTTTCTGTCTGTTCAGTTTAAATCCTGATTCTGAATGTTTTTCCTCTTGATTTCCTTGTGAGTGCAGCATTTTATATATCACCCATGTTCATTCTTTAAACTCCTCAAAAGTCTTTGAGATATAAAGTTAGGAACCTGTTGCAAAGCATTTTTTAACTGACCTAAAATCACTTAAAAACAAAATATCAACTTTTACATTCTTCACACACACACACACACCCCATATTAGGGCTGCAATTAACGATTTTGGTCATTGATTAACCTAACGATTGTTGAAATGATCTTTTATTGTTTCGATCAATGGTGTAAAATCTGAATCACTTTTTCCCAAAACTGAAGATGTAAGACAAAAGGGACATTTTCCATTCGTGTAACCTTTAATCACATTATAATTATGTTTTATCTACTTCTAACCTACGTCTAATATTTATTTTACTGACTGGATCTTGAACACATTGTGATTTAATCGTATGGCACCATGTTAAATGAGCTAAGTACTGATTTAAACAGATTTGAACAATTAGAGCTATAGTGGATTAATCTACTGATTATTGAAACGATTCATCAATTTGTTGTTTGGTTCATAAAAAAATGTAAAGATAAAATGTCCATCACTGGTTCCCAAAGCTAAAGATTCAACCTATAATGTCTTTTCTTTGTCCAGACCAACAGTCCACAACCCAAAGATCATCAGAAAATAATCAGAGAAGAGAAAATGGAACCAAATCATTTAGATATTTTCTTCTTAAAAATGATCCAAATTGGATACTGAATTATGAAAATAGCTGGTGATTAATAGTTTAGAAGTTTAGTTTAGGAAGTTAGTTTAGTTTAGTTTAGTTTATTTAATTAATAGTTGCAGCTCTATCCCGTATTTTCACATGCAGTGGGCGGAAACATTGAAATATGTTTGCTCCATGAACTCTGACTTGTGAGTGTAAAGCTTCACCTTCACAGAGCTGACTCGTCTCCCGGGGGAGTTGGAGCGAAGTCACATCAATTAGACAGATCGCCCGCTAATTAGCTGGTTATTGCAGCAGAGGGAGGAGGTGGGGAGAGGAAGAGGAGACTGGAAACTGGCTGCTGCTGCTGCTGCTGCTGCTGCTGCTGCTGCTGCTGCTGCTGCTGCTGCTGCTGCTGCTGCTGCTGCTGCTGCTGCTGCTGCTGCTGCTGCTGCTGCTGCTGCTGCTGCTGCTTACTCTTCACCTCAATTGGATTCAGCCACCAATGTGAACTGTGAGGAAAATATTTTATATTCCACATTCACAAACTGAAGCACATTCAGTCAGATGAATCTGTTTGCCAGCATATTTCATTAATTGTCTATGTGATCCTGGACCAGAAATTTTACACAAATATCTCTTTCCCCTGTGGACGATGTTGTCACCTCCATGTGAATATTAAACCTCGATCAGATGTCGTCTCTCTTGAAAACAGGAAAAACACTATTGAATCACTACTGATCACCACTACTAAATATCTACAAAATACTACCATTTCACTACTTGTTTGACTTTTCTCTATAGATCGAAGACTAGAAAGCATGGATATGTTTTGTTAGTTTTTTTTACATTCTGAAAACAACAATTTGATGATAGTCATATTTTCACCCACGATATATATATTTTAAAATGATTTACTTGGGAAACCCAGAAAGAACAAAAAAAATGTCTATGTATTCAAGACTTCATGAGTCTGAAATTTATAGTAAATAAGTCATTTTTAGGAGAACTACCAGTACTCCTTTAACAACAATTTAAAATATATGTAGTGTTTCTGTAGTGTTGTTACTACATATTCACTACTGAAGCAAGTAGGGCCAAAGAACTTGGTTGGATGTAATTAATCCGTCTCCGTTGATCACTAAAAACACTGCTGCAAATCAATGCTTTATTGAAGGAGTGGATATAAATTACAATTTCTGTGAGGCACCGTTGTTTTATTGCATCTTTCCAGTACACACTGCATTAAAGCTGGTGGGAGGAGAGGCCCAAACACAACACAAGCTTCCTGCTGTGTGGGTTCTGGGACGTTTTAGGCACAAGTAGTAACAAGGAGTAACTCGTTCCCCTCTGTTTCTTTTGCGTTTTCTCTAGAAACATGAAAATTGTATTTTCTCTGTGCAGTAATTTAATTAACCAGCCTCTTCTGGCCTTCGTCTGTCACTCTTCTTCTTCCTCTGCCTCTCCTGTCCTGACATGTCTTCTTTCCACTTAAAAAAAACTTTGGCTGCATTGGAAACTTTAGCATTACTGTCTACTAGCCAGTAGTTACTACTAATTAGTAGGTTAGTAGACTAGTAGCTACTACTAGTTAGCATCACTGACTACTAACCAGTAGCTACTACTAATTAGTAGGTTAGTAGACTAGTAGCTACTACTAGTTAGCATCACTGACTACTAACCAGTAGCTTCTACTCCAACACCACAGTAGTAGCTTCTATGTAGGAAGTTAACCAGTAGAAGACACAATTCTGACATACAGCAGCCATCTTGGCCGTCCTTAGAACCCAGATGTTCAAAGGATGAATTACAGCACCACCAGGAAAAGTTCTTCTGATGTAGAGTCACAAATCAATTTTGTCAGAACTTGCATAATTGGTTAAGCTCTACAATAGAGAATATCACACCTTTTGATATGAATCAAATTCTAATATACAAGGACATTGCTAAAATAATATCTTGTATGATCAATATTATCATGATTAGGGAAAAATATAAACATATATATAAACATGTGTTTAAGTGACAAAATCAAAGACCTTTAATAACATGTTTCTCTATTACTCTCAGCTGAAAAATATGCACCAATACAAAACATTTGCAATAACCTATCACAGTGTTTAATGCTTAACTGAATGAATGTCAATGGCTCAAATAACATGGTAAGGCATGATTTTCATGTGGTGATTGTCTCATTATAGTCTTGATTTTTATTCTTTCCTTTGCCTTGCTCAAGTGTATGCTTTTGTAAAGGTATTCAGATGTTCTACATAGTGGATTCATTGTTTTTGCTTTCTACGTACGTAGGAAGTAGGCAGCTTGGGATGCAGCCATCTTCTTTCCACATAAAAAACAACACCTCTGCATTAGTCGCAGAGTGATGACATCAACAGCCTTTGTGCTTGGAAACAGTAGTTTGTTCTGTGACAGCACTTCACTGAGCAATTTGTTTACAATTATAAACCTAATCCATGATGATGATGATGATGATGATGTGAATGACTGAGAGTTCTCTACTGTAACTGGCTTCATATCACCATGTGTTTCAGTGCCAGAGGACGAACAGCAGCACAAACAATAGACGTCTATGATGTTGCCCAGAATCTGACAGCTGTGTAAACTCACGTGTATGAATACACAAAGGCATGCAGGCAAATGCACACACTCACACACACACACAAACACAGTGATAATTTGTTCTTTCACCCACCCACACACACAAACACAGAAAGAGAGAGACACACGCACACAATCTTTTTTATGTCACAAAAGGATTTCATCCATGAGAACCTTCTATAAACAGTTTTTCTGTGGCTTCTGTCAGGGCCTGACTTGCTTTTCTAAATATGCACAGTGAGACGTGCTCACTGGTCTTTATCTGCTGTCCACAGTGATGGATAGATCCCGTTTTTAGATCTCAACATCTTCACTTTAATCCTGGAAAAAAGTGTCTATGGGAAAACGCTGTGTATGTTTATGTCATAAAGAAACAAAATGCACAAGATAAATAATCAAGGAGCAGCATCTTGTTAGCTCCCAGTTTAAGTTGGAACACACAGCCGTGCTCATGTTATCTGTGTCAGCCTGATTCCTACAGCCAGCTGACTGACTGACTCCTCATGAACCTACACTAACATGTAGCACTGTCTACTCGGTCACTGCTGTGGTTAAAGTTTGGTCAGAAGAAGCTGCTCCATGAAGGTAACCTTCAGATCACTTTTGTTACCGGCCTTTTTGTCTTTTTTGTGTCCCGAGCAGTGTTGGGCCAGTTACTTTAAAACTGTAATGCTTTATTTATTACTTGTTACTGTCAGGTCATCAGTGTAAATATAGCTGGTGATTCAACTGTTGAAAATAAATGTTAGTGAATTGTTAGTAAATGTTAAATTACTGCTGATATTTCAGGAAGTGGACAGTTCTTTAGGTGTAGCACACAAAGTACATTTGACTATGATGTTCTTCAAATCCTTATGTTTCACAAACATAACGTAATGAGTTTATGTCCATCTGGAGAATGTGCTATCGTGCATTTTCTGCAGGTTCACTCATCTCCATGTTCTGTCTGATGTGCCAAAAGGAAAAGGAAGTGAAACATTTTTTGTTTTTGTTTTTTTGCTGCTGATCTTTTGAAATTTTAACAAATTTCTATGAAGAAAAACAAAAACAAAACAACTACTTTAATCCAGGTTAAAAACACATTGTAATGCACATTACTGACATTTGTAAAGTAAAATATTACCATTTTTCCTGTAATACCTTACATTACTGTGTTACAACAAAACCAATGCATTACATTGCTCACTGGTCCTGAGTCCTGACAAAAGTTTTTTCTGGGTCTGAAATGTCCCAGTTTACACCAAACATGACCAAACTATCCCAGTTACACAGACATTATGAGATGATACATCGTCCTCACAGTTTAATACAAACTCTCAGCAAACCCAGCACCATTAACATTTGAGTTCAGTCAACACCTTAGGTTACACTGTTGTTATCTGCACTCAGAAACTTGCATGCCCATTTACATCATTTGTACAGTAATGCGACTTCATGGTGGACTCAAGTGCACCTTGAAGAAACAGGAAACAACTGGTGCATTTAAGTGCACCTCGTTGCAGCAGGATCTATTAAAAGTTTCTTAATGTTTCCATTTCTTGAAATATTCATATTAATTTTCTTGTTACAGACCTTTTAATGATCAAAACAAAAAAACTAATAAAAATGTTGAAGCAAAACCAATCATCTGTACTGCAGTCATGATTTCTGTCTTTCAAAACTTATTGTCTATTTACATCATTATTATGGTGCAACTTGCGCCATGTGCACCTTGTTAAAACAGGAATTAATTAAAGTGACTAAATATTTTTGTATCATTTATATATATATATATATATATATATATATATATATATATATATATATATATATATATATATATATATATATATATATATATGTTGTTTACAAATTATGCACACACATACCTAGATAACATAGAGCTAGATAACGTGAGCTTTTACAAAATGGTAACACTTGATAAAGACATTGCAGCTAAATTCAATAACATCATCTGTATTAAAAAAGGAAACACCAAAAACAATAAGAAACACTTTAAATCAATCTGAAGCAGCAGTCTTTAGCAAAGCAGCTAACGTTAGTGTTAGTCAAACAGCTAGCATGGCAGCAATCACTCAGCATTTTTCAGTAATCAACAGTTTAATAAACTCTCAGAATAGTTGTGAGTTGCAGCCTTATTAGCTATAAATATGAATCCATTACTTCTGTTTAAATCAGCAGGATTAGCGCTAGTTAAACATGGCCCCATAAGATTACATCATGATCATCATGCTGTGTTTAAACGTTACATCTTGAATAAATACAGATGAATGGATGATAATTTTATTTGTTTACCAGCAATATAACAAATGCATTAGAGATTAGAAATTATGACTTAATAGAAAATGATTGATGAAATCCTAACGATGTGATGTACATGCTGTAGTGTCTTTTGTCAGGAGGCCAGTGTGTGTTTGTGAACGCAGCGTGCAGAGTGGGGGACGAGCATGTGGTGACTTATCAGTTAGCCTCAGCCTCCTCCTCCTCCCATTCATCACAGCCTCATCTGCCTGTTTACTGCCTCACTGACCTTTTTCACAGGTGAGTCCCTTTTGCTCTCCATCAGTGCTGCTCAGCCACACACTCAATAAACCCCCACCCCCCATCTCTGTCTCTTTACTGGTTCCTCCTGAAGGTGGCCCCCTTATTCTAAAGAGACTCACTATTAAGAAATCAATCCCATCTACATGTCGCCTACAAGCACCACAGACGGAGGGGCCAGCTCCCATAAATCAGCATAGCTGAGATATTTGTGGCCAACTTGGGGGGAAGATTTACGCCGGCTGGATATTGGAGAGCGTCTATCAGCCTCTCACAGAAGGGCTGAGGGCCGCTGGGGGGTGGGGAGGTGGAGGAAACAGCAGGAGGGGATGGAAAGTGGGATCTTTGTCATCGCAGGCAGCGAAAAAATGAGTCTAAAGGAGGGAAGACATCAAATCACAAGGCGGGAAGACTCTAAACATTTCAGCCAAAGGAGTCCCAGGTGGGTCTGAATGGGCCGGGGCAGAGAGAGATGGAGGAGGAGAGGATCACAGGAGGGTAAAAAGGAGGTGCCAGGTTGTTACAGGGAGCCATGAATTAACTCAGCTGTCATATATGTATAACCTGAGAACAACCCCACACACATCATCCAGCTGCCACAGCCACCCCTCATCCTCTTCACTAAATCCTGCTGCTCCCAGACCAACTGGCTTTTATTTATAAAGAGGAAATATATGATGACCCCACAGAGCTCTGACTCTTAAAGCTCCCACTGCTGCTCAATGTCAACGCTTTATTGTTTTTAAGCGACTAGATGTCACATAGCTGCCTCCGTGTTGAGACATGTGACCTCACCTTAGGGCGGATTGATTTTGGAGAAAATTATTATCACACTCAGTGAAAGTTGCCAGTGTTGGGCAACTTACTGTCAAAGTAATTAATTACATTACAATATTACTATACTTGAAATCTAAGACATTACACTATTATTGCATTACTTTTACCAAAATAACTGGAGACTGTGCTATCCATTGTTTCTGTAGGTGCTGATCTTGCTGTGATTTTAGAGAATTTGTATGAAGAAAAAAAATGACCACTTCAATCCAGGTTAAAATGCATTGGGATCTGTTACTGACATTTGTAGTGATTAAAACATTTCCCTGTGATGCCTTACATTACTGCGTTACAGCAAAAATCAATGCATTACAGTAATTTATAACTTTTCTAATGCATTAGGCCCAACACTGCAATCAATATTTAATTAATAATACAGTTATTCAAAGGATCTTTTTTTTAGTTACAGGTTAGTTAGACCATGCTTTTGTTTGAGTTGATGAAACAGATTTGTTGTGTTGTTGAGTCATGGATATCACCTTATAGCTAAACTTACAAGGTATGGACTTCTGCTCTTCGTCAGATTCTTGGAAACAGAAGTCTTCCCATATAAGAGAACATTTCTGACCCTTTTTTTCAATAAAAAATGACTCTGCCTTCCCTCTGCCATTTCAATCAGTCTCACTTATATTGTTTTTGAAGACCAAACAATTATCATACTTCTTTCACTTTTCATGAACGTAACCTGAGACCTGACAGGACTTGGCCCTCCCTACATACCTTTATTTTTAAGAGGAGAAGAGTTATTTCCGGCTGGATCATCCTCTGATTGGTCAAAAGATTCTCACAAAACATTATGGGAAACAAATATGGCCATTCGTGCATGGACAGCAAAACAGTCTATATTGGATCTACCCATATGGATAGTGAAAATCTTCTACACAGGCAATCGTAGGCAGCAGTAGAATGGCGCAACTGTTAGCTTTCAGGCTAAAATACAACCAACGTATATACACAGGTAAAACCTGCTTTAAATAGCTCTGCTGCCTCTTCAACAGAACTTGGTATGTGTTGGCTTGGTTGTAATTCAAAAGAAAAAAATAGCTTTGTCAGTCTCTGCCTGTGTTTCTATGCTCATACAAAATAAACTGCACTTCACCTCCCAAACCATGTTGAACTGGCTCTAAAATCCAATTCCTTGACCCAGAAAAAAAGTCATTCATGCTTTAATCTTCTGAAGAATAGAATCCTGCATCTCCCTCCTCTTTGGCAGGAATTACACCTTTCACACACTCACATCCAGTGGCTGCCTGTTGATTTTAAGGTTTCACTGACCACCGTCTCTGGCCCTGAGCTGTATAACAGAAATGTTCCAAAGTTGAGGCTCAAATCTAAAGATAAAAAAAAAGCTGCAGAATCTTTTAAATCACATATTAAAACCCCATGTTAAAATGTTTATAGACTGTTTTTCATATGATAAAATAAGATAAGGTAAGACAAATTATATTGATCCCACACCAGGGAAATTCACATGTTACAGCAGCATCTGGGACACCAGTATTAGATATATATATAGGTTAGAAAAATAAATGAATAAACAAGCTTATTCACACAGTATATCTACAAAAGAAATTATAGAAATAAAAGTGCACCACAATACTTTACATAATAACACTATGTCAGATGATATGAGATGATGAGATGAGATTATGAAATACAGACTATATTGCACCAGAATACTTTACAGAAGACAGTATGTCAGATGATGAGAAGAGATGATGAGAGGGGGTTAACTTCACTATGAACAAATATTTTATAAATATATCATTGCAAAAAGCAGCTATATTTTATATACTCATCAGTGTAAATAAGATTTCCACAAAGTGATATGTGTGTTATGTGAATGTGCGACTATATCATGACACAATTGAAGAGTCTGAGAGCCGATGGGACAAGCAGCGGTAGTGTTGCTGTTCAACTTTAGACTTTTCCTATTTATTATTCACTATTGTTTATATCCTATTTTTTTTCTTTCTGTCAAAGCACTTTGTGAACTATTTGTTGGTCAACTGAATCCATACCTTGCTGTTCTCAGTGAGCAGGTTGTTGCTGAGTGAGTGAGTGAGTGAGTGAGTGAGTGAGTGAGTGAGTGAGTGAGTGAGTGAGTGAGTGAGTGAGTGAGTGAGTGAGTGAGTGAGTGAGTGAGTGAGTGGTAGTAAGTCATTTATCACACTGCTTGTTCGAAATGTGTCTGAAATCAGCATCTTTTTTACCAGTCTGCTGGTTAAGATCAGACCTAATGATCATTAATGACCTCTAACAATGTAAGTTACCATAGAGACAGCAACTAAGGGGAGGAAGGAGGGAACAGGAAGAAGAGTAAGGAGAGAGGTAGATTTTCATATAGAACAGCAAAGTGGGGATAACATCTCGATCGTTGTCATGGTGAGGACAAAGCGCTAAATCCCAGTTTATACTTCTATGTACATAGCTACACCGTCGATGTGATGCAAACCTTGTAGATTTGAAGTTCTGTGTAGAGGAAACGTGTTGGTCTGCGAAATTAATGCTTCCTTTTCACAGTGGAAACCAAACGGTAGACAAAAAAACTAAAGAAAGTCCGGCAAACACATAAAAACATTTGTTTCCCTCATTGATTCATGATCTCATTTGCCTTATGTATAAATATAAATATAGAACACTGCTATAACTACTATTATTTCTTTTAATACCATTGTTTTAAACATTTCAACATGGTGAGGGCTTAAACCTGCAAGACAAGTTGCAAATGAGAGAGAGAGAGAGAAGAAGATGGGATCAGATTATTATGGTAGTATAGTAGTATAGTATTTTTATTTATTATTCATTCATGTCCCCTCCAGAAAATGTACTGCTTATTGTCCCCCCATCAATGAAATAGTATTTTCACCCTTGTAACTGACAAACCTGATTGTTATTCATACTTACTCATTATTTACTCATACTTCAGCAGCAAAAATAGGTTGAGTAGCATGTTCCTTTAAACTACTCAAAACACAGGCACACTGCATCATTTGTATTTAAGACATGTAGAAATAGCTCAAGACACAAGATTTTAGAGAAATTAGAGACACTAGAGACATTAGAGACACTAGAGATCTTGGAGACACTACAGACATTAGAGACGCTAGAGACTTCAGAGAAACTAGACACCCTAGACACTAGAGATATTAGAGACACTAGAGACTTAAGAGAATACTGTTAAATGAAAATTAAATTACTGTGTTCCAGACCCTGAAAAGAGAGATGGAGTAACTGATGTTATTCAGTCTGTTATGTAGCTTAATAAATTTGACTGTTCTGTTCATTTAAATACGTTTATAAATACATGTAGAAATGCGTAAATGTGATGATGACACATGAGTATCAGAGGTAGTGCTGCTGGTCTCCAGTAAAACATGAAGCTCCACTTTACATTCAAACTAATGTGGCAGCTTGTTAGATTTCATCTGTGAGACCAACATTTATCCTCTAAGAGGAATTATATCATATATCAAACTGCTGCACAGACATTAGAGCCGGCGGTAAATCACCAAAGAGCTGCACAGATCACTTCATGGATCATGTTCTCCCCTCGATGACCACATCTCAGGAGTCGTGCTGCCGGCGGCTTGGACATCAGATCCTCACATCCCCTCAACACTGGAGCAAATCTCTACATGGCCGTTATTCGGATCAACTGAGAACTTCACCTGAAAAATGAATTGAAATTTAATAAAGAATTTTGTTGTGCTTGTCTTAATTTTTCTTTTAAATAAGTACCATAAAATACCAAATAACAGCTCAATTACTTAATGGACCAGGCATTTATTTGAGACCAGGGGACAGTTTGGAACAGGCAATTAAAAAATAATTAATTCCCTCCTGACAAAAATTGTGCTCAGCAAAACAGAAAAAAATGGTAATTTACTCAAATTTTATCTTTTATTAAACCAGTATGGCTACTGTAAAACTTACATTTTTCACAAGTCAGATTACAGTACTGTAGTTAAACGTCTGGTGGCTGCTTCTCCACATTTGAGTGTGTGTGGGGTGATAGTGGTGTGTGTATGGTGCAGGGTGGAAGTATACATGTATTCTCAATGTAGCATTTCAGCGTCAGTAATTACGTCTTTTTCATTGATTTTTTAATAAATTAGACTCAGCGTTTATTTGGAACCAGCAGTTATTTGTGAAAATATACACCTACACCCCACGTTTAACCCTCATGTTGTGTTGGTTTCATGTTAATGTGTGTTAAAACTGACTGTTCCATTATGACTCATCATAAAAAATACATATACTATAGATACACTTCATATACTATTACTTCTTGTTGTGTTAGATTTTTTATATCAACATAATTTCTTGTGAACATTATGAGTTTTGAACTTTTATTTGTTATTTATGGCTTCTATGTCTCTTAGATCTGAACTTATACATCTTGAATTTGAGTTCTAAAAAAAGACATTTTCTGGAATATTTTGACAACAAGAAATAATCACATGAAACATAGTCTACTGCCGTGTTTTCAACCTAAGGTCCGTAGAGGTATTTCAGGTGGGCCGCGAAATCCTTTTAATTCAAATTAAATGTATTAATTCAAATCAGTCCTAAATGTTACATCCATTCATTTACTTCTTCTTATTGTTTATTGGATCAGAAGTGGGCCACGGGCATTTAGGAGATTTCCAAGTGGGCCCTGAGCTGGAAAAGGTTGGGAACCCATGGTCTACTGTTTATTACAGACTACTTTGGGTCAAAGTTACCAAGGACATTTGTTTTGGAACTATTTAAAATGTGGTGCATGTGTGTATGTGTCCATCTGACAAAGGTAGATGTACCTGAGTTAAATTTCTTACATTAATTCTGGTCTCCCCCATTCATTTTTAATAATTGGCCACTTTTGACCAGGAACACTATTTATTGGCATTTTCGCTATTATTTGGTATTTTATGTTATATCTGCATTTGATCCTATTGTCCACCATCTTGCGTCCAGCTACCTTTTTGTCATGCTTTTCAGCATCTCGTCTGGTGTCGTTGATGTCGTCGCGTTTATTCGTCCCTGGTCCTGATTGGATTTCAGTGCTCCTCGACACAGCAGTGTAATTAGATGGAGCACTGCAGCATATGGAATCACTGTCTGTCTGCTGATGACTCCGCTCTCCAGTGAATGCTATTCACTTCCATTTCCCTCAAAAGAAGATTAAGTCAAACATATGGGGTCAGCTAAAAAGAGCAGTTTAATTTGATATTCCCAAATATGATTATTCTGGGGCCTCTTCTGTCCCTCGCTGGTTCCTCAAGCTGTCGCTCACACATCTCATTCTTCCCTCCACTGTTTTTAGAAAATTATTTTTTAGTGTCTTGAAGCAAAGGCGACCACACACGTGCACATACATACACACACACACACACACACACCCTTTCCTCTGTTGAAAGTGACTCACTGACATGATTCACTGTTTAATTAAAACCATGGCAAGTAGAAGCCGTTCCTGAGCATTGTCCAACGGCTTTGTTCTAATATGTAGGTTGGACACCTGACTCCCAGACTTCTTGACGTCCATCTCAGAAACGAAGCCTGCAGGACATGTACAGACATGCCATTTTAGAGGCTTTTGGGACATGCAGCTGATATGGCTGCTGCTGCTTTTGTCTTTATCGCCATGTCTGCAGTGCAGGAACAATAGCTGAGCTCGATTCCCAGACAGTCTCACCACAACTGCTCCTAATGTCCCGTTCAGGGCAGAGTTTCATGTATCTGTACCCAGCTGTCTTGGAGAGCTTCACACAGACTTTCTGCAAAGAACAGCACAGGATAAAGTGTTACTTAAGGTCCAATCCACTGAGAAATGCATACAGCGTGATGCAGTGTTGTATAGCAACAAAGTAAAAATACTTCACTACTGCACTTAAGTATATTTTGGGATACTTTGTACTTTTCAGGAGTTTAATTTATTTTGACAACTTTCACTTTTACTTCACTATATTTCCGAGCTTAATTGCATATTTTTACTCCAATATATTTTCAAAGTTCCATTTAGTTACTCGTTGCAAAAAAAAAAGAAACACCCTCACTGACTGACTGCAGCGAAGTTAGGACATGCCCTGGGCTTGTTGGCAAATTGCCTTTGCTTAGTGTATGACTACTAGAATGGCTACACCTGCAAGTCTCGTTATCAACACTTAGCTTCTAGCTTCTAGATTCTAGCTTAGAATCTAGAAGCTACATGGAAGATGAGACGCCAGAGACAGCGACTGCGTCTACTAGCATTACTACTACAAATGAAGGGGAACCTCAATCCAACGTGCACCCGTGACCTTATTTGAGCGCTATGTTTTCATATTCCGATGTCAAGGATTCGTCCTACCGGATGAAGTGCCTACTATGTCTTCCGAGAAATGTGGAGATCCTATCATACAGGAACTCTCTGCCCAACCTGAAGAAACATATTGAGGTAAACGTGTGAAGTTTATGCAGTCCAGTATCTATATGATGGGTATTGCATGGACTTATGTGGAATTCTGAGTGTAACCTGAAGAAATTAATTTTGTGTGCAGCAGTGTTTCGTTTACACATGGCTGTAGCAAGTGTTAGCCTTTTGGGTCTAGGGAAAGAAAGAAGATTGCAATAGGCCAAGCGAAATGAATCGCGAAAGGCATGCGTGTTACAAAACATTTTAACATGTACTACTTTTAACATTTCAAGAAAACTTTGTTTATGTGCTTCTGCTGTCTTAGTACCATAGCCTTGCAGTCTTTTCCAATTGCTACACAAGCATACTGTTTCAGTTGATGCTGAAATTTAAAACAATGTATTTTCCGGACTATAAGTCGCTCCGGAGTACAAGTCGCACCAGCCATAAAATGCATAATAAAGAAGGAAAAAACATATATAAGTCGAACTGGAGTATAAGTCGCATTTTGGGGGGAAATGTATGTTGTGAAGCAGAGATAATTAGGGGGCAATTGATTGTTTATCCAGTGGGTGTCGCTGTGTGATCATTGTGGTAAGAAGGTTTACTGAAGAAGAGTGAAGTTTCGGCACATGCGTGAGTTGTCGTTCTCCCCGGGACTGGAAGGAACGGATTGTTTTTGTCTATCTCAATAAAAAGTGAAACTCAACATCTGCGTTTGTGGTCCTTTGTTTTGACAAGTTACCACAATTTATTTGATAAAATCCAACATGAAGAGCAGACATGTCATTTAAAATTTAAATGACGAACAATTTAAAATAAAAATAGAATAGAGGCAACAACAGGCTGAATGGTATGCTAACGTTACATAACACAAGCTATTCCAATAACTATAGCATCAATAACAAGAAGTTAATCAAGAAGTTTACCAAAACCATCCGTGTCACTCCAAATATCCTGTAACTAAAATCAAATGAAATCTTGCAGCTCGTAATCTGCAGAATATAATTTTCTTTTCTGTGCTGTTTTTGTTAAGCCCTTCTCAGTTGTTTTTAAAATTATCAACACAAGCCTAGAGCGCTCTCTTGCGGTTTAGTGTGAAAATAACATGTGAAATGATATACCGGTAATAATGTGTTAATAATTTCACACATAAGTCGCTCCAGAATATAAGCCCCCCCCGGCCAAACTATGGAAAAAACTGTGACTTATAGTCCGGAAAATATGGTACTCCCCTTTTGATTTTTGAATATTCAAATAGTTTAACTTTCGTTGTAAAATCCCACATGCGTTAAACAACGTGTACCCTCTCAATTATCTTGCTTATACTGTCGGGCAGTAATTTTAAACAAAAATAATATTATTTATTTAAAAATTTAATGTCATGACCAAATCAAGTTAACATATAAAGTCTACTGTTATTGCAATGTGTCATTACCAACTTTATCATTGTACTTGACTAAACATATATGTATCCCCCCCCACACACACATACACTATTTGTATACCCAATTAATAGTTTTCTAGTTTTGAAGCAGTCTTTGTAACTGTGGGTGAGGCAATTTGTTTCCAGGTTGACAATTATACAATTTCATTTTCTTGTCTGTTTCAGAGAAAGCATCCACACCATCTTCAAAAATATGTAGAGTTAACCACAGCATGCTGTACTATGTTATACATGGGCTTCGGCCTTTCTCAATAGTTGAGCAGGAACCCTTCAGAGAACTCGTCAGTGACCTCGTCCCTAATGCCAAAATGATGTCCTGGGTGACTCTCACCTCCAAGATTGAAGATGGCTTCAAAAAAATGAAAGCACCCCTGACTGAGGCAATGAAGGGGGTCGAATACGTTGCTACTACTACTGACTGTTGGTCGGTCAGAAGGCGAGGGTTCATTGGCGTTACAGCACATTGGATTGACCCGGAGAATTTTGAGCGATGTTCAGCAGCCTTTGCGTGCCGGCAGCTGAGAGGATCCCACACCTTCGACCGATTGGCCAAAGCTCTGCATGACATTCATGCAGAATTTGATATTAGAGGCAAGATAGTGCGAACAACCACTGACAATGGTTAAAATTTTCTGAAGGCCTTTCGGGTGTTTGGGGAAGATGAAAACAACAATGAAGAAGTTGCTGAAGAGTTTGCACAGTCTGAAGAGGAAGGGGAGGGAGCAGATGAGGAGGAAGATGTGTAGTACATTGACACAGCAGCTCTTCTGAATGATGGGTTTGAGTTTCAGCTACTGAGACACCGATGCTGCGCTTGCCATCTCTTAAATCTTATCGCTAGTGAAGATTCTTTTACTGCAACCTCCAGCGACGCTTACAAGAAGCTGCATCATGCAACCTTTGGCAAGTGTTATGGTCTATGGAACAAATGTGGAAGATCCACACTTGCAGCTGAGATGATTGAAGATGTCTGTTCCCTTCAGCTTCTATGGCCAAATAAAACTACGTGGAATTCCTTGTTCATGGCCGTGGAACGCCTGCTCAGGATTTCTAAAGAGAAGGGAGAAGGAGCGTTGAGAGCCATTGCCACTGACCTGAAGGTCCCAATGTAAGTTGTTTTAAAATGATACTAAAATAAAAGTGGAATGACTGCTACATATAATAGAGGTTTACTGCATCACTTTCTATCATACATAAGTGTGTGTGTTTGTGTTTGTGTGTGTGCAGGTTCAACCCAGCTGAACTCGCATTTCTCAGTGAATATGCTGCTGTAATGAGCCCTGTCGCCCAGGCAACCAACATATTGCAAGCAGAAACCAACGCACAAATGGGGTGGCTGCTGCCTACAATTCACTGACCTACAGGTGAAACTTGACAAGGTGAAGTTGCAGCTGAAGTACTGCAAGCCTCTTGTTGATGCTCTGCTGTTTGGAATTCAGAACCGCTTCGGACACATGTTCATGGATGCCGAGCTGGTTGCAGCTGCAACCAAATTCCGGACGACATGGACGAAGGATGATGCTACCATTAAAATGGGTAAGGCATAGATATACTGTACTTAAGTTTGTGCCTTAACACTTAGTAGCAACATATTGGGTTTGCATATCGGTTGGTGCATGAAAAGGAACATTGAAAGAAGGTGAAGGGGAGAGAATCATATGCTTTAATATTTCACTACTCTGAGGCAGAGATGACATGGTAGAGTTGCATCATTAAGTGCTATAACCAGGGCTCTAAATAAACACCTGCCGACGGGCCGAATTCTGGTTTGGCTGGTAGAAAATGAAGCTTAGTAGCCACTTTGACTGGTAGTGAGTGCATGTCTGACTAGTACAATTAAGAAGAAGTTGATTTTATATCCCTGGCTATAACCTTCCTTTTTTATATTTCAGGAATCGATTACATCAAGCAGCATATCGAGGATCCCTCCATGCAGCCAGGTGAAGTGACCAGGTCGAGTTCAGACAAGGATGACTTCTTCTCTTCTCTGCAAGCATCAAAGACCCAAGATGGTGTCAAGCAATTCAATGCTTACCTGTCCTGCTCAGCTGACCACATGGACCTTCTGAAGTCCTTCTGTCTGCAAGTTGTCTGTCAAACTCAACACACCCCTCCCAGCGTCAGCAGCTTGCAAAAGGCTCTTCAGCATAGCAGGTCTTGTTTTCAGCCCATGAAGAGTACGGCTAAATTCTAGGCATTTTGAGAGTCAGCTGCTTTTGAAGATGAACAAAAAGTTTTACAGTTTCAATTGATCATGGGGTTATGTGCAAGGATGCCCTCAAAGAAGGTTTAAGTTGAAGAGGGAGAAAAGTAACGGCGAAGGGCAAAGATGTGTTTGTGTGTGTTTTATGGGGGTTGGGATGAGGGGCTTGACTTTGCAAAAGGGAAAAGCTGTTTAGTTCTATGTAAAATATTAAGATTTTGGTCCAAAAGTGCAGCAGGGTAGCAACTGTTTTCTGTGGTGTGCACCTCATTTCCAGCACTTTTTAAGGGTTTACGGGGGGTTTCAAACTGATCTCCTTCTGTAAATTTGTTTTTTGTTTTGTTTAAATAATGCCAATTGGTTGTGTGTACCTCTAGTTTTATGAAGTATAGTAATGGTAGAGCTTTTTTCTTGCTTGGTGATTCACCTCACTTTCAATGCTGACTTTTTATTTATAAAAGGTTTACAAAAAGGGCTTTCAAACTAGACTCCCTCTTCACAAGCCAGATAAGCTTCAGTTTTCTCCCTATTTGACTTGTATTGATGCCATGTTTGTAGAAGGGAAAAAATCTGCACTTGCCATCTTTCTGTTAATGATGTGATTCGCCTCATGTTCTGCACTGACATGTTAGCCACTAACATATACCTAACTCGCTGTATGACTGTACATGTTATGCAAAATAAATCACTTATTAGGCGTGAATTCACAAATTTCTTGTTCGCTGCCAATAAGGCTTTTATTATTGATAATCATAAGGCCCTAGTTGGCCCTTAAATGTCATAAGTCACTTATGCAGACAGCAATTAGGCATGTATTACTGACCAAAATATGAGGCCTATACTAAATCGTTACCCTCATTTCTGGTAGTGTACTTGACCAAGTCTATCATAATAATAACAAAAAAAGAGAAACTTCAGACTGCCTTTACTTTTACTTGTACTTCTAATTACATTACTTGAGTACATTTATTTTTACAGTACTTGTAATACTTAAGTGCAAGAAATTTCAGATACTTTAAGACTTTAACTCAAGTAACATTTCAGTCAGTGACTTTGACTTTTACCAAAGTCATTTTTTGGAGAGCTACCGATACTTTTACTTGAGTGTGATTGTTCAGTACTTTACACAACACTGGTGTGATGTCACAACTCAGCCAATCAGAGGAGAGGCTTATTAATATTAATGAGACAGACACAGAACACCCTGTTTTTTCTAAAGTGACAGAGAGAAACTTGAGAGAGGAGACATGAAACTGTACCAGAATGATTTTTGTTTCTTAAATCCACAAATATATGTTATATATGACATCACAACTTCACATAAAACACACAATATATATTATATGGGATTTTTTAAAGCTTCCTTCCTTCAAAGTGCCCAGAATTCATTGTAGTAATCACTGTATAGCACTAACCAGTTTCACTGGCCTAACTTAAACCATTATACACCACTACAGACATTAGAGACACTAGAGACATGACAGACACTAGAAACATTAGAGACACTAGAAACATTAGAGACACTAGAGACTTTGGAGCCTTTTAAAACACTAAAGACTTTAGAGACTTCAAAGACACTAGAGACATTAGAGACACTAGAGACGTTAAAGACACTCTATGACCTTCAGGCATGTGTTCAAGTGTTTCTATGTCCAGTCATGTTCTTGTCTTCCACTGATCCTAGTAAGAAAAGATTTAACTAACTTTTTTACAAAAAGACAAAGTTATGTGGGAGTGAATTAAAAAGAAACTCAAATACAAAATAGAAGTCAATATTCTGCTTGAAAATCTGTCTTTGAAAACTGCATTTTTCTCAGCTTTTGAAAAGTGGACCTAAGTTCAAGTGTTTGTAAAATAGACTGAATGAGTTGAGAACAAAATGTTTTTGTGTCTGAAACTAGAAACTCTCTTCCCTGTTTACATATTCATGGAACTGAATATTCTGAGGGTGCTGAAAGATCAGTGAATTTGGTTAAAAATGCTGGCGGTGAAAGAGTTAATGTCAACATCTTCGAGAGAATCAGACGATGGCTTTCTCTGATGTCATGCCGCTTGTATTTACACGGTAAACTCCCCACATACTTGCAGTATGTGAAGCAAAGGGTCCGTCCACTGAATGGGCTGCAGATTTCTGCCCAACAGCCTCTTTGAGCCAGTTGACCTGCAGCTGACCTGCAGCTGACCTGCAGCGGAGAGCAAGAAAAACACCAAAAAATACACAAAAAAGACAGAAGGAACGAAGGCATGGAGACAGAATGGGGAACATTGGGGAGAGATAGAGCTTGACAGGACGATGAAAAAAAGAGAAAAGAAAACCGAGTTGGGGGTTGACAGAGAAACTCTGCCTTTGAACTTTTTCAAGGTCAACTCCTTTCATCTGCGCAGAGCCGCTGCAGTAGGTTTGAGTTCCAAACACCCACTACTCCTCCAGTCAAGCATGCAGAGAGGGGGCCAGGTCCCGGTTAGGGAAGCGGGTCTGTTGATGCCCCGAGGCGCGGAGTCTCCTTCACCACTGCTTCTAACTGACAAGGCCCTGCATTAATCATGTGCAATACGATAGCCCCACCCCTCCCCCCTCAACAGACGCCGAGAGTCTCCGCACACCTGCACCGCTGAAGGTGGACGGTGGTTCAACCGACAGCAGAGATGCAGCTGTAGCATGCTAATGCTGCGCTGCTGTTGTCTAGCCAACGGCTAGTCTGCTAGTTAGCCTAGCTGACCTTCAAAGTTCATACCAAACTTGCCTGCAGCTACGCTAACAAACCTGATGACCTTACAATGCCACAAATGCCATGGTCATGAATGAACAAAACAGAAAACAGTGGTGCTTGATCCTAACAGTCAACAGTGAAATATCATCTTCTGAGAATGTGGAAACGATACAAATGTTAAAGGTTTTACGTTTTCAATGAGAAGACAGAAATTCCAATGAGTAAATGAATATTAAAAAAGAAAACTTTGTTTATTTTATAATTAGCTGCTAATTTATTCATCATATATGTTAAGTAGTCTTCTATTACTGAGCTGGATGCATTGGACACATTTTTCTGTAAAAGTGACATTCTACACATCCATGACAGCAACTACTTCTGTTATGGTAGATATTGCTGACGAGGAGCAGAGGAAACATGGGGACGGCCAAGCAATACATTTCTACCCATTATATGTAATATGTTATTAAAGGTAAAACTTCTCCCAAAAGTACCGCAAAAACTCCACCTAAAAGCAAAAACAAATCTTATTGGCTGAGGCCATTTGGTCAAACAGCATCACATCAAGGGGTAAAACCTTTTGATGCATGGACAGATTTTTTTTGATTTGGAGATTTTAAAAAATGACTTAGATATATGGCTTTTTATCTTATTGAATGGTTAAGCTAATATTTTGGTTTGTTACCTGTTGCTTTGTATTATTTTAGCTTTTATACCTTTTTTGTTAACATTTTACCACTGCAGTAAGCATTTTTTTGGCTTCACCAATATGAGGCTACATCCAGACTGCAGGGTTGAATGCTCAATTCAGATTTGTTTGTGAAAGAGGGTTTCTCGCAGCACTTTATAGGTGAGGCAGCTGTCTCTACAACAAACCCCCGCCTTGGGGCCAAAAAAACATTTTGTATCCCCTCATGTATAGTATTATAACATCTCAACCACATACAAAGTTTAAACCTTAGCAGGTTTAGCTGCTACTTTATTCCTCATACTAACACAGGCCACTGTGGGCTTTAGCCAACACCAAAACAACAAATTTCATAAACAACTTAACTGTGACAGAAGTCGTATGTCTAAAGATGGGATAGTTATCGGTTGTACATGTCCTGGCTCCAGTGGGACAGCAACTTTAAAATCGCCAGATACTCATCACCAGCACCACCACTAGAAACAATGGAGACACTAGAGATTTTAGAGACACGAGAGACACTAGACGCTAGAAATATTAGAGACACTAGATTAGATCCATTAGTGACATTAGAGACTTCACACACTAGACACTAGAGCCATTAGAGACACTAGAGACTTTAGAGACACTAGACACTAGAGACACTAGAGACTTTAGACACTAGAGTGTTACTTCCGTAATCACTAAGGACTAACACTAAAGACTTTTGGTGTGTTTAAAGTTAACACTGGAGATCACATAAAAGTTGCATTTAATTAGAAATGTGAACTACATCACAAGAATTTAACAAATTTAGCATATTAAACCCTCCAGTCTGAATGTAGCCTAAATGTCTGGTAAAACTTTCTTTCAAGCATCTATCCTTTATCTGGTTGGTAGGTTTTAACTGCATTGAGCAGAGTATTATTTTTTAATAAAGGGGATAGAAGAACATTTGATTCCAGCGCCTTTGACTTCACCTTCCTGTCTCCGCGTTGGTGGAGAAGTGAGACTGTCCTCCCGTCCATAACTTTACTCGTTTACTCATCAAGTGCCTGTTGAAAGGCATCAGGAGAGCAGCGAGTGGGCGAGCCAACACGTGTCCACCAGTGTTAGAGCCAGTCAACTCACTGCAGCCTCTCTCCAGGCCTACTTACTGCTCACTCTATGCACACTCAAACACTGATACTGCACTACATCGCCTACACACACACACACACACGCACACACAAAGAAGCTGACACGCAGGATTCAGCTGCTCCCTTAACAAACAACAAGTACAGAGCTGCAGTTTACTTCAGCCAACACTCACACAGCATCAGCGGGAATGAATCGGTGAACAGGACAGAGCACATTAATGAGTTAACAAGGAGACCACACATTAATAATTCTCCACACAACAAAGGCAGAGGGGCCCTGAGGTCAGAGTCCAGTGTGTGTGTGTGTGTGTGTGTGTGTGTGTGTGTGTGTGTGTGTGTAGGTGTGTGTGTGTGTGTGTGTGTGTGTGTGTGTGTGTGTGTGTGTGTGTGTGTGTGTGTGTGTGTGTGTGTGTGTGTAGGTGTGTGTGCGTGTGTGTGCGTGTGTGTGCGTGTGTGTGTGTGTGTGTGTGTATGCATGTGTGTTTGCTGTATGCTACACTGATTATAGGCCCCAGACACACACATATGCACTCTGTCCAGGACATGTGAGCTACATATCAATGAGGATACAGGCTCATCAATTTGTCCTTCTGAACCACATTATTGGTCATGGAGTGAACAAAAACACGTCACATGTGCTGTAGTATTGCCGGCAGTCATGTGTCTCGCTGTGTGACACGGTGACTGAGCGCAGTACGTCAACAAGTTGTAAACAGAGCGGCCACATAATAACAATAATATGTTCAATTTGTACCACGACAGTATCATAAGACAAGTGTCAATACAAGTTTAGTAAGTATAATCAGTTTATGAGTTTAGTTTATAATCCGTTATTTATTCCAACAAAGGAGGCTCTTAAGGGGTCATTTGACCATGTGATTCATTTAAAGCTGCACTAATCAATATTTTTTTATGGATCAACTGACTGTGTGTAATGTGAGAGGGGTCACTCAGAGCGACAAATAAACATCAACTATCACTGAATCTGCAGAACTCCCAACCATAGCCCTAGCCAGGATTATCCAACTAACGACGTCAACTATATATATATATATATATATATATATATATATATATATATATATAGTCATGACTATAGTCATATTGAAGTTGTGATGTCACTACTATACAGTCATCACCCTCACCCATTCACATTCATATTCATATATATATATACACTCACCGGCCACTTTATTAGGTACACCTGTCCAACTGCTCGTTAACACTTAATTTCTAACCAGCCAATCACATGGCGGCAACTCATTGCATTTAGGCAGGTAGACATGGTCAAGACAATCTCCTGCAGTTCAAACCGAGCATCAGTATGGGGAAGAAAGGTGATTTGAGTGACTTTGAACGTGGCATGGTTGTTGGTGCCAGAAGGGCTGGTCTGAGTATTTCAGAAACTGCTGATCTACTGGGATTTTCACGCACAACCATCTCTAGGGTTTACAGAGAATGGTCCAAAAAAGAAAAAATATCCAGTAAGCGGCAGTTCTGTGGGTGGAAATGCCTTGTTGATGCCAGAGGTCAGAGGAGAATGGCCAGACTGGTTGGAGCTGATAGAAAGGCAACAGTGACTCAAATAACCACCCGTTACAACCAAGGTAGGCAGAAGAGCATCTCTGAACGCACAGTACGTCCAACTTTGAGGCAGATGGGCTACAGCAGCAGAAGACCTCGCCGGGTGCCACTCCTTTCAGCTAAGAACAGGAAACTGAGGCTACAATTTGCACAAGCTCATCGAAATTGGACAATAGAAGATTGGAAAACGTTGCCTGGTCTGATGAGTCTCGATTTCTGCTGCAACATTCAGATAGTAGGGTCAGAATTTGGCGTCAACAACATGAAAGCATGGATCCATCCTGCCTTGTATCAACGGTTCAGGCTGGTGGTGGTGGTGTAATGGTGTGGGGAATATTTTCTTGGCACTCTTTGGGCCCCTTGGTACCAATTGAGCATCGTTGCAACACCACAGCCTACCTGAGTATTGTTGCTGACCATGTCCATCCCTTTATGACCACAATGTACCCAACTTCTGATGGCTACTTTCAGCAGGATAATGCGCCATGTCATAAAGCTGGAATCATCTCAGACTGGTTTCTGAGCATGTTCATGGCATGTTGTTTGAGATCAAATGATCTCTTTTTCGAGCAAGGCCTGACCAAGAAGAACTGACAGACAGTCCCGCTCTTTAAGATCAATTGAATTTTAGAGTCACAAATGAATGTTTCTCTGTGTCTGTTGGATCTAAAAATAAACAACTGGATGTGCCAGAACTTTCTTCAATTACCCCAAAGATAAATTTGAACTAATCAAAGAACATTTAAAAAGTCAGAGCTCAGCTTTGTTCTTTTAACTCTTCTTCTGTTGTAGAAACGCAGATAACCTCACTTTGCCTTTTCAGTTCACTCAGTCAGTTCACTGCACTGAAAGCAAAACTACAAGTCAACAAAATGAAATGGCATAAGAAATAAGATTAAACTCATTGTCATCACAATGAGCTGCTGTGAAAGAGGAAGGATTTTATTTTCATAAAAAAAGCTGATACAATGAACTGGAAAAAGCTGCAGTTGAGTCTTTATCACATGGTTGGTAATCTGTGTCCCTACAGGAGGAAGACGGCTATCCGCTGCCCGTTTCACGCTGTGTCTTCGCCGAGCTGTCAATATGTTGTATCACAGATTGATCCTCACAGAGGGAGCATGGCAGCGGGCTGTCCAGCAGGTACATCAGGCCTGCTGCTTTCCAGGAGGACCATTTCTCAAACACAAAACAAAATCAATGCAATCTTCAAATTAGCTTCATCCTGTCTGCTCTAAAAGCAGCCGCGGATATAATGAGAGGCCTCTGAGTGGAGCTAATGTGAGCGGACTGAGGGCGAAACATCTATACCAAGTCAATTTAATCCCATTTGTTTCAGTGTGAATCATCAATGCAAAGGAAGCGGAATGTGAAAACACGAGCTGTCCATTCATGTGTTGCGTATTAGGGTCATCTCAGCGTAATGGACTGGGACCTGGACGTGTGCATGAGTTCCCATTACGAGGAAAGACGGTCTGATTGCATGTGTATTCCTCAATTATCAAATCAATTAGTCAGTGAGGCAGATGACCTGTTACTGATCCAATAAGAGGACTCGCTTAATGGCTCATAACACTTGTGTGTGAACATTAGCATAGTGGATTAACAGTTGTGTATCCAATTAATTACATATTTACACTGGACACATGTTTAACCCTCTATTGCATGAAATAATACTTAAAATGTTTTTTATTACTTAAAATGTCCTAAATAATAGACATATTGAAGAAATATAAGAAAAGGTTGAAAACATGGTCTCAGGATATTTTCAGGCTTTGTAGTTCAGTGGGGCTCCATTAGGTTGCGGATTTTTTATATTTGCATATTGCTGCCGTGTGGCAGTTTGTGCATGAAAGAAAAAAAAATGTATCAAAACTAAAATTAAATTCAAGTTCAATTTTTATTTGGTGTAAAGACAACCTTCACTTGTGAGACAGTGATGCTCACATGTCAAATGTCCATGAGCAAGGATCAGGTCTGGTCATGTGACTAATAATAAAATAAAAGACCCCTTTTCACACCTAACTGTAAAAACATAGATTTTTTTATCACAGCTTTTTGAAGAAAAAGTAATTGTTGCCAAATGGTAACGCTATGCAATAGAGGGTTAACATGAAAATGTTTCAGCTGTTTTGATGTTTTTTAGCTTCTCTGCTTAATTAACCTCCATCATTTCACACAAAATTAAAAAGAGGACCTGAGCTTGACCTCCAAGTAGTAGCAATTTTAAGGTTGACCAGTCTTTGCTCAGAAGAGTGCGTGAACATTGAACATTGATTTAGGCTTCTGCAAGCAGCTCCGTGGCTGAGCAGCGGTGTGTTTGATCACAATCAGCCCACAATGCCTGTATAAAGAGGTCATAAAGAGGTGAATGAAAGGGAGTGAAGCAACATGTAGATGGATCTGTGAGGAGAAACACAAGAACACAGAGCATCAAATAGGCTGCAGGTTGTGATGATCCAGCTCCACCATGCATATATGTCCTACCGGGAACATTTAAGACGTAGAGATCATGCACTCTAAGTAACAACTACAGATGTACAGCTCTGAAAAATATAAAAGACTACTGCATTATTTTAAATCAGCATCTCTACATGTATTCCAGTCATTCCATTCCAGCGCCTGTTGGATTCCAACACATGTACACCTCATTCTGCTTAAAGAGGAACCAGGAGGTCAACAAGAACAATGTTAAGACTTGTGGGGAGCATGTCAAGACACAAGAAAGCTGTGATTAAAAATAAGGGTTATTGTACCAAATATGATTCTTCTTAAATGTAAAACATTAGTATTATGTTGTTTTAAAATTAATTTTTGTTTCTTTTTTGTTTGTTTCGGTTTTTTGACCATTTGTCATTTTCTGTAAATAAATGCTCTGAACAATAATATTTTTATTTAGAATTTGGGGGAAATGTCAGTAGTTTATAGACTCAAACAAAAATGATTCTTTTACGCAAACACATACCTATAAGTAGTTATATATAAAATTATCATTTTGCAGATTGTCATATTATTATAGTGTATAGGCTGATATCAGGTAAAATGGGCCCTTTAAGATTTGGGAGTCCCAGCTCCTCTAGGAAATCAGAGGATAAAAGGATTTCAAACTGTTGACATAACTGTGACAAGAAACAGGTTATTGTTTATGGTATATGTTTTTGGTTTCTATGGTGATTTGATTAGTTTATGGTTTCTATGGTGTTTTGATTATTTTATGGTTTCTATGGTAGATGCTGGCATGATGAATCTAACTAAACCCATTTTACCTAATGAAATGGCCCATCTTCCTGAAAAACTATATTATGCTACTTGTTTCAATCACTAAATACATGTGAGAACATTTTAATGTTTTAGTTTATTAATATGAAGTCAATTTGAGATGTGTTGTGTAGATTAATAGTTAAACTTCTGCATCAAAATGTAGTGGAATAGAAAGTATAAAGTACAGTATTTGAGTGAATGTACTTTCCACCATTTCCTCCGTTTTTGTGTGCTACAGGTTGAGTTGTGTGTTCTTCCCTCTGCTCCGAGACTCCAGTCATGTGATTTGATTCTCAACCTCAGCAGCAACAAGTAATGACTCCTGCTGCCAGAGACTCATCGATTTCTCCTCCACCGGCCCAGAGGCTGCCGGTCCCTGTCCTTCAAATGCTCGGCGATGGTCCGGGGCCTCGCAGCAGCTCAGCGAGCTACTGTCACAGCCGCTGCTCAGGGACCCGCTGACGAATCCTCCTGTCGCTTTAATTATGCAGCCGCTCACTCACTGACTCAGTCTCAGTGTGTCCGGGGTTTACAGTTAGAGGACAGCACCCAGGAACACAAACACCAGGCAGGACGTCAATTCATTCAGCTTTATGTTTACTCTGATACGTTGGTTTGATATATAACATTGATTTTGGTCATTTAATCCACTGGACGTCTGAGTGTCTGTCAAACTGAGGATGGTGAACATTTGTCACAGATTTCCACTTTGCTGGATAGAAAAAGAAGCAATGAACTTTATTCTTACCATCTTTGTTCATGTGTTTCTCAGTGTATATATGTATAGGGTGATATTAGGTAAATTAAGCCACTTTTTGGTATATCGCTTGTGACAATAACAATATACCAAATATGCCTTAAATATAATTATTTAGGCCCTATAATTCTTGAAAGCATGCAGTTTCAGGGAAAATGGGTTTAGTTAGATTCATCCTGCCAGGCTACTTAACATGTACACTTGAAGTATTGTGTCACCCACCATAGAAACCATGAACTAATAAATTCACCTGTTACTAGTCAAGCACAGATGTGTCACCAGTTTGAAACCTTTGTCGTCATTGGCTCTAATTTCCAGAGGAGCCGAGGCCCCTAAACCTTAAATGGACCATTTTACCTGATATGCCCCTATATGTGTGTTTTTCATGTCAATGCTCTTAGAGATCCTTTTTTTATAAATACTTAACCGATGAATAGTATATTTTAAAAAAGCTTGTGACTAAATCTCATGACTCCATTGGATCCTCAAACTGTTTCCACTCTGCCTCCATTTTGAATGAAGTGACCAGAGTTGACACACATGACCTGATTATGGGGTTATATTGATCAAACATGTTTTACAAATGCCTCACAATTTAAATACAAAGTACAAAGAAAAAAATTCAGTAAACCACTGTATATTTATTTGTGAATCATTGGGCATTTGTAAAACATGTTGCATTTGTTTACAACACAGTGGCATCAATATGACCCAAAACCTGATGAGCCAGAAAACTACTGTTCTGGCTGGAAGTTGTGATTTTTCTGCCGTTAACAAATAAAATTTAAATACTGACAATCCAACATCACCATAATCATTACTCTTACTCAACATCCTATGTTGATTGATGGACTACATGTTTCAATTACAAGAGCAGACAGGATTTAGGAAGTTGGTGATCTCTAATGCAGGGGTCTTCCAGGATCCCAAGGAGGTCATCAGCCATACTGCAGCGGGGTCACCAAATTATAGTTGTAACTTTTGGACAAAACATAAACATTTCTGAAAATACATATTAACATTAATTGAACAACATTATTTGCATATTATAAAAACATGTACACTTAGTTTATTAATGTGTGCACAATAACACTATATGCTGCCCTACACATTACTGTTGTTAACCCTCTAATGCATGAAATATTAGTTAGACATGGTAGAAAATGTTTTGAATGTTTTATTACTTAAAATGGCCTAAATATTAGATATATTTAAGAAATATAAGAAAAAGTAAACATAATCTCAGAATAGTTTCATGTTATCTAAATCAATGGGACTCCATTATCTTGTATGGACTAAGAATTTGCCATATGGCAACAAATCTAGTTTAGCATATTAGAAAAAAGTATAATTTTTTTATTATTTGGTGAAAATTTCCCAAAATCTGAATAAAAGACAACCTTCAATTATGAGACAATGATGCTCACATGTCAAATATCCATGAGCAAAAAAGACTGGTGAACACGATATCCTGTTATGACCTCATAAATGTCCTTCAAAAATAAAAGCCCCCTTTTCACACCGAACTGTAAAATATGATTTTATATCATGGCTTTCTAGAAAAACAAAGATAAAGTTATAATTACCATAATATGCAGGGTTAATTAGGCAGCACAATTTTATATAACGTGTAGTAGTGTATATTAATTTGAATACACCCACCATTCACAGTTTGTTAAACCTCTACTGGACTTTCCTTACAAGCTTTCATCCTTAACAGCACTTATGTGTTATGGTTAATGGATTTTATTTTTTAATGTTGTTGTAACTTTTTTTCATTTTATGAGAATGCAAATTATTCACAGGAATTTCAAGCTGACATATCTAACATGGTTTATTATTATTGTATATATGATTCCACCTGGCAAGACAAAACACAGCCCTGCGATAGCGTTGTTTTCGACTGCTAAAGCTCCTGTGTGTGTGTGTGTGTGTGTGGGCAGGAGCCATGCACTGCAGGCTGATGGTAGCACTGAAGCTGGATGTTGGCAGCGCTCCAGGTGGATGGAGGCTGAGAGACGCCTCAGCACGCTGAAATATTGATTCAGAAAGCTGAAACAGCCGCAGGCCAGAGGCTGCATTTGGACAATAACATACAGAATGGTGTAAAAGTTCAATTACTGGATCTGTGTGTGGCGGTACACGGCTGTAACATTCGACTGTAGGAAGATGGCACCTTCAAACCACACCAGTACAGACCTCCCCTCTTTACATTCACTATGTCGGGTCAGATTAAGGTTTGACATGTTGTTCTTGCCTAACTTTACTGTCTCTGGAGCTCAATGGCTCCACCTCAGCTCAGCAGGAAACTAACTTCTATCTATAAAGCAAGGAATCGCTTTCTTTCTGTTTTTGCGTTATATACCTCGACAACCATTCATCCGGTTGACTTCATGTCACGTTGTAACGTTGAGCACCTAGAGAGTTTCAGTATCTAACTTGGTGGAGTTTGGCCAGATGGTGGCACTGTAACAAAGCAACTGCATATTTTGGCTTATAACTTTTGAACCGTAAGTCCCAGAATCAAAAGATAAATCTATCTGCTGTATATGAACCACACCAGTTTACGTCTATTTGGATTTTTTTTTTTTAATGTTGTCTAAATCTGTTTGTTCATGGGGGGAGCAGTGAGGAGCACTGTTGCCTCACAGCAAGAAGGTCACAGGTTCAAGACTTTGGGCTGGGACCTTCTCTGTGGAGTTTGCATGTTCTCCCTATGTCTGTCTGCATTTTGTCCAGGTTCTTCTGGCTTCCTCTCAAAAAAAAAAACAAATTCCCATTTTTCCCAAGTCAAGTCACTTTTTCAAGTCAAGTAAATTTCATTTGTATAGCCCAAAATCACAAAATTGCTGATTCACCCCAATGGGCTTTACAATTTGTACAAGACAACTTCTCCTGTCCTTAGACCCTCATATTGTAGAAGATAAGATGTAGAAGATAGGAAGAGAAACAGAAGATGATCTCTCTTCCAGGATGGACAGGCAATAGATAAAGGGTGCATGGGACAGAAATAATACATTAGAACAGGAAAAGTTAGGTATGGCATTGAATAGAATAACAAATATATTGAATTGTGGTGTATGAGGAGGATGAGGTGACAGGATCCATTGCAGCTTCCAGGTAAACCACGACAGCATCAGACCCTCCAACAACAGATGGCTTCTTAACCTGTAGCAGCATAACAATGTTCTAGTCCAGCTAGGCCCAGCCTTATCTTTAAGCTTTTTCAAAAAGGAAAGCTTTTAACCTGTTCTTAAATGTAGGAAGTGTGTCTGCCCCCCAGACTGAAACAGGAAGATGATTCCACAGGAGAGGAGCCTGGTAGTTGAAGGCTCTGCCTCTCATTTTGATTTTGGAATTCCTGGGAACCACTAATAAGCTACATTTTGGGAGGACAGTGTTCTTGATGGATGATACAGAACTATGAGATCCTTAAGATAGGATGGAGCCTGACCAGTAAGAGTATTGTAGGTGAGGAGGTGGATTTTGAATAATAATTCATACAGTTTTGACTAACCATCAAACTTCACTCAAATTCTGTGGGCAGGCCCTACATTACAAAAAAAATGTCATATCTCCTGAACACTTCATGCTATAGCAACCACATTTGGTGAATAAATGTAGATATGACGTCTGAAATTACCTTGACAAATTTAGTTTAATTCAGCCAACAGGTAGCCCTGTAGCACCATCATATACCTACAAATGAAGGCATCTCTGTCTGTACGTATGACTGTACTTCACATATTTGAAGAAAAATTCATCCAGGGCCACCTGTGACATAGGCATTATAGACATAGTCAGACTTTACCTGCTACTTTGTGTCATTTTGTGATGCGTCAACAAGCTCAAAAATATGTCAAAACATCCCAAACAATCTGGTGCCCAGCGGAGGAAAAAAAGAAAAGAAAAGGAGAAAAAACATGACAAAGACAGGTTAGTTACAATAAAAATAGTGTCATATTATTTTACTGTTGCAGAACGATGATTGATGACGTCATTAACCATTAGATGTCTGTGTAGATTCTCACTCATCCAGGTCATTGTAGTCAAGAGGTTTAAAAAGTAGGCAACTGGACTTTTTCTTTGAGCTTGAAGACGTTTCACCTTTCATCCGAAAGGCTTCTTCAGTTCTAGCCTGATGATGGAACCCAGGAGCTATATCTCTGGATCACAGAGGGTGGAGCTATAGACCACACCTCCCATCCCATAACAAAGGGTCACATAGGTCACCCTTCAAGGTGTGAACTAGGATGAGAGTCGTTCACATAGGTCACCCTTTAAGGGTGACCTATGTGAACAATGACTCTAGGTCACCCTTTAAGGGTGACCTATGTGAACAACGACTCTCATCCTAATTCACACCTTGAAGGGTGACCTATGTGACCCTTTGTTATGGGATGGGAGGTGTGGTCTATAGCTCCACCCTCTGTGATCCAGAGATATAGCTCCTGGTTTCCATCATCAGGCTAGAACTGAAGAAGCCTTTCGGATGAAAGGTGAAACGTCTTCAAGCTCAAAGAAAAAGTCCAGTTGCCTACTTTTTTAAACCTCCTGATTAACCATTAGCATAATAGATAGTTAGCTAAACAATAACTATCTAATCAATAATCAGCGCTAACATCAGTTAATGTTATTAAAGTAGGCTGTTATGGAAAATATCAATGTAACTACTTCCACCTTACCTTCCATTTATTCAGCAAATGTTGTTATAATGTTCCATTTATTTCGATTTTGACATCTTGTTAGTTCACATTTTCCCAGCTTGTAATAGATAATTAAAATGCTATTCATTTCCCTCTGCTTTATATAATATAGCTGTAAGCCTTGTTGTTTATGTTCATATTATCTAGTATGTTTATAGTGTTAAACTTAATCAGAGTACATCATTCATGTTAGAGCATAACTTATTATACTGCAGTTTCTTTTCATTTGGATAATTAGCATTTCACTGTAATGACAATAAAATGGATATCATTACTTATATATGAATTACTAATATAATTTGCATATCATAAAAAATGCATTGTATATTATGCTGTATAGTATAGTCCACATTATTCATGAATTTCATAGGTTTTTCATTTGTACTATTTCATTATATTTTCTTCTTGAAATCATGTGTTTGTTATTAGACTGGTGTAACATACTCCTCTTTAGATGCTGGTGAGACTGAGATTCCTCAATCTCACCCTTGAAAACCCTCCTGCATCTCTTCCTTCACCTTTTATTATTAATGTTTTGTATTCATTTAAATAAGCAGTGGAATTTACTCTGATGCAAGGAGGGCACCGCCTAAAATCATGCCTAGGGCGCCAAATCGGTTAGGACCGGACCTGCGTTCAACAGATCGACTCCAGACTTGTGGGAGTTGCTGAGCAGTTCCTGAGATATAGTGCTTCAGACTGGCATAACCCACACTGCAAGCAGCGCTTCTGGAAGCCTTTCTGAACAGGTTCTGCACCAGAATCACAGAACGCACCAGGCTTCAGCAGGTCTGTTTGAACCAAAGTAACCCCGCTGTTTGCTGTTGAGGCTGCAGCCACTGCTGCAGTGAAGGTCACACTGTCAGGAACTAAACTGTTACCAGTGAGCGTCATCCACACAGAAATTATATTTCTATTTGACAAAGCAACTATATAAAGAAATGTGTAGTTCCAAATCACCCACTAGTATTGGAGGCAGAAATCTAAAAAAAACCTGGACAAATAAAAGCAAAAGTATCTTCTGGAAACTAAAGAGCTGTTCACCCACCTTCACTAATAATTCAGCCGGTGTGGGTTTTACTATTTAAATACTGTTCTAAATCCCTGAAAGCACAATTATATAAAAACTATTCAGATTGTGATTAGATCAGAAGGAGCAGGTTTGTCACAGTAAGTCAAATATACAGCGAGTAGAAGGTTAATTAAACTTCTGTATTTGAGTCAGTGAAAAATAATGTTTGGTAAGATGAGAAAAAAATTAAATACAGTTTTAAATAGCAATAATAAGGTCTCTCAAAATACACATTGTATGTTTTTGTGTGATTTTTTGACAAAAAATGTCCAATGGTGTAACCAAAAAAGAATGATGAATTTTAAATATTTAATCCACTTAGAATATAAATGTGCTGATAGCATGTGGTTTTAATTGTTTAAAACCTTTTTAAGACAGTTAAACTATCTGGTACCAAGTTTTTAGGATTACACAACATTATAGTTTTGTTGCTGACCCATTTACAGATACAACCATACTGTAGTGTGTGTGTGTGTGTGTGTGTGTGTGTGTGTGTGTGTGTGTGCGTGTGCGTGTGCGTGTGTGACATTTTGTAAAGGGCTGTTTGAGGATTAAGACGTGGACTTAAAAAGAAAGGTTAGAGTTGGGTTCAGGTTCAGTTTAGTGTTAGGGGCTGGGTGATGCATTTTTATCAATGAATGTCCTCACAAAGATACATTTACAAGTTTGTGTGTGTGTGTGTGAGAGAGAGAGAGAGAGAGAGAGAGAGAGAGAGAGAGAGAGAGAGAGAGACTGACACACTCTCGCTAGGGCTCCAGAAATGTTTCTCCACCTCACTTAGAGCTGTGAGCGGCTCTCTGTGAGCCTTTGATTCATTTTTTAATAGGCCCCTGCAGCTCCAGCGATGCCGCCCGTTTCTCTGCCTGTTTCTTGCTCCCTTTCTTTTCTCCACATTGAAGAAGTCAATACATTTACCACTTCACTCCTCCTCCTCCTCCTCTTCCTTGCTCCTGCATCCGTACGCCTGTGACGCGTACTCTGATAGTTGTGCTTTTGCATTTTCAAAACAGCATAGCAAGGTCCTCCATTCGCCCCGCAGGATATACATGGTATGTAAATGACAAGAGCGCGGTGAAGTATCGGCAGGAGCCGCCACGACGCTGTGACGACTTCATTTGCTGGGTAAGGCGAAGGCGCTGGGCCACACTTGGTATTCCTCTGTCTCCTCTGAGACAGACCAGAGACGGAGCTGGAAGGAGGAAGGAGGCAGTCAGCCCATCATGTCCCGCTTGTCCTACTTCTCTTACCTCGCCCTTCCCCCGTCCTCTCATCCTTGTTTTCCTTTACTCCCTGTGTGTTACGCCTACGCCGGTAGCGCACTGTCTCTTCCTGCTCAAGATCTGCGCTGTTGTCTCTGCGTGTAAACATAAAAAAGTACATTACCGGAGCTGTAGTGTACTTGCACGTGACAGAGGCCCACTGTGCGGAGCACCGCTATTAGGCATGTCACACCAGTTCGGCCTCATCGGAACGACGCTGACGTCCCGGCGCCCTGCCTCAACCACTGTCGGTTACATCCCCCTCTCTCTGCACCCGCCGGAGGCGATGTGGCACCCAGCAAGACCAGTCGCCCCCCTCTCACTGGGTGCTGTCTAGTCATATTGCCTTAGCGCCACCCCCCGCCTCAGCTGCCCCAGGGGGAGATGGCGAGATGCTCTAACCTTTGTTTAGGAATTACGTGTTGAAACTGAGCTGAAGCAGGGTTTTTTTCCTTCCCATTTTCTCGTGAAAGCTTTTTTTTGTATTTCTTTTCTCTCTAGTTTTCTCTGGATGTTTCTGCTGCACCCCCAGGTGATTCTTTTTTTATATATTTCTTTTTGAAGTCTCCCCTTTTGCAGGGTTTACTTGGATCACTGCGACAGCCATGTCTGTAGGGAAATCCTACATACGCTAACCCTGCATGAAAAGAAGGGAGTGCTGGGTGTGGAGGGCTGTTAGTTGCTTCTTCCTTGGAAGTTGACTAACTCTGGCCTATTTATATTTCTTCATATCCGGCAGCTAGGTTTTTTTTGTGTCACCCCACATGAGTAGTAATCCCTGTGTGATTCACCCACAGGTGCCCACACTCTTCACTCAATTCATGCCCACACCGGTTTCGATGAAAGCTGCCCAGTGCCCGAGGCGTGCCGTTAAGTCTGTGATGTTGTCTGATGGCACGCCCCAACCACCGTCCACAAAGCTTCAAACACTCATGTTCACATCCTTCACTGCTTTGAGCTGTTGTGGTGGTGATGATTCATAAGCCAGAGACCCGGGACGCCTTCATACCAGGCATATCCTGAGTGGTTCATTCATTCAGTCGTTCACATTCTGGAGGATTTTCTCTGAGGACTGATGAGAACAACATGACCTGAACCACGAGCACTGAGACATCGGCATATTTTAACCTCAGCTTCAATTGTTTTGTCATATTGTTTTTCAGTTGTACAAGAATAAATAAAGAAATAAGCTGCAATCACAGGAACAATTTCATCGTTATGTCAAAAGCTCACTAAATAATGCCAGTGCTGGACAGTAACATGGTATGTCTACCCTGTTACTTAACTTTTATGTAGACTGGTAAATTACCAATAATTATCATTTGGCCACTGTCATGTTCTTTTTCCTGTGAATATTTATGCATGATGACAGATATTTACTCAAACATGTGGCAGTCAAAGTGAGGAAAAGATACCTTTCTCTACATGGAAATACTGTCACTTACTTCTCCGAACCCAGAGGCATCCGTGACTCAAGCCTTCACCCAAACAACAGTAGCTGGAAATAAGGAAGTTAACGTGAACATTATTTATAATAATGCTCTTTACAGGAATGACTAACATTTACTTTTAACAGTGACACATTACTTTTTGGTGTAAGTAATCAAAAAAGTAGTTTTGAATGAAGTAACAAGCAGAACACTGCTGATAAAATATAAACATGTAAACAGGATTGTTGGTTTCAGTTTGAGTTGTTTTTACTTTTACACTGATATTCTTGTATAATTTGGTATGTGAACATGTCTGCAGACTAGAGAGGATCAACAGGAACTGACAGAAATATTAGATATTCTGTCTTATTTGATTTGCTGAGGATCAGTAAGTCTAGAGCGTCATTGTGAAGGGAAATGAATGGTTATTGGATTAGGATTAACTTTATTATTATCCCAGAGGGAAATTGGTTCACAGAAAAAAAAATACACATACACACTAATAAATAAATCAAACTATTATATTCATGATTTTCAGACAGCGTTACTTCTGATTGGTTATTATATAGAACAGGTTTTTGTCCGTGCTGTACTACTATTATTTGACTGACGTTAACCTTGCATTATCTCCTGTTAGTTTTATTTCTTGTATAGTTACAGCAGCATACAGTAATACAGTATATTATGTAGAACTGGGACACAGAAAGTGTTTCCCCCTGAGGCAGAATTCCCACTAACGACTTAAGTGAATGTATTTGGAGAAGTGGAAATTCTCATGTACAGTACAAACCCTGAATTGATACTTGGTCCGACATCACTTATTTTTCTTATTTGACAGAGGCTCAATTGGAAATCTTGTCTTGGTTTATCTGAATCTCTGCATGTTAACTTGGTTTTGTTGTTTTCAGACGCTGAAGATAAAGACAAATGTTTGGCTCAAAGAATATCAGCAAGAAGATTCTTGCTCAATGACAAACAGTGTTTACAGGAGCCATGTGCATGCTGCCCTTCACCTTGTTTAGCCTCAGATTTCTACTTGGTCTGGAATGACTGTATAGTTTCTCTTGGGTAACTTAACTAATGTTTCTTCACATTTGCAAATGTTTCTACTAGTGTTACTCAAGTATGTCACAACATTTCAATGCTGTTTTCATAAATTTAAAACCTGACATGTGATCCCAGAGATATTTTAACAGCAGACATTTCATCCTGCACACATAGTTTTTTTTTCATGAAAATGATTGGGGGTGGGCAAATATTTTATTACTCACCTATTTACATTTTATTAAGATGTAAATTCTGCATAAATCAGGAGTCAATGATTTTATTGACAACTAGAGGTCTGCAGCACAGCTCCTTCCAAATATGTTCATGACAGAGACACCTCTAGTTAAGAAACAAGATGGCGGCAACAGTATTTAAGCATCAAAGCACAAGTCTGCGTGTTATTCTTCTCGGTCACAGAGTTCAATCCACTCTGTAAACAGTCCGATTGTTTTCCTCTTGTCAGATGCTTGAATAGCGTGTGAATCCCCTTCCACCCACAGGCTGCTTCTGACACCTTTTTAACTTTCTGAAAACCAACAATCGCACATTCACAGACTTCTGCCAGTGATTTCCAGGAAGCCTGGAGGTGAGACAGTAGGCATAAGTTCAGCTTCTCTCTTTATCACTGTCGCGTTTGTTATGTATAAACAAGTACAACACTTTCACTGCCTTTGAGAAGAGACTGAACAAAACGGTGCATCATCAACACAACTCATCAAATAACATTTATCTAAATCAATTTCAATCATGTGTTTCATTAAATGATGGTTGTAGATCCACTGAATGATTTTTAACAGTGTAGTTGAAGAAGATGCAATAATTGTCTGCATGGTGATATTTGGTTATTACATCAACTTTATATTGTGTGAAATTTAAACTTAAAGTTTTGTGTTAATGATTTAAAACAAAATTCATGTCGTTGAAACTTATTCATTATTTTAAATCATGATGCAACATGAATAAATAATAAACATGAACACTTTGTTCACTTTATTTTTATTAGTGAAATTGCAAAACAACACATAAGACATGGGGAAGAAATATATTACATACAGTACACGTACAGACCAACACAAAATATTTACACGTAAGAATAGGAAGGAAGTAAAGGAAGTATACAATGTGTGTGTGTGTGTGTGTGTGTGTGTGTGTGTGTGTGTGTGTGTGTGTGTGTGTGTGTGTGTGTGTGTGTGTGTAATAAAATGGTATAATACTGGAATAAATATCATTATATCAAATGTTATAATAATAAATACAAAAATGTATGTATGTATGTATTTGGGTTAGGGTTAAAGAGAAATAATGAGAAATAAATATAGTGTAATTGTACATCATTGATCTAATTAAGTGCATAATGCCTCTTTAATAATGTTGAAAATTAGTTGGAAAAACTTGCACTCACGCTATCAATCATTAAGTGGTAATTAAACACATTTGACTGTAGAGGAAAATCTAATTCCCCAACGCAATAAAGATCACTGTAAGTTCACTATAAAATCACTATAAGAAAAGTTCATAAGAAGTTGTTGTAACTTGAAAAAGATTACCAGTGAAGTGTGCTTTGGTCGTGTTTTTTGGGGGTTTTTTTTGCAGGGTTCCTCTAATATATCATGATGCATTCATGCAGCTTTGTCCGTGGAAACAGGGAGTCTTCTTCCTCTGCTGGGAAACGAAGCTTATTGTCATGTTGCGGAGAAATCCTGCAGGTCTGACGTGATGTGCGGAGCAGCTGGATTGACAGGCAGAGTGCCTGAGATGCTGATCATTTTTGTCAAGCTGAGACAGTAAAATGCTGCAGCGACCCATAAATATTGAACCTGCCTCGGGGCCAATGACCTGCATGGGCTGATTGTGGCCTTTCTGGCAGGGCAAGTGTGTGTGTGTGTGTGTGTGTGCATTAAGGAGAGATGAGTCCATTAGGCTGCAGGGAAGTGTACATTCAGAAGGAGAAAGGGGGAGGAAGGTCAGGCCTGTTGTTTTCTTGGTGGAATAATATAAGAATTAACAATTTTCACTCATACTTCACATTCATGTCATATTATACAAATTATATATTATATATATTTATATATATATTATATATATATATCATATTTATTATAATAAATAACAGTGTTTTAGATTGACAGCAGACAATTACTGTTCTCAGCCACCAGCATTCATCATCTCAACAAACAGACATGCTCAGCCATTAAACACAATACAGGAGACATGTTGTCTACCACATTTACTGTTACAGCTCCTGTAACACAGCAGCGTGAGAACAGGTCAGAGTCTGTCTGTGCACTCAGAGCTGCATCTATTAGTCACTTAATTGATTAGGTGATTGACTGAAAATGTATTTATTTTGATGATCAATTAATCATTTTGACTTCATTTTCTTCTTAAATCCTGAAATTCTCTGATTATAGTGTTTTAAATTTGAATATTGTCTGGTTTATTTTGTCATCTATGACAGTAAAAAAAATATTCAAGCTCATAATACTTGTACTTTTACTGCAATACTGTAACTACATTGAGCTTATAACCCTTACATACTGTTATTGCAGCACTCCGACATCAGGTTTATAGTACTTTAATACTCTATATCAAGCTTATAATACTGTTGTGTACTTTTACTGCAATATTTTAACTACATCCAGCTCATTATACTTCTTCTTTTACTTTAATACTCTATATCAAGCTCATTACACTTTTTACAATACTGTAACTACATTGAGCTCATACCACTTAAGTATTTTACTGTAATACTGTAACTACATTGAGCTTATAACGCTTAAGAATTTTACTGCAGTACTTTAATTAGATTCAGCTCATAACACTTAAGTACTTTCACTGTCATATTTAACTACATACACTCTTACTATACACTACTTTTACTGTAATACTGCATCAACTCATATTACTCATGTATTTTTACACTTAAGTACTGTTACTGCAATATTTAACTACCTCAAGCTCACAACATTTATGTACTTTTACTGCAATACTTTAACTATATGGAGCTCGTAACACTTAGGCGCATATAATAGTATACATACACAGTTTGTGTTTAGCTTCACAACGTGCTTGAAGAAGACGTTTAAATTGCCTTGTCGCACCGTTCATAAAGAAAAAAAAAATCCTCAAAATGTAGGAAGTGAATTAAACATGACTTAGTAATTGACTGTACATTATAAAACAGCGGGAGGCGAGGAGGAGGCAGGAGAAGACTGAGCGAGCTGCAGAGACTCCAGAGACTAATGAGCTAACTGCGGGGCGTTCTTCCTCATGTGACTGCTGTAATTGGGTCAGTCAAAAGCCCTGTGTGGTGCTACTACTGCTGCTGCTGCTGCTGCTGCTGCTGCTGCTGCTGCTGCTGCTGCTGCTGCTGCTGCTGCTGCTGCTGCTGCTGCTGCTGCTGCTGCTGCACCCTGAGCTGGCTCCAACCAGCTCCATGTCTACTGACTTACTGTCCAACAGCAGAGGAGGCTCCAGGCCGCAGTTACACAACCACCACACAATCATCGGGTTTAATAATAATACTGGGATTTAGTTTAGTTTACTCCTAACCAAAGCTTTAACCCTCATATTCCTGGTCAAATCTGACCATTTCAAAGTTCTTGGCTCTGAAAAACGTAGGTAATTTGATTCATATTCACTAAAATTCCATGACTTTGTTCACACAGGATTTCAGCACAAAAAATAAATTGTATTAATTTACAAACAATTTTGTGTGTTTTATTTAACTTTTGTAAACTCTTGGTGTTTCCAGTCAAAAGTGATGAATCATTAGAAATAAAAGGAGGAGACCAGAATTAATGTAAGAAATTAAACTCAGCTACATTTACATTTGTCTACATAGTGAGGTTCTTGATCATATATTTGATGAGTCTGATGAACACTGTCATTTTATTGTTCTTGTTAGGTGTTTTTACATGACATGACATGACTTTGAATATTGTGAAATTATCAAGTGTAGTTCTGGGATATTTTTTTGTAAACCATCAAAATCTTTCCATTCACTTATGTCCGTGAACAGCCAACATGTTTCACTTTTTACTTACTTTTTTGTGACTGTATAAAATTTTTTAAATGGTTTAAAACAAATGTCCTTGGTAACTTTGACCCAAAGTAATCTGTGATAAACAGTAGACTATGTTTCATCTGATTATTTCTTATAGTCAAAATAAGTTCAGATCAATGATACATACAGGCCATAAATAACAGATAGAAGTTCAAAACTTGTAATGTTCACAAGACATTAAATTGAAAAAATCCAAGTATTATTATTTTTTTTATTATATTAATAAATATATTTGTTATTATTATTATTAGTAGTAGTATTAATTACAGTTTTTATGATGAGTGTTAATGGAACAGTCAAATTTGACCAAGACCAGATTGATTAACATGAAACAAACACAACATGAAGGTTGAAAAAGAAATCTGTACAAAGAGATCAGTCTGAATGTGAAATAGATATTTACTTTCATGAACAGATTTTGTTTTCTGTAGGGTGACATCAGGTAAATTGGGCCACTTTTTGGTAAATCACTTGGGACAATAACACAATACCAAATATACCTTTTCCATGTATATTTATGATTAATAATGACTGTTTCTGATCATTTTGTGTTGGAATTATGTAATCAAATATAAATATTAACCTTAAAAAAAATATGCTGTGCCACTTTTTTGCATGAGTGGTTTCAGGTAAAATGATCTATCATCTCATTAGGCAAAATGGGTTTAGTTGGATTCATCATACCAGGCTACTTACCATTAACATTTCTGCTGCAGTCTATATTTGAAGGATCACCACCATAGAAACCATGAACTAATCAATTTACCAGTTACTAGTCAAGCACATTTAAATACTTTGTAGTCATTGGCTCCAATTATTTATTTTGGTGATCGAAACACAAAAAAGGCGAGCATTGTTGAGGAGAGGTGAACCAATACTGTCCATAGAAAACACATCATTAGTGTCTCCTAGTGGCTCCTGCTGGTCAGCGGCATGTTAAGAGTTTAATAAGCAGTTGACAGAATTCAGCTAATCATCTTGATAGTTATAAGTATTAAAGCCACATATTGATCATGCTTGAACATTTGCATATAGTGGTTGTAACCTCAGATCATTTTTAAACAGTAGAAACAGTCTGGCTCATGTAAATACTCATGTAAATTACACACTGGGTCATGATTGGCTCCAAATAATGATGTCATAGACCATGCTGGTGTGTATTTAACTCAGATGGAAGGCGAGCACGGAGAAATGTGCATGGTGACGGGAACCGGAGGAAAACTGACTCCTGAGTGGGTGGGACTTTGAGTTGAGATATTCATAATGGCAGAGTCGGTGCCAGCTTCCTTTGTCTTTATTTTGGTGGGTCTGGAATTACGTTTTAGGTGGTGTTTGAAACTCCTGAAGCCTTTAATTAGTTTTTCAGAGGGCTCACCAAACCAGAAAACCAAACTCACTTCAACATTTACTGCTCAGAGTGCAGCAAACCTATACTGTACACACAGTGTGTAACGTGGCTGTGTATGTGTGTGTGCGGGTGTGTGGGTGTGTGTGTGTGTGTGTGTGTGCACGCACACTAATGAATGTTTACATCAAATTCTGTCAGGCTGAGTGGGCGTTAACTTGAGACCCAGTGTACATTCTTTTCTAGTTAAGTGTTCGCAGATCTTCTTTTCCTCTTTTAGTTTTTTTCTCAGTAATTATGGAGGTTTCTGCAGCAGCTGCCCTGAAACCATCATCTGTACATAAACCGGATGAGAGGGTGAAACCAGAAGTTTAGTGTTATGTTGGATTGCACTGCACTGAAAATACTTTGTTTAACCTGAGACCTGCATGTATTCCTTTTTTTATCATCTTTATACACTGAAATCACACATTTAAGGTTTAGTCTTCAGTCTTTCTGTGCTCGGATGCAGCTTTTACTCTGCCAAAGCTCTAGATTCAAAGCTTGTGAGGCCCATATCAACATGTTTTAGATTTGTTTCCTTTGTGTATTCAGTCGGTGACTAATCTGAGAATCAGCTACTCATTCATATCTCTCTGAATCATAAGACACCAAAAATTATACATCTGCCAGATGACGAGTTGTACTCATAAATCCTGAGCTCGCTGCTCTCAAATAGGTTTTTCCCCTCCAAGTTCATGGCTCAAGATGAATTTACTTTTCCTTCTTCACTCTTTATATGTCTATTTCAATTTATGATTTATTATCAGTTTCAGGAAATCCTGAAATACCTTTATTTTTATGGGCCCAAAGTTTTCACTGATCGGATTCATCCTTTACTACTATGATTGATTTGCTGTTGCTGATAAATAACTTTAACATTAAAGGTTCATTTCACCTATGGAGAAGGCTTTAGTCATCAGGGAGGGTTGTTTCTACAACTTCAGCAAGAAAGCCTGCATAACAAACCATGGGAGTGTAGTAGGAAAGATGTGGCACAGTCAAACTAAAAAATGTTATATCCAGTTGCATTATGGGAATTGTAGGACCCCACATTTTTTTACGAGCTTGAACATAGAGAGTTTTAGTAGTCTGCTTCCAGTGGACCCATGGGACCTTATTTTAGGAAAAATGTGCAGTGATTTCATGGGCAAGAGAACTAATTTATTTAAATTTTAATTTTGCTATGATGTAAACTATATATATGTATATATTCAATATACATACATCCAATTTATATCACTACAAAAAGTCTGGTTGTGTCTGACTAACTCTAAAACCCAGAGATATTCAGCTTATGTTACACGAGCTGAATATCATTAGTCAAAAATGACTAAAATCAGGCCTCAAGAAATCTGTTATTATTATTATTATTATTATTATTATTATTTCCCAAATCTGTTTTTTTCCATTTAAATATTTCTGGAATTTATTATTTATTTTGTTTACCATTCATCACCAAAGAGTGTGTTTTGACATTCATAAATAAAATGAACACTCATTCATTTTTTCCAGGTAGACATTCCTCTTCCCGACAAAAACAGCATTTCAATTAAATTATGTCAATTTCTGTGACATTCCACAGTAATTTCCAAGTAAATTCTGTTTAATTCTGGACAAATGTACAATTCTGTCCACAATTCTGTGATCACAGATATCATAGGGCCCTTCTAAAATGATTATTTAATTATCAAAATAGTTGCATCTTTTGCCAATTTCTAATACATAACAGATCTAGAAAGACTTACTTTGTAGTATAATAACTGGGAACCAGTCCTGTAGATGTGTGTCTCCTTGGATAACAAATATTTTAGCTGAACTGATGTTTTTCAAAATGAATTCATCAGGGAGATGAATTAGAAGGAAGAAAAATTCACTTTGTCTGCAGTATTTGAAAAAGATAATTAGTGTTTCTGTTGTTCAACTAACAGGCAGCAAAAATAAGAAACTGGGTCATTCAATCTGGACAAACAACTTTATTTCTGGTAATGCATCTATACACTGTACATTCAGTCACTGTAGTATATAAGCATAGCTATTTTCAAACATAATCTCATAAAGTCCTTTACTTTACAATATAGTCCGTGTCGTGAGAGAAAAAAGGGGGTGATGTTGGAGGAGGGAGGCGTGAAAAATTAGGGAAACAAGGGAGATAGATGAATAAGCCAAGCTTGTTTTTTTCATACTGTAAATGTGGCGTTAATAAATGGGAAAGCTTACATTTACCTCTTACATAAAAATATTTCTAGAACTGTAAGGTTTATATAGTATTAGCAGCAGCACAGGGCTAAAAGATACATGAGGATGAGTAGGGAAAACAATCGGCAAGGTGGCGTAGTTGTGTGTGTGTGTTTGTATGTGTGTGCATGTGTGTATGCGTGTGTGTGTGTGTCCGTGTGTGTATGTGTGTGAGACCCATACTGCAGGTCTGCTATCTGATACTGAACATACTGTTAAAAATATATATGAACTGGTGAAAAAAGTCATTCAATATAAAGACTCTACATTAAAAAAAAGAAGAAAAGAATTGGATTAACATGTTTATGTAGGGAATATTCTCTTACGCACCGCATTAACTGTTTTTGAAACATCTCAGTTAAAAGACAAATTAAAAAAAAAAACAAGACAGCTATTGTAAGAAAAGATTTCTTTTTGAAAAAAAGGAAACACCATGTACATATATTATACAATATTGTAAATGAAAAAAATATTTACATTTGTAAATTCTTATTCAAATCTTCACACTGGCTAGTATTTGTCTATTAATATGGACTGTTATTGCTGCCTTACGGTCCATTATTTAGCAAAATGATTCTCCTTTAGAAAACAAGACGTTGTTAAATTGCTTTTTTCTTTTTTGCAAGGGAGAGTGAAGAGCCAATGTCGTTATTGTCTCCCTTTTCTTTTGTAGAAAACCATGAGTAAAGTAAACTACACATAGGCTATCAACTCTTTTGAGTGTAAAAACAACTACAAAATGTACCAATTTTTAAGTCTGCTAAAGTCACAGACGCAGTGTCTTCTTCTGTTGGATAAGAAACAGGCTTTTGAACATAATGCCCTCTTTATTATCCTCGACACGCCCTCAACAAACTGGGATTAAACAGTTAAGTCTTTATATACAACCCAAAGTAACAATTCACCAAAGCAAGTGGCTTTTCAAGATCTTCTATAAAAAAATGTTTGAACATGCATATCATTGATTTCAAATGAAGAAAAAAAACACTCATTCAGGGAAAAAAAAGCCTGAAGCATCTAGCATTTGTTCAATTGTTCTCTGCGCTGAAAAAGAAAAAGGTTTGTAAACTGGTTGTTTTTTTTAAGGAATACTGATAGAAAGAGCTGCTGTGCAAGGGAGGGGCTTTTAATTTGAAAAACCTGCAAACAGGAAGTTGATGGGAACCCCCGCCCCCAACAGCTTCATCATCAGTTCTCCTTCTCTGGAAACCTTTTGCCCACTTCCAGGCACTTGGGGTTGTCCAGCATTGCATTTGATTTTTTTTTTTTTCCATTTGTTTTTTTTTTTTTTTTTTTTTTTTGCAAGTGTGAAGTTATTTTTTCTTAAGAACAATATATGGTTTGTTGCTTTTTTTTAAACTCCTCTTCTAAATAAGACAAATTTGCTTTATATTGCATAACACAATAAAACCCTTACATGTACAGTATCAATGCCCAATAACTGACTATATGAATGGCAAACTTTCTCAAATTTCATGCATAAAGAAAATATGAGTTTTCTATTGGAAAAAGTGAACATAACAGACAAGCAATAAAATATCTCCACGTTTAAAAACAACATCAACAACCAAAGGAAAATTTGCATTAATACCATGTACATTCTGATTGCATTGTACCCACATGCGTGACGGCAGAGTCCTGGCATCTGTCCTTCAGAATAAAAGCAGTCACGTGACTGTTTGTTCAGGCTCCTACAACAATTTACTGCCTTATGAAGAAGTTTTGTGGTGTTTGTGCAACGTTCGTGTCAATTATTTTACAAAAAAAGGGGAGAAAAAAATGTTCCAACAATCCCAAGACTGCATCAGCAAGCAACAGGTAGAGCCTTTTTTCCTTTATGTTTATTTACAATACTTTGCCTTTAAGAAAACAGAACAACAGTTTTTATTCGAGATGCATATAATCAAAATGCTTACTAGAATTATATGGTAGCATTCATGTATACGATGATGTTTTCAAAATAAGATTGAGGACAATAGTGGGAGTACAATGCAGTATAACAGTATTTTTGTTAGGACAAAGTGCGATTCATTATTGTAAAGTAAAAAAAAAAAAAAAAAAAAAACATATTTATATTTACATACCTTAATTTAATTAAAATGAACATTTTGTGGTTCTTGCCAAGGGTGCCCCATACAGCCACACAACTTTGATGGGAGTAAAAAACAAAACAAAACAAAAAAAACATGCCGGTTGTCATCACTCATCTGTAATAAGATGAGAAAACAAGGCCACACTCACATCTGGAGGGTTTTATCTTTAGAAGATAAACACTTCAGGGTTTTACCCAAATGCTCAAAAACACATATGGCAACCAGTGTGTGTGTGTGTGTTGAGTGTGAGCAACTGTGACAGAGATTCTTATTGATCACCCAAAAACAAGTGCTCACTACAAAAAAAGGTGCCTTGAACACAGCATGTTTTTTTTTTTGTTTTTTTTTTAAGATTTGATCCAAAGAGAGAAGTTTGAATACAAGCTTGCCCTCCACTCTGAGAAATTACAAATAAAATGATTTTAAAAACGGGCTGCGTGAAGTTGTGATGCTTTTCAGCGGACTGTTGCTGGCTTTCCTGCAAAAACCCACAAAACCATGGTGGCACTGTGGAAAGTTCATTTGCTTGTTTTGTTCATCTTTTGATTTATTTGAATCTTTTTTTTATTTTTAAAACTCCAATAGCACAGAGAAACAAAGAAACTGTCTTTTTTTTTTCTTTACATATCGCTATGTAGTCTCTTAAATAGCTTATAATGTCTTCAAATCCTCCATCTTGGTCGTGGCAAAGGACGGCGGTGGAGACGTTTTTTTCAGGGGAGGAACTGTGGGTAAAAGTGTGAGTCCGGCCCTCATGGATGCACCAAATAACACCCCTCAACAGCTGTAGAACTCTCACTTATATAATGGATCTTAAGCTTTTTCTTTTTTTTTTTTAATCAGATACCTGTCCTAAAGTCCCACCTCTTTTTTTCTTGTTGGAGAAAACACAGGTACAAACACACCTGTTCTCTTTCATGATCCAGTTGTCAGTTCTGTGAGTTTAGAAGGTGCGAGTCAGTGCTTGATTTAGTAACACGTTTCCTTGTTTTCAGTCTTTTCTCTCCTAGGAAACACTCACTGGACTTTTCATGGTGCAAAGGAGGACGACGCCGTCCTGTTTCCTTCTCTCGTCTCTGATCTGGGGATGAGAGTCTTGTATTTGTCTCTGTGGAGGATGAGCGTGATGGACAGGAGATGCTGGGGGTGGTGGTGGTGATTGGATGGGTGGGAGGTGGGTGGGGTTACTAGGTGTGGCTGCAGGGTTAGCTAATTGTCAGCCGGCATGTCCTTATGCGTCACCTCCTTGTCGCTGTGGGGTTTGGGCCAAAGTTGATGCTGCAGCTCCTTCACCACCCTCTCCAGGTGCTCCCTGGCCTCCCGCTCCTGCAGCAGGTCGGCTCGGAGCTGCTCGCGGTCGGCCTCGGCGTGCTGCAGCTTCATCTGGAGGTCCTCGATCTGCAAAACGCACAGAAAGAAGCTGAAATCTCACAGCTGCACAAAGCAGATGTGAACCATTGACCCTGTTCTTCATTTGCTGTTAATGAAGCTGATTACATGAGCTGCAGCTGCTGCTCTCACTTCAACATCTACAATTATACTTTCATTTGACTTTTTTTTAACATCCCTATGATTTGTGAATCGGCAATCGATTAATATATTAGTAGAGACAATGACAAAACTGTCTTGTAGTGTAAGCTAACAACTTGGTACCAGATAGTTTAACTCCCTTAAAAAGGTTTAAAAAATTCCAAACACATGTTATCAACAAGTTTTATATTCTAGGTGGATTCAATATTTGAAATGTATCAATCTTTTTTCAGTTATGCTGTTTGATATTTCGTGTCAAAAAATCACACAAAATCGTAATTTTTGTAAAGATAGACTTTTAAATAACAAGAAACCAACATGAACTGTCGTTTTTAAAGTTTTTGACTTTCTCATCTTACCAAACCTTATTTGTCACTGACCCAGTTGCCAAATATTACATTAACCACCAACTATTTTGATAACTGATTAATCGATTTGAGTCATTATCAATAGGAAAATTCTCTGGTTCCAGTTTCTCTTTCCTGGTTTCGTTAGTTTTCTATAATAGTAAACTGATGCTTTTTGGGTTACAGACTGTTGTTCTGAACAAAAAAAGACATTTTAGGTTGAATTTTCAGCTTTGGAAAACAGCGACTGATATTTTACACCATTTTATGAACCAAACAACTATTTGTTAATTTGTAAAGTTGTTTTAAGGAGGTTTTAAGGTTGAAGAATTTTTTGATTAGACAAAATTAGAAAGTCCAAAAAAAGATTTTATTTTTAGGCCAAAACTCCCGTCCCACTAATAAGGTTTATTCTATAAATACTGTCAGTATTTCCTCCTTTAACCCACATTTAATGGCTGCGAGGACATATTGTCAATTCACAGTATTTTGTAACCATCACATGACCATCACTCCCATCATATGATTGCAACAAGTGGTGAACATGGAAACCTTCAGAAAAAAAACATTCCAGAACAGGAAAACTGTGTAAAGTCGATCATGTCCACATGCAATCAGCCACAAATGAAACGGCTGCTGCATCCAGACGGTCCATGAAATCCGTGCTGCAGCGCTCACAAACAATATTTGTTTTCATACTGAGCTGCAGAGAGTGTGGTTTCTGCAGAGTTTCATTCTTCTGTTTGTCTTCACGTTGTTTAGTTTCAAACGTCTAATGTGCAAAACAAGATACTTTTTGCCACTTATGTAAGTGAATTTGCTGAATTTAACAAACAAGTGATCAAACTTTCTATCATGGATCCATTACAAAATGACTCCATGAACATTATTAATCATTCAGTTCCTCCTGAAGACTCTGAATCATCACTGAAATAAATCCTGAAAATTGTTTTTTTTTCTTTTTTCAATCATTGGTTTCCAAATACACTGATGTTTTTATTTATTACAGTTATAATTATTAATTACTGAGGGGATCCTATTAACTAAAGTGATATTTTTTCTCTCTGAGGTTGCGGTATTGTATCATTACATTGTCATGTGTGTTGTTGCCTAATTTGGGTCAATGGCAAATAATGTTTGTCAAGATGAGGAAGTAAAGAAAAAATGTAAATAGTTTTAAGAATCATTCATCAGTCCTTCTGAATGTACATGATATTTAAAAGTCCATTTATATCATTTTCTTTACAAAAATCATGTTTTGTGCAATTTTTTGAAATGGTGTAACCGTAAAAGAATGACAAATTTTAAATATTTAATAGATACCCTAGAATATAAAACTTTTTTTTTTTAATTTTTTCAAAACCTTTTTAAAAGAGTTACACTCTGTGGTACCACATTTTTAGACCACCTATGCAGAACTCGAGTACAATTTCTTCCATTAATTCATTTCTAATGATCAATTTTGACCAGGAACACCAAGAGTGTACAAAAGTTGAATAAGACCAAATATATTTAAATTAATACAATTTATTTTGTGTGCTGAAATCCTCTTTGAGGACAAAGAGTGAAACACAACATAAGGGTTAATTATGTCTGGGTAACCTCTTTTATATGCACTAAAATCAAACCCTGAAAGTTTGATTTCCTTGTGTTTGTTTCCAGGCTTTTCTGTAAACGCTTGTTTCCTGCTCTGAGCTGCAGCAGCAGAGCGGAGCCTCCTCCTCTCTCGGTGACAGCTGCAGTCTCTGCAGGGAGGCAGCTGGAGAGCACAACCTCCCTCTTGTTTTGTCTAATCTGCATTTCCCATGATGCCTGAGGGAAGTCAACGTCTCTTCCTGTTTCCTTTTCGGAGGGGACTTATCATACGTCTGTGCACTCTGGGCTACACCCATTTATTTTTGACTGGGGAAGAGGAAGTGTGGTTTTTTTCTTGCCTACTCCTCTGCTGACCTTGAGACAGTGAATCTCTGAAGTTACTGTGAGTGTGTTAACATGGTCGTCTAGACCCTGGAACTTAACGTGTCTGTCTGCTTCTACGTGATCCAGGTTTCTCTAACGCACTCATTAGACTTTCTTCTTTTTTTTAACCCTTTAGTGCATGAAATACTACTTAGACATGGTAAAAAATATTTTGAATAATTTTAGTACCGTCATGTTGTGTTTTCAGTCAAATCTGAGCGTTTCAAAGTTTTTGTCTCTGAAAAACGTGGTTAATTTGATCAGATCCATATAAGATTCCATGACTTTGTACAAAGAGGATTCCAGCACACAATATAAATTGTATTAATACAATTTTGTGTGTATTATTCAGCTTTTGTACATTCTTGGTGTAAAACTGGTCAAAACTGCCTTATCTTTAGAAATGAATATATATGTTGTATGCACTGGGAATTTTGCATATTTTTTGCCAGATGACAACAAATCTATCTATCTATTGATCATAGCATCAAAATTGAATCAAATGTAAAAAAAAAAAAAAAAAAAAAAATGGGGTTAAATTTTATCTGGTTGCTTTTTATTTGGTGAAAATTTCCCAAAATTCTGAATAAACGACAACCTTCAACCGTGAGACAGTGATGCTCACATGTCAAATGTCCATGAGCAAAAGGGGCTGGTAAACAGGATATCCCGGTCATGTGAGCTCATAAATTGCATGTCCTTCAAAAAGCCCCCTTTTTCACACCTAACTGTAAAACCATAGCTTTTTAGAAAAATAAAGATAAAGTCATTTGTGCCATATTGTAACATTATGTAATGGAGCATTAAGAAGTGACTGACTCCTGGAGCCTTGCTGACTCACCTGTGCTGAGTATTTAGCGCGGAGACGGCCGGCCTCGCAGCCTTTATCGCAGACCCTCAGCTGCCGGGCCTGCTCCAGTTCCCGCTTCAGGCGGATCCGTGACTCGTTGGCTTCCTTCATCTTCTTCTCGCTCTCTGCCCGCAGGCGTTCGATTTCCTTCCTCAGGTTGCGCTTGGCCTCAGTCGCCTCTCGCAGCTTCTCCTTCTTGGCGACTCGCAGGAACTCCAGCTCCTGGGGAAAGAAGAGGGAGAAGGAGGGATCATAGATCGTTGCGATTAGAATTAATCACTTTGAGAAGTGGCTTTCTGCAGCTGCAGCACATGACCTGTTACAGTAAGCTGCAGGCTCCATGGCACTGTTTACATTCAGCATTCATTACATTCAGTCAGAGGTTAGAGCTGACAGGAGTGAGGTTTCCTTCCTCTGAATCACTCGGAGTGTGTGTGTGTGTATGTGCTTGTGTGCATGTGCACGCTATGGAAACACACCTATCTCCTTTTCATGGGAACCTACCAGTCGGGACAAACATGTCTATCATCAAGCTTTATTGCTTCCTACACAAAGAGTAAAAGAACCAATCATCACAGCTTCACTCACAGCTGGAAAGTAATTAAGTACCTTTACTCAAGTACTGTACTTACGTATAATTTTGAGGTACTTGTACTGTGCTGGTACTTTATACTTTACACCACTACATTTATCTAGAATTTTAGTTTTTTGGAATGTAGATGTGACTCTATGATATAAGAAGCTTTTAAAATCCAACACATAGTTAAAGTGGTTTTAACCTCTGAGAGTACAGTGGTCGGCTCACATTTCACATTTCTGTGATCTTTTACAGCTATAACAAATAGAGATTTTCCCTCTAAACTGCTCCATTTGTTACCAAAAAAGTAAGATTAGAGAAAAGGTCCAGAAAGTAGTGAACCATAACTTTGTTTGTTCTTCTTTTCTCCCCCATTAATCATCTCAGGACCACTCACATTTATCTGCTGACCCTATATTAGTATATTTAGTGAAGTAAAGGACCTGAGTACTTCTTCCACTGCTGGTTTTAAAGTAACTTGCAGTTTTGCTGCGTTGTTTCTCTGGTAGAAAGTGAAAGTGTCGCATTGGAGTCGCTGTTCTTTGCTCAGATGCTTTTCTTTGTGTCGCCCCCACACAGACTCCTGCGTCGGCATTTTCTTGTTCTCAGTCCAAAGACCAAAAATAAAAATGGAAGTCTGGCCTTTCCCTTCGCAGCAACATCCGTTCTCATTGTTATCACTTGCCAACTCAGGCTAAGCTCTGAGGACAGTGATAATGACTTCTGATCCACTTCTGCATTTTGATGCCTAAGCTCTTAGTCATTTCATTTTCACTGTTTTCACATAACATTTCATTGGAGGCTCACTTTGTCCCACAGAAATATTAAAATACTTAACATTTGTGTTTACCATTTCTTTTCAGAATTTATTGTATTAAATTTACATTTTATTATTTATCTTAACCCTCATGTTGTGTTTGTTTCATGTTATTCAAATTGGTGTTCCAGTTCCATTAAGAATCATCATAAAACATGTAATAATACATATATTATCACCTATCACCACAAATTATGAACTTCTACTTTTTATTTATTGCCTGCATGTGTCATTGATTTGAACTTAACCAACTTAACCACGTTTTTCAGAGACAAAAACTTTGAAACGGTCAGATCTGCCTAGGGAACACAACATAAGGGTTAAATAACTGGGTTAAATAATGTATTTCAATTGTCAAAATTCTTTGACCAAAAATTTAAATAATTAAAAATGTACATGAAAGTAACATGATAGTTAGTTTCCAAAGTTACTTTTATAATCTGCAACTCAGTAACTAGTTTAGTTACTTTTTGTGGAGAAGTAACTGTAACTGATTACCTGCTGGAGGCTGCGTTTGGCCTGCAGAGCCGATCCCAGTTTCTCCTCCTGCTTCACCCTCATCTTCACAATCTCATGCAGGAACTTCTCCTTGGACTCCTTGGAGTCCAGACCGCTGTCCAGTGCCTGCCTCAGGCTCTCCAGCTCTGACTCCAGCCCCGGTTCCGGGGGGGTCGCGGGGGTCGGGGCGGGAGCGGTGGCGGCGGGGCTCTCGGCCGATGCGGCGCTGCTGATCAGCCCCAGGGCACCTGGCGAGCTCAGGTCCTTGGCCGAGCTGCTGGACGAGGTGAAAGATGGCGACGACAGGGAGGACAGGGACGAAGTGACTGTCGGGAGAGAGAGAGATGGCACCAGAGGTCATTAACCGACCCAGATCACACATATTCTTCTCTTATCTGGTACCGTGTTCCTTTCTTACATTCGTCACGGCTCTCCACTTCAATCTCCACCTCAGAGTCTTTATCTTCCTGAAGTGGCAGCGGAGGCGGTGGCGGCTTGCTGGCGATGGAGGAAGGAGGGCAGGGGCCCTCAGGTCCCAGCTCCTCTGTAGCTCGTCTTTTGCGAGGCCTCGCGATGGCGTTGGCGCCCTCACCAGGCGGTTCGCCTCCACTCGGGTGGGAGGTGCTAGGCACCGAAGGGGACATGGGACCCACTTTTCCTAGGGGCAGTGGTGTGAGGGCCACGTTAGGGGCCACAGCGTTCTCCAGGCTCTTGTAGTTGTAGAAACTAGGCAGGGCAAGGCAAGTTTATTTGTATAGCACATTTCAACAAGGGAATTCAAAGAGCTTTACATAAAACATTAAAAGCATCAATTGCAAAACATGCAACTTAAAAACCATTGATTAAAAAGGGGAAAATTTTATTAATTAGAATTAAATAAGAATAATAATCAAGAAATTTAAATTAAAAACAAAAAACAAGCAAGATATAATTTTAAATCAGTTGATTACAAAGGGGAATAATCAAAAATTAAAATTAAAAACAAGAACAAAGTTACAGTGCAGTGGAGCAATAGGCTGCAGCAAACAGTCTTCAGCTCTGACTTAAAAACAGTGAGAGTTGCAGCAGACCTGCAGTTCTCTGGGAGTTTGTTCCAGATTTATGGGAAATCGAAACTAAATGCTGCTTCTCTATGTTTAGTTGTGACTCTGGGAACAGAGAACAGACCTGACCATCCAAGAGATTTGGATGGTTCAAAAGGGATCAGCAGTTCAGAGATATACTTAGGCCCATGACACTAGACCATAAAGACCCTGTTACAGTAGTCAAGTCTATTAAAATAAAAGCATGCAGAAGCCTGGACTAGGAGAAAACCAGATATCTTGAACCTGATTTAGCTTAATAAACCTAAGAGATGGTCATTTTCATAACAGAGTTATTAGCTAAATCCTGCAGCACAGAAGCAGCATCAGATTGTTCAGCTTGAAAACAGCCTCTGCTGACAAGGAATAAAGCCTGCAGCTCTTTCCTCCCACTGTAGGAGAAACTGGGCCAAATCAGCTGTGATATGGCTGCACCAGCAGCACCACGCAGACTGGCTGCCCACAGTATGAGTGTGTGTCAAATGTGTGTGAATGGTGGAGTGTGGGAGGCTGCGGTACAGTCAGACCTGACCTCTGTAACTCCAGCCCACCCAGACAACTGAGAGAGGGAAAAGCTTCTCTTACAGATTTGATTGTCTTCTAGTCTAGTCTACTCTAATTTCTGTGGAAACCAGTGAAGATCTGATGGTGTTTTGTGGTGCTTGAGGCTATTTGTTTGTGTTTGATAGTGTTTGCTGGTGTTTGGTGGCGTCTGGTTGTGTTTAATAGTGTTTGATAGTGTTTGGTTGTGTATGCTGGTGTTTGGTTGTGTTTGATGGAGTTTTCTGGTGTTGGGAGGTGTGTGCAGCGTTGGGTGAATGTTCACCTGTCTCTCAGCAGGGCCAGTGGGTGACTGGATGCCTCCTTCTCCCCAGCAGAGATGTGTGGTGACCAGGGCCTGAACGCTGAGGGCCTCTGCCGGGGCTGCAGGCAGTTAAGTCCCTGAGAACGATAGCAATGTCAGATGTAAGAAGATGATTTAGTAAAGATCAACTCACCCAGAGACAAAAGACAACAAAACACTTTTAACAACAGAAGCTCCCTCCTTTCAAATATGTTGTTGTTCTTGTTCCTACAGTTGGTTGTTTGATCTTAAAGCTGCTTCATCTGTCAACTGGAGACGTGTTTAGATTCACACGTCTGATTGTGGATGCTGAGACGTCCACATCAAGTCTGCATCATGCTTTTCTTCTAATATTAGACACTTTAGGTGGGAGACAGGTGTCTCTGAGCTCTGGTGTAATTACACCTTATCCATAGTTTGCGCATATACAAAGTAAAACACTTCAGTGATTTATTCTTATTTATAAATATTTATTTATTAGTGTTCCAGTGTGCTGATGTAGACCAGTCCATCAATTAAAAGGTGTTAACAGCTCTGTCATTGTAAGTAATTAGGTTGTTTGACTCGAGCAGATTTTGACTCAAGATGTTTTTGGGGAGGATGGATATCCACATCCATCATGATACTCTGCTTAGATTCTGTTACTCTCTCAAACTTCGCTCCATCTCTGTGACTCCACAGTGTCTTCAGTTACATTAGTATGGCTTCCAAATCTAAATTTAAACGCTACCCTCATCCCAAAACTTCAGTATAATATTACATGACATCTCATCGCATGCACCGTGCATCATCATCATCAACCACACTGACCTTATTGGAGGTGGACAGTGATTGTAGCCAGTCATGCTGCTTCTCTCTGTCAGCCAGTGAGGATTGTGAAGGAAAGTCTTCATTTTTGGACTTTTTGAACGGGATGGGATCTGACACCTGGAAGAACAAAAGGAGAGTGTTAGTTAAATCTAGTTTGTCTGATACTCTATTTTTTTAGGATACACACTCACGGGTAAAGAAAGGTACACATTCAAGGTAGTTCAGCCACGTGATTTGAACGCACCACAGCTGGAACAGCTGTTACACTAAAATGTCAGTGAACTCAAATGCACCTGATAGTGTCAGACATAATAATAAATGTGTGTTTGTGTGATTGTGTGTGTGTTTGCATGTGTGTGTGTAAGGATGCCTGATAGGGGAGTGCCAGAGGAGGTTACTGATAACTGGAAGTGTGAGTGTGTTTAAATTTAGATGTGTTGTTGACTTTGTGTATGTGTGCGAGTTGCTTCAGGGTTACCACACCGTCAAAGTATTTTGCGTACACACATACACACACATGCGCAAACACACACTGACACACAGTCCAGACCATGGCAATGTGTCACACATGAGATGTGTGTTTGCTCATGGGCAGCCAAGAGAGAAGGCAAGAGGTGACTGGGGCAGTGTGTGTGTGTGTTTGTGTGTGTGTCTGTCTGACTGTCACACACACACACACACACACACACACACACACACACACACACACACACACACACACACATTCACCCACACTGCCCCAGACAGACAAGTAGGGGTTTGTTTCTCTTTCTTCCATTAGGGTAGATTTGTGGCGATGACCTCAGCTTCTCCGAGCTGTGGCTGTCACTAGCTTTCACTCACACACACACACACACACACACACACACACACACACACACACACACACAAAAGAATGATTGCATTTTTTGTTTCACATCTTTCCACAAACTTGGAGTTTGGGAATTTATCAGATTTATTCAATAATACTTATGAACTGTATGTATTTATATTTCTTGCACAGCGAGGATCTCCCTTAGGAATCTACAGCATGAGGAGGACACACACAAATGCATGTGTGCCCCGCCCCCTGTATAGTGTCAACAGGTGGTCATTTGTAATGGGGTCTCTGTCTCTGTCTCTCTCTCTCTCTATCCCTCTCTCTCACCCATGTTGGCAGTGTCATGCTATGCCACATGCCTGTGTAATCAGAGCTGCTCTCACAGGAAAGTAGCGTGGCTAGACGAACAAATACCACCGAGGACGTGACAGCTGTCCTCCACAGACCCCTCCTCCCTCCCTCTCGGCTTTCAATGACTTTTCACAGAAACATTTCTGTGAACACCTTTCGTCTCTTTTGAAGAAGCCTGAGCAGAACTGAGACCAGATCAGAGGAGTTCTGCTTGTGGTCTGCTGTATGGTTTATCCACAGATGAAGAAATATATGTCCTACATATCAGTGCAGTAAACACCAGAGAGTGGCTGATCACACACACGCGCACACGCACGCACGCACGCACAGGCACACACACACACACACACACACACACACACACACACAGTGCTGCCTCTGGGCAAAGTCTCAGCGCCACGTGCCAGTCCTTGTCTCGTGGATTACTGGCTGCCAACGCCGTGGCTCTCCATCAGTGGAGATCCGGCCCTGATAATCTTGGACGGAGTGAAGAGTTGGGGGGGGGGCAATGATTGGCTCGCAGGACTCAGTGGTAGGGGGGCTTCCGGGGTGTGTGTGTGTGTGTGTGTGTGCAAGGGAGAAAATCCTATTTCATTGATGGGGGGGACAGAAAGTAGTACATTTAAAAAAAAATAATTCATGGAAGGGACAAGAAAAAAATAAATAAATAAATTGTAAAATTAATTATAAAATAAATAAATACTAATACTAATAATAAATAAATAAATTGTACATAAAAATACTATACTATTATACTACCACAATAATCTGGCCCTATCATCTTCTCTCTCTCTCTCCTTTGCAACTTTGCTTGCAGGTTTAAGCCCTCAGCATGTTCAAATGTTTAAAACAATGGCATTAAAAGTAATAATAGTAGTTATTGCAGTGTTCTATATACATCCCCCTTGTGCTTGTTAATGATCATTAGGTCTGATCTTAACCAGCATAAGAAGGCTGATTTTGGACTCATTTTGAACAAGTGGTGTGATAAATGAATTACTGGCTTCTACATATTTGTTTGATTGGTTGATAAGCTTCTGACTTACAACCTGCTGCAAATGACAGAGCAGGGCTGACCTCAAAAACACACTAAATATGTTCTTGTCTGTCAGACAAGTGTGTGTGTGTGTGTGTGTGTGTGTGTGTGTGTGTGTGTGTGTGTGTGTGTGTGTGTGTGTGTGTGTGCGCGTGTGTGTGTGTGCATGCTCATCCATGCACTGTGCAGCCCACCCTCTTTATGATCCGGTGTGGATTTCACAGCATAGACAGGATGTCACACTTCTAAGATAAGGCTTTCCGATTAGCTGAGGTGTGTGTTAGACATGCCCAGACTGCAACACCTCCCTGTAGCAGCATCACACCAGTGGCTCCCTTCATCATGAGCCCACACATCACTGTTTGAGAGGACCATTCTGCAAGGACCTGAATGAGTTTGACAAAGCTGTGGCAAACAGGGGGGCTAAACAATCCATTGCATTTTCAATAATATCGCAATATCATAAAATGTGATTTTCTAATCGCAACATGTGTGATTACTATATGATCAGGTGATGCAAGCGAAAGAGTGGAGGATTCAGCTGCACCAACTTTTCAGTCTGCCCTTTAATCTGTCGCTCAACAGCCTCTGGCGCAACGGAACAATCAGAAAAAGGGCAGAGATGACACTATAGTCTCACAGAGGAGCAGCACATTGGTGGCGTGGAACTACTTTAGTTTCAAGAAAAGATGATGCTGCACAGCATCAGGTGTTGTACAGAGCATGGTGGGCTCCCGTTACTGAGCAAAGTAGTGCTACACTTAAAAAAATACCAAATATGACAGCTGTATGGTGCTATATAACAGCTGTATGGCGTTATATAACAGCTGTATGGTGCTATATAACAGCTGTATGGTGTTATATGAAAGTTGTATGGTGTTATATGAAAGCTGTATGGTGCTATATGAAAGTTGTATGGTATTATATAACAGCTGTATGGTGCTATATAACAGCTGTATGATGTTATATGACAGCTGTACCGTGTTGTATGACAGCTGTATGGTGCTATATGACAACTGTATGGTCAAAATGGCACCAAAGAAATGCACCAGACAAGCCAAATACCTCAAGACAGAGATCACTGACAGACGTTTCTGTAATGAGCAGTTCAATAAAAATATAATTTATTTGAAGTCATAGATCTTTTTATTTCAACAAATTGATAAACTTGGGAAAAAATTAGGACATTTTACACTAAATGTATGTAATATTATATTTGTCTATATAATTTAAATCATTTGTGATGTTTTGTTGAGAAAAAAATAAGAAAATAAAGGATAAAAAAAATAGCATATACATCGGAATTGCAATATTGGAGAAAAAAAAATCGCAATTTTATTATTTCCCCAAATCTTCAGCTCTTGTCATCATGGGTACATATAGGAACAGTGAGAGTGGCAGGTTTGTCTCAGCTGCCATAGAGGGCCCCATGCATGAGCATATGTCTGTTGGTGTGTGTGTGTGTGTGTGTGTGTGTGTGTGTGTGTGTGTAAGAGACAGGATGGGTGGGGTGATAACAGTCCTCTCGGTTGAAGACAGTCTGCTGTTGAAACCTTCAGTTTCACAACACTTCCTGTCTGCTGTTCTGCTGTTTGACACCTGGCTACATGAAGACATGTTGAAGAAGAAGCTTTAAATACAGCCGCTGTGTGACAGACAGGCTTTCACCAGCTACCGCACAATGTCGTTCTCGACACAATCTGTCATTTTCACTCTCCCCTCCTCATTTTCGTCTCTGCCCCCCACCCCCACCCCCTCACCAACTTCTATTTGTCTATCTGTCTGAGTGCATTTCCTGTGTCATAGATTACAGGATGTCTTCTACAAACAAGCAAGATTCCAGTCAGAAGAAGTTACACAGAAGCATCACATTTTTTCTTTGCTTTTTTCTTTTTTTTTTTAGCTTTAATTGAATTTCTCAGTCACCTGCTTCAAAAGTTGTCATACACCAAGTACTCACATCCTTTATTTGAGTAAAAATAGAAATACTGTCCTCAAAAAATACCCAATAACAAGTAAAAGTCCTGAATTGAAAATGATACTACAGTAAAAGTGTGAGAAGTAAAACTAATATTTATGCAGACTGTGTTGTATTATTATAGTATATTCTACTACTATTTTTTTATTTGGGTCAGTGACAAAACTGCCATGTGGTGTAACCCTAAAAACTTTGTTTAGTCATTGTGAAGCCATTGAGATTCTTTATGTAGATTAATAATGAAAGTACTGCATCGTTAATATTTGGCAGCTTTCACACAAAGATCTGATTTTTAAAAAGAAAATAATATAAAAGTTAATAATAATGAAAAAGATATAAATATATAATAAAGATATTACAATATTAAAGTCTATTTATTATATGTAAAATAATAAAATCAAAGTGTTTGTGTAAATCTGTTCCTTGGTGCTTTGACTGCATCATGTGACTCAGTGTCGGAACACATGACCACATGGTATTACAGCTCTTAAACAGGTCGCCTCACCCAACATCCGACATCCCCCCCGCATGAGATGAAAGAGCGAACAACCTGTTTTCTTTGCTCCTTCTTCACTCAGGAGGGCTGAACACAGCCGCACCCTGCCTGTGACCTGACTTTGGCCTCCTGCATGTCTTAGTGAGGACCTGTGGTGGTGGAAAGAGTGGGCGGGGGAGGGGGAGGAGGGGGGGCGGCTTCCTGCTCACCTCGTGCAGCATTGGTAGCATCAAAACTTCATCGCTTTTATATCTGATACAGGCTGAGCTGTTCTGAGCAGCAGAGTTGAAAAGGTGAAGAGTTTCATTCTGAATTTCACCACCTGTGTGCATGTGTGTGTAAACCTGTGTGTGTGTGTGTCTGTGTGTGTGTGTGTATGTAGTTCTGCACCTAGACGAACATACGGATAAAAATACAACAAGGCTGCTCACTCAAGTGAGATTCCTCGACTATGTGTTTGTGGGTTACACACACACACACACACACACACGCAGAGCTCTGATTCTGGCAACCAGTTCATCTCCACCATGGTCTCCCTGGCTGCTGGCTTGAGGAGTCACTGAGAACAATAGAGCCTCTGTCCATCTTCCATGAAGTAAATAAAACACTTCACATAGTTACAGTAAAACTGTTGCAGCGCTGCGAAAGATCAAATTAATGTGATTATTCAGCTCCTCGGTCTCACACAGGAACAGTTCCCGACTTGGAGATGAACCGGTTTGCTGACTACACTCGAAATGACCTCATCTAATATTCACTTTGATCCAGCGCGCAGTAATTTCTCCTCCTCAGCACATAACTGTGTTTATTCACTCTGAGTTTGGAATTATAAAGAGCAAGTATTAACTTGTTGAGCTTTCATGGAGAACAGTCTCGAAGGTGAAGACACCTGCGTGTGTGTGTGTGTGTGTGTGTGTGTGTTTAGACTATCAGGTAGCTGTATAAGGAGTGGAGGCCCCAGCTGTACCTGCCTGTACCACCTCTCCTCACAGAGACATCATTTATCCCATTAACAGGAAGCTTCTCTACATTCTGCCGCACGCTGTTTCCTTTAGTCGAAGCCAGAAACAACGCGCACTCATGTTCTTCATCTTCTGCACCACACAAAATGTGGGTCAGTGACAAATAATGTCACTTTGGCAAGATAAGAAAAGTTGAAAACAGTAAAATTTTTTAAAACCTTTTTAAGAGATTTAAACTACATTTTTGTCACTGACCCATGTACTCGCTGCCCCGTCACCTCGCAGTTGTTTCCTGGAGGAACAACTCTACAACACATTTAAATCACTTCTCATTTCAACATTTTCATTAAATTAATTTTTTTTTATTTCAGCCAGAACGTGTTTTACGGCATTGTGTGTGTCTCTACACTCTAACAAATAGCAGAGAGCTGCTGTCGCTAGCGAGGCTATAGGTTAAATGCTAAAGGTCAAAGGCTAAAAGCTTGCAGAAACTAAAAACATTCAATATGTGATGAAGTCAAAAGGTTTTTTTAAACATATTTTCTGTTATTTTTAGCACACCCTTCAATGACATGCTAAAAGACACTCGCTTAGCAGCAACCCACTCCTCAGTAGGACGCTATATGCTAGGCTATGCTACATGAAGCTGTGCTATGCCATCATGCATAGTGCTAAATTAAGTCCCAATGTTCCCAGCAGCCACAGCAGTAAAACCCAGGAGGAGGAGAAGGAATAAAAAAAAAAGAAAGAAGAAAACCAGAGAAGCATAAACAGTTTGTGGCAACAGACCAAGTATGAACAGAGAGCCACAGCCGGACACATAAACAGAAGATTTCACAGATAAATCTCTGCTTATCCAAAAGGGAATTAAAGAAAAGCAGCCTTGTTCTCAGCTGGACCACCAGAAGTCTGTCTGACGCCGTCAGCTGCAGGAAACACACACTGTTCACATCATGTAAAGCTGCAGGAAACACACACTGTTCACATCACGGTAAAACTCCCAACTTCAGCTACAAACACGAAAATCACCAATATGGTTATTTCACACCGGCGAAAGGCTGGAAACAGTGAGGGAGAGAATAATGACTCCTCTCGTACAACTTTAAACACACACACAGAAGGAAAGGGAAGAGATCGGGAGGTTTGGGGAGGGAGCAGGGTCTCCATTTCCTCTCGCCAAATTTTCTTTGGCAACTGTTTCCGTGGGAATGGTGAGAGAGCGCCTCTCCTCAGCCAGAGAGAGAGAGAGAGAGAATGAGGAATCGGCCCACCGAGGAGGAGGAGGAGGAGGAGGAGGAGAGCTCGCTAATGTAAGATGGAGATGAGGAGGGGGGAGTAAGTAAATACAGCTGGACTTTTCCATCCCTTTCCCTGGTGCCAGGGCCGAACGTGAGCCCATCCCGTCCCTCAGCTTCTTGCTCTTTATGGAGAATCAAATGCTAATGCTAAGATGCTAATGCATAACGTTCTACTTCTTCTACTAAATCCTACTTGTTATTTATAGTTCTCTTATTATATATAAAAAAATAATCCATTCCAGCATATTTTTGGTTTTAGTCAATTCTACAATTAATCATACAAAGAATCTAATTAAAAGTAGACGACACCCGCTTTAGATACATCTTTTTAATGCTTCTAGCCTTCAAATAAAAAGAATTTACCATTGGTTTTCCAGTCCGAGACAGTAAATGTTTCACAGCCGTCTGAAAGCAGATAATTCAATTCAAACTTGTTCTAATCTCTGCTCACACAATAATGGACATTTGCATTGATCTGTCTGTGTATGTGTGTGTGTGTGTATGAGAGTGTGTGCGTGCAGATTGTGTATGTCCAGTCTTGCATAAAGACATGAGACGTGCTTTTAATATTACGCTGCAATCTAAAGCTGTGCGGCAACCACAGCGCATGTATTTTTAAAGCTACATTTCAGTTTATACGATTCTTGCAGTTCATAGTATTCAATATTTTTTATGATTCGGGTTGATTGACAGACGAGTCAGAGTTTTGTTTGGCGTCACAACAGTGGAACGACATGAGGAGAGGAGAAAGATTCCTGCTTTTACAGCCTTTTAAACGTTGCTCTCTAGTTGCAGGAGGGTTGTAGGAGAGACTAGGAATCTGCTGATGGCTCTTTTCCTTGCATCAGTGCAAAAAATCTGCCCCGTTTTAAAGGAGGCCAGATGTGAATTATGGGTAACGAGGGGAGGAGTGTGTCTGTGTGTGCATGTTTTTGTGTGTGCGTGTGTGTGTGTGAATGTGGGACAGAGGGCATACTTCTGCTAAGCGTGTAACATGCCCTCAGGTTGAAGTTGCTTGTGAAAGGGTTAAGTTGCATGGCTGAGCAAATACATAAATAGCACTAGGGGTTTTGTGTGTGTGTGTGTGTGTGTGCTGCTTCCAGCTGGCGTGGAGGGAGAGGTCGTGCGCACACACACACACACACGCACGCACGCACGCACGCACGCACGCACACACACACACACACACACACACACACACACACACACACACAGACACACACACAGTTTATGATTTCCTAGTATTATTTTCGGGGCATTGGAACACCAGCAGGCCTGTCGGGTCCTCAGTCCAGACTACAGCACACATGCCTTCACATGTGACAGCCCAGCCCGGAGCACAGTGCGCACATACACACACATACACACACACACAACATGTTTGTACAATTTGAAAATTATCCGAACTTAACACACAAATGCAAACACACCAACGCAACAGCAGCAGCAGGGTATCTTCATCTCATCACGATGAATCACATTCCGACACCTAAAACCAACTCTCAGCAGGAGGACGGACCCCGCCGTTGCTCCCCGACGCCCTGCATTGAACTCTCTCTCCGCCTGCATGAAGTTTTCACTAATCTGCCAGGATTAGAACAAATTCAGGCTCTCTGGGATCGTTGTTGTAACTTTAAAAGGTGACGCACCAAGTCTGAATTTGTTGCTTATTATTAACCCTCTTGTTATGTTCCCAGTCAAATCTGACCATTTCAAAGTTTTATTCTCTGAAAAATGTGGTTAGTTTGATCAGATTTACCTAAGATTTGTGTGGCTTTATTCAACGTTACACTCTTGTTGTTCCCGATCAAAAATGACATATCATTAGAAATGAATGGAGGAGACCAGAATTAATGTAAGAAATTGAACTCTGAGTCTGTGATAAACACTAGACTATGTTTCACTTGATTATTGCTCATAGTCAAAATAGTGAAATAGTGTTTTTTAAGGATTCAAATTCAAGATGTATAGCTTTAGATCAATGAGAAATGAATGAATGAGGCCATAAATAACAAATAGAAGTTCAAAACATGTAATGTTCACAAGAAGCTATAAATAAACTAGAGGTGATAATATATGTATTGTTACAGTTTTTATGATGAATCTTGATGGAACAGTCAAATTTGACCAGGACCACCAGATTGATGAACAAACACATGAAGGTTAACCCTTTCACTGCTGCAGTCTGTGTGGCAGGGGACAGACTGACAGGCTAATATTGCTTCACAGGCTGTGAGTGCATCGTGTGTCCTCGTGCTGGCAGTCTGCTGTCGGACGGATCCTCCTGTCACAGAGGAGAATGAGGGAGGGGGATTTAAGGGAGGGTGGGGGCTCGCAGTCAAATCCCCTCTCATCTTACAGGCATCATTACGCCTGCTAAAGCCTCTTCCCTTGAGTCCCCCCACTACCAGGGACTGGGACAGACCACCAATTACAGCCTTAACCTCTTTGTTGCCCTCTCTATCTCTATCTCATGACACCTATAGCTGGAGGGGAAGGGGGGGGCCGTTAAGATGCTGCCTCATGGGAGAAATTGAAAGCGGCCACCATTACAGACATTATCCAGTGGCTGCAGTGAAGGAGCGGTGTTTCCCCTCGCACGGAGCCATCTGTGGTTCACCACTGGTTGTACCATGGCTACAATGCAACATAAATAATGAAAATTCCATTATGAAAGCTTAAATTTTTATTACATGGCTGCACCAAGTGATGCATGAATAAAGAAACAATGCCACCGCTGTCACGGACAGCGTGGTGAGGAGAGGTTTGATCCAATAGAAAAGGCATCCAAAACCTTAGTATCACTGCCTACTAACCAGTAGCTACTACTAGTTAACATCACTGACTACTAACCAGTAACTACTACTAGTTAACATCACCATCTATTAACCAGTAGCTACCACTAGTTAACATCACCATCTATTAACCAGTAGCTACTACTCCAACACCACAGTAGTAGCTTCTATGTAGGAAGTTAACCAGTAGAAAGCACAATTCTGACGTACTACAGCAGCCATCTTGGCCGTCCTTAGAACCCAGATGTTCAAAGGACAAATTACAGCACCACCAGGAAAAGTTCTTCTGATGTAGAGTCACAAGTCAATTTTGTCAGAACTTGCATAATTGGTGAAGCTCTACAATAGAGAATATCACACCTTTTGATATGAATCAAATTCTAATATACAAGAAGGACATTGCTAAAGAAATAGTATCAATATTATTATGATTATGTAAAAATACCATATACATGCATGTAAATCAAAAATCAAAAAGCTTCATTAACATGTTTTAAAAACTAAATTAAACTGAATGAGATTCATGTCTCAGATAACATGATAATGTGTCCTTAAGCATGATTTTCTGTGGTATATAGTGGGATAATGTTTATTCTTCCTTTTGCCTTGCTCAAGTTTATGTTTATGTAAGAACGCAAAGTGGAGATTCTTACTCGAATTTGTAATTATTCTATTGTACAGTAAAGTTTGGGGGAAAATGGAAAAAGTTCTTTTTCTACCACAGTTACTGACCTCCTGATTTCTGGGATAGTGTAGTGTGGTTCGCTTGCATACTGCAAAATATGACCTGATGTAGTAAACCATCATGTACTAGTTTAAAGCCGACTAAGGTATTTGGACATTCTATCTAGTGGATTCATCATTTTTGCCGACTACGTAGGCGGTTTAGGATGCAGCCTGTAACAAGCTTCTCTCGCTGCCTTGCTGTATATAAGTCCTGCAGAAGCACGCTGCCGTCCAGGACAAAGAAAATCAAATCCAATCAATGGACACTTCCAGGAAACAGACCGTAGACGTCTTCTAGTTTACAGCTTCAATCTGAATGATGAGGCTCAAAGGATAAAGATTCACAGGCCGAGCAGAGTCCGTGTGACTCAGGAGCTGTAAATGAATCGTTAATAATACAAACAAGCCCCCAGCACTCGAGGCAGCAAAGGCAATATGGTTTTGGAGGATTATGATGAGTGAGAATCTAACTTCCTGTCCACAGCCGAGTCATGGTGTGCAGGCGAGGTCAAGTCTGACTGAATGAATACACGTATATGTGATGATGCAGCTTGCGTTAACCTTCTATCAATGAAATATTACTTAGACATAGTAAAAATGTTTTTAAAATGGCCTGAATAATATACATATTAAAAAAATATAAGAAAAAGTTGTAAACATAGTCTCAGGATTCCTGCTGTCATGCTAAGTCAATGAGACTCCATTGCATACAGTTGCCATATGGCAAAAAAATCTATTTTAGCATATTAGAAAAACACTTTTCTCAGCGACTTTGGCTCCTACAATAAAAAACCTGGAGCCCCTTGTGCAGGAGTGGGCAATCCTGGTCCTGGAAGGCCATTGTGGCTGCAGGGTTTTGTTCCAACCAAGCAGTACCACACCTGAGTCTAGTAATGAGGGCTTTAGCAAGGGCTCTACAAGTCGATTAATAGAATCAGGTGTAGAATCAGGACCAGGGTTGCCCACCTCTGCGGTGAGATGTGTGGGATCGAGCTGTCAGCAGGAAGTGGGGAGGTCAGGACAGGGATGGACCCAACAGGAGGTTGACCCGTTCTTCCCTGACACAAAACTGACGACACAGACTGAGCTGAGAATCGAGTTATCTGAAGCTTCAGACAAGTAATCTGAACGGGAAGTAGCGGATGAATGCTTGTAACCATTTCCAGGGTTACATCAGTTTGTCTTTGAGATTTAGATTTGAAAAAAAAAATACTGGCTGTGTTTCTCTGAAAGATCTCAGAACCTGAATATGTCTGAGAGGCGGCCAGTCATGGATCAGTCTCATCAGTCTTGTCAGTCCTCAGTAGATGTTTTTTTACACTTTAATCTCTGTCTGTATATGTATGTAGTAGCTTCTAAAGCTCAAGCGTACACATCCAAATTGGCTCTGTGGCCCTTTAAATCATAAAATGCCAGAGGAAATCCTGGATTCTCTTTTTTTGGAAAACTCACAATTAAATCAGCTCAAAATATCGTTTCTGAACAACTTACTTAAGATCCCCCTTTAGCCTTGTTATTTAAAACTTGGTGACTCTCCCCTCGCCGTACACAACACAGCTCATCTTTGAGAGGCTGAGTGCTCGCATAGCCAGAGGCTACACTCCTTTTCCTTCCTGTCTGTGGGGTAGGATTAGGTCAGGCTTGTCAGCTGCTTCAGACACCATGACTCGCCACTGCCGCTCTCCTGACCAGAGCCTCGTCTGACAGGCCTGGGCCCGAAGGTTTTTCAGACAAACCGCCGAGCACACTGGCTGCTCACAGGGCAGACAGCGGCTCCCTATATTGCTGCATAAAAAGGCGGTTGTATCTATTGATGGCCTTGTTTGTTGTAGTTGGGCATTAAGTGGGCCAAGCGCCGCCGCACTAATGCATTTGCAGACATGGCGGGTCAATACGAGGACCATGCTGAGCCCTTCGTCTGACGTGGAGAAACAAGCTCTTACACATGCTGGCTGCTGAGATGCAAGCTGTGGTCTTCAAGTGTTATTATGTGGAGAGACTGGGGGGAAACGGGGAAGGAGGTGAGGGTAAGTGTGCTGTGTTAAATATATAATATGCATGTAAAACTTTGAGAAGAATTAACAAGCTGCAGTGATATTTAAAATCCCACTTTCATTATGTTCAAGGACAAATTCAACCCTTTAGACCAAAAATAAAATGGGTAGATTTTCAATTTTCAATATATGTGCTGTTTTGTGATGTTTTATTTATTTTCTCAATGTTTGAACATAATTTCAATAAGGTAAATGATGTGCTTGTTGTTTGATTTTATTTAAATCTCCCGAGGTGAGGTTTTTAGATAAGCCCATAATTGGTTTCTACCTTACCTGCACGTCAAAAATGTGTAAATAAACTAAACTATACTCAAATGACTGATATTAGAATGAATGTGTTAAATGTGTTGACTTTGTTAATAGTTGATTGTCAATTTCTTAAAATGTACAAAATGTAAATTAAGGTTGAATGGCATGATATCATAAAACATTTTTTGAAGAATAGGTGGAAGAAAAAAAGACCTCAATGGGTCATTTTTGACCCACTTATGCATCTAATGATTAAAGAAAAACATATCAGAAGCTGATATAATCAGAACATATCAGAAGCTGATATATATTTAAAATGTGTTTATTTTATCTTGTTCATATGATGGAGCTTTAAGAACACTCTTTACTTTCTCTTTATTTTTTCACTCAGGCACTTATCCTTAATGACATGAAAGCAGAAGTTTTCTTCACTAAATAATGTATCAAACAGGACAAAACCCTGCAAAAATATGTCAGATTTAGTGGCAGCAGCAGACAGTGGCTCTTCCACCTCTCTTCACATTTAGAGCACAACCACAGTCGACAGTAAAGCAGCTGTCGGAGCAGCCGACGCCAGCCCCTGACCCGCCTGTGACCACCAGCCGTCACGCAGTTAATAGTGTGCCATGATCAGAGAGGACAGGAGCATTGTCGGGATTCGTTAAGATCTGGAACAATTAGAATATCTGTCAGGTAAAAACACCTGGCTGTGGCCAGAGAGGCATTGAGAGGAGAGAAAAAACAGAGCAGAGAGGCTGAACTCGCCCATACATACAACAATGCAAATGGAAGTCTGTCAGACGGGAAGTTAGCGATCTCAAAGTGAAAAAAGAGAAGTGTTGCAGTGAGAGACATTAGGTCATGTCCTCTGAAGGTTAAGCAGAGCGACACAAGTCATGTTCCTGTAACGCTACAGCAGGAAACCGTATTACAAGTCACAGACAAGCAGCACAGTGAGCTCCTTGAAGGTATTCTTCTGTCCAGGCGCAACCCCAAAAACTGTCACATGCGTTTTCCTGAGGTGAGAGACTCTCCGCTGAGACTTCACTAAGGTGAAATAAAATGGCTGCTGCTGCGCATGTGTTGCATAAAATCACATCTCAGTCTGCTGGTTGCTGCTTCCCAGACTTCCTGTCTGGCACCACTGCACCAAACTAAATATCCTGTACCGAAGCGGTTCAGTCCAAAAACATGAACCATTACACCCCAGAATCCTATCTAAATGTTTAAGCCCCAATGATGTTCATGTTGATTCAGGAAACCCCCACATAAAAGTCAGAGGTAGTCACCTGGTCTAATTATCCTCAAGCCTTTTCAGACACTCAGGTCTGTTTTTCATCTCTTCGGGTTATTCTCTGGTCTGTTTTGGTCCCAGTTTTATCTCCAAAAGCCGACCTTTCAGGACAAAGGTCGAGCGGACATGGGCATCATACTGGATGTCGGACGCTACATTTGTCCAGATGTTAGCCCCTATTGAAAATCCAGCAGTAAACAGAATCTCGGCCTGTGATCGACGAGTTGGACAGAGTGGTCAGAGGGGAACGAATCAATGAGCACCAGAGGTTCCCTGAGGGCCAGGCGAAGAGGAGAGGGGAGGGTTATTGTAAATCAATTGTCAGCCAATTCATTTCTATTGATAGCATCAGAATAATGACACAGCGTAATAAAATGGTAATCAAGGCCTTTAGCTGTGGGCGGTAGAGGGTCGTTTGGCAGTCTGAGCTGCAGGGAAAGTGGCAGTGGCCCACATTCCCCGCTCTCGCATTGCTGCGCTTATTCGTGTGTGTGCGCATCGGCGGGATTTGCTCGACAGAACATGTCATGTTTTTTTGTTGTGGCTAGAGATGTGTGTGTGTGTGTGTGTGTGTGTGTGTGTGTGTGTGTGTGTGTGCATGGGGAACATCTAATGTGTTACACAGCCTCTGATTTAATCCCTGAGATATGTGAACCAATGACAGCAGCAGATGGTTTGGCGAACAGATTAAAATCTCAGCGGCTAACCTCGCGATAACCCAAACAGACGCACATTAAGTATAACGAGGAGCAGCAGAGACAATTACCGCCGTTTCCCGAGCAGAGCCATGGATCGGGAGGAACCACAGATGCCACGAGCCCCTCCCACACCAGCGGCAGAGGAAGCTACGTGGGTGTTTGTGAGTGAAGGCAGCGATAAGATGGAGATCTTGTTTGGCCAGAATGTGGCAAAGCAAACAGCGGCTGCGGTGACTAATGAAACTCAAGGTGAAACAAGTCGACTCAAGCAAGAAGTTAACAATCCATAACCTGAACTGTACATTGAGTCCTTCCTGTTCCAGGATCTGACACAAAGGTACATTTCACATATTCCATTAAAAAGATATTATTTTTAATGGAATATTATTATTCATTGTTGTTAGTTGTGATGACAAGAATGTAAGAAATGCAGTATAGTTGAACTTTCGATAGAAGTTCATGCAGGATCCAGGGAATCAGTTGATGGATTTTAACATTGTCAAACCCCTTCAAAGTTTTTTAAGTATCACAAACTGAAAATTCAGTGTATCTGACTCTGCAATGACAAATACCTAAAGCCCCCGACAGAAAAGACACTGGAATGGAACCAAACAGGCCTCTTTTCTTCTGTATGCCAGGCAGGATTCCCTGTGAATGCAAGAGGAGGATAGAAAACACTGACGACCATTCTGCTGCCAGGCTCAGTGCCCTACTTCCACCCATAAATCGCACACAACTGATAGGCCCGGCCTCCCCAGAGCCAACCGCCACCATCTTGGCAGCGATTTCAGAGAAACAGGGTGATCCGCCAGTCATCCCAGTTCCATCGTGATCTGTGAGCCCAAACATATGGAACTAAACTCCAAGGACGACATCACGATATAAGACAATGCCACATATCAGCCCAATAAACAATGGCCATTAACTGTGCTTTCAAAATGCTGACATGGTTGAATTCCAGGCTGCAACTAATGACTACTTTAACATTGAAATAATCTGTGGTTGTTTGGTTGTAAATGGTGTCAAATTTCAATCACTTTTATCCAGTATTAGTGACTAATTATTACAGCTCTATTGGACTCATCAGGGAATTAAATTAACGACAGGCCTATCAATTAAACTGAATGAATGAATAATGGGGTATGAATGTTAATGCTGTGTTGTGAGTTGCAACAATTAAATTAACAATTATTAATTGATAATTTGCCAACTAAAACATTAATCAACTATTATGATACTCGTTTTGAGTAAGTTTTAAGAAAACAATGTCCAAATTCTCTGGTTCCAGCTTCTCAAATCTGATGATCTTTGGGTTATGGACTGTTAGACTGGACAAAAAAAGAGATTTTAGGTTGAATCTTCTGCTTCGGGAAACACTGCTGGGCATTTTACGAACCAAACAAGTAATCAAACAACTGTAAAAATAGATGTTAACTGCAGGCCTGGTAGAAACCTGTGTCCGAGTGAACGACCTTAGTCCCATTGAAGCAGTGCAGAGGGCAGGACGAGCAGGGTGAAGTTGGGGTGAGAGGACAGTGGTGTCTGTTGCGGAGTTCACCGGGAGGTGAGCAAGCAGACCCACGCCGTAAACAAGTCTGAAGTTTATAGCCACTATTTGGGTTTGTTGTTCCGCCGCATTCTGGCCCTGCTGGCTCCCTGGGGGTGGTGGAGGCGGGGGGAGGGGCTACAAAGACCCAACAGAGATGGGCAAAGTGAAGACGCCGTAAAAAACAGAGGGAGGTTTAGAAAAAAAAACATGTGGCTCACAGGGAGTGAGTCCAACTGACCAGTAAAACCTGGGGTCAACCAAAGAGCAGCTTCAGGTCGACGTCTCCAGGTCACTGCTGCTGCCATCTTGGTTTCGGCTCTTGCTCTGACTGTCATTCAAGCATATAACTCCACCCCATGCAACATTTATCTGTCGGGTAAATGTAGTTTCTACTTACAGCCTATATAAAATAACTTACAAATAGTAGTTTATTTTGGTGTTACATTAATCAGAACAATAACATAACTGAATATGTTCCATACCTTAATATCATAATGAATCTATAACTTTTTGGGGGGCCTTTTAGTTTAGTGTCTGTTACAGTCTGGTGTTTAGTCCCCATGAGCATACACACACACACACACACACACACACACACACACACACACATACATACACACACACACACTTTTCCAAACAAACAAGAACAAATGCTGCGAAAGAACAACTCTTCAGCTCCTAGAAAAGGAACAAAAAAAAGAAACGACGGGAAGAGGGAAGAAAAACAAATGACAGGATGTTGCAGTTTACTGCTGGTGTGTTTCTGTGTGTGTGTGTGTGTGTGTGTGTGTGTGTGTGTGTGTGTGTGTGTGTGTGTGTGTGTGTGTGTGTGTGTGTGTGTGTGTGTGTGTGTGTGTGTGTGTGTGTGTGTGTGTGTGTGTGTGTGTGTTGGATGTGGGGGTAGCAGTTGCTCTTCTTTTCTCGCTGGAATCTGTCTTAATTAAAAAGGATTGGTTTTACAGTAAGTGTGCGCCTGAGGGGAGCCGGCTGCACTGCAACCAGATTCTGCACATGTGGGATCGGACTCAAAGAAAGGGTTCTGTATGGCGCTGAGGATCAGGTCTTTACAGGCAATTTGTGCAGAACCTTAAATGGGTGAAGAAAAAGGTTCTCCAACATCTCAGCGGGATGAGAAATCAAAACCCAGAGAATCCAGAGTCGTTGTGTGACTTCTACCATTACAGCTGCTCTCTGTTTTCCTTCAGGCATGAAGAACTTTATTATCAGGTGATGAAAGTTAAATGAAGCTGGTTTGGAGGTTGAGTACAAAACACATTAAATGAACCTGGGAACAAGTCGCTGTATGTTCTTCAGCCCTTGTTGTTGACACAGAAAACTGGAAGACTTTGAGTGTACACGTGTGTGTACATGTGTGTGTGTGTGTACAATGGGCCTGCCTCCATCTTCTGTCTAAAGAGGTAGGAACATCAGATCGGCTGCTGTCTCATTAATCAAGGTTTGTTACGATGTGTTCACTGCTGTGCCTCTCTCACACACACACACACACCTGGGCCAGCAGCCATGCCCTTGTGATCAGGGGCCAGTTGCATACGAATAGACCCGAGCTGCATCGCATACTAACATCCAGCTAACAGCAGCGTGAGCTCACGGTGAGTCTGAGCTGACTTCCAGATCATTTGTGGATTGTGTTTTTGGACGTATACATGATCAGCGGGAAGATGAGAACATCTTCTTCACACGATGGAAAAAAGAAAAAAATGGTATTTGGATAAACTGAGAATGTACTGAAAACCTAAATGTTACTTTCTCATCTGAAAACATGTATAAAGTTAATAAAGTGACATAATAATAGGCCTAAAGTAATTTTGAGCCTGGTTTAAAATCATTGCTGTAACATTCTGGGATCATTTCCAGAATTATTACCACATGACCATCTGAGCCTGACTGACTGTTTCATCACAGATACACGTATGGATTAATATTTTAGGGATGCAAATAACTTTTTAGTAAAATAAAGCATTTTAAACATTTTTTATTTAACCATTAAGTCACTTAAGTACTTAATTTTAATTTAAATGTCACAGCTTGTCCCACTGCTTGTTTGGTTCTGAAAGCAGCAGAAGCAGTCAGAACCTGTAACTTTGTCACTTCAGCTTCATAAATGACCTCAATTAATAATCAATCATCAAAATTCTTTATATGGATTTTCTGTGAACAGTTTTACTATTTACTGTTTTACTATTATTTTTTGATTTCCTGGAAATAAAAGCATGTTTATCCTTATCTGGAAAAGTAGATTAAGTCATCAATTATTGTAAAAAAGTAGGATATCGGGTTCAGCTATTGGTGGCCTGCCGTGTTGCTGGGGTTGAGGCGCTGACGTACAGCAGGAAACGCTCGCCGCTCGCTGACAGTGAAGGATGGAGCAGCCAATCAGGAGGCAGAACCAGAGCCGTCACACAGGCAACCGGTAAACCTGAGGCTTTGTGGAGAGGTGTAGACTAAACTGTTGATACAGAGTCCAAGCAGACCCCGGTGTGACTGATCCTCTATGACCAGTCTTACACACACACACACACACACACACACACACACACACATACACACACACACACACAGAGTAGGGATCACTGTGACCTGCCAGAAACAAGCTGTACACTGTTGTTTTTTGGTCAGAGTGACATCTGTTTGCTCCTGGAATTGGCTAGATTGTCAGTGTGTGTGTGTGTGTGTGACTATGTGCTGAGTGCACACACACACACCAACAGCACCAGCATGAGTAGAAGGGCAAAGAGACTGCATGTGACTCATCTCGCCTGTTTGCAGACAGCCATGCAAAGTGCGAGTGTGTGTGTGTATATGTATGTATGCGTGTGTGTGTATGTGTGTGTCATACTCACTCACATACACCAACAGGCATTTTTTTCCTCCATTTGTCAATATGTGCTGACCACCTTACTTTTGGCCTCAGTAACTGTCTCCACTGTGCCAACATACACACAACAACCTGTGTGTGTTGGCACCATGTGTGTGTGTGTGTGTGTGTGTGTGTGTGTGTGTGTGTGTGTGTGTGTGTGTGTGTGTGTGTGTGTGTGTGTGTGTGTGTTTGCACGTGTGTGTCCGTTCCAAGTTCCTTTACTGCAGGTGAACTGCATACCATGAACTAAGCTGTATTTAGATGGACTGATAACAGACGAGTAGGTACAAGCATGAGATGCATGCATGTACACACATGTGCGTACAAACACGCACACACATGCACACAAACACACACAGGTCTGGAATGATGAGAAAGAGAGATTTGATGCAGCTGCATATACAACAGACTGACAAAAAAGAAAAAAACAAGAGCGCTTTGATTCAGTCTAAACATTCGGTTTGCACACCTGCAGACACACAAACGTGCACACACACATACACACAGACACACCAATCAGGGAAATGGCAGAGTAGTAGTAGCAGCAGCAGCTCCGCACTCACAGCTGACCTTTCACTCACTTCAATCTGTTAAATAAAATGCACCCCATCAATCCTCAGACAGTGTTAACATACCTCATCTTTCATTCACACACACACACACACACACACACACACACACACACACACACACACACACACTATCAATCACATGTCAGCAGGCGCTAATGCACTTCATCTTTCATTCATAGAGCGGAAACGGCATGAATAAGCAGCAGCTCTGTTCATGAGGAATGTGGTATTATCGCTGTTAACTGAACCTGGATCCATCTGATGGATCTGATGGAGCTGATGGACTTAAACAGTCCATGTCTCTTGCATGTGTTTAATTTAACATGTGAAGACAAAAGGTGCACAATGGTGAATAAGAAGCGACCTAAATGACTGACCAGCAGGAGCCACTAGAACATTAAGTCAGTCATGTAAAATTCGTAAGTGGGATCTGCCCCCAAAATGTTATGAGTTTGACAATTTGAGTTTCATCAAAATCTGCCTGGTATATTTTCCATAATCATGTTCACAGATAAACAAACAAACAGAATCTACACAAAAAACAAAACCTCTTCACAAAGTTAAATAGAGTTAATAGAATAAATGTGAGCAGCAGCTGTCTGTACATCACAGTTTGTGCAGGTTCTGTCCTGTGTGTTGGGAGGTTGTTGGACAGAAAATAAGTCAATAACAATTATGATCATTTTTCAAGTTAACAATCAACAATTTATGTTTAGCTGTGCCAGTTTTGCCTTCGTCTGATTTTATGAACATTTTGCTGGTTGTATTTACTTTAATTTTACTCTGGAACTTTGAGATTTACTTCTAACATAAAGTACATTATAAATGAAATGTATTATTATTAAAATTGTTAAACATTTACTGTTTTTAACCTTTAAAACTTTAGCTTCAGCAGAAGCCAGCTGCTTTGTTCAATGATAGAATGGTCTCCATTTCCTTCTTTATGCTCGGCATCGTACCTGCTTTACTATTTGCAAACTGTGCAGCTATGATGAGAAAATAAAAAGTGAAAGTGCAGTTAAGCTAATTGAGCACCTCCATTAGTTGCATAATTCACGTCCTGTGTGATGCAGCGCTGAGTGCAGCAGTGTGTGTTCACACCTACGAGCCCTAGAACCAACAATTGCTCTGAGATCAGCTGTCGGATGCTCATCTGTCTCTCGCTTTCAGACTTTTTTCTTATTCCGGTCGACTGAGCGTCTGTGCTGCTCCGTCAGTGTTTCAGTCTGCTGCTCTGATACTTTCTGTGTGTCGTGTCTTGCACTCTGCGATTCCACACCCTCCGAATTCTTGGAATCGAGTTTCCCTCACTCCCCAATCCTCCCCGTCTCTGCACATGCTTTTTTTTATTCCTTGTACTACTCAGAGTCTGGCATGGCCTGTGTTTTTCACCATAGAAACCGACATAACAGACCAACACAGCCAGGCTCAGGCTCAGCAAACAGAGACCAAATAAAATCCATCATTCAGTTAGTGTGTGTGTGCGAAAGTCTTTTTTCTTCCCCCTCTCTCTCTCTCTCTCTCTCTCTCTATCTCTCTCTCTCTCTCTCTCTCGTGCTCTCTCTCTCCATGAGGCGCTCACGCCTTATTTTAAAGCAGAGGGGCTCCAGCTAAGTTCTGAACACAGACGTCATTCGGCACATCGCCTGCTGAAGGCGAAACGTTTTTCAACGTGCAAGAATAATAATCCAGCGACGCACGAAGAAATGCTCCAACCAGATAATACAATAACATCTTCAGATGATTCCTGCAATATCTGCTTTTCACAGCGATGTGATGCATGACGACATCGCCAAACATTATTTGCTGCAGCATTTATGACGTGATTCGATTATTCAGCTGCTACAGCGAATCTCTGCAGCTTTTGAGCAAATAAAACCAACTAAAGTGTGACGCTGACTCAATGTAAATCATCTTTTGAAGGTTGCATGGAGCAAACAGATTATTCAGTTGTCTTTATTTGAGATGTCATAAACTGAATGAATACACTGTAACAACAGATTCAAGCATAAACAGAAATTAGATGCACAAATTAATAATTGGAGTGAGAAAAAAATACTTAAAACGAACAACTTTGTTTGACTTTTTTCAGTGTACCAATTCGATCCCATTCTTATGATGTAATCCCCTAAAATGTCGGATATTTGTTTTAGTTATGTAAGCCCTCGACCCCTCCAAACCCTCCACTGGCTCTGCCAGATGGAACGAATGACGAATCTCAGACGTTTGGCGTTTCCTAGCCTGAGAAGCGGGGAGGGCGGACTTCCAAGCCATTTCCTAAGACGCAAACTGTTCAATGAAAAGCCACACATATCAGAAAGTGTCTGAATCTGTGGAAAACAACAGCAGATAAAAAGAGGCGACTGCGCACATTGTGGTGCCGCTCTACCTCCTCTCTCTGCTGGAAGAACATGTGGTAACGCCATCAAATTATTTCACATTATTGTTAAGTGCCGAAGACTGGACGGGATCAGGATTCAAGACCATTTTGAGAACAAATTAAGAGAATAAATAAAAGAAACAAAGCTGGAGGAAATATGTCTTTCTGGCAGCGGACGGTGTGTTTTTGAGATTTCTGGAATCGGTTTGCAGCAACAAGCGGCCGATGCCCCCGAACATCTGAAGCATTCACTGGCAGCAGCAGCTTTCTCAGGCTGCAGGAACGCTCAGGCGACCTACACTTCTAACGCCAAGTCCCATAAATTATGTCCTTTTAATTTTCCCAAAAACAAAACACACACACAGGAACACAACAATATAACACACACACACACACACACACACACACACACACACACACACACACACACACACACATATATACACACACCCACAGTGTCAGAGCTGACACTGGCCAGCACTAGGCCAATCGGCCGGCTGTCTGTTGTTCTGGACAATCAGCACCGCTGCCCTCAGCCAACCCCGTGGCCCTCTGGGATATCTGGGGCTGGGAGTCGAGGGAGAAGGGAGAGGGAGGAGGAGGAGGGGGTGGGGGGGGGGGTGCCGATGGTGGCTGCTGGGAAACGTGTACGTGACACGCAGACAAGAGCCAGAGAGACAGACTCTGGCAGAAGACGTCACAGCATCTCTATCAGCCGTCTCTGGACTGTGTCAGCTGTCTGTTACCGTCTCTCTTTACGTATCCTTTAACCTCCATCGCTGCACCGCCGCCACCGCCTCTTTGTTCCGCCTGTCTCCGTCAATTCGAAACGCCACTGTGATGAAGACCCGCACTCGTTGTTTACTACCAAACCGGTGTTTAAACACAAAGTCTGTGTAAAAAAATAGCAGCAAACCTGGTCTACTGTATAAACATCACATCGCCTCACTGTTTCAAAGCTTCTCTCCATTAACTACACGCTCCCACCATCCCCATCTCAGCCTTGCATCCATGACACAGTTACATAATTGCATTTGGTAAACTATGTGACACTCCTCCTCCTCCTCCTCTCACATCGCACTCATCTGTTATGTCTGTGGCTGAGGAGACGAGATTCCCAGACACACTTATCACGGTCTGTTTTGTTGCTGCACTGTGGAACACAGTTACTTTCATCTGTTCCTTCAAAAGAAAAAAAAATTCCTCCCAATCAAAGATTGAATTTGCGAGCCGTCGTTTCAATGCTGAGAAAGTCCAGATAAAGTCGTCCGGCTGTAATCTGCATTTTATCAGCGAGGCACAATACTGCAGCTCCAACTAACGCCTGTCTGTGCTCGTGTGTTTCCTCTGTGAGCTCATTGTTTTTGGGCACATGAAGCTTTATCGCAGACTTGGCTGACTTGGACTTGGCTGCTCCTATGCTAAGCTAACAAATGCTAATGCAATACCGGGGGATAGGTGACCTGCCTGAGGCAGAACGGCCAATGGAGAAAAGGTTTTCCCAGCAAAATGAAGGTTCTACCAGCAGAGAAAATGTTCTTTAGGCAGAGAGAAGGTTCTCCCAGGAAAGAAAAAAGGTTCTCCTAGTACAGACAAGGTTCTTTAAGCAGAAGAAGGTTCCTTCAGAGGAGGAGTTTGTCAAGTGGTTGAGTTTGATCCTTTAGTCTTCTCTGATATTAAACTGAAGAACTTTGGGTCTTTTGATTGTTGATTTAAACATGTCAACACTCTGAGTTAATTAGGAAAAAGCATCTACTGGCTGTTAGAGGAACTGCAGCTAAAAGTTCAACTGACTGAGTGGAAGGTCAGAGACAGATTAACATCCATGTAGAGTGAAGGGTCTGTGTGGGTGTCCTGTGGACATCTGTCTGCCCTGTCAGCACATGTGAAGATTTGTCTGTGTATGTGTTTGTTTTGGAGCTGATCCTCAGGGATACTCGCATGTTGGCATCAATATTCATCTCCTGCTTGGGCTGTACATCACTGATCCAGGTATTTGTCCCTGTCAGCCCGTCCTGTGCATGGAATTTGGGTTTTGTATATTGTTGCCATTTCACACTCAGGCAGCAAGTCCTGTGGTTTTCTTAGATTTTGTGTGCAAACTGTTCCTGACCTCTTCTTGAGGCCTGGAAGTTGCAACAGTGGCGCCAAAAATTCAAGCTTCTGGGGGCTAATTTGCCCACTGGGACACCTTTAAAGGTCATGAACATAGGGGAAAAAGCTTAAATTGCAGAGCAGAGAGGTAGAACATCTGTCTTTCTCTTAGAGGACGGGGGAAATAAAAGTGTTGTGTCCAGAGTCCAGAATGTACCAGTTGGAACTGGCAGGCTTGGACATTTTCCACTGGCTGTACTTCCCTAAGAGGTCTCCCTCTTTCCTCTCTGTGCCTCTCTTGCAAACTGGCTTTTTTTTCTCCTCGTTGTTCAGTCTCATCGTTTTATCTTCCCCGAAACGTGTGAAGATAAGCCTTTTATATACACGCTGAACAAATCAGTGTGCAGATAGTGGAAAAAAGAGAATGGGATGTATGAAGGCGATGTGGTAACAAAAAAAGGAAACGGCCATTTCCTTCACTTCCCCATTCCCCTTTATTTTGTCCTGTCATGTGGGAGGGAGATTACAGTTCCACGGCAGAGAGGAGAAAGTAAGAAGACAAAAAAAGGCGGAAAACATAACAACGAGAGGAGAAAGGGGGAAGAAAAAGAAAGGCTCAAGAAAAATAAAAAATGCATCGAGAGCTGAGGCAGGCAGGAAGCTGCCCGTGGGCTTAAGTGCAGGGAAATTAACATCAAACTGTCTTTAGCTCAGATGCTCACCACAAACAACGCCCGGCCGCTCCCCAGTGTCTCTATGGCCTATAAAAAATACATTTCAGGGAAGAGAAACTCACACGTCTCGCCGCTGCTGCTGAGGTGAAACCATGCAGCGGTTTGAACTTCACAGAGTTTACCTGAAACAGGCGGCAACAGCAGATCACTGCGAGTACATGCGGCGAATTACAGGGAAGCCGAGGTGCTAATGGCCCAAGACTAATAAGGGCACTTAAGTCAATTAGGAGGAGTAGGACGATCATCCCTCGACCGGCTCCTTCCCTCCATTTGTCTAGTTTTATGTTCACTCCGCTGCAAAGCTAACACACTCGTTTAACTGGATTAGTCATGATAAATGGCTTCCAACACTCACAGAGTGTTTCAGAGATAAAGTACAAACAAGTGCCTGCATGCACGTTGGAGGCCGATTGGCCCGATCGCACTGTATGACCACACACCAAACCACAGCTGGAGGAGTGTGTGTGTAGGTTCTACCTCCTCGGTGCTGGGGGGGGGGTTTAAGTAGGCAACCTAACCCTGGTGAGTCGGTCCTGGCCATAGCGAGCGGTGACACCGATCGATTTCATTGTGTAGATTAGATTTGGGGAGTGGAATGTGATGGTGCTTCAAGGGGGTGGGGGGTTGCAATCAAAAGGCGCCTAAGTTGGTCTTTCGGAGTCTGCCTGGGCCAACACACGCTTGGGGGGGGTGCGATATGGAGGCTGGCTGGGGGTGCAGTTAGGCAGCTGTTAGCGTTTCAGAAAAGATTAGCACCAGGTTCAACTGTAAACAATGAGCTCATTCTCTCTGCTAGAGCGATGCACAACACACCACATCTGTTTTGGAACAAGCAGTTGTATTCAAGGCCCCTGCTGAGGTAATCCACCCCCCCACACACACACACTTCCCACCCCAACACCACCACCCCACCCCCCATAAAATCTGACTGTGCAGCACCTAAAGTCATGTAACGTCCTGCAGAGCTGCCAACGAGACTTCTAACATGCAGCACGGCTACTTTACATTAACCAAGACTCTGCATGGAAGCACTTCCTGTTTACTGTAGAGTGATGGAGTCACCTGACTTTACCTGCAGATTCACACACTGGTGTCACCTGTGCAGCTGTAAATGAGTCTGAATGTACGACATGTTGTAAGCAGGGTTCCTACATGATTCAATACTTTTTCCAGACCATGATTTGTTTTAAAAATGTTGGCTGTTGTTCAGTTTGATTTCCTGTGTCTGTTAACTAGGTCACATCACTGTATAGATGAAGAATACCGCAAATATCAGAACACATGATTGACGGCTGTTCCTACATGTTTTATTGTAGTACTGATTAGTATTGTTGATTAGGGTTTGATTAGTTAATGGGAGGCTCCCTCACTGTGAAATGTGGACACAAACTAGCTCCACAACATAAAAACTACAATTATGACTGTATCAGACTTAATCCGCAACATTTTCCATACTTTTCCAGACATTTTCCCAAATTCTCAAACTGTCTAGGATCTGGAAAAGATCAAATTCATTTTTAAAACTTTTCCAGGATGTTCGGACCTACGTAGGAACCCTGAGCCCACCTGCTATTACATAAATCTCAATTCATCTTGCTTTAAAAAAATCTGCTGGTCTACGCACAAATTTAGAGATGCAACAGGTTGTTTGTAAGCGTCACCTCTACTGGTCTGTGTTAAGGTTATGTTTAGGGTCACCAGTTGTTTTCTGATATGATGCTACTACGGTTAAGGTTAGATTTGTTTATGGTTACACAAAGAGCAGGGTTTGCTTTTTAACCACGTTATCGAGGTCAGTGGTTAAACAAAGAACAGCTCTGTTAGGGACCGTCGTGGTCGGGGTTAAAAGGAGCCGACGTTGGAGTGTCGACGGGTAGAGATGCCGACGCCAGAAAGTCACATGCTTCCCCCCGCCCGACATCTTCCCTTCAGTCACGGATCCTTTTACTCCATCCAACAACTTATCCCATCATTTTCTTTACTTTTATTCTTTTCTTCTTCGTCATTGGGATGTTAGACATGATTAACCCTCTACTGCAAAGTGTTGCCATATGGCAACAATTACTTTATCTTATCTTAAAAAGCTGTGATATAAAATCTATGTTTTTAGGTATGAAACGGGGGCTTTTATTTTTAAAGGACATACAACTGATGAGGTCACATGACTCATGGACAATTGACATGTGAACATCACTGTCACAAAACTGAAGATAGACTCTAATTCAGAATTTGGAAAAAAAATCACCAAATAATAAAAAAAATATCCCAGATAGGGGTATTTTAATTACATTTTTTACAATTACATTACATTTTTTCTAATATGCTAAAACATATTATATTTGGAAATAATATGGAAAATTCCTAGTGCATAAAATCTAATGGAGTCCCATTCACTAGCATATCATGAAACTATCCTGAGACTATGTTTATAACTTTTTCTTAGATATTTTTTGTTAATATATCTATTATTTAGGCCATTTTAGTAATAAAACCACTTAAACATGTTTTACCATGTCTAAGTAATATTTCATGCAATAGAGGACTAACGCTACGGATGTGATTTGTGATCGAAGTTGATGTTCCTATAAGTCAGTGAACGCAATGCTTCGTCCCAGAGGAGCATTCTGCAGCAACTCAATACTCTGTTTTGTGTACGGAGACATAAAGGAGCCCAGCTTTCTCTATAGGAATGAGCGGGGATGACAAAGCCTTGGAGGGAGACAGTGGGTGACTCAGATACAACGGGCGCATCTATAGCTCACTGCTGTATGTAGGTCAACCTTTAAGTCTCCTATAGCAGCAGAGCAGAGCGAGTGTGGAGCGGCAAAGACACGTTTGTCTTTAGTAGCAGCAGGAGCGAGCGGCCGACTCCTCAAACACGGAGCCAGAACCTCAGCTGAACCTCAGCTGCAGGTCACACTGATGCCAGCTGATGTTGGGAGTGGTGGTGGAATGCAACTAAGTGCATTTACTCAAGTACTGTAATTAAGTACAATTTTGAAGTACTTGAAGCTTGTATTTTATTTGAGTATTTCCATGCGATACTAATTACTCCTCAACTACATTTATCTGACAGCTTTACTTACTTTAAGAGCTATGATATTTCACATAAAATGAACATAGGGTGACTCCGTTAAATTGGGCCACCTTTTGGTAAATCTATCGCAAATATGCCCTTTCCATGTACATTTATGATTAATAATGACTGTTTCTGATCATTTTTGTTGGAATTATGTGATAAAAATATAGTTATTTAGGCTCTATAAATCTAAAAATAATCGCTGTGCCACTTTGTTTTACATGAGTGGTTTCAGGTAAAATGGGTTTAGTTAGATTTGTCATGCCAGGCTACTTACCATGAACATCTCTGGTTCAGTCTAGATTTGAAGTATTGTCTCATCACCATAGAAACCATAAACTAATCAAATCACCTATTTCTTATCAAGCACAGTTATATCAACAGTTTGAAATCCTTCATGGGTTGGGACCCCCAAACCATAAATGCCCCATTTTACCTGATATCATCCTAAATTTAATATTCTGTTAATTGTCTATTTTCTTTTTTAAATGTCCACATTGTGTGAAAGGTGCCAAATATTATGATAGAGTACATTTACTATTCATCTACACAACGTATCTCAAATTAGCTCCTAATTGATAAAAACATTCAAATATTCTCACGTGTCACATGTAGTGATTAAAACAAGTAGTTTAGAACACTGTCTACAAAATGACTACTTTTATGATGTTTGATACTTTAAGTACATTTTGTGTATAATACTCTTTTTGCTTAAGTAACATTTTCAATTCAGGACTTTTACTTCCTATTGAGCCTAGTTTGACAATGTTTTTTCAAATATTTCCTCCCCCACTGTGTGTAGCTGTGATCATGTGATCAGAATAAATAGAGGCTGAAAAAATCAAATGTGTCCCGGGTGTCTGGACCTTCAACAGAGCGGAGAGTCGACACGATGACGCTGGTGCTGGAGCGTAAAATCCACTTTTTTTTCCTCACAGTTATTAGTCATGTGCTCCGCATGTGTGTGTGTGTGTGTGGTGCTGGCATGAGGGTCAAACAGACAAGAGGAGCAGGTGGCACCCAGGTGGGTGCTGCCGGGTTGGTGGGTGAGGATCGGTGGGCGCTGCCCTTTCACGATCCACGTGCCATCTGCCACCGGCCGTCAGTGACGGCGTCCTGGTGGCAGCAGAGGGACGGAGGAAGAAAACCGTGGATCGTCACCGTCCTCCATCAAACCAGCTCCGGCTGACTCGGCTCTGCCTCCTCCAGTGAAGCCTGCAGCGCCAGTATTAATGACGGCAATAAATCTGCTTGATTTGAGTCCAGCTCTTTTGGTTTTAACTTAAAAAAGAAAAAAAAGCATACATCTGTTTTTCAGCACAAAGTAAAACACAGGGATCGGTCCCGTCTCCATAGAGACCTGATGTCACCCTCTGCCAATTTAATTTGGCAAACCAATTTATGGAATAGTTAATTGCAACACTGCTCTATTTAACAGTCAAATGAGCTCTGGAAGATGTCCTCGGTCTTGTGACCTTACAAATGTCATATATTTTAATCAGAGCTGGAATAGCGATAGTTCACCGGCTTCACGGTGAAATTTGAATTTTTGTGTGTGTGTGTGTGTGTGTGTGTGTGTGGGTTTTGGACAAATGCTTTTTTTTCCCATCTTCAACATTGGCTGAAACGCAGGGGTCGGCCGGTGTTTATGAGCGTCTGCTCCACCTGGCTCTCTGCTTATAAAAAAGGGAGACTGTCAGAAATAAAAACGGGAGCTCGTTGCAGTGCTTAAATCCGTCTCAGCTTTCTCCATCTTCCTCCCATTGGAACGAGAGAGAGGAGGGGGGAAAGTCGTACGAGCTATTTACGAGGAAGGTCACTGCGAGAGGGCATGGCGAGGAGCCAGCAGTCTCTCTCCTCCTCCCATCCATGCCTTCCTTTTATCCTCTCTGCTCTTCTTCTCCTCTACTAACTCTCCCAACGCTCAAACTGACACTTTTATTTTGGGGACTCAACTTTTGAATATTCTGTCACACCACTCAGTAACTATGCAAATCGTCAATAATTCTACCTCTGATCAACATTTGGATCACAGCACTGACACCTTTTACTGAGCTGTGGCTGCAGGATGCTAATAATGTAGCAACAATTACTTTATCTTCATTTTTCTAAAAAGCTGTGATAGAAGAATAGAATGTGATAGATTTTTATAGTTAGGTGTGAAAAGGAGGCTTTTATTTTTGAAGGACATGCAATATCCAGGTCACATGACCAGGATATCCTGTTTGCTCATGGACATTTTACATGTGAGCATCATTGTCTCACAACCAAATGTTGTCTTTTATTCAGAATTTTGGAAAAAATGAACTCACTATCTCGGGTAAGTAAGTAAGTTTTTTTTATAATTAATTCAATTTTGATGTTTAAAGTTTATTTAAAGTAATATTCTAAAAAAAGAGTTGTTGCCACAAAAAAATCCCTAGTGCATACAGTGCACTGTTTAACTATATACAGTAACTGTAGAATTAGCTGTTAGGCACTGGCCCCGCCCACTGGAAAACAGCATCTGGACGAAACCACTTTGAGGATTATGGCGGGCTGCTTATAATTCTTAATTACAGTGTAATTAGGAAACACATTGTTTTCTATTTAGCAGCGCCCCGGGGGGTGTCACGTCCCCTGTGTCCCCCCTGGGATTTCCGCCTATGTTTCCACCTGATCTGAAACACAAACTCCAAGTGCCATAAATTCATGTTCAAGTAGAAGAACCTCAATCTGATAATTACACACAGACCTAACACCCCCGGCTCTACACACACACACACACACACACACCTGACCTGATTAGCTGAATACAGTCAGTCAGGTCAGGTCTTGGTTCTATAGGAGCCATGAAGATTCAAACTGTTACAACATTTCACTATTTGACTCTCAGAACAGAGTGTTCGAACACAGAGATGTGCTTCTTGTTTATGAAATCTTTACTCAGAGTTGATGGAAGTAATAATGAGTGAAACCACAAAACTGCATCTGTGCTGCTCAGATATCTGAAGCCAATAAATGTTCAAGTAAAGAGCCAATATCATTTACTTCTAATATGATGGATCTGGTGCAGGTCGGTCGATGCTTCTCTTGCTGCTGATGGGTCTTCGCAATTAACCCTCTATTACATAGTGTTGCCATATGGCAACAATTACTTTATCTTCATTTTTCTTAAAAGTTATGATATTAAATCTATGTTTTTACATAGTTAGGTGTGAAAAGGGGGCTTTTATTTTTGAAGGACATGCAATGTATGAGGTCACATGACCAGATCCTGTTTGCTCATGGACATTTGACATGTGAGCATCACTGTCTCACTGTCACTGTTTCTCTTCTTTTTTGTAAAATTTTCACCAATAACTCACTGTTTTGGGTAAGTAAACTTTTAAAAATTTTATTCACACACACACACATATATATATATATATATATATATATATGAAGCTGCTTCAGAAGCTTCAAAGGATATTGATCACCATTCTCCGTGTTCAACTTCAACGCTAAGTCTCAATCGATAGCTTCATTTGAACCATCGTGTTCTTTCTCTTTCACACACACACGCAAACACACACACACACATACACAAGGTTAGTTTGGGTGTGAAATACGTTCTACGACTTCCAAACGAGGAAAAATCGGCGTGGCGTTGCTGGAGGTGCGGGGCGAGCGGGAGCAGCTCACAGAAGAGGCTCTTCCTTTGATGTTTAGTTTAATAAAAAGGAGGGAGGGGGTGGAAGTGTGGCGTGTTTCCCATCAAAGGCTGTGGGGTTTCCTATCCGTTTCATTTATTCACCAACAGCGATAACAACGGCGGCAACTTACAGCCGCTGAGAGAAAAGACAGGTGGGATGCTGAGTAGAGGACAGAGGAGGGAAAAAAAGATGGAGGGAGGAGGAGAAGGAGGCTGGGAAAGTGAAATGAGGAGTTTCTGGTGGAGGGTCAAGACAAATCTGGCTTGTGGGTCCTCCCAACCACTTCCTGTCCTCTCGTCCTCTTCTTCATTTCTCCTCCTCCTCCTCTGTTGGGGAGTCCTTCCTCCTTTCTGCACTGAGTGAAAAGTGGAGCTGTGTGCCAGGCGTAGGAAGCAATTAAAAATTAATGGAAGCTGAGTGATAACCTGCAAGGGCGTGCTGCCCGCCACACACACACACACACACACACACACACAGTTTCCCTCCACTTTTCCTGTGTTCTCTCGCTCTCTCTCTCTCTCTCCATGTGTGTTTTCATCTCCAAAAGACTCAGTTTCTTCTAGTTTTGCACGTCACCTTCAAGTATCGTCAAAACAACATCAAACATGGCCGACAGTCGATGGCTCGTCTGGTTTCGATCGTCCTGTTGACTTGAACTTGACGTTTTTCTTCCAAACAGCCTTGTTGACCCGAACAAAAAGAAAGCCCGCCGTGTATCCGGTGATCCGGCTTCTCTCACAGCGCCATCTCAACCCAAAACATCCACAGAGTTCATGGATCACTTCAGCGGTTTGATCTGTGACGTCGGTAAACACACGACGCACATCAATAGAGCCAAGCTGCTCGTCTCTCCTCCTCTCAGGCCGTTTGTCCTCAGCAAAGGGTGAATGACCTCTGACCTCTGTCCGGGGGACTGCCCCCTCCTATCTCACACACACATGCTGCCCTCAGGGCGCGGTGGCCGCTCTATCAGCACTCATTTGCATTCTGAAGAGGAGGATGTAGACCACGCTACGCCACACACACGAATGAGGGCCCTGACCCTTGACCTTCGATGGCCCCTCCCCTCCCCCCAGGTCTCCCATAGAGGAGCTGATGCATTAATCCCCAGAGGTGGACGACTGCCTCATTGTTCTAAGCAGAGAAGAAACATCTACTTTGCATATCTGAACAGAAAAAAAAGGCTTATAAAAGAACAACTGTGTCCAAAATGCAATTATGAGGCAACATGAGGTGCAACAACTAATCTACTAATCAATTAGTTTTCTATTTCAATTATCGATTAATCAATTTTTAAGAAAAAATTTTCAAATCATATATTTCCACTTTTATTCTTCTATAATAGTAAACTGATGATGGTTGGGTTATAGACTGTTGGTCTGGAAAAAAAATAAACATTTTAAGTTGAATCTTTACACAATTACATCCTTTTACACCATTTTATGGACCAAACAAATAATTGATTGTTTCAATAATCGATTAATCCACTATAAAATTATCCTGTTAAAGGTGACACTAGTTTGTGATATAGGTTCACAACCTGAATTATGTCTGCTCCAACTTGAATGAAAACGTCTTTTTTGGGTTCTCGTTTTCAGTCATGTTAAAATCACCAATGAGGTTGTGCTTAACCCTCTATTGCATAAAATATTACTTAGATATGGTAAAAAATGTTTTTATGTTTTATTACTTAAACTGGCTTAAATAATAGACATATTAAAAAAGAATATATAGTCTCAGGATAGTTTCATGCTATGTAAGTCAATGGGACATATGGCATATAGCTATGTGGCAACAAATCTTATTTTTCTTTTAACTGTAAAAACATAAGATTTTTTTTATCAAAGCTTTTTAGAAAAATGAAGACAAAGTAATTGTTGCCATATGGCAACACTATTTAATAGAGGGTTAATGTGACAATCATCACAAACATTTTACATTTAACATTTGAGTTTGTTGTGTCCACAAACCTGAACCCTGATCTGCTGCACTGCTGGATTTATACAGTGTAAAGTCTAAACATTGCCACATCTGGAATCCTCAGGGTGTTTTCTCTGGCCTTGAGAAGCCCACGAGGAATGAAATATCTTTTGTCACTCTGCTTGGTGAAGATTGAACTTCCACCTTGTTTCAGACTCTCACAGCTCTGAGGTCTCAGCAGTTCTCAGCAGATGAAAAAGTCGGTGGTGAAAAAAAAAAGCTGTGAGACACGAGGTTGAACAAAGCAACAAAGCAACACAGACGCACTCTCCAGTTTGTAGGTCGCACATCGTGCACCGCTGCTACGTGGAAGATAGCAGAAGCGTGTGGTTACACCCTGCTCCATCTCACAGAGGCCTGCTGTGGCGGGCGGCCATCTTGGTTAAACCCAAGTCGGTCTGCGCTGGGGGTTTCACTACCGCACCCTTCCTCCCCACGCTGCGGCTCCTCCCTCCAACTACTACCACACAAATCTCAGTTTACAAGGCTCTGAACTGGGCTCACATGTGGGCGAGTATATCTGTAGCTGCCGCCGTACAATTACAATCATGCAGGCGGACACATGTAACATGACCAACCTGGACGAGCTGTGGAAGAGTGTGAAAGGCAGCACACTGTAAAAAAATGATTTAAGGGAGCGACTGCCACCACTTAAACAGATGCATATTGGAATATAAAAATGATAACTTTAGTTAGATTTAGACAAACCTTTTATAAACAGTTGCAACAAGTTGTGTTGATGTAATGATGTTTTGTCATTTAAATTTAAATTTCTGCATGAGTTATGCAAATTATGAAAGCTACTGCTTAAGAAAGTTAAATTAATGGTTGTCAACATGAATATGGTAATTAAATATATGGGTCTGTGACAAATAATGTTTGGCGAGATAAGAAAGTCCAAAGAATTTTAAAATATGGTTTTAAGAAACATTCATCAGGCCTCTCAAAACGTACATTGTGTGTTCATGTTGGTTTCTTGTTATTTAAAAGTCCATTAGTATATATATATATATATATATATATATATATATATATATATATATATATATATATGTATATATATATATATATATATATATATATATATATATATATGTATATATATATATATATATATATATATATATATATTACAAAAATCTAAATTGTGTGTAATTCTTTTGACAAGAAATGTCAAAGAGTGTAACTGAAAAGGAATGATAAACTTTAAATATATAATGCACCGAAGTTAAACAAAAAAACTTGATAGCATGTGTTTTTAATTTTTTTTTAAATAACGTGGATTAAAACTGCAACTAATGACTATTTATTTATGAATGTATTTTTATGATTATTGATTATTGATTAAATCATGTATTGAATCATCATCTATTGAAGATCCTCATTTTACTATTACAGATGAATAAAGAAAACAAAAAATAGCCAGATTTAGGGAGCTGGAGTGAATTTGGACGTTGGTGATTAGTGTAATAGTTGGCAACTAATTAATTAATTTATCGTTGCAGCTGTGATGTGGAAAATTTGTTGGAAAAATTTAACTTTGTGAGTAATCATCTCATGTTTATGCTCAATTATTAAGAAAGTGGGAATTAAAAACACCTTTGATTGTAGAGGAAAATCTAATTTAACTAACTCACTGGAGTTCATCGTTTCATTAGAAGTTGTTATAGCAAAAAACCGGTTGCTTTAGTTTTTTTAACTGACACTAACTGATTTGTTTTTAAAGTCAGCATTGTGTAATGTGTTTTAGGTGGACCCGGTGGCCATGTTGCTGTGGCTGCAGCTATGGAAACTCACCTATAGATGGAAACAGCAGCAGCAGCAGAACGAAACCACCACAGAGCCATAAGGAGAGGAAAAAAAGAGAAAAAAAATAGAAAAGTTAGTCAAATAATCAAGCAATCAGCACCACATCAAACTAATTGCGCAATAAAGTCATGGTTTGTTCAGGAAGGTTCCAGCAGAGTGAGGAAGAGCCTCATTTCTCTGTAGTTTGAGATTGTCCCTGTCAGAGAGTCGTTACTGTTACTGTCGTCATCATTAGTTTCACTCTCGGCACCAGAAGGTGAACATATCTGTGCATATGGGGCCTTTAGTAGATGAGCTCAGGGGCAGAGTCTCTGTTAGCTGGAAAATCCAACACACACACACACACACCGAGGTGTTATTTCTCTTTCTTTTTATTCCCCATCTTAAGACGGGCGGCAGCCTCTCAGTAGTGGTTTTATATTTTTTCCTGCGCTTGGCTTAAAGTGACTCGGCGGTGGGGGCCTGTGAAATTCCAGACAGCCTCATTAAAGTGCAGTAATTGCTTTGTGAACAGCAGCTCATAAAAAAAGGCCCCGCTGCCCCATCTCGTCCCATTAAAGGCAAGGACATCGGGGGGTGCAGGGGTGCATAAGGGGGGGGGGGGGTCCTTCCATCTTTTATTGTCGCTACATGCTGACGTTTGAGTGGATCATCAGTTTCTTGTTATGGCTGATTGATCAATATCATATTCTGTGGGAAAACTTTCAGCTTCTTCACTCTGGAAATATCAGCCGCCCAAACACCCTTTAACCCACACACACACACACACACACACACACACACACACACACACACACACACACACACACACACACACACACACACACACACACACACACACACACACACACACACACACACACACAGCAGAGACGTACACATGTGTAAGCACTAATGATTCATCACATATGCAGAGTACAGACACCCACACAAATTAGCTACGACCATGCAGAACACAACACACATGACTTTATCTTCTCTGTGGAGAGGTTGTGACCCCCCAGCACAATCTTCTGCCCCCCCACCCACCCCCTTCAGTCTCCTCCATCGCTCTCTGCACACAGCCAGAGGCCTGTAGGCTTCTCCTTGGTTGCACCGCCTAATGAGGTAATAGGGGTGAAACTTCACCAAATGTGTTTGTTTTTCACACCCCAGCCCCGCTAATTGCATTCTCCTGCAAACCCCACAGTCTGCATAATGACGCTGCTCGACAAACCCCTTTCCCCGCACTAATGATGGCTAATGTCAGCGCTATGTCGGATGAAGTCAATTTTGGAATTTGATCAATCGGAAAAGATGTTTCCTATCTTGTACAGTAAAAGAAAAACTTGCTGACTTTATTCCTGCAGCTTCAGTGTGACGGTGCTGTTTTACAAAAGGTTTGTGTGTAGATTAAAGAAACAATAGTTGATATTAGGAGGTGGAGAAATCCCTCAGTAGGTTTCACTTTCACATGGTGATTAATCACTTAAGAAGATTGTGACCCCCCCCCCCAAACACACACCACACACACAGCCCTCTCTCCCTCCCTCCACAGATGCTCATAACAGGATTGGTCTGGCTAATGTCTCTCTGCTTAACATATTTCAGGTCCTGGCTGAGAAGTGGCACGTTTTCATCTGAAAAGGAAGATGAATTGCAAAGACAAAAGACAGATGAGAGTTTTTGACTTTCTCTTCTCCTGCAGGGGGGGGGGGGGCAGCAGCAAAGTCTTTCCTCCCCCTCCTGCATAGTTTCCTCCATGCAGCCAGAGTGGGTTAGCAGGGGGTCCCCACTTTCTCTGCAGCTAAAGGGATTAGCTGTAATTGGGACAAAAGCAGTGTCCTCCAGCTCCTCTCGCCCCGGGTGTCCCTCCCTCCTCCTCTTTAGCTGTTCGCTCGCTAGTCGGCTCCTCTCAGGGCATCTTATCATTTCTGACGAGGCGCATTTGTTCTGCTCGGAGACCTTTGAATTGCAGTTACGGGAGAGAGAAAAAAAATAGCGAAAGAAGCTCAGAGACTCCACGTATAGACAAAAAAATAGAAAGAAGAAACTTTCAGCACTAAAACTTCATCCTCTGGAAAGAATCTGTTGTGTTTTGGGGTTAAGAACACATGTCAACCCGAGGAACTGTTTAATTTATCTGACCTTTCCACTGGCCCCGGCTGATATTTCTGCCTTGTGTAGTTCTGGTGGTGCTGAGAATGCTCACATGTTTCCTTTCTCACTCTCTTATCTGACATGTCTGCGAGGCCTCGCCGCCTATCACAGCGATGCCACCATGCCTGCTGCAGAAAGTTGCGCACAAGTGTCAGAAAAAAACAGAAAAAAGACGCAAGTTTTCTCCACGTTATCTATTTTAAGTCCTGTCGCTGGCCAGTAAAACAGGAACTGGATGCGTATTGAATATTGCAGAAACATCCTTAACGTAACCTTGAGTGTGCATTCTGCTGCAAGGAATCAATAAATGATGAAGAAGTCGTTTGGCAGGTTCCTACATTCTGCAGAGATGCTTAGGTCAGAGATGTGATGACAGCCCCGCTGTGATGAGATGCTCCACGTGCGTACACAAAGAAACTAATCCAGGACACCGGTAGCGCTGTAAACAAATCAAACAGATGCCAAAGATGAACTTCTGACCTCATCCTGTTCCAAGGATGAATCAAACCGCCGTCTGTGGGTAAAAGGTGAGGAGCAAGGGGGCGAAACAGAAATCCATCGCCTTCTCCAACCTAAACTCACCCCAAGAGAGCCCCATTAAACGGCACAGTCGGCCTGACTGGTCGACTTTATGGCTGCCAGATGGCATGAGAGGGGCCGGGGCTGCCTGTGAACTAGCCTCCACCCCTGTAAAATAGTGACCAGTTGACCCTGGAGCCATATAAACCTGGCGTCTAAGACAACAAGGCTCCAACCGCAGAAAATGAAGGTGAAACCACCTGAGCGGGCCGGCGCCTCGCTCAAACGTGCACCCTGTCAGTTCCTGACTTTTCCTTGACGCGCACATTTGAGACTGCCACAGCAAACCCTTGTTCTGCTTTTAATGTTGAGTCTGTGATGTCGGGCAGCTCGTGAAGCCATCAATTACAGTGAAGTACCGCTGCCGGGTTTGTGCCTTATTAGGAACCCCGATGACACAGACCGATGAAAAAGTGTATTGGACACACTTGCCTTACAGGGCTCATTTGTAGATGTCACGCAGGGTTCGTGACCCTTGCTGACCTCAGCCAAAGCCACCTCCTGATTGACTTTACGGTCTGGTCCACTGTAAAAATAGAAAAAAAAGAGGAAAGGGGGTGTTGCTGGAAGGGGTGAGTGCGTCTGGCCTTTAGAAATGCAGCAGGCTCCCTCTGCAAACACTATCTTGAGAAGTAATCAAGGGAGGGACACTTAAAGGCTTAATTGTGCCAAATGTCCTTTAATGACCAGAAGTCACAGCCCTTCTTTACGTCCTTGTTTTAATGGGCCACGGAGAGGTCAGAGAGAGGTCATGTTGAATAACAGGGCAGCAGAACGTTTGGGCTGTGTCCAGAAGCAGCCAGGACCCGGGTAGGGGCTGGTTCAAACCAAGAATCTTAGAAAGAAGCTGTTGTGGCTGTTGAGAGGGGAGTTTGTTCTGCAGGAGGAGGCGTGGAGGCCAAAGTATCCAAGGCCAAGTGTACGTTCGTTCAGGGAAAAAAGACTAATAGTGTTTACAAAATGGATTCCTCTGCAGAGTGAGAGAGTGAGGAAGCTGTGGTGTGAGGATGGTGCAGGGTCACTTATGATCCAGCTTCATAAATGTGACGGGAGGGAACGGGCAAATTGAAACTGGAAGCAAGAGGAATCTTTTCATCCATGATCGCTCGTTTGTGGTGTCACAGTCTCTCCATCCTGTTCTTTCCCCAGTTCCCTCCTTTCCTTTCACATCTGGAAAGCAGGACTGGTTTCCCTGCCATTCCCCACACACACACACACACACACACACACACACACACACTCACACACTTACGTCATGTAGATCGCGCTGCCTGATGGGAACCATATGAGCTGAGAAAGGAACATTGGAGGAAGGGATTGTTGTCACCAGAACACACAAGAACGTGAATAAACTCACTTTTTCCGGGACTTTTTTCTCATGGTTTCAAGAATCACATTCTGTCCTTGCTGATTGCAGTGTAACTAAAACCTCTGTAAAAGGTAGAGTCAAGTGTTTCGCCCTTAATTCAACTCTTTACATTCTGAATTCAAGCAAGTTGAGTGTAACGGGAAAGACTGAGGGTTCGTCTGTGCTTCTTCCAATCAGTGCATACCGATCCTACCAATGGATTCATCTGCATCGCTGTAATAATGCGTATCTGTAAGTTACTACTTGTGAGAAGCAGCGATTGTTGGCTCTGCATGTGGAGTTATTTTGCACTCCTCCCTCTTGCAAAACAGCACAGGGGGGGATGATGAAGAAGTCTTCTTGGCTCTGGTGGGATGATGTGTTGCTTGCCTCCTCTAACTCTTTCCATAGCTGCACCTGAGATCTGGGCCAAAATAAACCCTGTTTTCTGCTCTGCTCTTGCTTGGTTCTTTGCCACCAACACTATCATCACTACTTCTCCAGGTGCCAAGATGGCTACCATGGAGAGAGAGGGAGAGAAAGAGGCTTTGGAGGGAAAAAGAATAGAAGTGGAAGTTGTGTTTGAGGGGATATGGACACTGGAACTGATCAGATTTTTCTGGTTTATTACAAGCTATGTGTAAGAAACAATTTGATGTTATTCAATGTTATTGTCAAACTCAGCCTCTGCTCTGTCAATTTTGAAAAATTACCAGATCTGCTTCCTAAAAATTAACCAATTGTTGTTTGTTGCCTTCATGAAGAAATATTGTTTTTATCTATGAACAGGATTACAAAAAAAAATACTGGAGCAATTTTCATGAAAGTTAGTGGAACAAAACAATTTAGCGTTTTAGTGTCTACTAGTGGCTCCTGCTGGTCCATGGAATGTTAATAGCTAAATGACAAGTTGACAGAACTCTTCACCCACCGAGTACCCTTCTAATTAGTTGCATTTTTCTTTGTGTATTTATTTTACACTCAGCACTGTAACACCATATTGGTGCCACCTGCCACCAGCAGAAAGCTGAGACGGGTTTGAAATGATCAGTCACGCAAACACGCATGCACGCTCACATAGAGCAGCCATAAGCATATAAGTGCATCCAAACATGCACGAGAGGTAAACAACAGCACCCACTGATACAATAGTGAGAACAAAACAGCAGAAAACAAGAATCCGATTAAAGTGGCGAGCCGGGTGAGGTGGCGCTGCAGATGAATTGTGCTGCACTGTGCAGTCGGTATATAAGCCCTTTCGTGCTGAGGGGCGATTACCTAGTTTGCAGCGCTGGTAATCTGAAAAGCAGCTTGGATGGAGTTTTTAAAGACGCAGCAGTGGTGCCAGCCGGTCCCCCCCCCAGACTGCCAGGGGCCGAAGACCGGCCGCAGCGCAGTCCCGGGGGAGACTCATGAAGGTGCAACACAACGTCCGGTGCTTCCTACATTAACGTATCAGTGACATTCATCCTTCAAACACTGGATCTCCCAGTCAAGTCCTGGATAAGACTGTAAACACAGTATAATGAGCTTGCATTAATTCTTGGCAGCTGCTTTGGTGTTGAGCTCCAAGAAGGCATTCCCAAAGGAATAGAGCCTCTTGTTGACCTTTGTCTCTTTTCCACCACCACTACCACTTTTTTAACATTTCGCCATGCCGCTGACTCCGAGGACAACTGGAAACTGACAAGAAGTGAAGATAGATTCCATAGTTGGGGTAAATGCTCTTAGATGATCTGACTATATTGAGGTTTGTAAGTGTGTAAAACAGGACAATAGGTTATGTCTTTAAACAGCTTCAGTAACTTTAATATCGTCTGCCTGTGCTGCTGCTTCAATGTTTGCAGATTTTTCACACAGATACCTGTTGCCGCATGTGAATAATGTGTATCATGGAACCAGAGCTGATATTATACATATATTAACCAACTCCTCAGTCAGAGGTCTCAAATTCACAGTCCCCAGCATTCAGCCTGTCTGTGTCCACCATGATTATATAGTCCACAGACAGTATATGCATTACTGACCCTTACATAACACTCACTAACAATGGGGCTGCTCACCCGCTACCACTCTGTCCAAAACCAGAGGAACAGAAGGAAAGAAAGGGAGAGATAGAGAGAATAATGGAGAAAAAGGAAGAGAAAAGGAGGGAAAGGGAGGATTAGAGGTGGGGACCGAGACAAGGCCCACATCTGGGTAATTGGGGGCGACAGGCCTTGGATCATCCCTTCTAACAACAAGACCGCTGAAAGATTGAAGGGGGGCAGAGGGTTATGACGGGTATTGTGTGTGTGTGTGTGTGTGTGTGTGTGTGTGTGTGTGTGTGTGCTTTCATGCAGTGAAAATTGACTGTTGCTGCAGTATGACACACGCACACACACACATACATACATACACCGAAACAGACACACACACTCTTTTGAGCAGCAGCTCGGCAGGTTAAACTCAAGAGCTGTCATCGCCAATACACTTTGCAAAAAACATTCGTCACATTTCCTTTCCGAGAATCACTGTATTTGTTGTGTTGGCTTCTTTTCCATCTGAAATGGAAAAAAATGAGTTTCCATTTAATCCTTCAACTTTAGCCCAGATATGTAAATGTTCATGAACTGCGACACAGGCTCACTGGGTGAAAGTGTTCAGTTCTACTGAGGTAAGCATGCTGTGTGTGTTTCTGTGTGTGCGTGTGTGAAAAGAGTGTGTTCAAGTGAACTGTGCGGCATGGGCGGTGAGGCACACTGTAATGTGAGGAAAAAAGGGAGAGAGAGAAAAGAGAAGAATGGATGAGAGCGAAGGGGAGCGAGAGCGGGCGCAGTATGAGAGAGGGATGGATGGAGGGATAGAGGGATGGAGGGATGGGCGGATGGGAAAGAGAAAGAGAACAGAGAGATGCTCTGGTCAGGCACGCGATGCTTGGCTGGAATCAGGTCAGGCCCACATGAGGCCTCCCTCGCACACACACTCAAAAAGCAGAGTTTCATCCAGCAGCAGAAACACTTCTGCAGGGCTGAGTCACATGGTTCATTTAAAGGAACAGTTACACGTGTCTGTTCATACCTATTTAGTCATCTTAAATATATTATATTTCACATACAGCTCTGGAAAAAATAAGAGACCACTGCATTTTTTTCTGAAATCAGCATCTCTACATGTATTCCAGTCATTCCATTCCAGCGTCTGTTGAATTCCAACAGATGAACACCTCATTCTGCTTAAAGAGGAACCAGGAGTGGAATAAAGTCACCCAAGAACAATGGTAAAGAGAGAATGCATGAAAGCTGGGATTAAAAATAAGGGTTATTGCACCAAATATTGATTTGGTAAAAGTAAAATGAAAGTAAAATAAAATATTGATTGATAAAAACACATGCTATCAACAACTAGCTTTATATTCTAGGTGGATTATATATTTAAAACTCATCAGTCTTTTTTGGTTGCACCATATTTTCTGTCAAAAAGTTGCAAAAAATCATGATTTTGTAAAAAATAAATAAATGAATAAAATCATACAGACTTTTAAATAACAAAAAATAACATTAACACACAATGTACATTTAGAGAGACCTGATGAATGTGTCTTAAAACTGTATTTTAAAAGGTTTTTGACTTTCTCATCTTGCCCAACATTATTTGTCACTGCCCCATGTATGTGTGTGTATATATAATGTATTAGAATAGTCTGTGTTGTCCTGGTCTTGTGAGTTAGACTCAGACACACTCTGCAGTCAGTGGAGCAGGTCGGACGTAAGCTGAGGAAATGTGACACTGGTGCGTGAAGCTAAAAGTAGACGACACCCTGCTCTGACACATATAGACACACGGCTACAACCAGAGGCAGGTCAGGCCTGTGCAGAGGCTTCCGCTGCCCCGCCACCCTCAGGTCTCCTCACAAGAAAGTGTCATGCAGACCGCTAACCCGACCGGCATTGGACGCGTTAATTAAAGCCGCTTTTAGGAACTCAAACCCCTCACCCTCGCCCCTGTCTCGCTGTTTGATGGACAGTTGACCCCCAGCTGCTGTCTCACCTTACCGGAAACACAAGCCGGCGGCCGGCGTGCCGATCCGCAACCAGAGAGCAGGGTAGTGGCTCAGGCTAGACTCAGTGACACAATACTATCTGCCTTTCATGGAAAACAAATACCTACCTGCAGCAAGCAGCTACTGGAGCAAAGGTTGTGTTTTAACTTTAGCTCAGAATAGCCACGATAAGCCACTGGTCGGAGCCCTGCAGCCTCTTCACGGAGGAGGAGACATGGCTCGCTTTTCTTTTACTCAAGTACCATATTTAAGTAGAATTTTAAGGTACTTTAGTAGAGTATTTCCATGTGTTATTACTTTCTACTTCCCTCCTCTACATTAATCTGTAGCTTTAGTTCCTTCAGATGCAGATTTGACTCAGTGAAAACATAAGAAGCTTTTAAAATCCAACACTTAGTTAAAAATTAAACCTCAGGACCCCTCACATTTATCTGCGGACCCTTTGGAGGGGCCCGACCCCTAGGTTGGGAAACACTGGACTAAACTAGTTAACTGTATATGAAGTAGTTAAACTACAAACTGTAAAATGCTGCATCCACATCAGAGGGATGAAAAAGTAAACTCCTTTTTTATTATTTAAAGTATATCTCACGGCCAACATTTATGTACTTTAACTTAAATAGAAATTTTCATGCAGGACTTTTACTTATAATGGAGCATTCTTATATTTGTGTATTAGTTCTATTAGTTATACTATTAAAGTAAAGGATCTAAATACTTCTTCCACCGCTGGTTACCATGAGCCTAAAAATAAACAGCAGTCACTTTCATTGAATCATCTGAAACCTTCTTCATGTGTCCGTCACTATTCCTGATTAGTTTACCTCACTATTCATCATCTCCTCCTCACTGAGCTGCTAATATAACACATGGCTGGAAAAAAAAGGCTCTGGGTGGGAAATGTCATTTTTTTCATTCTAATTTTCTTTTTTTTTTTTTATAAAAATGATAAGGGTAACATTATTTAGAAACACAAAGACAGGTGGACAAAACAAAGTTGTATCTGTCACTGCAGAGAAGAAAAAAAAAAACTCTGCCTATACAAACATGCCACATACATGTATGTGTCTGCGTGCAGTGGCGGTGGAGGCTGCACTGAAGCCCCGCCCACCAGCCGGCCAGCCAGGAAGCCTTTGCCTATTCCGATTTAGTCCAGGAAGACTGCGTTTGCTTAGCAACCACATTACTGCTCCAATCACAGCAGCAGCGTTTGGGATAATGTAGGGCCAGAGCTGTGCTGAGCTGTGTGGAGGCGGTGCATTAGACTCACAACACACACACACACACACACACACACACAGACACTAGTCTGCTGCCTCTCTCACTTAATGCTGCAGCTCTTTCCGAGCATGAAAGGAAGAGGGAGAGTAGTTTTCTCACACAAGACTGCCTTAATGGTACTGGTGGAGCAAAAAGAGAGAGAGAGAGAGAGAGAGAGAGAGAGAGAGAGAGAGAGAGAGAGAGAGAGACAGAGAGAGAGAGTCTGACACAGAGAGAGGGGAGCAGAGACACTGTCTGGCACCTTGAAACACACAGTAAAGTAAATCCATTACTGCTTATCCTCTCTCTCTCTCTCTCTCTCTCTCTCTCTCTCTCGCTCCAGAGGTGTCTGACTGTCTGCAGCCCCCCATCAAACTAATAAGACTGAAATAGAAATTTCCGTGGTAGCTGCTGCTGCTGGCTGTGCCCTATAGCATCAACACACACACACACACACACACACACACACACACACACACACACACACACACACACACACACACACACACACACACACACACACACACACACACACACACACACACACACACACACACCCGCCAGCCTCTCTAAGACCTTGGTGCTATTTCTATAATGAACTGCTGGTCACTGAACTGCAGGTTGAGCCAAATTAACGCTGTGAATGGGACTTTGTACAACGTGCCCTGCACGCAGCCTGCAGTCAACACAATGAGGTGGCCCACGCACTATGTGTGCGTGTGTGAGTGTGTGAGTGTGTGTGTGTGTGTGTGTGTGTGTGTGTGTATCAGGTACTGAAGCATATCTCTGATGCTATAAAGCTGAGAGTTCAGGGTGGAATACTGGTTGCCAAGAGCAGAAAACAACATTCATGCGACTGCCGACCGCGTTTTTTACTATCACAGACGGCTGTTGAGGCCTCAAGACGAGGCTCAAAGTTCATTAGCACTACTGTATGGAGACACACACACAGCAAATAAAGGTCTGTCACAGCTGGGTTAATGGGGACTGATTGTAAATTGTTTCTGTATCTGTTTATGACTGTCAGAGGCGCTGATGTTCATGAGATGTTATTTCTTAAAAAAAAAAAAAAAGAACAGTGTTTGTCGGTGGCTCAGAGGCTTTAAACCTTATTTGCACTACGGCTCAGTTACCTGGAGACGTCGTGTGAGGGAGGAATCTCACTTCACACTCACTCAGGAAAAAAAACTGTCCTGGTTTCAACTGAACTGCTGAATACAACAGAATGTACCAGCCTTGTTTCTGTCTTACACATTCTAAAAAAGTCAAATTATCCCAGTTTCACAAGAGACAATTATTTTCAGGAAAATGTGTAAAAGGTGTAATTTGTAGGGAGTGAAAGTGAAAATCCTTCCATGTTGTTCTGATATAGAATGTTTTAATGTTTTTCTGAAGAAGATCAACATGTTATCCGACAATCTTTCTTTTCTTTCTTTTAACCCCATTGCATGAAATATTACATAGACATGGTAAAATATGTTTTGAATGTTTTTATTACTTTAAATGGGCTAAATAATAAGAATATTAAAATATTAAAAAATATATATGTAAGAAAAAGTTGTAAATATAGTCTCAGGATAGTCTCGTGCTATGTAAATCAATGATCTCCATTAGGTTGTAGGGCCTAGGGATTTTTCATGGTTGGCAATTGATGCCATATGACAAAAATGTTTTTAGCATATTAGAAAAAAAATATGGAACATCAAAATAAAAAAAAAAATGTTTAAAAAAATGATGAAAATTTTCCAAAATTCTGAATCAAAGTAAGCAAAGCAGGACAGGATATTCTGGCCATATGACCTCATAAATTGTATGTCCTTTAAAAATAAAAGTCCTCTTTTCATGCCTAAGTGAACAAACATAGACAATTAAGATAAAGTAATTGTTGCCATATGGCAACACTATGTAATAAGGTTATGTATGTAATACAGGTTAATTGGGCTAATTAGACTAGACTTGGGCTGATATCCCAAATGTAATTTTGCAATACTATCCAGCCCAAATATGGTGATATATGTTGTTGTACTTATTGTTTCAGTCATTTCCTCTGCAGCTGTGATTTTAAAAAAGCCAAGAGTTGCAGCAGACCTGCAGTTTTCTGGGATTTTGCTCCAGATGTAGATTAAACAAAGCAGTGAAGTGACGGCAGAGCAGAGTATGAATGCAAAACTGTACACTGTACAAAATCTGCCCGAGCCTAAAGAAGAGCATCAATTCACCTGCCGGGAGTTGTGAAATGCAGTCAATCAATTAGTCGAATTGAGTGAATCAATATGAGGTTCACAACAAGGATGACTGGCAGGATTATGGCCCTGTGAAGAGGCTCTGAGCTTCCTGACTGTAAAACGACTGCAAAAGCAAAGCGATCACGTGGGGTCTTTTCAACTCAAAAGGAAAATTTCCTTCCTTTGTTTCTCCCTGGTTTATTCACTAGGTCATATTCGTAACCTCTGATTCTGGCAGCTCAGTGCTTGCAGGGCTGCAGCCACCCCCCCCCCCCAACACCCCCCGGGACACTGTTGTTAGTTTTGTTTTTGGAGGTGTTTTTTGCTGCTCGGGGTATATCTTTGTGAGGGCAGAGCACAAAGAGGCCCTTTGGTGCTGTGCAGGGTGCTGAGCAGCCTCAGAAACCAGCCGGCTGGCCAGCACATACTGGCGCTTTCCACTCCGTAGCCGGACATTTTGTTCCACTGGTGAACTCTGGGAGAGGCTGAGCAAGTGAAAGATAGAGAGAGAGAGAGAGAGAGAGAGAGAGAGAGAGAAAGAAAGAAAGAGAGAGAGTGATGGAGCCAGGTCACATGGTTTCCACACTGAATCCGGCAAGGATGGAACAACGGCGGATTTTTTTTTTTTTGCCGAAACACAACCTGCTGCTGTTAAGAGAGGAGCAGTGGTCGAACGAGCTAGAGAGTGAATGAGGAGCGAGAGCTGCAAGAAAATGTTATTTTAGGTTTGTTTCACAGCTGTTATGTACTAAAGCACAAACAAACACACCTTCATACATCCCTACAGGCAACTGAGGAGAAGAGAAGATACAACATCTTTCAGTTTAGCGCAGCTACAGAACTATTAGCTGTCCATTAGGCCAAAAAATGCCCCAAAATATATCTTAAAATATATTTAAAAATAACTAATAATCTTGTTGTTTCTGTTTCTATTACTGTAAGTTTGGGTGCTAATTTCACCTGTAATAAAACCTGTCTGTCTTTCTGTCCTTGACATGGAAGCAGAGATATGAGCTCTATTTAGTTATTGTCCTGTTTATAATACAGAACCAAAGGTCAAATGGCAACAACCCAAAACACCAGGGCCATTAAACCAAATGCAGACGTTTCCACAGAATCACAGACATCGAGGACTGTCCGGAGTGCTTGAAGACGCTTCCGACAACAGGGCGGTGGCGCGACAGGAAGCCGGCGCGGTGTCGAAACCAGAAGTGTTTCAGCTCGCTGCTCGGCTGGCCCCGTGCTGCGAGCTCAGACCGACAGTCTGCAGGCTTGTTGTGGCTGAGAGGCGACACCTCACTCACCCCGCTGTACCGAGAAAAAGGGAAGTGGGAGGGGCCGGGCGCAGCGAGGGTTAACATGTGACTCTGTGGGTTCTCGCTTGCTTGTGTCTACATGTGGCGTTGTTGTTGTTCACCGCTGAGCTTCTGGCTGTTGTCTACTGACAAGTCACCCCACAGCGGTCACATGGCGGCAGGGGGAGGGGGCTTCCACCGGAGCAAACTCTGGTATCAGCGACCCCTGTGACCCCCCGTGATGAACTGTAGCGGGGGTGAGGAACAACAGGACCCCCCCACTCCTCTGATGCACAAAACATTTACACAACCACATAGATGCTGCACAGAGTCAGAACAACGTGTGAAGTCAGTTGCAGTTCTGGGGGAAAAGTTGTCAAGGTCAAGTTTGTTTTCAGTGAAAACAGTTTTAAGCAGAACTGAAAGTTTTGTAAGAAAAGATCAGAATTATCGACTTAATGTTTCTCATGTTCTGGCCCAAACCAAAAATATAACAGCAACGTTACAATACTAAACGTTCCACAAACGTAGCTGAATAAATGGCGATCTCCTGTCATTTTTCTGTCCTCCATTTCATCCTTCTCTCCTCTGGCGGACGGAGGTTAATGGACACATTAGCTACCGGCTCGTCCCTCTGCGGTGATCGGGTGGCTGTGAGGTCATCCCTTCACTTCTGCCTCCATCCACATCAGGGATTTATCATTTCATTACGGCAGCGGGGGGGAGGCAGGGGGGAGGAGCAGCTCACTCCATCCGTCCATCAATTCATCCGTCTCTCCCATTTCACCGCGGCTACTCATAAGTGTCAGGATCGACCATGTAGGAGGAATTTAACAGATGCCGGGAAGACTCGCACGGTCCCAGGCGAGATTCGACAGGGCGATTTAGACTGAAAGTGTCTGCAGAGAGGAGATAACACTGATTCTAATAATCACCGTTTTACATCGTCTAATCATTTTAACTGCAGGGGACAATATGCACCTCCCTTTAGTCCTCGAACTCCTCCTCCTTCTCCTCCTCTGCAGCACCTGGGGAAACACTCACTTCCTGCAGGATCATCTGGGAGTCTACAAGGATCAGTGATGGATCTACAATATTTTTAAATTCACACCTAAATTGTGTTGAGAGGAAAACACAATGAAAAAAAAGGAATGAGCTGATCCACTATAGAAAATGCAATGCTTTTCTCTGAATTGAATAGGCAGCACCTTCCTGGCAAAATATTTACAAAAACCTCTGATCTGTACACCGTACAAAATATTTAATGAATTATATAAAAATTAATTCTCTATTGCATAGTGTTGCTTTATCTTAATTTTTCTAAAAAGCTATACCAAAAGGTTAGCTAACCAAAGGTTGTCTTTTATTTCTTTTATTCAGAATTTGGGAAAGTGTCTAGTGCATACAACATAATAGAGTCCCATTGATTTACATAGCATGAGAAAAAGGTATTGGAACAATATGGTGGAAACATTTTCATTCTCACTCCCTACAAATTACATAGCAATTCTTCTGGCAGCTGGGAAGCAACAAATAAAAGTTTTAAAAAGTCTCTGGTTAAATCATTTATTATTACAATATTGTGTGTGTATTCTTTGCCTTTTTAATGATTAATATGGATGTTTACACCTTTAAATGCTATATACGTTTATATGTATTAAGTTTCCTAAAAAAAATGATTACAAACAATCCGGTTTATAATGGCAGAAATGTACTGTTATAATTTGACTTTAATCTTATATTTTCATGAAAATTCATTCATGTAAATAGAGTTTATTGACATGTTTAATCTAATTTTGAAATACCGAAAAAAATCTAAACTTTTTGTAAAAATAGGTTGTTTTTTAGCAGTGAAAGTGTGGAGTCACAGTGAGTCACAGTGAGTGAGTGAGTGATGTTGAGGCTGTGTGGGTTAATCTTAAACTGGATTAATCAGGAGGTGGACTGACCTGCCCTATTGATCCAACAAAGCAACTTTGTGCTGAACTTTGACTTTAACCATTATAAGTTCATCATGGCAGTAATCTGTAGGAAGCTCTGAAGTTAAACACACTTTCAGTCGGTCATAGAGTCGCTGTGACACACCTTAACCCCTGTGCTGACTGGTTTAGAGTGAAACCAGTCAGTGCAGGGGTTAAGGTGAGGCTGGTTCCGGTTAGTCAGAGCAGCTGCTGTGACTGGAGAGCCAGGTTCAACTCAAGAGTTTAGCACTGCCTGGTGTGGAAACACCTCACTGCAGCCCGTCAGGAAGTGAAGGTGTGTGTGTGTGTGTGTGTGTGTGTGTGTGTGTGTGTGTGTGTGTGTGTGTGTGTGTGTGTGTGTGTGTGTGTGTAGCGGAGCAGGGCCTCTTGTAGAGGGAGCATAGGGGTAGGGCCCCTGTAGGCTCAGTTTACTCCTCAGGAATGAAGTGTTGGAAACAAAGGCTTATAATGTGGTTAACATCCTTCCTTCCAGACTGGCTGATGCCGTTCCTCCGAGTCACCAATCTCCTCAATTAATCCGTCCCAGCCGCACTCTGGCAAATGAAGCGGCCGTGCAGATGCTAAATAAAACAATATGCTTGAAAGGGGATCCTCCTCCTGGCACAGACGCCTGCTTCTCAGGTTCAGGAAAGCCTCACCAGGCCCAGACTCGCTGCATCGCTCCGTCCAAACCCCCCCATGCCCCTCCCCCATCGCCCATTCTACTTCTTCGTATTGTAAAGTGCAGGCTGCAGAGATGATCTAAACGCATTTCTGCACACGCACACACACAAGATTTCTATAGACTGGTTCTATTCCTCCTGAGCGGACAATAGGCTTCTTGAAGCTCTGGGCTTATAATTAATGTAATTGTAGATCAGTGAGACAAGGTAATACGCGGCGTGTGTAACCGCCTCCGAATCCACGGCGAGCACAAAGACGTTATTCTCAGTTGCCGTCCTTCAAAGAAACGCTGCCAAGGCTATCTCCAGCAGCAGGACATCTGTTTATATGAAGCTTAGTGCCATTTATATAGGCCTGTGCGCGTGTGTGCGCGTGTGTGCGCGTGTGTGCGTGTGTGTGCGTGTGTGTAGGAAGGGGGAAGGTCGGACATGCTGACTTATCCCATGTGACTTCTAGCCTTCTCACTGGGCTCATCTGTCTGCCCTGTTTAATTATCCCATACACACACACACACACACACACACACACACACAGGTCAGGGCTGCAGCCTTGCCACACCACCTCCACTCCCCTTCTCCTCCCACTCTTCCCTCAGTTCCCTCTCTCCAGGCTGCTGGTCGTCTGCAGGCTCTATGGAGGATTAAGCCAGACAGACGTGCGTGTGTTTGTGGTTTGCAAAGCACCCCCCCAGTGTTATCGCAAAGAAGAAGCACATCTCCCACACAGGACGACTTTCTAGGACTGAGGATTCCTCTCTTTTTATCTGTTTAACATGATTAATAATAAGACGTTTGTTTTGACTGACACGTTGTTGCTCCTCCTCAATGCCTCAGCGCTCTGCTTTTTTTTCTTTTTTTTTGTTGCAGCAAGTGTGAAACTGTTAATCTGCTCATGTGCCAGCTTAATGAATTCAGTGATTTTTTTTCCAAGCTTGGTCGGACATTTTTTTATGATTGTAATCAGGATTTTTCCACACAAACAAAAATATTCTTACATAATGTTTTTATGATGTGCAAGAGTTGAGCAAAGATGATAAAAGAAATGCATCAGATATATGTTATATATAGTTTAGTTTATAAAAGTTAAACATTCTTGAAAAGGTTTAAAAAATTAAAAACACATGCTATCAACAAGTTTTATATGGATTATATGTTTAAAATGTATATGACATTTTGTGTTGAAAAAAAAAAAATCACACAAAATCATTACATTTAATTAACAATAAACCTGAACACAAAATGTACATTTTTGACAGACCTGATGAATGTTTTTTAAAACTGTATTTTAAAAAGATTTGGACTTTCTCATCTTGCCAATCATTATCACTGACCAATACACACACACACACACACAAGGTACATTGTACATCTTATACTGAGTTGAGGATCCACTTCCCCTCGTGCAGTGTGACCAGATGTAAATGTAGAAGTGGTTAATTCCTCAAAGATGTTATTGACTGAGCAAAGAGGTCAGATCCTATCACGTCTGAGGACACTTATATTACGTATGAAGCATATTTACAGCCAGGCTGAGGAGTGAACTGCAGGTTTTAGACTCTCTGAAGAACACATCATGGTACAGAGGGTCTGAGTGATGGAGGGCGGCTTGATTTTCCACAGAGCAGGTTGCTGTTTTTTCGTAGAGGAAGTCGAGACAGCAGCCGGTGTTTAGTCTCGGCCCCAAGGACAGAGCCGGAGGTGTTATGTCTCTCTGTCTCTCTCTACCCCCCAGACCCCCGCCCGCCTCTCACTGCTTTCTATCCAGTTCAGGAAGTGCTGTGAAACATCAGATTCCACTTCCTGCAGCAATCAATACATCTCAGGTCCAGCAGACACACACACCCAGAGCTGAGAATGCACGGACACACACGTTCTTTCTCCTCCTCACACACACACCTGGTGAGATTTCACACGCAACTATGCTTGTAAGAAGGGGCTTTTATTCAGCAGTTCCAGCAGGATTTTAGAATCGGAAGCTTTAAATGTCTCTGGATTATCCAACGAGGAGCTGTTGGCTGTCAGAGTCTCAATCAATCAAACCGACACCGTTGAGTCAGTTATCGCCTTTTAACACTTTTAACATGGCGGAACCTCACAAGAGCCACTTTGTCTCTTGGTAAGCAGTCTCCCATAGCAACAGCTGTCAGAAGGAGGCTCTGAGGACTCTTCAAGCACCTCTGTGGGTCCTGGGGGGTCTGGAGAGAGTTTAAGGACACTAAAGGGCTTCAGGGTGTCTTCATTTCTATTTATATTGGACAAGCATGGCCTGAAAAACATTGTTTTTATAATTCAGTGTTGAAAATGTGAGACTTCTCTAAACAAGTCTTTGTTGATGATTTGAGCTCTGGTAAAGAGATTGTTTTTGTGTTTGTGAGGGACATTATTGGACAGCGTGGTTTAGGTTTGGATGGTTGGAACTGAGATGGACTCTAATAACATGTTGGTGGACAGCAGATTAAATGAATGTGAAGCTGCCACTGCTGCAGGATGCAGACACAGATGTGCATGTTCCAGCCCCACATCAACGGTGTGTAGTAGCATCTGTATGATAAATATCCTGAACTATTTATTGATTAATAATGTTAACCCTCTATTACATAGTGTTGCCATAGGGCAACAATTACTTTATCTTAATTTTTCTAAAATGCTGTGATATAAAATCTATGTTTTTACAGTTCGCTGTAAAAAGGGGGGCTTTTATTTTTGAAGGACATACAATTTATGAGGCCACATGACCAGGATATCCTATTGGCTCACGGACATTTGACATGTGAGCATCTTTGTCTCATAACTGAAGGTTGTCTTTTATGGAGAATTTTGGAAAAAAAACTTTTACAGAATAGAAAATATAGAGAATTGAACTCACTATATAGGCTAAGTAAACTTAAATTTTTTATTTATATTTTCACATTTAATACAATTTTTAAAAAATTGTAAAATTCCTAGCACATACAACCTAATGGAGTCCCATTGATTTACATAGCATGAAACTATCCTGGGACTAGGTTTACAACTTGTTCCTATATTTCTTAAATATATCTATTATTTAGGCCATTTTGTGTGTGTGTGTGTGTGTGTGTGTGTGTGTGTGTGTGTGTGTGTGTGTGTGTGTGTGTGTGTGTGTGTGTGTGTGTGTGTTTGTGGGTGACAGCATGAAGGATGAGCACAGGAGGAGGAGGATCCTGGTCCATGACTCAGGCTCTTTGGAAGCACTGATCACCCAGCGGTCGAGGGTGTGTGTATGTGTGTGTGTATGTGTGTGTGTGTGTGTGTGTGTGTGTGTGTGTGTGTGTGTGTAGGGGGGGTTTTCACCTCCATCAGTCTTACATCACAGATCCACAGCTGATCCTCTCCACAAAGAGGTGACAATGGCGAGTCAGGGGACAGATCTGCCTCCACCAACAATCCCCTCCTGGGAGCTGCCCTTCCACATGGCTGAGGCCAAGCCAATGTGACCCCCCACCCCCACCCCCCCTACACACACAGACACACACACTTTGAACACACACTGCAAAAAAAGCACAACAAAGGACGTTTCCCAGGACCCAGACTGGCTTCACAACAGAAATCCACCCTCCAGCCTTTTCTGCCTCTGTGACTTTAGCTGACTCAGCATATTTTAAATATTCTACAGGACAGTATTCTACTCTTTTCCTCACGACTGCATTATAGTTGCATTTCCATCCACTTGCAAGCAAACTTATGAAAGCTGAAAATGTGAGAGTTAGGTGTGTTTGGTCAAAAGATGGCGGTTTAGGCAGGAGACTTCTGTTGTTCTTGTTAGGGCCCGAGCGGCGACTGCATAGCAGTCGCGGTACCGCGAGGCCCTATTGTTCTCCAAAAGATTATTATTATTCTTATTATTATTATTCTTTTTTTTCTTTGTCTTCCGCGTCTTTGATTGCCCTTTTGGTGGCCTGAACATACTTAAAAAGTCCCCATTTTTTCTGGACGCATCAGACCCGGCGAAAAATTACGTATTTCGTAGGTTTTGAAAATGGGCGGGGCAAAATGGCTCAGTAGCGCCCCCTTTTCACTTTCAAAACACCCCCCCCATAGGGGTTAGTTTATCGTATCTTCACGAAACTCGGCACACGCGTTTATCATGCCAAGGCGCACAAAAAATCCTCTTGACGTCATGGTGAAAGTCAAACAGGAAGTCGGCCATTTTGAATCAAACATCGCCGAAGACGCCGTTTGCAGGCAACGTAAATTCACGTACTAGTCAGAGACTATAGCCTGCAGCGGCGTAAAATTTTGGTTGTAGCATCTAAAAGGCTTGATCATGAAAACTCGTCGAAATGGTGAGTTTTCATTGGAGGGCGTGGCCTCGGCGAGGCCTCAAATTCTGATGTTTCGCCATGAAAAAGGAAGTTGTGTTTTCTCCATGAAAGGAACATCCTAACTGCATGAAATTGATGGTGTATGATGCTGGTCATGCTCTGAACACGTGTATATGTTTATATTCACGCCACGTCAAACCGCCCCCTGCTGGCAGCAGGAAGTCACTGTCGTCACGCTTTAATGAATTTCTCAGAGGAAATTATGGATAACCACTTCAAATTGTGTTTCTGGCATGTCAAGACCTTTATGATGAAATGTCTTTAATACCATGAGTTTTCATTGGAGGGCGTGGCCTCGGCGAGGCGGCGAGTTTCTATCCCTCGCCATGTGACATCAACTCATCATAACTTCCACATGCTATATTCTATCTGCACCAAATCTCTGATGCTTCATAAGGGTTACGCCCTGAACATATTTATACACTCATATTCACTCACACTCACAGCGCCCCCTATTGGTAGCAGGAAATAACTTTCAAATGTAAAGCCCCATGCTTTATCTTTAACCTAGACTTACAAAATTCAACAGACACATGGAGTACTTCAGGACGGACAAAAAATCCTCTTGGATCCATATCCTAAGTCCGACAGGAAGTCGGCCATCTTGAATTGAACGTCAGCGATATCGCCGTTTGGAGGCGTCGTACTTTGACGAACTAGTCCTAGGGATTTATCAGCAGTGACTTCAAATTTTGGCTGTGGCATCTAAAGACGTCAATGATGAAAAAACATTGAAATGGTGGCTCTAAAGGTTAGGGCGTGGCCTCGGTGAGGCCTCAAATCCTGATGTTTCGCCATGAAAAAGGAAGTTGTGATTTCTCCAGGAAAGGAACATCCTAACTGCATGAAATTCATGGTGTATGATGCTGGTCATGCTCTGAACACGTGTACGTGTTTATATTCACGCCACATCAGACCGCCCCCTGCTGGCAGCAGGAAGTCACTGTTGTCACGCTTTAATGAATTTCTCCTAGAGAATAACCCACAACCGCTTCAAATCGTGTCTCTAACATCTCAAGAACTTTGTTATGAGAAAGTTTACAAACGGTGACAATTCAGTAATGGGTGTTAGCGTTGCCAGACAGCGAATTACGCTGCCTCTCCCTCAGACAGGGACTTGAGATAGTTTTTTCAACATATTGCCTCAAAATCAACGATCGCCCCCCACACAAAGCAAACACATATGCTCTGACTCGCCCATACCCCGACTCGCCCATACCCCGACTGCCCATACCCCGCGAGGGCCCTTCAATGCTGCTTGCAGCACTAGTTAGACTTGTTAGTCTATTTTTTGCAAGGACTGTCGTTGCTTCCAGAGCTGAACACACATCGTATAAATAAAAAAAAAACAGCAGCATCATGTTTTTATATTTTCAGGACTACAGATTCATATCTCTCATTTACAGTCTCCGTTCTGTCTGCTTGACGGATGTCACAGAGCTGTGTGTTGAACTGGGCAACTACTTCCTTAGGAGGAATCCTGCCGCTTCGATCAGAAATAAGATGATTAGCTTGAAACTCTCCCTGCTTCCACTGCTCTGTCTCTACCTGTCCCCAACACCAAGATCATCCAAGTGATCCTAGAATAGACCGTCTGATTATCAGAGGTGGACGTCTGGTTTCTGACACGAGTCTGTGGGAGGGTATTCTTCCACAGCTGACAAGACCTGTGTGTGTGTGTGTGTGTGTGTGTGTGTGTGTGTGTGTGTGTGTGTGTGTGTGTGTGTGCACGCAATTCTGTCTGCTTCTGTAGTCATTCAAAGACTTGGGGGGGTGGGATCTGGCTGGTGTGTGTGTGTGTGTGTGTGTGTGTGTGTGTGTGTGTGTGTGTGTGTGTGTGTGTGTGTGTGTGTGTGTGTGTGTGTGCAGTGGGGGGAGCATCACTGTGGGAGACAGGCAGATGGGGATGGAAATGAGTAGGCAGCGAGCTCATGCTAATCTCCTCCTACAGCTCCTACATCTGATCCAGGCACGACACGCGCACACACACACACACACACACACACTGTAACACATCAAATGAGGCAAAGGATGCTTTGCTATTCAAATGTTCCCATGTGCCTCACATACATATTTTTTGCAAGGTCCAAAATCTTTCTAAGAATTGTAAAACACTTCATTACATTTATCTCATGACATCACAGCGGCACTCTGTATCTGTGTGTGACTGACAGCCCCGTGGGAGTTGGTCGGCAGCACGCGATTGGCCTGACTGCCCTCACAGGGAGGTGAGGGGTGAGGTGCGTCACCTCTTTATTTGGGAGGGAAAGGTCGCGTGGTGCTGCTGCTCTTCTAAACACATGGGGGGGCGGGGGGTAACTCCAGAGGCCAACCCTGTGGTCAGATGAATGTTCCTGGGCTGACACAGCACAAAGTAACCCCCCTCCCAGCCCCTCCCCCCTCACAATGAAGCCGACCCGCTGTGATTTCCGGTTCTAAAGCTGATCTCTGTCACATCAACCTGCTGCAACAGGAAACCTCTGATGGTCACGATATGAGCTGAGAGACATTTTAAGAAAAGTCCACAACTGTGCTGATAGTAGAGTAAGAAAAGACATGTCCTCTATATACTATTTATATTATAGATGATAGATTTTGTAGATCAGTTGTAATACATCTCAATTTTGTGATTTATGATTTTGGGCTTACAAATAACATGATGACTTGTCTTGACTTAAAGGATATGCCATACTATTGGCTCCTGCTGGTCAAAGCAATGCTAATAGTAGAATAAGCATCTAACAGAACTCTCAGGGCCCAGTGGATGTTCAGAAGGTTGAAGGTTTGCACTCTCAAAGCACCTTTCTACTTTAAAACATTTAAGCCTTTCAAATGTTTTAGCATGAACACTTCAGACCTGCAGATCAACAAAGAGTTAGGTGGAACTGTAAAACATGCAGAAGTCGGGTCGGAGGAGGCGGAGCTTGGGGTTAGAGGAGGTGAGCGGTGGGGCAGCTCTGGGGGATGTGAGGTGTAGTCTGAAGTGTAGTTAAAGCAGCAGTTGGGTTCATGATGCCGTGCATGGATGAATATTTCAGAGACCCTCTCATTAAATAAACACACCTCGCCGCCTACACTCACCTACCATCAATATTAGATGAAAAAAAAAAAAAAGGACAGCGCCAGGTTCGCAGGCCGACAGCCAGCCGACCATCTGACTGAGGAGGAGCCTCCGTGTTCACGCGAACACCTGGAGGAGGTCGCCGGGTTCTTCCTCTCCGTGCCGCTGCTGCAAATAATAATCCTGATGAGACACGCTCCAGGTCCTTCGGAGGACTTAAGAGCCCTGTGAGCTGAGTGCGCTCGTTAACTGTGAATCTTCTGACAGGAGAGAAATACTTTATGTCCACGCATGCTCTCTGCTCCCAGCTTCGCGTGCAGCACCGTCCCAGACATCTCACATGCATGTCTGTTACAACACCAGCGTGCGCCGGTTCTTGGGAAGCTTTCCCCTCACTCTCTCCATCATGAATGGATGTGCGGGCAGGTGGGAGGAAGCCCCGAGAGCGTTTTTTCCTCCCCTGACTGACTCCCTGCAGCAGGTATATTAATGCCCTGCCCAGTCCTTCTCCACACCATCCATTTGTCACATGAAGACGCCGCTGATGGATGGAGAAGCCAAGGCGGGGGAGGGGAGGGCAGCAGAGCGGGGAGGAGGACAGACAATGGCTGCAACAAGGGCTTGAACTTCTCCTTTTTCTTCTTCTTCTCCTCCTCAGTAACTCACTCCTCCCAAACAAGACTTCTGCTATTTGTCAGAAAACAGCTGTGATGTGAAGGTTTACCGGGCTGCTGGAGAAAAGTGTAGTGGCCGTGACGGCTCCACAATGCAAATGCATTGAAGTAAATATTAGTTCATGATTAGTCCTGTATTTTTTGCTTTACAACAGGGGTGAAAAAATCCCATTTCATTGATTGGGGGTGGACAAAAAACAGTACATTTTCAGAGAATCATTTCTGGAGGGGATATGAAAAAAATATTTCCTACCATATGAGGTCATGAATCAATGAGGGGAAAACATCCTCCCTCCCCCTAGTTGCTGCCATTACCATAACTACATTATTAGGCTTGGTAATGATCTTTAGGTCTGATCTTAACCAGCAGACTGTTAAAAAGAGGTTGATTCTGGACAAATTTTGAGTAAGTGGTGTGATAAATGACTTACTGGCTTCTACACATTAGTTTGATTGGTTTCTTTTACGTAGCTAGCTGCTAGCCGATTTGCAGTTAGTCACTGGCCCCCATATACATAAGAAAGGCTGAATGTCTTATTTGGCAGCCATCTTGCTACAGACAAACAGTCTGGCCTGATTTTATTATTAAACATATAGTATGTTTAATAAAACATAGTATTAAACATAATGGAAGGTGAGTGATCTGAAACTCAAATATCGCTCTGAATGCTGGACGGATTTACACATGGTTTGGTTTTTACAAATGTTATCAACGTGGCTAGAATTATATAACTATATAAAATATATATATTTCAAAAAATATACGTTTGCAGTGTCATAACTACATATCAGACGTTTATAACAAACCAAATTGTTTATTCACTCATTGTGTTTGGGCCTTGTGGTTCACACGCTGCCCCACTTCACACGTGGCTTTTCCAGCCTGCCCGAACACGAATAATGACAGATTCAACCAGTAATGATTCACAGGCGACATTTTGTAGTTGGGAGTGACTCAAAAACCACAAAAATGTTGTTGCTACCAGGTTGCTGGCATTTGTGCGGGAGACAGAAACGTTAGTTGAGCTGCCAACCGCCAGCCTGCAGCTAACGCAGCGTTTTCGATAGACTTTACGGATCCTCATGCTCGAGGAAGAGGATCAAACCGCCATCTGCAGGTAAAAAGTAGAACCTGTTTGCTGGTTGTAGGCACCAATTTCCTGACGTCTGATATCCAGCCACCCGGCTCCTTGTATGGTATATATATTCTTTTCATATGAATTTGAAGTTGCAGAGAGATAAACACACACACAGCCAGCCTTCATTCTGCTTGCAGCTCATCACTCAACCGAGCAGCAACCTGGGAAACACAACTTTTAAAGCCACGGGCAGCGAGACGTGTTGTTTTACGAAGAAGAATCACTGCACTTAATTCATTTTCCACCATGCTTCCAATGCGAAGCCTCTTACAAAAAACCTTTCCAGACAACAGGAGCGGCTATGTAACCTGTGACGCTGTGCCACTCCTTATCTTGCATGTCAGCGTTTCCTGTGTACAGCTGTGATGGAAAAATGCGTTTAACAGCACACTGTCCATCTTGCAACACGACTGTTCCTCAAAGAGAAAAATAAATGTTTGCAGCTGATTTCCTGCTGGAGGGAGAGAAAAAAAACAAGCTGCAGCATGCGTGAGAATGATCAGCTGAAACTCTGGGCACGCCAACTGAACTACTAATTAAACCCACTGGTTTTAATTGACTTTCATTTGCATACATCCAGGCTGAAGAGCAATTTCAGACGAATCTTTTTCTTCTTCTTTTTCTTTTTCCCTTAGAACGCTCCAGGTTCACTCAACCCTCCATCCTCCTCTAGTCTCCTCCACCCTCCTCTGTCCTCTTTTAGCTTCCTCCACCCTCCTCTTACCTTTCCCTTTTCCTCCACCCTCATATAGTCTCCTATATGTGCTCTAGCCTCCTCCATCCTCCTCTAGAATGTTTCAGCTTCACCTAACATTTATATTTCCCACTAGGAACACAGCAGTTTATTTCAGTCAGAGCTGAGACACTGAGGCAGTCTCTGTCTGCGCTGCCCTGTCACTCCGATTTAATTGAGCTTGAGAAGTGATGGAGTTTTCGATCACACTTGACATAAAGATACTTGGACGTCAATACGGCATTGATCTGCGTGACTCTCAGTCAGGCCTGGGCCTGGACTCGCTGTCCTCCATTAAAAACACAGACGGCAGGCTGGCAGCAGCAGAACTCATTACAGAGCTAATTCAATGATGCTTCCTCCTGCTTGGAGCAACTCTGAATTCTACTATTGGATGGCAGAAAACAACATGAAAAAATGCTTCTGCGATGAAAACAGACGGTTCGTCCCGTTTCTTCCAAACGCTGACATGGAGAGCAGCGAGGCTCCTCAGCGGAGACCAGCTGCTGTCCTGTCCACCGCATGGACACAGCTGGTTGTCAGTAGCCGAGCCGGCGCTGCGCCGTGCATATGAAACAGGACGTGGGTCTATATCCCCTTGGGGAGTTCACTTCCTCTGAGCCCCACCACTGCTGCTGCTGCTGCCGCTGCCCCACCTCCTCCTGAAACAAGCAGCCCCTTCAGCTGGAGGCCAGATATCCTGAGTCCTGATGAGCTGTCGGCTGCTGGGGAGTTCAGGGGAGGGGGGAATTTCAACTCCTGCTAAAAGAAGATTCATCCACTTTTCATATTATTTAAACTGAGAAACAGCTAAAGTCTTGTTTATAAAGCTACAAGTATTAAAATGTTATGATTTCATTGTTCTAACATAAAAATATTAACTTAAAGGATTGTTTATGTTTTAAAAAGAAACGCTCAATCAATGCGTTTCATTAAAGGGGATGATGAATTAAAGAGAGATTTAAAATAGGTTGATTTGTATATATAATAAATATAAGACTTTAATTGTTATAACATAACAGCGGGACATTTGGCTTGTAAATAAACCGGGATGGTTGTCTCCTATATTTATATTTAGTCATAGTAAATGTGTGAAATTGCCTAAGTGCTAAATGAGTTAATAGAGAAGTGAGAAGGGGAAGAGGCACATGGGTTTTTACTTTACCTGCTCCTCTACAAACAATTTTACTCTTGTTTTATTTTGTTTTCTGTTTATTATTATTATGATTCTGGTCAAAATTTTAAAAATCAAATCAAATGTCAAGAGAAGATAACCACATAACAAACCTGCAAGTTTCATGTTCCTGAAACACTGAACTCAGCTTGTTTTACACACAGAGGCTGAAGCTGGAAACAGCAACAACCGTGTTAGCAGCAGCATTAGCAGCAGCAGTGTTAGCAGCAATCTTAGCACCAATAAAAGCAGCATTAGCAGCAGTCGCGTAGGCGTTAGCAGCATTAGCAGTAGTGTTAACAGCATTAGCAGCAGTGTTAGCAGCAATAGCAGCAGCTTTAGCAGCAGCAGCACATGGAAACATAAACACTAAATAGTTTCTCCTCTACTTTATTGTTCCACTTAGACTTTTTTCATACATGTCTATCTAAACAAATCTCTTCCTGCCACTTCACTATGGAAATGAATCAGTGGATGAGGAGGAAATGTGTTTCTCCTTGTTTACATCGGTGAGTGGCGGCGTCATGGTCGACTTTAACGACACGCGTGAGTAGAGACATGTTTCATGAAGCAGGTCGGCAGAGATTCTAACTGGCTGCAGACGTCTCCTCTGAGAAGGAGCGGCAGCTCTGGAATGTTCTCTGTGATTGGCTGGAGGCTCCAGTTTAGGCAGGAACAGAAAAAATAGTCTGCTGTAAACTTGCTCAGACTGGCTCTGCCCTGATCCGATCTCCTCCAGCCTTCTCCATCTGCCTCCGTCCTCCTCTAGTCTCCTCTAGTCTCCACCATCCTCCTCTAGTCTCCACCATCCTCCTCTAGTTTCCTCCGTCCTCCTCTAGTCTCCTCCATCCTCCTCTATCCTCCTCTATCCTCCTCGATCTCCACTAGTCTCCGCCACCCTCCTCTAGTCTCCTCTGTCCTCCTCTAGTCTCCTCCATCCTCCTCGGTCTCCACTAGTCTCCTCCGTCCTCCTCTAGTCTCCACCATCCTCCTCTAGTCTCCACCATCCTCCTCTAGTTTCCTCTATCCTCCTCTAGTCTCCTCCATCCTCCTCTAGTCTCCACTAGTCTCCTCCGTCCTCTAGTCTCCACCATCCTCCTCTAGTCTCCACCATCCTCCTCTAGTTTCCTCCGTCCTCCACTAGTCTCCTCCGTCCTCCTCTAGTCTCCACTAGTCTCCTCCGTCCTCCTCTAGTCTCCACTAGTCTCCTCCGTCCTCCTCTAGTCTCCACTAGTCTCCACCATCCTCCTCTAGTCTCCACCATCCTCCTCTAGTTTCCTCCGTCCTCCTCTAGTCTCCTCCATCCTCCTCTATCCTCCTCGGTCTCCACTAGTCTCCTCCGTCCTCCACTAGTCTCCTCCGTCCTCCTCTAGTCTCCACTAGTCTCCTCCGTCCTCCTCTAGTCTCCACTAGTCTCCACCATCCTCCTCTAGTCTCCACCATCCTCCTCTAGTTTCCTCCGTCCTCCTCTAGTCTCCTCCATCCTCCTCTATCCTCCTCGGTCTCCACTAGTCTCCTCCATCCTCCTCTAGTCTCCTCTGTCCTCCTCTAGTCTCCACCATCCTCCTCTATCCTCCTCAGTCTCCACTAGTCTCCTCCGTCCTCCTCTAGTCTCCACCATCCTCCTCTAGTCTCCACCATCCTCCTCTATCCTCCTCGGTCTCCACTAGTCTCCTCCATCCTCCTCTAGGCTCCACTAGTCTCCTCCATCCTCCTCTAGCCTCCACTAGTCTCCTCCATTCTCCTCTAGCCTCCACTAGTCTCCTCCATCCTCCTCTAGGCTCCACTAGTCTCCTCCATCCTCCTCTAGCCTCCACTAGTCTCCTCCATCCTCCTCTAGCCTCCACTAGTCTCCTCCATCCTCCTCTAGTCTCCACTAGTCTCCTCCATCCTCCACTAGTCTCCTCCATCCTCCTCTAGTCTCTACTAGTCTCATCCATCCTCCTCTAATCTCCTCCTTCCTCTTTCATCCTCCTCCACTATCCTCTAGCCTTTCCATTTTCCTCCACCCTACCCTAGTCTCCCCCATATTCTCTTCCCGTCTCCTCCACTCTCCTCCTTTTCCATGCTCCTCCACCCTCCTCTGATCTCCTCCACCCCAGACTCCTGTCTCTTCTCCCTCCCTGCTACAGAGACAGCTTGTGTAGAAATCACATCATCTTGAGGCGAATTATAAAGTTAGCAACATACTAAATCTGCAGCCACAATCCTTATCTAAACATCCTGATGCGGAAAGCCACTGATTATGTTGCCACCCACAAGTGTACCAGCAGAAACCAGCAGACTGGCAGCACAACTGTTCCACACCCAGCACAGAAAACTCATTTAAGTTCAGACTCACACGTTGATCAATTTGGAGATTTTGGTCTATTTTGTTTCCATAACTGGCTTTGACTGTCTTCTTTTCAGGCTGCTGAAAAGAAATGTTGAAAATCGCAAAAAGCATTTGGAAAGTACAAAGGAGGGTTTATAGCTAAACTCTAAATCTGGTGTTGATTTCTGACGTTTTCTTAAAATTAGCTTTTTTTCCTCACTGTGAGCCAGAAATCTCCGCTCCAGCAGCTCGTACACACACCAAAACTTTCCAGTTTGATTCCTGACTTTTATTCTGAAGGTTCAAATTTGTTTTCATTTCGGAGCCTCATTTATAGAACATTTTATTCCTACAAACATGGTGAAAATTGATTTGTTTTTTGACCGTTGGCAGTTTTTTCCTGAACGTTGGAGAGATGAAGACTGATTCAAAACTCCCTCTGTAAATAAAGAAGAAATTTGAATTCTGCTTCATATAGTGTACACATTTCTGTTATGGAGATGATTTGCACATTTTCACATATTTACTTAGATAATACTCATTTGCATATTCAAACATACTATTAAAAAAAAAATGATACCGAAAACACTTGTCTTAAGTTGTGTCTCTGTCCACCTATGGTGTTTTTCCTTTAACTATTCAGAGCTGCAGTCACTGCTGCTATTTCCAGCAGCAGTGACTGCAGCTCACATCCTGCAACATCACATAGCACCAAGTGAACTTTTTACTGCAGATCACACTTTGTCCAGATGCTGCTGCTGCAACAAGTGTTGTTACTCAAACCGTCTGTGATTCAGACAGAAGCATGTGTGCTTCAGAAGGAAGAGTGTCTGCGATGAGGGAAGTGCCACAATATCACTTCCCGTGTCTGTCTGTATGTGAGACTGCTGCTAACACTTTTGTAATCCCCTCATTAATATTTACAGAGCTGCCCGCAGACGGCAGAGGACGACAGCGTCTTCTCCTGTGCTGCTGAGAGGCAGAGAAGCAACTGTAAAATGTTTCAAGATAAAAATATGAGTGAAAGCTGCCTTCATAATTCACATAAAGTCAACAAATAAGTCAGTGACAAATAATGTTATGCAAACTCAAAACCTTTTTAAAATACAGTTTTAAGAAGCATTCATCAGGTCTCTCAAAATGTACATTTTGTATTTATGTTGGTTTCTTGTTATTTAAAAGCCTGTTTAATTTTTTTGTTTGTTTTACAAAATTCACGATTTTGTGTGACACGAATGTCATATGGTGTAACTGAAAAAGAAGAATGATAAATTTGAAATATATAATCCACCTAGATTATCAAACTTGTTTGATGGTATGTGTCTTTATTTTGTTTTTAACTTTTTAAAAGAGTTAAACTATGTGGTACCAGGTTTTTAGGGTTACACTACATCACATTTTTATAACTGACCCAAACACAAATAGTATTATAATGCTGACATGTTATCTTGACTTAATATTTTGTGCTGTATAAACCACAGCCTCCGTCTGTTGGATTTAAATGTGTTCATTTCTTCAGCTGCTCAGTTGTTTGGAATAATGAATCTAGTTCAGATTGCCACTTTTCTTGATTTGAAGAGTCAGTATTTCTTCTAGAAAACTGTAAACTTCTAAATTGAAATTGAGCCATTTCCACTGAATCCCTGCATGATGTTTTACAATCTTTTGCTCCACATCCTCCAAGAACATGGAACCTTTAAAGCTGAAATGTGCTGACAAAGAGCAGCTCTGTTGCCATACGTTTATTCCTTCAACTCCTCCCCAGCGTGGATTCCCTCATTAGCGTTTCTTGAAACACAACACTTGAGAAAAAGAAAAAAAAAAGAGGAGTGGAATTAAAAAGCTCAAACAAGCCTCGGGCTTAACGCTGGCTTGGCCCCCGTCGGCACTTATAAAAATAGAAAGAGGCTCCTGAAAGCCGGGGGGTCCTCGAGGTGTGCCCACTCCAGCCTGAATGAACGTGTGTGCAGAGTGGGTATTCACCATGCATGGCAGGACTCTGGCACTCCGCGGCTCTTGGAGGGTCTCTCTGATTTCTCTTTCTTTGGCAAACCCTCTGAAAGAAGCCTCCTGGAGGACTGGAGCAGAAGCAGCTTGTAAACACTTTGCAGTTTGCTTTCTGAGCCTCATCAACAAGTCCGCTTGCCCCCAGAAGTCCACTCTGGTTTCAATCAGTAAAGAGTAGGTGAGAGGGGGAGGATGAGTGTGTGTGTGTGTCGGAGGTAGGTGGATGTTTGGGGTGGGGGGGGTCTGATGTTTGCTGAATGCTCTCCTTTGTTGGGATCATATTATGTTTCCACCACAATACTTCTAAACCCTGCTTCATCAACTCCATTCATGTGTAACAGTTCATGCAAATGGCCGCACTAGCCTTTTTTTCTAGGGGTGGAGTGGGGGTGGGATTCTTTTTTATCAGTCTCCCACCCAACTGCCCTCCCTGCAGACTCCTGCTACACACACACACACACACACCACAGATTATAATCCCTTCATGCAGCGTTATGGTCAGTCAGAGCCAAGCCCAACGTTCATCTGATCGGACGCGTATCTGATCACACGAACCACACAGGAGCCGCAAAAAAACCTGCAAACCGCTTCAATTCCGATCATACACACACACACACACACACACATTAGATTCACCTCAGAGAGAAAACATGAAACCCTCGGCTGATAATAGCTGATTAAACCCACAGGAAGCAGACACAAGATGGCCAGGCAGTGTTACACACATCACACACACAGTCAGATATCAGCAAATGTAGCATAAATAACTCACAGATGCATGTGTGTGTGTGTGCGCGAGGAAATAACATTTTATCTGAGAAGGAAAAAAAATGATTTTCACCCTTTTCCCCTTAAATTTAAGTAGAATCCACACAGTCGTCCTCTCTGCTGTTTACTGTTGTTTATGTTTCCCAGTGAGCCATTTGTTGGTAAATGAGATTGTATTTACAGTACAGGCCAATAAAAGTGAGCCAAAGGGCTGTTTCACAGGCAAATAATGGCTTTATTGCCACCAGAGGTGTTTTATTGTCACTGTTGTATGAGGTCTAATTAGTAACAATATGGGAATAATGAGCACATACTGAAGAGTCGCCGACCGCCTACATACTCACTTAATAGAACTTGTGGTGGATTTGGCCCCATGCAGTCCAGTTTTGGAAACATATATGAATAAAGCCTTTCATGCTTTTTTTGCAACTGGGACAATTTCCTACCAGGAACCTCCTCAAGGACAACTGGGATTCCCAGGACCACAGGTTGGACCACAGGTTGGCAACCACAACTATAGAACCAACATTTACAGAACACCCCGGAGCTGGAAGCTGCACAACTTGCAGATACATTTAACATTCCTGGTTCTGCTGAGAAGCCCCCAAACCTCACCCAGAGCCAGCAGAGAATACACATTATATATACACACACTTCCTATAAGTGCAAGCTGCAGTTATGGGAAGATCAGAGTTGTGCACAGGAGGAAAACACATTAAACCAGCAGCAAATCAGTGATGGAACAAACTGAAAACTTGAACAAGTTTCCATAAAGTTCGTGCAGATATTTGACATGAAGCACAAGCTCATTATTAAGAACCAAGAAAATGAGGAATGAGTGAATGATCCTGCAGGTTGTGTCTTATACCAAATTAACACATGTTCACAAACTAGACCTTGTTGCCTTATCTGATAATTATCCTGTTATACGCATTACATTTGCATAATAGGAGACAATAAGGAGAAGAGCTGTGATGACAATGAAAACAACAAAAAACAACAACAACAAAGCGCACAGTGCGTGAATCTGCGTGTAACGGCTGCGGTTTTTGCGGTGTTTTGTAGTTGTTGTTGTTGACTCACCCTGGACGACGCTTTCCTCTTGTACTTGTTGGCGAAGTCGAACTTCTCCTTGATGTCCTCCAGCAGCAGCTCCAGGCGGCTCTTCTCCTCCTTGCCCGTGTAATCCTGGCCCAGGAGGAGGTACGCCCTCCAGTTGGCCGAGTCGAAGCCCCAGTGGCAAGTCCTGTTCTCCTGCGCCTTGTGGCTGTGTACCACGAACTTGTGCGTCGGGTACATGAGTCTGCAGTCCATGCACTGGATGCACGCTGCGTTTGGGCTGGTGTACAGCTCCGGCACGAACAAGCCTTTGCACTTGCCGAAACACTCGTGGTAGATGTGGAAGCTGCGCTCGGTGAGCTCCAGCTCCAGCGCGGCGCCGCCGCTCCCGCCGCCTCCGCCGCCGCTCAGCTCCTTCTTGCAGCGCGGCGGGTAGGCGCCTCCGTAGATCAGGGCGTTGCACAGCCGCTCCGCGTCCGTTTTGGTGATGAGGCCGCAGGACGGCGCCGAGAACGGCAGGATCCCCATGACTTTGAGGATCTCCAGCTGGTCCGCCGTGCACCGGGAGCAGTAGACGTGCAGCTCGTCGCACACCGAGTTGATCTGCTGCAGGCTGAAGTCCCGCAGCACCGTGTTGAGGATCTGCGGGAGGCACAGCCGCTTCTCGCCGCCGACCACGAAGCAGGAGATGGTCTCACCCTCCAGGACCGTCTCGCAGCGCTCCGTGGAGCGGTCCGACGGGATGAAGAGCGGCCCCGGCATCACCGGCGGCGGCAGATGCTGCAGCACCGGCTCCGGCGGCTCCTTCCCGTCCTTCTTGAAGAGGAGCTCATGTTGCCACCGGGCAGAGAACGCCGCCGGGCCGCCCAGGGAGCTCATAGAGCTGAGGTGGAACTGCTTGAGAGTTTGTTGCAGTCCCGGATGAGGCTGGAAGCTCTGCCGACTTACAGTCTCCATGTTTTTCCTGCAACTTTGGAAGCGAACACCCCGCCGACCGTCCACCGGGAATCACGAGTATCGATCCGTGCGTGAAGAAGCCTGTAAATCCACCGCGTCCCCAGCCGAGAGTCCAGCGCGTCATCCAACATCCAGAGAAGCGAGAGAAAAAAGAAAAAAAAGTGCGCACGGAGAGTTTTCAGTCGCTCCTCCCGGCGGCTACGGGGAGAAGAGCGGCCAGTCTGCGCGGTGTGGCTGCGGCGGGGCGTGCGGGGCGGCTGTCCATATCCCAGCTCCCAACTCCGCGAAGAACTACACTTAAAAACTACACATCTGCGCTTTAAAATCCACAGAGAAGAAGACGAAGAAGCGGCGCGAGCACGAAACTACAGCCGAGAGGCGACGATAATCGAGCAATGATGATGATGAACACAAATCCGTATTTGCGGCTCTTTCCGCTGTCGAGGAGGATCCGCAAATAACCGAGCGACCGACCGACCAACCCGTCCTCAGTCCGCACGTCTGCAGGTCTGCTGCCCCCGCAGTTCCTCTGATGTAGTGACTGAAGACTGAGAGTCTGAGAGAGAGAGAGAGAGAGTCTGAGAGAGAGAGAGAGAGAGTCTGAGAGAGAGAGAGAGAGAGAGTCTGAGAGAGAGAGTCTGAGAGAGAGAGAGAGAGAGAGTCTGAGAGAGAGAGTCTGAGAGAGAGAGAGAGAGAGAGAGAGAGTCTGAGAGAGAGAGAGAGAGAGAGAGTCTGAGAGAGAGAGAGAGTCTGAGAGAGAGAGAGAGAGAGAGAGAGAGAGCCTGAGAGAGAGAGAGAGTCTGAGAGAGAGAGAGAGAGAGAGAGAGAGTCTGAGAGAGAGAGAGTCTGAGAGAGAGAGTCTGAGAGAGAGAGAGCGTGTGTCTGAGAGAGAGCGTGTGTGTGTGTGTGTGTGTGTGTTGTGTGTGTGTAAGAGAGAGAGAGTAGGGAACAGCTCTATTTCCCTATCTCTCTTTCCCTTCCTTCTCCGTCTCCCTCTTTTCCTTCTCCGTCTCTCCTCCTTCTATCTATCTGTCTTTCTCTCCCTCTTTTCCTTCTATCTCTCTGTCTCTCTCCCTCCCTCCCTCTTTTCCTCCTCCTCCCCCTCCCTCTGTGTTTTGTGTCTGGCTCAGTCATTGAATCGCAGCCAGGAATGTGAGTGACTCTGCAGGCAGGGCTCTTCCAGGAACAAGCCCACCCCCCTTCCCTTCTCCTCCCTTCCTACCCTGCAGAGAGCAGAGGAGAAGAAGAAGAAGAAGAAGAAGAAGAAGAAGAAGAAGAAGAAGAAGAAGAAGAAGAAGAAGAAGAAGAAGAAGAAGAAGAAGAAGAAGAAGAAGAAGAAGAAGAAGACGACAAGGGAGGAGGGAGGACGGATGCTGCGTTCAGGTCACATGGGAAAAAAGTAATACAACTCAATTTAATTCAATTCAATGCATGTCATTATCATGGAAAACATAAAGATAAGTTCCCAAAGCCAGTACTATAATAACGATATAACGATAAAAGCAATAAATATGTTGCTTTTATTAAAGAACACAAAGTAAAGATAATTTAAAATAAAAGTGTAGACAGGCAATATTTAATTCTATGTTATGAATGGGAGCATTTATGAGGACAAACTCCTACATGTTATTGAGAGTTTTACTACTTAAATTACAGATTTTACATTAAAACATATATATTTCATATATAAAGTGAAACAAGCCACTTGGCTGCTGCTAAACTTCAACATGTTTAAAGGTATATTATTAAAGTCATTTATTATAATATAGTGAAAACATTTAGGTTTGATATTTTATTATGATTCTACTTTTGAATTGTGAAAGTATTTGTTTTCTGTAAAGCTGATTCACATTTCATTTTGAAATCAGTCATTTTTACATTGTGATATTTGTACTTGACTAAATTACTAAATCACTCGTTCTGCGGATCAGGAGTTTTGGTTAATAAACAAATAAAAAACAACATCTAATTCTTTGTTCACATAAGGGTAACAAGTAGTTTTTAGATAGGTTGATTTGCATATTGTTCCTGTTATTCACCTGAATCTGCTCTGAATGATGATCTTCGACATTCTTGATGTCAGAAAAACCTAATCACAAACAGATACCCATATTCCCCATGGTCCCTGAACGCAGCAGCAGAATAGAGAGCGTTTTTGTGAATCATTTGGAGAGAAAGAAGCATCTGAAGAAGAAGGATGGCTGCTGTTCTGCAGACGACAGATTTAGCTTTGGAAGGGAAACGACTGACTGCGGTTTATTTATTTTCCTTCTGCTCGAACGTGTTAAAATGTTCTTGGCAAGTTGTGGTGTATAAACAAGTTTCATGTGTTGTTGACCCTGAGAAACACAATGTGACTGAAGACATGACAGAGAAGACAAAAGCAATAGGAACAGTGCTGCTTCACATGTGTATATATGATCACTGATGATGTTCAGCATAAAAGCAACAGTTCTGTATGATTGAAATAACAGTTATCAGTAAACCGATGTTGTCTGAAGCTGCAGTGAAGTGAAACTAATATATTTTTGGTTAAAAGTCCAAACCAAGTGACTGAACCTCTGGAGGTCATGTGTCCAGGGCAAGTTCAAGTCTAGCTCTGATGAACCAGTGCTTTTCTGCTCCTCTGGCGACTCCTAGCTCCATACTGCTGCAACTGCAGCATAACGACATGCAGGGCCATGTTGTGTACGTGTGTGTGTATATATATATATATATATATATATGTGTGTGTGTGTGTGTGTGTGTGTGTGTGTGTGTGTGTGTGTGTGTGTGTGTGTGTGTGTTCTGTTAAAATGTAGTGAAGTACATTACATTACTTTCACTAGTAAATGAGTAAATGAAGCACCTGAGCTACTCATTGATCAGTTAATGTATATTATATGTTGTAGAGAATTTTGATTGAGTGTTAATTCATGTCAGGTTTTATTGTCCAGTGGAATTTAACGTGGCCCACACAGCTTTTTTTTTCTTCTCAAGGTCTTCATCAAGGTCTTTTTCAGTAGGAGCACTGAAAACTGTGGGATCCTAAATGTTATGAATTTATTCATTGTAGTATATTTGTCTCCATGAGCTTTAGCAAGGTGACAGTTCAAGTCTCTCTCTGTCTGTGTGTGTGTGTGTGTGTGTGTGTGTGTGTGTGTGTGTGTGTGTGTGTGTGTGTGTGTGTGTGTGTGTGTGTGTGTGTGTGTGTGTGTGTGTGTGTGTCTGGTTTTCTGGTTTAAGTCAGTGGCTGTTTTGGAGACAGTCTGAGGATAAAACCTCTGAATGCTGAACACTGTACAGGTGCTGGTCATGTCATTAGAATATTGTGAAAAAGGTTTATTTATTTCAGTAATTCCATTCAAAAAGTGAAATTTGTATAATGTATACATTCATTTTACACACTGACATACACTGACATATTTCAGGTGTTCATTTCTTTTACTATTGATGATTATGACTGACAACTAATGAAAACCACAATTTGAGCATCTTAGAAAGCTAAATTAATGTGGAAAGGCTCAATATTGAAGACACTTGTGACCAACTCTATTCAGCTAATTAATTCAAAACACCTGTAAAGTGTAAAGTGCCTTTAAATGGTCCCAGTCTAGTTCTGTGGGCTACACTATCATGGGGAAGACTGTTGACTTGACACCTGTCCAAAATACAACCATTGACACCTTGCACAAGGAGGGCAAGACACATAAAGTCATTGATAGAGATGCTGCTCTGAGTCCAACACATTAATAGAGAGGTGAATAGAAGGAAAAGATGTGGTAGAAAAAAGTTGACAAGCAATAGGGATAACTGCACCCTGGAAAGGATTGTGAAACAAAACCCATTCAAAAATGAGGGGGAAGATTTACAAAGAGTGGACTGCAGCTGGAGTCAGTGCTTCAAGAACCACCACAGACATAAGACATGGGATTCAGCTGTCACATTCCTCATGTCAAGCTACTCCTGAAGAAGAGATGACATCAGAAGTGTCTCACCTGGGCTAAAGACAAAAAGAACTAGACTGCTGCACAGTGGTCCAAAGTTCTATTCTCTGATGAAAGTAAATTTTGCATGTCCTTGGTTGAGTGTAAAGTTTGTACAGACAGTGATGGTGTGGGGTGTCATGTCATCTACTGGTGTTGGTCCACTGTGTTTTTTCAGTCCAAGGTCAAAGCAGCCATCTACCAGGAAGTTTTAAAGCACTTCATGTTTCCTGATGCTGACCAACTTCATGAAGATGCAGATTTCATTTCAAAATCTATGGGATATTGTAGAGAGGAAGAGGGGATATGTCAGACCCAACAATGCAGAAGAGCTGAAGGCCACTATCAGACCAACCTGGGTTCTGTAACACCTGAGCAGTACTAAAGACTGATCGACTCCATGCCACACAGCATTGCTGCAGTAATTCAGACAAAAGGAGCCCCAACTAAGTATTGAGTGCCATACATACTTATACTTTTCATGTTCATACTTTTCAGTTGGCCAACATTTCTAGAAATCATTTTTTGTATGGGTCTTAAGTAGGGCGACACGTTGGAGCTGTGGGTAGCGCTGTTGCCTCACAGCAAGAAGAAAGTTCAAGACCTTGGTCTGGGATCTTTCTGTGTGGAGTTTGCATGTTCTCCCCATGTGTGTGGATTTTCTCCAGCTTCCTCCCACAGTCCAAACATATGCTGACGTTAATTGGAGACTCTAAATTGCCCATAGGTTTGAGTGAATGGTGTGTGTGCCTCACAGTAGGCTGACGACCGTCTGGGGCGTATCCCTGATGGTGTCAGCTGTCACCCACATTTTCTGGGATACTGAATTTTGGATTTTCATGAGTTGTCAGTTATAATCAAAATAAATATCAAAATAAAAAGAAATAAACAGGAAATTTAAAAGCCTGTGTGTAATGAATGATTGTAATATACAAGTTCCACGTTTGGAATGGAATTATTGATATAAAACCAGCACATGTATGCTACATCATGACTTCATTGACTCAGTCCATGTTTTGCAGCAGAAAATGATCTACTGTGCTTTAACTCAATAGTTTACATGAACTACATCACGGGACCTGTTCTAATGTGGTCTAATATCAGTGTATTGGACCCTCTGTAACACAATGGGTGGCCATATTGCTTTAGCATGAGCCATTCAGCACTGATCTGAGGCAGCTGCAGGCTGGAAGTGGCCTACAGTTCTACACATACATTACATGCTGCATCACTGTCTGTACATTAAGTAGTAATGGATACAAGTGAGGTACAAAGCTTGTGTTTCCTTTACGCCTCATTCCATCAAGGCCAAAGCTGCTAGACAGTGTGGTGTGTCTGCCAAGCCTCTCTTTCTCACAGGATTTCTTTTTTTTTTTGCCTTGAGCTCATCTGTGCTCCTATAGCCAGTGATGGTACTGCAGCCTCATGTGTGACTTTGGAGAGGTCTAGCATTGTAGGAATCCTCAGGTAATCCCATTCCAAACCCTACTCACAGTGACCAGGAAAGTTTTGATGGAAGGTGATGATCATGACTCCAATTCTATTCCTGTTGCTCGATAATTTGTTTTTATCTTATTTTTGCAAAGATTCTTAATCACTGTATGACAATTGAGTTGCAAATAGGTACACTGACTGTACACTGCCCAAAGTGGTATGCTCTATTTAGTAAAATGTAGATCAGAACTGTGCAGGAGAAAGCTAGTCTACCCTGATAAACACTATCAGTGGCTGTTTAAGATTTACCCACTACCATAAAAGGTTTTTAATCAGTGACTTTCTTCCTTGTTCCATTGTTATTTGTGTAGTGTTTTAGAATGTTGAACTAGTCCTTTAAGAAATTATATCCCAGGTGTACACAACACAGTGTCAACTGTACTGAACCTGATATGAAAGTGTCATAATTCTGGAATCATATTCTACAGAAAAAGCAGCTTGATGGTCAGGAACTTGGAAAGCAGGCAGTGAAGACTGCGGCGAGGTGGACTCCTCCAGGCACAAGAAAACCTGGACGACCCAACATGACCAGGGACTGAACTGGAACAGACGAGCCAAGATGAACCTAGCGTGGGTGGAGGACCGACGTGTTGCCAAGAAGTGGAGCTTCATGTGGCTTTGTGTCATAAAGAGGAAAAAGAGGATTACGGGTGAGTTATGCTATATAAGAATAGATCGCATGACGTGTTGTGAAACCATATTTTTCTAGCTGTTCCCAACAACCACAGCTGAAGGAGGAGAGAATGTTGAACCAATGGTCTGAGTTATGTTATGGAAAAAATTACAAATTAGCATTTATTTACTTCTATAATGCCTTGTTTCTATATTTAAACATAGCATTTCAGAAAACCTGTAATAGAAAGAATTGTCTTAGTGTGGGAAATCAACTGGAGAAACTTCATGTTGAAATCTATTAATAATGTAATGTCTCACCTTAAAGGTCCAATATGGCAGAATGGTAGATGTTAATATTTATTTGTAAAGCAAGAAGCATCTGTATTTCTGTGGCTCACCTATCTCTTTGACTGAGATCAACCTCAGCTTTCAGATATAGTCTGTGCATGGCACAATGGTGTGTATCCTTTTTTGTGTAATATTTTGATACATATTCAAACCAAATCATTATTATCAGTAAAAGTTAAAATCCTATTGACCTAGGTATGACAGCACTAGCCTGCAGTAGCACTTTATTTACAGTGTATGTCTCCTCCTTATGTTGCTTCCCAGCACTTTCGTTACAATAGAAAGCTCCGCTAAACAAAAAAAATTTAAATAGCAAGTAAGTAAAAGTACTGAGTAAGTACTGATGCATGTTAATGTGTTAATCTTGCAGGTCATTTTAATCATTTTATATTCTTCTGGTAGCTTAACCTACAGAAATATATCATAATGTATTAGTTGATTTATAAGTTGGATTATTAATCTAAGTGTGTAAATAAAGCTGTCAGATAAATGTAGTGAAATATAAAGTAGCATTACATTGAAATATTCAAGTAAAGTACAAGTATTATTAGTCAGTCAGTCATTTTCTATACCTGCTTATTCCTCATTAGGGTCACATGGTCTGCTGGAACCAATCCCAGCGTGTTACAGCAAGAGGCAGGGATACACCCCAGATGGTGCCAGCCAATCATGGGGCACACACACCATTCACTCACACACTCACACCTACGGGCAATTTAGAGTCACCAATTAACCTCAGCATGTTTTTGGACTGTGGGAGGAAGCCGGAGTACCCGGTGAAAACCCACACAGACACGGGGAGAACATGCAAACTCCACACAGAAAGGTCCCAGACCCAGGACCAAGGAGGTCTTGAACCTGCGACCTTCTTGCTGTGAGGCAACAGCGCTAACCCCTGCACCACTCCCAAGTATTATTATTATTTAGTACAAATTGTACTTAAATATAGTAAATGTACTTAGTTATCTACATGGGTAGCAGGGGTCCCTCCACATAGGCGCCATGTTGCAGCACCATGTTTCTAAGAAGTAGCTAAGAACAGATAAAACAAACAATGTCTTAAAGCAGACATTGTGTCTTTAAGTATTAGCATGAAGCACCTAGACAACTCCTGAAGGTTTTGTGTGTATAGTCTCATCACTCCACAGAGACATTGTGTAGGGTTCTTATATTTCTTGAACTTAAATGTTAAGGCTGCTGCCACCACCTCACTTTTATTCTCCTCCTCCTCATCCTTGCTGTCACCATGACAACAGAACACAACACAGCATCACGTGGGATGAATGACATAACGTTTCTTTCCAGGCGCCGGGTTGCTTTTTCCCAGAGTAGCACTATGTACCACAGCCCTGGCCCACTGCTCTGCTTTTGTGTTTCTCCCCTTCTGTGGTCGAGGTAAAAAAAAAAACTGATTGGCCAATGTCAGCAATTCAGCAGCAGTCCTACTGGAATACTCATCTTATAGGGCACTGTTTCCAAAATGCTCTCACCTTATTTCAAAGTGGCAGGGTTTTCTCATCGTGCAGGTTTTCAAAAATAATTCTCTCCTCTTTCCTTTCTTTGCTGTTCCTTCCGTTCAGTCCAGCTTTCCCTTGTCTTTTTCCATTGCATAATTGTAGCCACTCTCCGTTGGTCCCTCTCTTCTGGCCAAAAGCTTAGAGGGCTCAGAAAGTCCCACCATTATTATGACTTCAACTTTCCACTTTATGTGTGTCCTAGCAGAAGGAACAAAGTATTATCATTACAGTAACGTCCTTGTGTGATGTAACCTGCTTTACTTTGCAAAGAAGAAATCATTATAAAAGAGAGACAACATAATATCTTGTGTTTATAGATTGAAGTAATTATTAGTGACATAATCAAACAATGTTACTGTACTTTAATAACGCGGAACAAAAAATATAAATGACACACTTGTTTTTGCCCCATTTTTCACACCTGTGTAGTAATCATGCTGTTAATCAGCAGCTTATTAGAACACAGCTGTCAGCATGGTAATCTGGGAAAAAAGAGAAGTGCTCACTAACAGATTTAAACACAAAATGAACAAAATTTAGGAGAAATCAGCCTTTAGTTTTCATGGAAAAGTAGAACACTGAGATCTTTGAGTTCAACTGGTGAAAAATGGGTCAAAAACAAGTGTTTCATTTAAGTACTATGTAGTTCAAATATTGCAGTAAAATCACACACAAGCAGTCTATTACATTAGATATAGTTAAAGTATGTGCTGATTACTCACTGTATTATTGTCTCAATAAAAGTCTGATGTATCATGTGATTTATGTTCCTTCATACAACAGAATCATAGCTGATTCAGCAGGAAACTGTAAAATACAGATTAATGATTATCTTGATTAACTTTAGTACTAGTTGTTGTTGTAACAGTCATGCCAATAAAGCTTATTTGAATTGAATTGAGAAGGAGAGTGATTGGACAGAATCAGGTGACGTCAGGTTTCAAGGAAGCAGGAACTCGAGGCGCGAAACTTCCAAGCTGTTTTGAAACGTTAATTAGTTACAGAAGACGGAGAATAAATGTGATTTTAATCGCTACGATGTCCGGTAATCAGCCGAAGTCTAAACTGAAGAGGAAGAAATGTGTCGCAGAGCAGCAGAACCCAGTGGCAGACCGCAGGTTCGACTTTAGTAGCGTTAACATTACCACCGTTTAACGTCGGGTTCGAAGTATTACCCATACTTTAAAAGTAGAAATACAGTCGTCTAAAATACCCAATAACAAGTCATTAATTGAAAATATTACCAAATTATTATCCGCTAAATGTACTGTATTAAGAAGCATCAGAAGTAAAATACAGACCGTTATAAATTACATTGTATGGTTTTTCATTAAAATACACGAGTTATTGCATGAATAATATGTTATATACCAGTAACACATATTTGTTTATTATACTTTATACAGCAGCTTTTACTTAGTGCTTAAACATTAAACACTTAAACATTTTAAACATTAAGGATATTAAAATATATAATTTCATGTGGAATCTTCATCTTAAAGTAATTAAACTATCAAATGCATGTCATGGAGGGAAGTATAAAGTGCTGCTTTATACTTCACTACATTTATCTGACATGTTGAGGTACTTAAAGATTCATATTTGAATATTTTTTTAAATGATATACTTTGATCTACTATCTCTATTCTAATTCATTGTCTCTTTGTGTAAAAGCTGACAAATATTATGGTGCAGTACTTTTACTATTAATTTACACAAAATATCTCAAGCTGGCTTCACATTGATACAATATTTTGTGATTACAAACAAGTAGTATAATAAATTTAATATGACAGTCAGTATAATGAGTACTTTTTGTTTGATACTTTTATGTACATTTAGCTGATAATGTACATTTAATATTGGCAGTTTTGTTGAGTTATAAGAATGAAGGTGGACAGTGTCGTCTGTTACAAATATGAAAATGTTTTCCTAATGGTCCCAGGGCTTTAAATTGTCAGATATTAGGATGTGTTCAATGAAGATTAAAAAGTGTGTTAAAGGAATGTGGAATAAAGAGAATGTGGAATAAAGACAGAAAAGTCAATAAGAGTTGAAAACTATGAAGGGAGACAAAATAAAGGAAGAAAACATTTTAGTGAAACATTTTAAGAAAACATCAGTGTCATCTGCTTATAAGAAAAAAACATTTAATCAACAGTAGGTGCAGTAAATGTTCCTGCTTATCTTTTCTTTTTTTAACTTAAATGCACATTAAATGGCATTAAATCCTTGTCAATTAATAAATTAGTTTCCAAGTTTACATTACTATTTTGATAATTGATTTGATTTTATTTATTTTATATTTTCTGGTTTCTTTAATTTTCTATAGTTGTAAACTGATGATCTTTGGATTGTGGACTGTTGGTCTTGACAAATATTTATAATATATTTTAGGTTAAATTTGCAGCTTTGGGAAACTGTGACGATTTATGACCAATCACCATTTTATGAACCAAATAAGTTGCTTGAATCAATCAATTCAATAATTGAATTAACTCATACTTAAATTCCCTTTGTTGTTGTTTTTTATGTAATAATATATTTCAACTTGTAGTTGTTTACTGATGATTAGCCAAACTATAGTTTTGTAAAATAATTTAACATTATAAGCTTACAAAGGTGTGATTTATTTCAGTGCTGTTGCATTAGATTGCACAGATGTAGCTAATAACATCACACATTAATGTCAGGCTTAATCCAAGCTGTCAAAAATCAGAGAAAAGAAATTACTTAAAAATAACAGTGTTTTCCTTCTGTAAGAAACACTGCTGGATGTCAAACAGGAGAGAAGTCAGAGCACTGATTATAGAAATGAATCTGTGAAAGAGGAGTCATTATGCTTCTGTATCACATTTCATATGGCTGAGGTCACATGTTTAAGGCTTCACCTGAGCATCTGATTCTGTTTCTAAACATGTATTTCAATATTGACTATTTTAATATAAGGATCAGTGACAAAAATGTGATGTGATGTAACCCTAAAAACCTGGTACCAGAAAGTTTAACTCTCTTAAAAGGGTTATTAAAAAATAAATGCACATAATATCAGGTTTTATATTGTAGGTGGATAGATATTTAAAATTTATCATTCTTTTTCGGTTACACCATTTGACAATTCATGTCAAAAAATCACAAAAAATTGTGATTTTTTGTACAAAAAAAAAACAAAAAACCAAAAGGATACAAATGAACAAACAAATCAACAAACCTTTTAAATAACAAGAAACCAACATGAACACAAAAAATGTACATTTTGAGAGACTTGATGAATGCTTCTTAAAACTGTATTTTAAAAAGTTTAAATTCCTCTCTTATACTTCTTGATTTACACGAGCACCAGATCAAAGAGCCATTGCATAAATAATTTGGACATCTTAAAAATGCAGTCAAATGAATTAATATCCTGTTCTTCATTGATAGCTGATGGAAAATTAAGTCTATTTTTTATCCTGCACATCTGGAAACTCTTGTGATATCCTATTCAGAAACATGGGGACATATGGTTCATCAGGGTGTGTTTAATGTGTGTTTACAGGTCAGTGGATCCTGCAGCAGCAGCAGCGTGGTGGAGCAGCGAGCAGCTGCCTGCTGTGGAGACGCTGTTCGCGTTGACGCTCAGCTCTGTGCTGGAGGACCAGCACTGGGACCCAGTTCCTGATCTTCCACATCCATCCGCAGCGGTACGTCACCGTGGAGTGTTGCTGCAGCGTGTATGATGAAACTCGTGACAAGAACAACAACAGAGAGACTCACACACACACACAGAAAGTTCCAAATGTTCAAAGCTCTGAAGTTCAGAATGTTCTTGCCATGTGCTTGCATCGACTGTCTGCAGCTTCAGCCTGAGGACAGATGTGATTCACTTCAGCAGCTGAATGTTCACACTTGTCACTGCAAAGTCAGCGCCTACTCCCTGTTGACCTTTGGTCTCAATAGACTTATTATAATGTAAAATAGGCAATTAGAGCTGCAACGATTAGTCGATTATTCAATTGGGTTATTCACTAATTAAATTGAATGAGATTAATCACCAATTGTTTTGATAATCAATTTGAATAATTTTTAGAAGAAAATGTCCAAATTCTCTGGTTCCAGCTTCTCAAATCTGATTATTTTCTGTTTTTTTTAGTCTTCTATAATAGTAAACTGATGATCTTTAGGTTGTGGACTGTTGGTCTGGATAAAAAAAGACATTTTAGGTTGAATCTTCAGCTTTGGGAAACAATGATCAACATTTTACACCATTTTATAAACCAGACAACTAGTCTATTAATCATTTCAATAATCAATAGATTAATCAGCCATCAAAATAGTCATTAATTGCAGCCATAATTCCAGTTTATTATGGCTGTGAATGATGTTAATTTATTGTGAGTTAGTCCTACGTCTGGAAGTCACAATATAACCAGTACTTGTGGTTTTGTATTGTGGTATTGTTGCAATGAACTATTTGTTGGAATAAGAATGTAGTTTGTAACGTTTTAGTTCTAATAAAGGAGTCAGGAATAATTAGAGATGGGCTCGAATCTTCAAATACTTCATCACTTATCACTGCGTCAGTACTGTAATCTGTATTAATCTATAAAGAGATCATGATCAACTTGTTTTCAATCTATATTTGTATGAATAGAAAGTAGAAATGGAAAGATTTGTTCTTAATATAGCAGCCCAGTGAGCTCTTTAACAGCCATAGACCTCCTCATAACTTACTAATCCTCATAAATTACTAAATAGCAATGATTTTTAGAGTGTTTGAATAATTATTCATAAGGTTACAAGATAAATCCTATTTCGATTTTTCTTACAATATCTATCCCTACTATAAAGGTCTTGTATTGAAATGCTGCTGTGCTGAGAGTTCTGATCCCTGCTGATGCTTGTTTTTGTTTACATGTCCCTTCAGAGACGCTCAGCACAGCTGCTGGATGAGCAGCCGAGGTGTGACCTCAGTGAAGAGGTCGCTCCCTTTCCTGAACCGTCTCCACTGGAACCAAGTCCACTCAGCATCAGCTCCACCCCTCAGACCAGACCTCTTGCCCCTCACAGCACGACGCCTGGTCGCGGCCTCACAAAGACACGTCGGCAGGAAGAGACGTCCATGGCCGGACCCTCCAGTGTCCAAGCGGAAGAGGGAAGGAAAGAAGAGAGGAGGGAAACTAGGAAGCCTCTCACACACCAGCTGGAGGTCGTCCACAGCAGAGTTCTTCCGCAGAAAGAATGTGACAAAGAGGTGATGGAGGATGAAGATGAGGAGGTGATGGAGGATGAAGAGCAGCAGGTGCAGAGGGGAGCTGCAGGGCTTCTGCTGAGCTGCCCCATGTGTCTGCTGGAGTTCCCTGCTGGGTAAGTTAGTAACTGTTCTGCTGTAACTAGGGGTGGCAGGAAAAAAATCGATTATTGATTGAGTGTTATGGACAAGTATGACTTGATCATTACATTTTCACAGATTGATCATTTTTGGCCATTTTTTTTGTAAAAATTATCGTTGACGTTTCCATCCAGAGGAGGCTACATGGGTCAAAGATGATGATTGACGTTTCAGCTGATGTTTTCAGCTGACTCAACGTACTCTCCACAAGATGGAATATAAAAAGTTGATGAGTGCTGCCGTCTTTTCTTCATTCGGAGAAGAAAGTTGAGAAGTTTTGTTTTTTTCAATCCATGTAATCAATAGTCATTTTTAAGAAGAACATGTCCAAATTCTCTGGTTGCAGCTTCTTCAATCTGATTATTTTCTGGTTTCTTTATTCTTCTATAATTGTAAACTGATGATCTTTGGATTGTGGACTGTTGGTCTGAACAACAAAAAAAGACATTTTAAGTTGAATCATCAGCTTTGAGAAACGGTGATGAACTTGTTAAACCATTTAATGAACCAAACGACTCATAATCAATTAATCAACTGCCAGAATAGTCATTAGTTGCAGCCCAACTGGTAACTATTACTTTTGCAGGGATCTGATACATCAACAGTACACACTTCAGCTTTTAGTAAACATTTTATGCAAGACATTTTACACTATTTTATGAACCGAAGAACCAGTCGATGGTTTCAAAAATCAATAGAATAGTTGACTTACCAAAAAGTTGTTAGTTGCAGAAAAACATAATTTCCTGATGAAGGAACCTGTCACAGAGCAGCTGTCTGACCACAGAGGAAGAAGAAATCAGTCTGGATAAACACAATACCTGTGTTCAGTATCGTTTTATTGTTGGTTTGGAGCCAAACATGAAATTTGTTGACTATAATTAAAACCAGAGCTGGGAGATTTTTTTCAAACTAATGAGCATTACAAATTGTTTTTTTTTTCAGTCCCAAACACAAACAGTTTACTAATATAGACAACTAAAGAAACCAGAAAATAATTAAATAAATATATAAAATAAGATTTGAGAAGCTGGAAACTCTGTAGATAAAAGTGTTTGTGGATTGAAACTGTCGTGTGTAAACAGCAGCCGGTCCAATCCTCCAAAGATCACGTGTGTGGGCGGAGCTCTGCTGCTGCTTTACTGCCTGATAAGTCTCAGATCTTTGATTATCAATCTGATACTTCCCCTCCAATCATTAAATATCGATTGTCTGGTTTAAGGTAATGTGACACTTGATCTATATTTTTCTGATGATTCTGCCAACTGCTAGAAGATCATATGTGCATCTTTATAGGAATTTTAATATTTTATCTCAGTTGTTTTTTGAATATGATGCAATAGATTAAATACAACTTATTGATCCTTTGGGAGGTTCCTCAGGGGAATTGAAGCTCCAACACATCATATATAGCACTGTTATAAAGCTTAAGATGCAATATGTAACAGAAGAGCAATATGTAAAAAAAAACACCCTAAATACCAACATGGAGAAAAAAAAGGTCACATGGTCTGAGCTAGGTGAGTAGATTATTGCACATGGAATTATTGGAAAAAAAAAATACTACACGGTTACCTATTCTGTATAGATTATTCTATATATTATTATGAATTATATAAATATATTAAGTGTATAATACAAGTGTATATATATATAATCTATAAGTTAATATATTGAATAGTAAGGATATAAAATAAAGTATATGATATATAACAAAATATGTATAAATATGTATAAAATATTCAAGGATAGACCGATACATACAAACTCACAATATATAGAATATTACATATTCTATATAACTAGAAAAGTTATATGTAGTAGTAGAAGTTTATACATGTGTGTGACATATGCTATTATAGACATCATTGTCTGTTATAGTGATGATTATGTAGTATTTCACAGGTTTATGTTCCTGTTCCTGTACCCCCCTCCCTCCAGTGAGGAGTTGAGTAGTTTGATGGCCCTGGGGACAAAAGAGTTTTTCCTCTGTTTGTTCTTATTTTTGGGAGCAGCAGCCTGTTGCTGATCAGGCTTCTCTGCCTGCTGATATCAGTGATCAGAGCGTGGCTGGTGTAGTAACTCAAATTGATGAAGCTTCACATCTACTTTAATGACTGTGATGGAGGTTCTCCATCACTGGCTTTAAATCACATTTAAGGATATTTAAATACCAGGATACAGGAGAAAAATAACTTTCTCTGCTCATATGACACCTGACTGTCGTTTTAACAAAATGCAACAAAATGCAATTGCTGCTGTAGTACAGTAATCTAAGTTTTCTGTTATTGCAAGCCTGAACAAATACTCAAGATTTTATCAATACCGCAACACGTTCAACAGCAATTAATAATCACAGAAGGTGCAATATGAATAAAGGTGAAATAGGTGCTAATGCCATTTTAAATGTAATATTGTGGCAGTGTTAATTTAAACAAGGAATTTTAATTTTGTATTACACCCTTACATGCAAATTATATATAGTAAAAGTCACATTTTAATCTCTTTAAGCTTTAGTCGTAGTTACAGTTTAGTCATGGAAATATATCATATTAGCAAATGGTTCCCTAGAATGAATTCTCAATAACAAATGATGTAAAAATGATCATCCCCTTCGATATTGCAAATCATATCACAGTGACAATATCAGTCAAATAATAGTAAGTAGATATTGTGTGAGAATCCTTCCGGTCTATGAAAGCTCTCTGAGTGTTGTCCGTCTCTCTCCTGGTTCCTGTCTCTGCAGGTTCACACAGATGGACTGTGACGGCCACCTGGCCCAGTGTCTGTCGGACATGAATGTGGACATGACCTGGTGAGGCGGCAGCTCGCTGGCTGCCGTCCAGAAGCTTCCCAACACGCAGGATGCTGCAGGACAGACGACACAGAGGTGAACCATCCACAGCCACAGTCATGACGAGAGGTTTGATCCACACAGAACAAGATAAACATTAAAATGTTTCACCACATCAACCTCTGATCACTTTGATTCATCAGCTTTGTTCCATTCATACTCAGATACTCATATGTACCATGTTCTCCTACACCAGTGGCAATAAATGTAATGTATATCCTCATAACCACTGGCCTGATTTAACTGATCATACAGCAAAATGATACAGAAACAGATTTTACTGTCACATCCACACTGCTACGTTTTCGTGTAAAAACACATTTTGCTACGTCTAAACCCAGCATCCACACTATCCTGACATCTCTGTACTCTGAAAATGGAGGCCGTTTAAAAACACTGCTTATTCTATTATTTAACGGCATACCTACCCTGATTCGTCACACCCTTATCACATGGCTCTTTATGAAAGAAGACATCTTTGCAAACAAAGCTAATGGCACATTGCATTACCTGAGTGATTCTGGAATACTGCTAAAGCATCGGGACAATTTCATGGCTTCATCTGGACAAACGCTAATATAGCAGCACATTTACTTTATAATATGAACAGAGATTAATCATGATGACTCTCGTGAACACAGAAATTATTTTCAATTTCAAAGCAGAGTCCAGCAGCCTCAGTAGTTTTCTCTACAGTGTAAAAACTTTCAGTTATTACACCATCTGGACTATAATCAACATCATATTCCTGCGTTGTCTAATCGAGGCACAAATGTGCCTGGCAAGATGCATATAATTACATTTAATATAAATGTATTTATTATTTAAACTATGAATATTTTAAATTATGAATATTTTACTTTGTAGTAAACAGTTCAAACACGTTCTCTCCGTAGCCAATAAATACGTGTTGTTAGATAACGTGTATCGCTTCTTTTTATTGGAGCAGAGTTAGTGGTGATGAGAGATCTGAGGATGTGCTGCTAAATGAGACTCTCAGGCAACACACACACACACACACACACACACATAAACATAGCATGCACATTTTCTGCCATTGTTGTAAAAAAAAGAAAGGAGTCAGTTCACGGAAAACCAGTATCATTTTTAATAATTACACATATTTACAAAGATGTGGTGAAGCAAAATTAAGCATAATCCAACCAGCGTTATGTTAAAACCAAAAAGTGGTTGACTTCATTTTTAAATAAAGGTTTTCTTTTAGTGTCTGAACGGCCTTCACTGTTCTGTGATGTAGTTTCAAGGACTCCCAGTTCATCCTTTGGTCCCTCGAGAAGAAAAAAAAAAAACACAAATGTTTCACCTGGTGTGCAAATAGATCAACGAACCATGATGCTAATAAAAAAAATAATAAATAAAAAATAAAAGGAAAAAACTATCACGTGAGATGGTGTTCGGGGGGTTGGGAGAGGAAGACAAAGCTTCCATGAATGCTGAAGTGTGTGTGTGTGTGTGTGTGTGTGTGTGTGTGTGTGTGTGTGTGTGTGTGTGTGTGTGTGTGTTCGTGTGTGTGTTCGTGTGTGTGTTCGTGTGTGTGTTCGTGTGTTCGTTCGTGTGTGTGTTCGTGTGTTCGTTCGTGTGTTCGTTCGTTCGTGTGTTCGTTCGTGTGTGTGTTCGTGTGTTCGTGTGTGTGTTCGTGTGTTCGTTTGTGTGTGTGTTCATGTGTTCGTTTGAGTGTGTGTGAGTTCATGTGTTCGTTTGTGTGTGTGTGAGTGTGTCTGTGTGTTCGTGTTCATTGTGCTGGACTAATTGGTGTAACTGCTTCATTATCTCTCCTCTCTTATCACTTTCTGCCTGCCTGTAAAGGCCCTGAAGCTAATTGAGACCCTTTGACTTGGGATCAGCTAATTAATCTTATTATGTGGTTATCAAATTAGCATGGGTCAGATTCCATCAAATAACTGAGCCAATAAAGCTGCTGCTTCCTGTTTGTAATCTGTGCTCTTATATATCTACAGACGTGTTGTGCGTGTGTTTGATTTTTATCCGGCATTTTCAACAGTGCAAGAGCTCAGAAATTTGGTTTCAAATCTGCAGTTTGCTATGGGTAAAGGTGGCAGTAAGCGACGTAACTAAACCCCAGCGTGTACTAATACACTCATGGCTTCATTTATGAGAGTGAAGGTGTAAAAGGGATGACTGATGTGAAAGCTGCGATGGATCATAAAGGCGCAACTGCATCTGTGTGTTGGCTGGTTTTACATTGAGGAACCGTGTAGGGCTGAACGATTCATTGCATTTGCAATAATATCGCGATATGAAAAAATGTGAATTTCTACCACGGTTACAATGTGATCACGTGACACAAGTGAATAAGTAGAGGAATCTGCTGCATCAACTTTTGATGCTGCTCTTTAATCTGTCGCACAACAGCCTCTGGCTCAACAGAACTGTTAGAACAGGATACAGCTGAGAGTTTAGTTTCAAAGAGGAGCAGCAAACCTGTGGCGTGGACCTACTTTAGATTCAGGAAAAGAAGATGCTGCACAACGTCAGGTGTTGTACAAGACCCTGCTCCTGATGCTACTTCACACCAAGTGTTGCTCCCTGCAGAAACAGGGTAGAGCTGCTCCAGAGTTAAACCCCACCACCAGAGTTGCAGCACCCTCTAACTTCATGGTGTCACAAACTAGTTCCAGCACAAATGCACCAATGCTCCAGACAAGATAAATACCTCAAGACAGATCACTGACAGATGTTTCTGTAATGAGCAGTTCATTTAAAATGTATTCATTTGTCTTTTACCGTAACTTAATTCTAATGAATTGAAAAACATGGGGGAAAAATTTGAAATTAACACTTTACATTATATTTAATATTATATTTTGTTGATAAAATTAATAAAATAAAAATGTAAATCGCCTATTAATTGCAATTAAATTATTTTCCAAAATCGCTCAGCCCTAGAACCGTGACACTGTTAGCAGCCGCTAACAATAGTTTCAGATACATTTGTGGAACTTAAACTGTTTTTTAATTAATATGCAAAACTACTTAGTGGATAAACATTACATGGAATCGCTGTTGTTAGCATTTGTGTTGTTCGGGACTCAAATAAGTTCAGTGTCTTCAGTGCAATTTGTCCAGATGGTGGTGCTGTAACAATCAGCTTTACATTTTGGCCTGGAACTTTTCAGAATCAAATGATGGATTCAGTGGGTTTAGCATGTTGGCTCCAGTTATCAGCTCTGATTTGTTTAGATGGTTCAGCTCAGCTGTCAGCTGTTGTTTTTTTACCAACAGTATATTTACATATCTCTTTGTCCTTTTGTGATTTCAGCTATGTCTGACGATGACGCTGCCTTCAGTTCCAGTTGCTTGACGTAAACCAGCCTGAGTCAAAAGTACAAAAAGAAAAGCCGAAACTGAGACACGTTTCCACAAGGCAAAGTGCCATCGAGCAGTTGCGTGACGTGTTGGAGCGGATGGTCGCCTAGTGGCAGCTGGGATGGAAGAAATCAAGCTCAGCCAGCAGGTCTGCACACGCCGTGGAGGCGGAGCCAACTTGGGGTGAAGATCCTGATCTCAGGATCATGTTTCTAAAGAACCCAGAGGCCTGTGCGGTGTGTGCGGCCCCCACACGGCTGCTGTTTCTGACATTTAAATCATAATCAGACACTAGGAAACCTCCTGACAAGATTTAGTCCTCTCTAAACATCTGGACATCAAGCTTCACCGTTGAGCATTTTGGGTTCTGACAGGTTGGGATCGTGAACGCTGTGTCCTGTGAATCCTGTAAATCCTGTGCTGTGTTTATAACCTAAACACTATCCTACGCTGTTTAATTGAATTGATTTTGTTAAAAGTTTAAAAAGTCAGTCATGTCGAGACTGAGGCAGGTTACTGTGCTCCAAAAACATCAATTCCCCTCAGAGATCCGGACCAGCCCAGGTGGAGTCTGGACCTGGTTTCAGCTGGTCACGACCGACTGAATCAATGGCGGGTGAAGAAATGTTCAATAAGAGATTAAGTGCAATCAGAGACATGGTAATTAATTTGATCTTTGAGGCACTTCTTAAATAAAAACTCATCTCCCGGTTAGCCTTTTTTTCCCCCCACTGAAGATAAGAAACAGAACAGGATGACTAACTTGCATCATTAAAAAGGCATCATCAATTTTGGATTCACTACCTACATTATATTACACAATAACTTATTTTCCTTTGTCATTGTACATTCTCGTTTCCTGTGGCGTCACCCCCCCCCCCTTTACAAGATAGAAAAAAGGAATTAACCAAAAAATAAATAAAAGTGCACAGAAAACTTCAAGTTCCTCAGCAGAACTGTCATATTCATCCAGGGACGTGATGGGTTGTTGACGGCAGGCACAGGATGAAGCCGCTCTCTGGCTGGTTCGTGCTTCAACACGAGGATGGACTGATGAGTGGAGACGGAACAAAGCCGAAGGAGAAAAGGAAATAAAAAGGGGAAGACAACGCAACAACGGGGAACGTTCCTGTAATCCAGAGTCTTTATTTCTCTTGTAGATACCGAGGAGGAAGAGTTTCCCAACAAAACAGAATCGCCCGAGTTTGCTGTGCAGACAGGGTCCAGAGGGTGGAGTTCGTCCTCCCTGCTGTCCTTTACTCTTCCTCCTGCTCCTCTTCCCCCTCCTCAGAGTTGGCTTGTGAGTGGTTTTTGGCTGAGACGGCAGCTTGGACAGACAGTAGGTGGGCGAAGGAGGAAGCTGGTCTCCCTTCATACAGACTCTTCTGTGGATAGCAGCAGGGGGTTGATGTATTCAAATCCCTCAAACTCTGACTGGTCTATTCTCTTGATGACGTCCCTGAGGAGAGGACAGGAAGAGGAATTATTTATACATTTTATATATATATGTGTGTGTGTGTGTGTATTCGACATAGAGTCAAAAACAATGTGAAAGGCATGAAATACGGCCCTCTAAAAAATAAATAAAAAGGAAAAGATATAATTGTATAATAACAAGATGTGATGTGGTCTTTTGTCTAATGTGTTTCACTTTCCTGATGTTTAAGACTTAACAAAGTTGGCTATTTAACAAAATAGTTTTTGTTTTTATAATAAATTTAGAAAAGTCTATATAAAGAGACATTTTTTATATTTTTTTTACAGTTGAAAATGGCTCTTCTAAGTCTGGGATAGTGGGGAAAGTGAAACCCTACTATACACACTAATCTATTCACATATTTACAAAGAAAAGTCCAATGTGTATTTGTTTGAATATACAGGACTGGGCAGAACCATTTTAAAGTGTAAAAACGATTTCTGTGTTTTAATTATACAGTAAAAAACAAAAACTTCATTTTAAAGATGGAAAATATTTAACACGTTTTTCACACTTAAAACTTCTGTCAAGTCAGATATCTGGGGTTATACATATTTACTTATACTCAAATGTACATGAATACCTACATTTAGTCAAGCATACACACATACTACCAACTTATACCTTAATTGAGTAAATTGTGCAAATACTGTCTAAAAATACTTAATTACAATTTGAGTATGCAGTACAATGCAGTTCAAGTCCTGCATTGAAAATGTTACTTGAGTACAGAATATCAAAAACAAAGTACAAAAATCCCCAATAGTATCAAAAAAGGTATTGATTATACAGACAAATTGTGCTTTTATTTTGTATTGTATTAGATACTTGGGTATCTGTGTAGTGAGACAGAAAAACAGGCAGATTATCGGAGGCACTCGCGCTACATTTTGTTTCCTGAGTGCACCGCTGCCATTAACAAAAGCATAATCACAGGTAAATGGAGCGGAGCCCCATAACTAGTGGGTTCAGAGTGGCTGAGTAAAAATAAATGTACTACCCTAGCAACGCAGCTTCTTCTCCTGCAGCAACAGTCTGTTTACTCATCTGTGTGTGTGTGTGTGTGTGTGTGTGTGTGTGTGTGGGGGGGGGGGGGGGGGGGGGGGGGGGGGGGGGGGGGGGGGGGTGTAGTAATGGTGAGACAAGCGGCTGAAGCCCAGAAAGGAGACCTCTCTCTCGCTGGGAGAGGCCGAGAGGCTTTTCTCCACAGACGCTAAGCAGAGGGGCTTTGAAACTAAAACAATAGGTGCGTTCTCTGGACTTTCCCCTGGTGGACCAGGTGGGTGGGGGTCTCACTTTAGGGGCCACCGGCAGTGCCGAACAGGTTGCAGATCCCACCCACATAGATCAGCAGGACAAGTGAATGAAATGCTACAGAGTCCTCCTCTTGGTTCACGCACTGGAATACTGATGAAGCAAATGTTTTCCTTCCGTCTGATCTCATGTGAAGTGCTCTCTGTAGGAGGAGGTCAACCACCAGCGCAAACCAGTACATTTAGAAAATGGTGTTTTTTCTATTTTGGAGTTTCGGGGTAGAGAACAGAGAGGCAGAGAGAAAGAAAAAGACCACAGAGAAGGACGCACAAAAGAGAGGGGAGAGGGTTTGGGAGTTGACCAAAACAAACAGTGTATTCACCAACGTAAATGTTGCCTTTTTTTTTTTTTCTCCTCGGCTTGGATGACTTAAAAGCATTACCAGATGCAGAATGAAGAGGAAGGGACAGAGGAGGAGGGAATGAAGTGGGAGAGTCAGAGTGGAGAGAAGCTTACAGATTTCCAACAAATACATGTAAACCAACAGCTCCACCTCTGATCCTGTTAAAAACACCTTTAACAACCTCTAACATAAATTCAGGGTTTCACTTTTTAAATCTAAACTACTTTTGGAAAAACATGAAATATTCCTTCTCACAGGCCATTTGAACACTGTACAATAGGATGACAACGCGCCTCCCACTACTTTGCAAAAGTCAAAATGTGACATGATTATATCATCTTGTCAGACTTCATCAAGTGGAATAAAGTGCTGCAGGAATCAGGCCTGAAATATGGAAACAAGGTGACAGGCTGTCGGGACATTAACATCAACACGTGTTCAGAGCTTGTGTGTAAATATTTAGGTCTCTGGTTCGTGCTAAAGCACAAACTGTGAAATGAGACCACCCACTCATTCTGTTGTGGTCTGGTCTCTTCTGTGGTGTTGCTGAAACCTGGCTGAGCACAAGACATTTAGAAATGGCTCTGTTTGTCACAACAGGAGTGGACGTTAATATGGATCCATTTAGACACGCCCTCCTTCTAAACTTCTTGTACTTGGCTGCATCTGAAACCTTATCACTGCCTACTAACTAGTAGCTACTACTAGTTAGCATCATTGCCCACTAACCAGTAGCTATTATTACAACACCACAGTAGTAGCTTCTATGTAGGAAGTTAGCCATCAGAAGGCACAATTCTGACATACAGCAGCCATCTTGGCCATCCTTAGAACCCAGATGTTCAACGGACAAACTACAGCACCACCAGGAAAAGTTCTTCTGATGTAGAGTCACAAGTCAATTTTGGCAGAACTTGCATAATTGGTTAAGCTGGTTAAGAATATCACACCTTTTGATATGAATCAAACCCTAAAATACAAGGACACTGCTAAAGAAACATCTGATATGATCAATATTATCATGATTATGGTAAAATCCAATACCTTTAATAACATGTTTTATTCCTCATCCATGGCAATCAGGTTCTAGGTGAGGGACCAAACGAAGTGCAGCTCAAAACCTCTTGATGAAGAAAAACCTATTTGGGACTATGTTCACCCTGCCCGGGTGTGGGTTACCGGGGCCCCCCTCTGGAGCCAGGCCTGCGGGAGGGGCTCGTGTGTGAGCTCCTGGTGGCCGGGCCTCTGCCCATGGGGCCCAGCCGGGCTCATTCCGAAGCAGTGACATGCGCCCCCCTCCTCATGGGCTCACCACCCGGGGGGGGCCACAGGAGGAGGATGCGGAGAGAGTTGGGCGGCAGTCGGCAGGCAGGCGGGGACCCTGGCAGTCTGACCCCCAGCTGCAGAAACTGGCTCTGGGGATGTGAAATGTCACCTCTCTGGCAGGGAAGGAGCCTGAGCTGGTGTTGTGCACAGTACTTGCCTCAAGTGCGGCACCATTAATATGTTGTGTCTTTCACTAATTCTTCAGGTAGAATTGACTATCAGAAATCAATAATTATTGGAAATAATTATGGATTCATTAAAAGATTTAGAATTTTGGGGCACCACCTCTCGGTTGAGAGGAAAAGATAGTCAATTCTCTGATTCAGTCTCATGAATTGTAATAATCTATTAATTTGGACATCTGATTAACAATTAACTCAATAATAGAAACCAGGGTCAATTAATAGCTATTAATAGTTGAAGGATTCTGAGTTCTAAAGTAGAGGTTGGCAGAATTCATTATTGTACGACATTAAAGAGGCAGAATGTATGACTCAAAAGCATTTATTCACAAAAATACAAAAGTAAAAAAAACACACAATAAACAATCTAAACTAAATGTATATGTACATGTGAATGTGCGTAGATGCTGTGTGTGTGTGTTTGCGCGTGCGCATGTGCGTATCTGTGGGGGGGGACTACAAAGATGGCTGCCGTGGTGGCTGTTCTATGTAGTCCAGGCCATGTGGGGCTCTTTGTCTGTTAAGAACAAAGGGAAAATGGCTGACCGTGTTAATGTGTGTATGAGTGTGTGTGTGTGTGTAGGCTTAATGTCACTTTGTGTGTGTTTCAAGGTATCATGTTAAAGAATGGTTAGTATCATGCAGGTTGGGACACTAACATCAAACTAAACCTTCTTACAAACCTAAAACACAGTGAACTGTAGCCTATGATCTCATCACATTAACAAAGTTCAACAGTCTGGTTTAACCGTGTTTGTTAATGTTCTGTTCTGCCCAAGTCATGTTACCAGCAGAAAGGAAGAAGAAGGGTTGCTCTCGGGTTCTGCTTCCTTGAGTAGCTGGAGATGTTGTTGCAGCTGTGGTGTTCATTGAGGAGTAGATCCGTTGTGTAGGTCACGTTGCTCTTTGTTAATCCTTGTCTGGTTGTAGAACCAGGCCTGAGTTTCTTCAGTGCTGCTGGCTGGACGCCGTTGAGTCCGTGGTCACTTGCAGGTCTGGGAGACGCTGAAAGCAGCTGGATAATCCCTTTTAGAGCAGAGAAGCTGCTGAAGGCTTCTGTCCTGCAGCTTCTCCTGTTACAGAGCGGTGCTCTGCTGATGAGCAGGAGCCCGGGAGAGAGTTTGGAGCTTGCGAGTTGAAGAGACTCTGGAGTGAGAGAGAGCCAAGTCGAAGAGCCGTTTGAGAGGGGAAAGGCCGGTGCCTTTATACCTCTGGTGACATTCCTTGAAGGTGTGAAACTGAGTTTCCTGTCGGGGGAAGGGTCACAAGTTCCAGGCTCAGCCAGGCATCTGGCTGAAGATGTTTATCACCTTTGTGGGCACAACACTGGTGTGCGAGGTTGAGAGGTACCGACTAGATATAGTCTGGCTCGCCTCGACGCACAGTGTGGGCTCTGGAACCAGTTTCCTCGAGAGGGGTAGGATTCTCTACCATTCTGGAGTTGTCCCCAGTGAGAGGCGCAGAGCTGGGGTGGGAATGTTTATTTCCCCCCTGGCTCAGTGCCTGTAGATTGGGGTTCACCCTGGTGGATGAGAGGGTAGCCTCCCCCCGCCTTCGGGTGGGGGGAACGGGTCCTGACTGTCATCTGTGCCTATGCGTCGAATGACAGTTCAGAGTACCCACCCTTCTTGGAGTCCTTGGAGAGGGTGCTGGAGGGCGCCCCTTCTGGGGACTCCCTCATCCTCCTAAGGTGTGAGCTGGAGGGGCGTGACTGGCAGGAACGGCCCCCCTGATCTGAACCCAAATTATGTTTTGTTGTTGGACTTCTGTGTTTGTCATGGATTGACCATAATGAACACCATTAAAGGGCATAAGGGTGACCATATGTGCACCAGGAAGCCCTTGGTCGCAGTTTGATGATTGACTTCATTGTCGTGTCGTCAGACTCGGGTGAAGAGAGGGGCGGAGCTGTCAACTGATCAACCTGGTAGTGAGTTGGCTCCGATGGTGGGGGAAGAGGCTGGTCAGACCTGACAGACCCAAACGTTCTGTGAGGGTTTGTTGGGAACGTCTGGATGAATCTCCTGTCACAAAGAGCTTCAACTTGCACCTCTCAGCTTCACTCACGTTCCAAGGTAGGCGGGGGGCATTGAGTCCGAGTGGACCTTGTTTTCCGTGCCTTTATTGTTGAGGCAGTTGCCTGGAGCTGTGGCTGTAAGGTCGTCAGTGCCTGTCGTGGCGACAGTCCCTGAACCTGCCGGTGGACACCGGCAGTAAGGGATGCCATTAAGCTGAAGGAGTCCTACAGGACCTTCTTGGCCTGTGAGTCTCCTGAAGCAGCTGACGGGTATCAGCACACTAAGCGGAACGCAGCCTCGGTGGTAGCTGAGGCAAAAAATCGGGCATGGGAGGAGTTTGGTGAGGCTATGGAAAATGGCTTCAAGGAAGTTCTGGACCACATCTGGCGGCTCAGGAGGGGAAAGCGGCACACCATTGACACTGTGCTCAGCGGGGAATACTTCGAAGACCTCCTCAATCCCACCAGCACTTCTTCTGTTGAAGAGGCAGAGTTTGGGGGACCAGTTGTGGACTCGCCTATCTCTGGGGCTGAGAACAGAGGTAGTCAAAAAGCTCCTTGGTGGCAAGGCTCTGGATATTGTAGGGCTGTCTTGGTTGACATGTCTCTGCAACATCGCATGGACATGAGGGGCACTGCCTCTGGATTGGCAGACCGGGGTGGTGGTTCCCCTCTATAAAAAGGGGGACCAGAGGGTGTGTTCCAACTATAGAGGGATCACACTCCTCAGTCTCCCTGGGAAAGTCTATTCGGGGGTGCTGGAGAGGAGGGTCCATAAGATAGTCGAACCTCGGATTCAGGATGAGCAGTGTGGTTTTCTTCCTGGTCGTGGAACTGTGGACCAGGGTCCTGTAGGGTGCATGGGAGTTCGCCCAACCAGTCTACATGTTTGGACTTGGAGAAGGCATTCGACCATGTCCCTCGGGTAGTCCTGTGGGGGGTGCTCCAGGAGTATGGGGTTCCGGACCCGTTGACACGGGCTATCCGGTCCCTGTACACTCGGTACCAGAGCTTGGTCCGCATTGCTGGTAATGAGTCGGACTTGTTTCCAGTGGGGGTTGGACTCCATCAGGGCTGCGCTTTGTCACTGATTCTGTTCATAACTTTTATGGACAGAATTTCTAGGCGCAGTCAGGGCGTTGAGGGGCTGCGGTTTGGTGGCCTCAGGATTGGGTCGCTATTATTTGCGGATGATCTGGTCCTGTTAGCTTCATCGGACCGTGACCTTCAGCTGGGATTAGAATCAGCGCCTCCAAATCTGAGGCCATGGATCTTGACCAGAAAAGGGTGGAGTTTCGACTCTGGGTCGGGGATGAGATTCTGCCTCAAGTGGAGGAGTTCAAGTGGGGAGGATGGAGCAGGAGATTGACCGACGGATCGGTGTGTCGTCTGCAGTGATGCAGGCCCTGCATCGGTCCATCTTGGTGAAGAAGGTCTTGGTCTTGATTTACCAGTTGATCTAGGTTCCTACCCTCACCTATGGTCACGAGCTTTGGGTAATGACCGAAAGAATGAGATCGCAAATACAAGCAGCCGAAATGAGTTTCCTTCGCAGGGTGGCTGGGCTCTCCCTTAGAGATAGGGTAGCTCAGAGTAGAACCGCTGCTCCTCCACATCGAGAGGAGCCAGTTGAGGTGGCTCGGGCATCTAGTGAGGATGCCTCCCTGGTGAGGTGTTCCGGGCACGTCCCTCCGGGCGGCGGCTCTGGGGAAGACCCAGGACACGCTGGAGAGACTATGTCTCTCGGCTGGCCTGGGAAGGCCTTGGGGTCCCCCCGGAAGAGCTGGATGAAGTAGCCGGGGAGAGGGAAGTCTGGGCTTCCCTGCTGAAGCTGCTGCCCCCGTGACCCAACAACGGATAAGTGGGAGAAGACCAAGATTAAAAATTTTTTAATGCTTAATTGAATGAAAAGTCAATGTCTGATGTGGTTGAAATGTGAATGATATGGTGAAAATGATTGTGTCATTGCAAAAGACTGCCTGTATTAATTAGTTATTTCATTAATTAATTTTTTTTTCATAATGTGTCATATATAAATAAATATATTATTCATTTATATCCATTTATATTATTATATTATTAATATTATAATATTAATATTATATTATTATATATTACAGTGGGGAAAACAAGTATTTGAACCCTGCTATTTTGCTATTTCTCCCACTTAGAAATCATGGAGGGGTCTGAAATTTTCATCATAGGTGCATGTCCACTGTGAGAGAGATAAACTAAAAAGAAAAATCCAGAAATCACAATGCATGATTTTTTAACAATTTATTTGTGTGATATAGCGGCAAATAAGTATTTGAACACCTGAGAAAATGAATGTTCATATTTGGTACAGTAGCCTTTGTTTGCTATTACAGAGGTCAAACGTTTCCTGTATTTTTTCACCAGGTTTGCACATACTGCAGGAGGGATCCTGGCCCACTCCTCCACACAGATCTTCTCTAGATCAGTCAGGTTTCTGGGCTGTCGCTGAGAAACACGGAGTTTGAGCTCCCTCCAAAGATTTTCGATTGGGTTCAGGTCTGGAGACTGGCTGGGCCATGCTAGGACCTTGATATGCTTCTTACGGAGCCAGTCCTTGGTTTTCCTGGCTGTGTGCTTTGGGTCGTTGTTGTGTTGGAAGACTCAGCCACGACCCATCTTCAATGCTCTGACTGAGGGAAGGAGGTTGTTCCCCAAAATCTCACAATACACGGCCCCAGTCATCCTCTCTTTAATGCAGTGCACTCGTCCTGTCCCATGTGCAGAAAAACACCCCCAAAGCATGATGCTACCACCCCCATGCACAGTAGGGATGGTGTTCTTCGGATTGTACTCTTCATTCTTCTTCCTCCAAACACGCTTAGTGGAATTATGACCAAAAAGTTCTATTTTGGTCTCATCTGACCACAAAACTTTCTCCCATGACTCCTCTGTATCATCCAAATGGTCATATGCAAACTTAAGACGGGCCTTGACATGTGCTGATTTAAGCAGGGGAACCTTTCGTGCCATGCATGATTTCAAATCATGACGTCTTAGTGTATTACCTACAGTAACCTTGGAAACGTTGGTCCCAGTTCTTTTCAGGTCATTGACCAACTCCTGTCGTGTAGTTCCGGGCTGATTCCTCTCCTTTCTTAGAATCATTGAGACCCCACGAGGTGATATCTTGCATGGGGCTCCACTCCGATTGAGATTGACCGTCATGTTTAGCTTCTTCCATTTTCTAATGATTGCTCCAACAGTGGACCTTTTTTCACCAAGCTGCTTGGCAATTGCTCCGTAGCCCTTTCCAGCCTTGTGGAGGTGTACAATTTTCTCTCTTGTGTCGTTGGACAGCTCTTTGGTCTTCGCCATGTTACAAGTTAAAGTCTTGCTGATTGTATGGGGTGGACAGGTGTCTTTATGCAGCTAACGACTTCAAACAGGTGCATCTGATTAAGGATGATACATGGAGTGCAGGTGGACTTCTAATGGGTGGACTAACAGGTCCTTCAGGGTCAGAATTCTAGATGACACACAGGTGTTCAAATACTTATTTGCCGCTATATCACAAAAATAAATTGTTAAAAAATCATGCATTGTGATTTCTGGATTTTTCTTTTTAGTTTATCTCTCTCACAGTGGACATGCACCTACGATGAAAATTTCAGACCCCTCCATGATTTCTAAGTGGGAGAAATAGCAAAATAGCAGGGTGTTCAAATACTTGTTTTCCCCACTGTATATTATTCATTATATTATTCATATTATTCATTTATATCCATCTGAGTACCGTTCACATACTTGTTGAAAGCGATTTCAGATGCAGCCACTGATTTCTGTTTCTATCACAAGAGAGTGGGCGTTTCATTAGGGAGGGGAGGGTTTTTTTCAGAGTGTGTGAGAAGGCAACTGCATTGCTGCTACAAGTCTAACATAATAATTCCTTTACATAGATCACAAAAATCTTAATCTTGAACTGGGGAAACAGCAAATTAGGGCTCGGCCGACAAAATACATCACACCTGCAGCATTTCATATGTGACTCCCAGAATCTCATATTTTATGTAAGAGTTTTATGTTTGATGGCTTCTGGCCAAGAAGCTGTTGACTGGTGGAAATAAAGAAGCGATAAACAACTGAATGAATGAAGGATCGACAACAGGTTTTCAGACTGTCTGGAGAAGCCGTGGCCCCTGAAAAACAAGCAGCCAGGATAAATAGAAGGCTGCAGAAGAAGAAAGTCGCTGGCTCTGGCTGCCATTTTCTAAGAGTACCACTCCGGGAGAGCTGGAAGAGAAAATCCAAAGACTCGCTCCCCCTCCCCACAGCATCCTGGCAAAAGGCCCCCAGCAATTCTGTCTTTTAATGTTGCAATGTAAATCTCTAACACGGAGGGTCTCTACCCCTCTCTCTCCCTACACTGCTCTCTTTCTTCTTGTGCCAAGCCCATCACGAGTGGGAGAGAGGGGAGACTGGAGAGCTTTTTGCATCACCCCCCCCTCCCCTCCTAGCAGGAGTGGGCGACGTCAGCCCCTCTCCTTGGTAACAGAGGGAAGAGAAAAGGATGGGGAGATAAAGTGCGAGACGCAGGGAGGAGGCGTGCGTCTTCTTTTGATGTGCCGTCGTGTTTGATGCCAGGTTGATATCTCCACTACTGAACAGAGTGCTCTCCACCCTCCTTCCTGTAACAACCCCAGCCTCTTACACAACCGCCTCCCAAAAAAAAGTCTATCACGGACTGAGGTCGTCAAAACTGTCACAAATAAGCTAGGATGAGCTTGAGAGGCGCCTCGCTGCTGCTGCCCCTTAATGAGCTGCGGGGCTCACCACTCCGAGACTGGTTTGAAGATCGGTGCCTAGAACCATGGTAGCTACCCGCAGACATCTGTCACAGGTGCAGAGCATGACGGGCATTTAATAAGACTCCAATTAACACTGGAAGCTCCCGCTGCTCCTTGCCTTCGCGTTTCACAATGTGGATTTATTGCTGTACATGTTCAGAGGTCTGGAGTTGCACAAGTAGGGAAAAGTCATGAAGGTTCCTACAGTCTGTCAGTCTCTGTCCATCCAGTGCAGAGATGCAGTCAACAAACCAGTGATGATGATGATGCCGACATTTGCCACGACACCTGCTGCTGCAGATTTGACAGCATCAAGTCAAGAGAAACGGAGGCATGAGGTGTATAAAAAAAAATAAACCTCAGACATAATCAATGTTTCCCTCTGGAGAGAATTAGATGCCAAACAGCAGCACTATATTGTGTGCTGTGTTATGGCTAAGGCTGTGCAATTAATTGAATTTTAATCACCAGTTTGATGTGCGTGTCAACTGATGTCCAAAATCATATATTTGAGTTGAATGGATGTTTTTGGACATTTTTCATTACACAATTTCTGAAAGAGAGAGTGAGAGAGCGTGACTGTGAGTGGAGTGTGAGCGACATGTGTTCAATATAACAGCAGTGTGTTTAAAAACACAAGTATGGCCAAAATCCTTAAAATAATTTTAATTTCAATGCATTCTATGTCCTAAATCAAAATGTGAAGAAAATGTGAAAGAACATTTTTCTTTACAAACTTAAATATTTACTGTATAAACTGACACATCTTCAGGATTTAGCATTCCTCTGAATCACTAAAGTAATATTTATTGGTTAAGTAATATTTATTTTCTGTAAAGTATTTAAAAATTGACAGTTTTCTTCATATTTTGACTTGGGACATAAAAAGCAGTGTTCCCAATTCATTGAAGTAAAAATTATTATGAGGACCTTATATACCTTATACTGTATATATGTATATTAGGGGTGGCATGGTTCACAAAAATCATGGTTGGGTTCGTACCATGGTTTAAGGGTCACGGTTTTCGGTCCGGTACGGTTCTTATTTGTTTCTTTCAGAATATGGTTCAGAAAGGCTGAGCTGCTGCGCGATGGAGAAGACTGCTTGCAATAAGTGACATCTGCAGCGGTCCATTTGAAATTTTGGTAAATAAAGCAAAATTGGGAAATATATATATATATGCCATTTTTAATGAAGTAGTTATGTAATAACTTGTATTGTTTATTCGCAGCTCCTGCATTTCTTCTGTTCAAACTTAATTGAATCAATTTGCTATATAGTACTAAAATATAGCCTATACTACTTACCGGTAGTAGTCTATCACATTTTTGGCAATAGTATGTATTTAATAAATTGCAGAATAAAAGAGATACAGAGTGAATGGAGTAAAGGTTTTTTATTAGTAGGCGGGGCCTAAATGCACTACTCCCTCATCTTTATGAATGGATTTACTGGCAGAGGACACATTCATTCAAACAAAAATCATTCAGTGAAAAGAAAAAGAAAACATGAACAGGAATATATATATATATATATATATATATATATGTTTCAAAAATAACACACCTGCAGCAGACATTCTTATGCTGCGCTGTGACCTTCCCACACACTGATTTCTGCCATTTGTCACATGTGACCAGCGTTTTATTTTATCTGCAGTGAGTGTTTTTATGGCGCTGCCTTCTACGCGACGTTGCAGCTGCTGCGGCTTCCTGAGCTCTGACGCCTTGAGAAGCATCAGCTCCACTCGCAGCTCCTTTACCAAACTCAGGATAAAGGCGCGTCTCAGGATGGTTAGATAGTTTTAGCGTTTAGCTAGCTAGTTTCTCTACCTGTCTCTGTCTCTACTTGTCTACTCTATCCGTCTCTCTCCCTGTCTCTCTCTCTGTCTATCTCTCTCTAACTCTCGCTATATATCTGTCTGTCCATCTCTTTCTCTGTCTCTCTTTGTAGGTATGTAATTCATTTGTTTAAGTTACTAAGTGGATTAAATAAAAAAGTGTTTAAAAATGTCACCTGTAATATATTTCTGGGTAAATATCTGAACAAAGCTTAAGAAGAACAACTGTGTTTTATTTTTTTTTTAATCTAAGAAATGGACGTGTATTTGAAGGAGCCTGCAGCTTAAAATCTGGCTTGTACAATTACTAAATTGATGCTGCTTTTAATCAGGTGCGCCCTGTAGTGTTCAAAATATTATGATGCAGTACCTTTACCCACCAGACTGCTAATCTACAAGTGTCTCAAATTGGCTCCACATTGCATAGCATAATACTATAACAGCCTGCATAAGGAGTACCTTTACTTTCACTTTTTACTACATTTGGCTGGTAATACTTATGTATTATCTTCTTATGTATTAATATTTATATATTATTGATGAAAATGCTGAAATGGTGTGAGGGGCACAGTCTGTTTCATTTTCAGTTAAGCTTCTGAGCAGCTTGGTTGGAGAAACCTTTGGTCCTATAAAAGATTTGTTGCTTTGCAGCCTGAGAAATTAATGCAGCACGGATCGGAATGAGGATGTTGTCTAACATAAGGCTGCTAACATCTACTGGCAGAGCCTACAGAAGCCTTATGGAATCCGTTTTGTGCCGGCACACAGGAGAAGAGCCGAGCTTGTGTTTCCCATGCTGTGGCTGCAGACTGTCTGCAGTCTGTTGTTGTGCCAGATCTCCTCAGCCTTTTTCTCTCCAAAGTTAAACCTTCAACAAGGATTCCGTCAGGATCCTGAAGGCTACGTTTGCATTAATCAAAACAATGTCCCTGATGGATAAAGACGTCAGTGTCGGGAATTCACAGGATGTTCTCCTTTATTAGATGCAGAGGTCTTCTGGGAAGATGCACCGCACCCGATGTTTGTGTAAAAAAACAAAAAAACAAAAAAAACAAAAACAGACGAGTTGTTTGACCAGGTTCTGCTGATCACATGCTCTGGTTCAGCAACACAGCCAGACACGTTCACACCTGCCAAGTCTAATCACAGTTCTGCTTCCCATCCCTCACACAGATTCGTCAGATTTGACCTAGCTAAAAGACAAAGCTCAATGTTAATTAATTATTATTATTTTAACACAAAAGATCTAATTTAACGGGCCAGGTAGAAAATTAAAGAAATATGCCCTGGTCTTTCTGCAGTAACATCGCCATCTATCCCAACAGTCCTGTACAGTCAGGAATGTACAGATTCTGGTCATATAACAGTATCATGAAAAGGCTGATTTATGTCAGTAATTACATTCAAAAAGTAAAACTTGTATAATGTATACATTAATTTCAAACAGAGTGACATATCATAATTTATTTTAATATTGATGATTATATCTGACAACTAATGAAAACCACAAATTGAGTATCTATCTCTAGAAGATTTGAATATTGTAGAAGGTTCATATATTGAAGACACCTGGTGCCACAGCTTATCAGTAATTACTCAAAATACCTGTAAAGGCCTTTAAATGGTCTCGGTCTAAGTTCTGTAGGCTACACAATCATTGGGAAGACTGCTGACCTGACAGTTGTCCAAATAAATATGACCAGTGACACCTTGCACAAGGAGGGTAAGACACAAAAGGTCACTGAAAAAGGCTGGCTGTTCACAGATTCACAGATATCTATGTTCAAGCACATTAATAGAGAGAAGAAAGGAAGGAAAAGATGCGTTAGAAAAGAATGTACAAGCAATAGGGATAACCACACTCTGGAGAGGATTGTGAAACAAAACCCATTCAAAATGTGTGGGGAGATTCATAAAGAGCGGATTGCAGCTGGAATCAGTGCTTCAAGAACCACCACACACAGATGTATACAAGACATGGGTTACAGCTGTCATATTTTTCGTGTCAAGCCACTCTTGAACAACTGGATATTGGTGCTAACGTTAGCAAGCTAGGCTAACTAGCTGCAACTTTCTGAGTGGATCCAAACAGCACAAGGTAGATGTGTGTGAGGACTCCAGTAGCTAACGTACTCAGTCATGGAAAACAGCCACCCAGAAGCTTGAGGTTGTTTCCAAAAACTGTTCAATATTATTATGAAAAACTCAACAATAGCCATATTATAGTTTATATTTCATTACACAGAAAGTCAATCCAAACTTCAGTTCCAATGTGTGATTATATTACTGTGTTTCACATTTTCCATTCATTTCACTCTTCAATGAACATTAACTTGCAACTTGAAACCTCATTCACTTATAGTTGCCAATGACTAGAGTTGTTAATCAATTCAAATATTTAATCGTGATTTATCGCATGACTGTCCAAAGTTATCTGTTCAAAATAAGGGACAGTTAGTGTTAATAATTGATCAATATCAGAGATAATTTTAGTTTATGGAAATGTTGCATTTATTGTTGAAAATTAATTAACAGAAAACAATGATCCCTTTCATAGGATCAGTATTTAGCTTCTTAAGAATATGCTCAAATCATAACTTGTGGTAAATTCAGGCTCAACAGACAACAGATGGCACGTTGGCAGATAAATGTTCCATTACTTCAGTTTAAAGATCACTTCAAAAGTAAATCATAATGTGACCGAGTCCAACTTCACATGGGAAAAATAAAGGCTCACAAAAACATCCCCTTGTGCTCTGGGATAAAAACTGGATATTACAGTGTTTCCCCAGTAAATTCACATGCCTGGAGGACCCGCCCGGCCAATGAGAAAGGTCAACAAGAACTCTGACATGCCATTAAGAACCTTGGTATGCCAAGGAGAACCCAGACAAGTTAAAAAGACTGCCAAATATCCAGTTAGAAATAATCCCTCACTTCACTGAGCCCCACCTCCATTACAGCAAAAAAAAAAATACATTCCACAAACCATGATCAAGAGGCAGAGGGAAAGCTACGCAACATCAAAGGTCTGGCACTTCTTGTCTCTAAAAGCCTGTCCAAGCATTTGTAACTTCCAGGCTGAATTACTGCAATTCCTTATTGTCAGACAGGACCAAAAAGTCTCTAAAGACTCTTCAGCTGATCCAGAATGCTGCTGCATGTATATTAACAGGCACTAGAAGAAGGGATCATATCTCACTAGTATTAGCCTTTCTGCATCGACTTCCTATGAAATCAAGAATAGAATCAAAATCCTCCTCCTCAACCTACAAAGCTCTTAATGGTCAGGCTCCATCCTATCTTAAATATCTCATAGTTCTGTATCATCCAATGAGAACACTGTGCTCAAAATGGAGGCAGAGCCTTCAACTACCAGGCTCCTCTCTTGTGGAATCATCTTCCTGTTTCAGTCTGGGGGGCAGGCACACTTCTTACATTTAACGAACAGGTTAAAAACTTTCCTTTTTGAAGAAGCTTATAGATATGGCTGGGCCTGGCTGGACTAGAACATTGTTATGTTGCTATAGGTTAAGAAACTCAAAACCTCCTGATGAAGAAGACGATAATTGGGTCGACATTAACCCTGCCCAGGTGTGGGTTACCAGGGCCCCCCTCAGCCTGAAGCGGTGACGTGGGCCCCCCTCCCCATGGACTCACCACCCGTGGGGGAGGCCACAGGGGGAAGATGCGGTGAGAGTTGGGTGGCAGTCAGAGGCGGGGACCCTGGCAGTCCGACCCCCAGCTGCAGAAACTGGCTCTGGGGACGTGGAACGTCACCTCTCTGGCAGGGAAGGAGCTTGAGCTGGTGTGTGAGGTTGAGAGGTACCGACTAGATATAGTTGACGCACAGTGTGGGCTCCGGAATCAGTTTCCTCGAGAGGGGTTGGATTCTCTACCACTCTGGAGTTGTCCCCGGTGAGAGGCAGAGAGCTGGGGTGGGAATGCTTGTTTCCCCTTGGCTTGGTGCCTGTACATTGGGGTTCACCCTGGTGGATGAGAAGGTAGCCTCCCTCCACCTGTGGGTGGGGTGATGGGTCCTGACTGTAGCCTATGCGCCGAATGACAGTTCAGAGTACCCACCCTTCTTGAAGTCCTTGGAGAGGGTGCTGGAGGGCGCCCCTTCTGGGGACTCCCTTGTCCTCCTGGGGGACTTCAATGCTCACGTGGACAATGACAGTGTGACCTGGAGGGGTGTGATTGGGAGAACGGCCCCCCTGATCTGAACCTGAATGGTGTTTCGTTGTTGGACTTCTGTGCTCGTCATGGATTGTCCATAATGAACACCATGTTCAGGCATAAGGATGTCCATATGTGCACTTGGCACCAGGACACCCTTGACCGCAGTTCGATGATCGACTTTGTTGTCCTGTTGTTGGACTTGCGGCCTCATGTCCTGGACACTCGGGTGAAGAGAGGGGCAGAGCTGTCAACTGATCACCACCTGGTAGTGAGTTGGCTCCGATGGTGGGGGAAGAGGCCGGTCAGACCTGGCAGACTCAAACGTTCTGTGAGGGTTTGCTGGGAACGTCTGGATTTATCTCCTGTCAGAAAGAGCTTCAACTTGCACCTTCACACATGTAAGGGGTAAGGGATGCCGTCAAGCTGAAGAAGGGTATCGGCATGCTAAGTGGAACGCAGCCTCAGTGTTCGCCGAGGCAAAAATTCAGGCGTGGAAACAGTTCAGTGAAGCCATGGAAAAAGACTTTTGAACGGCTTCGACCAGGAGGGAAAAGCGGCGCACCGTTGACACATGGTTCAGTGGGGACGGGGTGCTGCTGACCTTGACTCAGGACATCCTGGATCGGTGGGGGGAATACTTCCAAGACCTCGCTGGGGGTGAGATCGCCAAGGCAGTCAAAAAGCTCCTCGGCAGCAAGGCCCTGGGGGTGGATGAGATTCGCCAGGAGTTCCTCAAGGCTCTGGATATTGTAGGGCTGTCTTGGTTGACACGTCTCTGCAACATCGCATGGACATGGGGGGCACTGCCTCTGGATTGGCAGACTGGGGTGGTGGTTCCCCTCTATAAAAAGGGGGACCAGAGGGTGTGTTCCAACTATAGAGGGATCACACTCCTCAACCTCCCTGGGAAAGTCTATTTGGGGGTGCTGGAGAGGAGGGTCCATAAGATAGTCAAACCTCGGATTCAGGAGGAGCAGTGTGGTTTTCGTCCTGGTTGTGGAACTGTGGACCAGCTCTATACCCTTAGCAGGGTCCTGGAGGGTGCGTGGGAGTTCGCCCAACCAGTCTACATGTCTTTTGTGGACTTGGAGAAGGCGTTTGACCGCGGCCCTCGGGCAGTCCTGTGGGGGGTGCTCCGGGAGTATGGGGTTCCGGACCCGTTGACACGAGCTATCTGGTCCCTGTACGCTCTGTGCCAGAGCTTGGTCCGCATTGCTGGTAATAAGTCGGACTTGTTTCCAGTGGGGGTTGGACTCTGTCAACTTTGTCACCAATTCTGTTCATAACTTTTATGGACAGAGTTTCTAGGCGCAGCCAGGGCGTTGAGGGGCTGCGGTTTGGTGGCCTCGGGATTGGGTCGCTGCTATTTGCGGACGATCTGGTCCTGTTGGCTTCATCGGACCGCGACCTTCAGTTCTCGCTGGAGCGGTTTGCAGCCGAGTGTGAAGCAGCTGGGATGAGAATCAGCACCTCCAAGTCTGAGGCCATGGTTCTTGACCGGAAAAGGGTGGAGTGTCGACTCCGGATCGGGGATGAGATCTTGCCTCAAGTGGAGGAGTTCAAGTATCTCGGGGTCATGTTCACGACTGAGGTTGCTACCCTCACCTATGGTCACTGGCTTTGGGTAGTGACAGAAAGAACGAGATCACGAATACAAGCGGCCAAAATAGGTTTCCTTCGCAGGGTGGCTGGGCTCTCCCTTAGAGATAGGGTAGCTCAGAGTAGAACCGCTGCTCCTCCACATCGAGAGGAGCCAGTTGAGGTGGCTCGGGCATCTAGTGAGGATGCCTCCTGTACACCTCCCTGGTGAGGTGTTCCGGGCACGTCCCTCCGGGCGGCAGCCCCGGGGAAGACCCAGGACACGCTGGAGAGACTATGTCTCTCGGCTGGTCTGGGAACACCTTGGGGTCCCCCTGGAAGAGCTGGAGGAAGTAGCCGGGGAGTCTGGGCTTCCCTGCTGAGGCTGCTGCCCCCACGACCCGAGAAAAACGGGTAAGCGGGAGAAGACAAGACGAGGTTAAGAAACTGTCTGTTGTTGGAAGGTCTGATGTTGTTCTGGTTTCCCTGGAAGTTGCACAATTCAATATATTCCTGTTATTCAAACTGTAAACAAACTGTAAAGCCCATTGGGGTGGATCAGTGATTTGTGATTTTGGGCTGCACAAATAAAATTTACTTGACTTAAACAGAGCAGAGGAAGAGAGATGCCATCACTAGTAACCTAACTAGCAGATCTAGTTAGTAACTTAACTAGCAGATCTGAGTCATGTGTAAACATGTGGGAGCAGTGATAAAGTCACTAAACGAAAAAGAGAGATTCTGCAGAACTTGTGTATGTGTGATCGTACAGCTGCTAATGAAAAATATAACAATTAACTTGAGAGAAGAAAAAGCACAACAAACACTTGTCTGCATGTGAGTTGTTCAGGGGACATTGTTAAATTCTAGAGCCTGCATTGTTTTCAGGAAATAAATACAGCTTGCAAAATGATTTCAGAGAAAATTTGAGGCTTAGTCATTTTAATTATGTGAATAATTAGTCAAACTATAATTCAGAAACATTTCCAAAGACCAATCTGACAGATTGCCTCTGACAAACTTCCTGTTTTTCCTTCAGAATGACAGCAGGCACCTCAGAGTCACTCAGACATATCATGAGACCATGATGTCAGACTTCTAAATTAAAACCCTCTAAAATGTGCTTTACATACACTGTCATTTAATAGTTCATTAAAGAAAGAGCAGATGTGCCTCCTTCTGTGGGCAGATGGTTACACACACATTCACTGAAGGGTTTAGCACTTTAGAGGTTTAATTATGGACAGCTCTATGTACAGGTGTGAGATGCACTGAGATCTGCTCTCTCTGACCACACTGGGATCAGGTCTGGGCCTCATGTGGCCAACGTTCTGTTGGCAGCATGTTAGAGAAGAGCAGTGCTACTTACTCATCATCTGGTGTTAGCTGCACTGGTTCGTTGGTAAACTGCGTGTCAAAGTTTTCGAGGCCGTAGTCGTCAGAGATCTGAGGTTTGAAGGGCGGCGTCACCTCTTTCTTCTCCAGCTGTGGAAAAATCAAACGCACAAAGACATCATGTATAACTCATGTTTTTACTCAGTGTCTCATAGAGTGAAGACGGTGAAGAAAACAACCTGAAACTTTCTACAATTACAGGGCATTGATTTGCTGTCTGGAGACTTGCACACCTCCACTTTGATCAAACAGCACGGTACACTAATCAGCTGAAGGACGTGGAGATGTGTTCAGGTGCTTATTCTCCCTCTGTGTGAGGTGTGAAGATAAACTTGAAACCTTTGCAATCAGTGAAGTGGACACTGCTGCCAAAGTGAAGGTCAGAATGTTGCAGATCCCACTGAAACATTAAACTCCATTCTGAAACTTAAACCAAATTATTTTATATTCATCTCACTTTTATTCAGAGGTTTCTATAATCAGTCTATAGTTTGATAAAATAATTGACCAAATGAATCAGCAACCCCGAGGTGTTCCCAGGCCACCGAAAGGCCAGGGCTGCATCCTAGACCGCCTTCTTCCTACCTACATAGTCAGCAAAAATGAGGAATCAACTAGAACATCTGAATACCTTAGTCGACTTTCAACTAGTACATGAAGGGTACCTGGATGGTTTACTACATCAGGTCATATTTTGCAGTATGAAACAAACCACACTACATATCCCAGAAGCCACTGGGAGGTCAATAACTGCAGTAGAAGAAGAACTTTTCCCTATGGTTACGTCATCACACAGAGCAGCACAGCATTCAAGCAAACATTAATATGGAGGAACCATCAGACCAAGTCATTTGGAAACATAAACTTAATTAACTTAACTTAAATTAACTTAAGATAACAAATCCAACTGCTGTGTGTGACATCTACAACGTGAAAATTGTGAGGGGAGGTAATAACGTTGTTAAATAAACACCACAACAACTCCGACGTGTGTCCCAGACTCTGAACAACCCGCTCACAAGCCGCTAATGAAGATGTTTATCACAGTGAGAAGTTCTGAGTCGAGGGAACGTCTTGGTCTGATGAATCAATGCTTCCTCTTCACAGTAGCAACCATACACCAGGTAAAAAAAACTAAAGAAAGTCTGGCACAAAAAAGAAAAAAACAGGCAAAAATCACCTAAATAAGACATATTCAAGACTTTATGGAACAGACTTTTTTTTTCTTTTGCCTGTTTTTATATATCACGGAGAAAATGCTTTTATTGCATATGTTAAAGCGCGAAATAAAACATATTCCTGACTGTATGTAGCATTTTTTTTCCTTTTGCTGGACTTTTTTTCCTGGTCTTAATCCTCCTGCAACCGAATGTAGCGCGTATGTTTGGAGCCCATTGATATCAAAGAGTAAATGCTTTTGTGGCAAATGTTGAAGCGTAAGCGACAGAAAAGCCATTTGTGGGGGAGACTGTAGACCACCACGGCTGAATTGCACTTGTTGTTCACGTCGACATGAACAACAGCGCGGTGCGTCCCCGTGCGGACCTGCCAGTTAAGCACAACTTTAAATGTGCCCCACAGTGATTCCACCTCATGTCCACACAACAGTTAATTCATTCAACAGTAGTATCGGATCGGTATAGGATATTGGCCGGTTCAGCCCATTGATCGGTATCGGATTGGATCGGAAAAACCTGGATCGTTACATCACTAACATATATATATATGACGTTATAAGTTATTGCTAAATGTTTGTATCGGTCCATATTTTTTCAGCTGAGAGTAACAGAGGAGATTTTAAATTTGCTTTTAAAACATGTTATTGAAGGTCTCTGATTTTTACTTTTACAATGCATGTATATGATATTTTCCCATAATCATGATGATATTAATTGTATCAGATATTTCTTTAGCAATTATTGTATTTTAGGGTTTGATTCATATCAAAAGGTGTGATATTGTTTATTTTAGAGCTTAAACAATTATGCAAGTTCTGCCAAAATTGACTTGTGACTCTAAATCAGAATCCTGGTGGTGCTGTAGTTTGTCCTTTGAACATTTGGGTTCTAAGGACGGCCAAGATGGCTGCTGTAGTATGTCAGAATTGTGCTTTCTACTGGCTAACTTCAGTTACTACCCAAAGTTTGTGACCAAATGCCGATTCCTCACTTTAAAAACATTAACTACAATTAAGTTTGTATTTACCTCTAAGGAAAGCCTACTGATATTTGTCTTAACATCTTGTAACACCTCGTAGAGAAATTCAGAAAAACACTAGCTTAGATACTAGCTCAACTGTGTGTGTGTTTTGAAACATTTGACTAAAGTGTGTGTTGTGAATGATTGGCGACCATGAGGGGACCTTGTCATGTTAACGATAAACAGCAGCACTAGTGAGTTCTGCAACCAAAAACAAACAAAATAACCCGCTGACTGTAAACAAGGAAATAAAATAATCATAAAATCATCAAATAAAATCAACTATTAGAGTGTTGCCGGACGTTTTTGGTCACATAAAATTAATAGCAATACTATGGAAACCCTAAAGGGACATGGGTGAAAAAAAAATGTTTTTTTGCTCATTTTATTAGCCTATAAGCCTATTAGACTATAGAGCTGAAAAATAAAACTTAATATTTTTTAATCCTTCTATTCTTTTAAATGGATTCGATCAAATTATTCAAGACAACCTTCAGTTCATTTAAAATCAAATTTTTACTTTGAAAATGGAAAATTTCCCAGAATTAAAAGTAAAAATGGTAAACTCAGCCATAATATTAAGGATTTTTTTTTCCTTTTTTAAGAAGTTAGACTGATTAATAACGAAAGAAAAAGTCTACAGGGAACTCTTAAAACCATTGTCTCTCCCTCAGCACTGATCCTGCTTAGCTTTGCCTTTTCAGACTGATTCTAAGCAGCAGATGACATGTTGAACCATTTTCAACTCGTAAAACACAGATACATGTCAATGTCAGTATTAACACCAGAACTGATGTGTTTCATCAAAGAATCATTTATTTTACAGTGTTGTGTGTTGTCTACCTCTGAGGTTTGTTGTGGAATATCATCATCTCTGTAGCTCCACAGATGTTTTTGTCCTCCTTAAACAACACTCACAACTTGTTTGTCAGTAGTTTTGTGTGTGTGTGTGTGTGTGTGTGTGTGTGTGTGTGTGTGTGTGTGTGTGTGTGTGTAGTTCCTACAAAGCTTCTGGTTCTCCTGGTTCCTGCAGCAGCTTCTATGCTTCATTAGTGTTATTGGTTCAAAAGGCTTCACGTAGAGCTTCAAATAAACAACACAAAACAAGGCAGAGTTTCTCTCTTCGTATCCCTCTACCTTCCCCCAGCCTCTCTCCCTCTCTGCTAATTTAACTTTCAGCTTTTTCAGCGCCTACCTTCACTCCTCCATCAGTTTCACCCCCTCAAATCCTGTCTCTATCTTTCTCTTCTCCGTTTGTCTCAGTCTTACTCATTGTCGATTCTTTTATCTTCTCACATCGCTCTCCTCTCTCCTCCTACTTTCCCCATTCTCTCTGATGTGTTGTCGGGCAGGCTGCAGCTCTGTGTGGTGGTAATGAAGCCCACTGAAGGCCAGGAATGAGCCGGCACCTTTTCTCTGACACACACACACACACACACACACACACACACACACACACACACACACACACACACACACACACACACAGGAAGTGCCCCTGAGGCCAAAGGGGCACATGAAAGAGGGCAGTGAGTGCCAAGCCGATACAGACCATCCATGGCTTCTTAGATCACAGCACCTGTCAGTGTGTGTATATGTGTGTGTACTCCAGAACCTTGTATGGGACAGAACTGGACGACATGATGTTCAGCCTGAACTGAGGTGGCTAGTAATTTGTTTGGAGACAGACTACAGTCAACAGATGTCTTTGAGCTCTCTCGCCATCTTGACATCTTCCTTCACGGCGTTGTGAAAGCACATTTGAATTTTGAGAAGTAAAATATATCTGCAGAATGTCCTGCTGCTGCTTCCTGCACAGATCTGCTGTCATCAGACTCTAGTTGTTTATCTGCTCAGTTGGCATCAAGAGAGAGGAAGAAACTTCTCGTCATTAAAATCATTATTACGATGTTAAACGGATCTGTTGTGTTGGCAAATCTTGCATGTTATGTTCCCATATATATATATATATATATATATATATATATATATATATATATATATATATATATATATATATATATATATATTGCTCGTGCTCCACTCGCTCACACAGAACCACTCGTAAATATTGTTAAATATCATTTCAACTCAATTTTTTAGAGCGTTTGACACGCAAATTGAAATCGCTATTCAAATTCAATAAATGCACAGCTTTAGATGGTTGGCATATCCAGATTGTGTCCATATTTATTTTAGAAAGTCGGAACAGTAAAAGAACACATGTTAGAAAACTAATGTTTGCAAATCAGATCTAAACCACATTTGAAGATAGTTTGAAATATGATTCCGATCTGAATTGTAAAGAATTGTCTCAGTCTGGACACTGTACAATCAAACAGGGTCTTATAATTCCTTCTTCATCATTCCTAACCCAGCGTCATATTCAGAGTGATGGAGAAGCAGCAGAGAACTTTCACCACAACTGAGAAATGTCATTGAACGTTTTGGCGGGATGAAAAAACAGTCTGCAGACAGACAGGGAGAGAACTTGTCTGCTGCTCCTGCTACCGGAAGTTACCAAGCAATGTACTGACGCCTACGTCGTTACCGTGGCAACTCAAGCAGACAGGTTGGTGATGTCTGGACACACTAATCCATCTGATCTGAGAAACAAATCTGAACAAGGCCCAAGAAACACAACAACAATAGTGGACAGATTCATTTGTTTTTTACTCAGACTTCCTAAAATCAATATGAATGTGTGTGTGTGTATATCAATATGAATATTTAAGAAATGTTAGAAAAAGTTGTAAACATAGTCTGGAGATAATTCCATGCTATGTAAGTCAATGGGACTCTATTACGTTGTATACACTAGGAATTTACCATATTTGCATATTGTTGCCATATGACAACAAATCTATTTTAGCATATTATAAAAAAAACACAAAACAACAAAAAAATAGAATAAATTCAAATTCATCTTTTTATTTGGTGAAAATTTCCCCAAATTCTGAATGAAAAACAACCTTTGATTGTGAGATAGTGATGCTCACATGTCAAAAGTCCATGAGCAAAAGGGACTGGCAAACAGGATATCCTGGTCATGTGACCTCATAAATTATATGTCCTTCAAAATAAAAGCCCCCCTTTCACACGTAACTGTAAAAACATAAATTTTATATCACAATAAATTCATTGTTGCCATATGGCAACACTATGCAGTAGAGGGTTAAATGACTCAAAGCATTATACAACAGCTACTTTCTCCTGACACCAGAGTAACTATATGGTGCAGTACTGCAAGTAGAGTGAAACTATGCAGCTTAAACTGGTCACATGACACAGAGGAGGTAAACAGGGCTGTGAGAAACGCTTGAGTTCTGCCAACCAGTCTGCAAACACTGCGGCTACCGAAGCCAAAAGCTGCGCCTTGTTTATCTTGCCAACGCTAACATGCCACGTTTAATTTTGTTTAGAGTTGTGCTGCCAAACGTCGGCTTGGTATTGTTAATATTTGAACCACATGGCGGGTTCTGCTTCGTGGCAAAGTGAAGACAGACAAGCACAACATATACCTGGTCTCTCGCCTCGAACTGATCACAGTGTCAATAAATAATTACTCACAACAGTGAATTCCACTCCTACCCGCTTCCAAATGATCACTTTCTTCTACTCGGCTCTTGTCAGCCTGACACCTCTCTGGCAGCAAGGAGCTGTGCGTTTGGAGTGGGAATAAAAAGAGGACTGCAGGTAAATGATATTCAAATATGTCATCTCTTCAGAGAGAAAACTGCGTGCTCCCTCGGGAGTCGTCTGATGAATATTAATAGGCGGTAACAACGGCAGTGGCGTGCCAGGCCTGTCAGGTCTGGAGACAGGTTTCTAGTTTGAGGGCAGAGAGCGTCGCTTCTCCACCTCTCACAGCTTTGTCAACTTGTTTTCCCTCCGTGCTACACAGGAGCTTTGTCACCGGGCTCAGGATTCCTCCGCTTTGATATCTTTCCCCGGGTTTGCCTTTGGTGTGCACTTCACAGGCTCTGGGGCAGCACTCATTAACACACTCACAATTGTTTTCCTCTTTCATGCCACCGCGCTACCTGCCGTCCAACTAATTGTCCCAGGAGGAACACGGTACCAATGAGGAGTGGCCTTAATTTAAGCTTAAACGAGCATTTGTGCTAATGTGTGATAAAGTTGTATATTGATGCTGCTTTACTACAATCAGTGTGAAATGGGAACAGTTTGCATTTGGGAAAACTAAACTAGTCTATATGTTACTGTTACATTACATAACTAACATCACAGCTGGAAATTGTGATTTTTTAAAATGGACTGAGCTAAAACAAATAATCTCTGAGAAATAGAACTAAGTGATGTTATAATTAATAGATTTATGAAACACAATCATCCATAAATAAAAATAAGATGTGATGTTATTACTCAGGTGAATGTGTTTATCAGTGGTCGCCAGCCCACTGATGAACACACACATAGTTCTGCACAGTTAAGGCAAACACACTGATGATGGCTTTGACTTCTCTTTACAGCTGTTTGGAGGAAATAACAATTCAGAAGAATGAAGCACAGAGGAAAACAAACAATAAATGAGAAGCTGTGTGGTAGTTATGTCTGTAATTTAATTTAATTATTATTTAGGAAGTAGTACTAAAATCAATCTTTTTATTGAAACTATTTTAATTAATATTAATTAACTTTAATACTTAGTAAGGAGTCAGACAGTGCTAATTTCATAAAATGCGACTAGACGAAATATATTCATTAACAATCTTTTTTTTCCTTGACAAAACTAAGACAAAATCAAAGCTCTTAACCACTGACTGTGATGAAATGAACACACATTGTTTTTCAAAAAGTTGTTATTATATTTAATAAAAACTTAATAAAAGGTTATTATTTTATTTTAAATTGAAAAATGAACACAGGTCAGAACATTGAATCATCTCTATCATCATCTCTAATCATCTCACTACTGGAGTAGTGAGGAACCTTTACATTGCATAGAAACCTTATGGGATGGTAAAGACTGCTCCAGGGATTAGTCAGACCCTCAGGTGAATGGTCTAATTAATGTTTTTTGTTGGAAAATGAGCATGAAGTAATAAGTGGGTTCATTAACAAGTAGCTGTGGGTTAGAAGATGATGCTTCACCCGTTCAGAAGATGAGACATTGCCTAGATGATGTTGTATAAGGCCATTTCCTTTCCAGGAAGAGAGGTGAAGGGAGCATGGTTACTTTAACCATTTTTACAGTAATGTTAGAATGTTTTTACCACATGGATTCCATGTTTAAAGATCCAGTTGGCCAGATTTAGCAGCATCTACCTGAACATACTCAGCAGAAATGGAATAGAATACTCATAATTAATTATGAGATATGAACGTGTGCACTAATGTGTGCATGCTATCTTTTTTACAACCTTAGTTTGAGCTGTTTTTATCTACATGTTTCTACAGAAGCCCAGAGCGGGCTCAACAGATTTAACCCTCTATCACATAGTGTTTCCATATGGCAACAATTTCTTTATCTTATTTTTTTCTAAACAGCTGTGTATAAAATCTAATAAAATGTTTTGACAGTAAGGTATGAAAAGGGTTTTTTTATTTTTATTTTTTTTGAAGTACATACAATTTATGAGGTCACATGACCAGGATATCCTGTTTGCAATTTTTTCTTTTATTATTTTAAATATATCTTTAATTTAGGCCTTATAAGTAATAGAAACATTGAAACACTTTTTACCATGGCTAATATTTCATGCAATATAGGGTTAATATTACAACTGCAACAATCACATGCATTAGCATGCATATATATATATATATATATATATATATATATATATATATATATATATATATATATTCATATTCAAATTTCTTTCTAAACTGAATCCTGCAAACTCTCATAAACACTAAAACTTGTCATAAATTGCAGCTTTCAGCTTAATGAGCGGCACCTGTACGAGCAGCTGCTGGTGTTTTAAAGATCAGAATAATTAACAACTCTGAATTAGCAGGATGAGGTGAACTGCTCTGTTCACAAAACTGTTATCCAGAGTTTTAAAGGAAAACCTTCATATTTGCAGGACTGAAGTCAAGCCTCAGCAGATGAAAACATCAGTTCAGCAGTGTCAGTAGTTGTGTTTTTACTGCTGCTGTCAACACTGTGACATTAAGCAGCTGCACTGGAATAGGGTTGTCAGTAACATCTTTTAAAAGACAAAGCAGCTATGACATGATGAGGCAACGATGTGACAGTCAAAAGAGAATACTCTACACTAGCTGATGTTAAACTGTCAGCTGGAACAAAGGATGTTCACCTGGGCAGCAACTTGCAGGAAGACACTCCAGCAGCTGTTTGAGTGAGAACTCTGAACTCACAGCAAATTCACAAAAAGAGGCCTCAGCCGGATATTTCAAATCCTTCCATATGAAGCCGTTTTCACTTTTTAGTCTGGTTAAAACCCTACTGATCAGCTGAGTTCACACTTCTGTTCTAAGTATCAGTCTGGAGACAGAGTCAACAATCTTACATAATCTACAGCAGCTTCTGTTAATCAAGGAGGTTTTCTGCATTAAACATTATTGTATGAAAACTCTTCTTCTATTGTGCCATTAACCCTCATGTTGTGTTCCTGGTCAAATCTGAAAGTTTTAACATTTTTGTCTCTGAAAAATGTGGTTAATTTGATCAGATTCACCTAAGATTCAATGACTTTGTCCACAAAGAGGATTTCAGCACAAAAAATAACTTCTGTTAATTTACATCCAATTTTGTGTGTAAACATTACATTTGTATAGTCTTGGTGTTTCCACTCAAAAGTGACCAATCATGAGAAATAAATGGAGGAGACCAGAATTAATGTAAGAAATTAAACTCAGCTACATCTACATTTGTCTACATAGTGAGGATCTTCATCATATATTTGATGAGTCTGATGAACACTGTCATTTTATTGTTCTTGTTAGTTGTTCTTTAATGTGTTAAGACATGACTTGGAATATTGTGAAATTGTCAAATGTAGTTTTGGAATAATTTTCTTTGTAAACAAAATCTTTCCGATCACGTATGACAGCGAACAGCCAACAGGTTTTACTTTTTTTTACTGTATAAAAATGTCAAATTTAAAATTTACATTTTAAATTCAATTTTCTACTGAGATAAACAGTAGACTATGTTTCATCTGATTATTTCTTATAGTCAAAATAAGAAATTGTGTTTTTCAGAACTCAAATTCAAGATCAGATCAATGACACATACAAGCCATAAATAACAAACAGAAGTTCAAAACTTATAATGTATGTTGATAAAAAAAAAAATCCAAATTGATAATATATGTATTATTACAGTTTTTATGATGAGTCTTTAATGGAACGGTCAGTTGATTAACATGAAACAAACACAACATGAGGGTTAAGGATGCACCGAATATTCAGTAACTGAATATATTCAGCTGAATATTTCATAAAAACACAACATTCAGCCTTCGGTTTAGTGAGTTAAAAGTGAGGCTGAATAGTAGCGTCTGACACGAGAGAGAGAGATGCTGCAGCAGCTGAGAGGAAAACTGGGCATAGCACGACCACTTCATCACTGACGTCTTAGAAAAAGTTTGCAAAGGACAGCGCTAAAGGAAACAGAACAGCAGCACGTCACAGTCAGAAGTTGTGGTTTGTTTCTGTTGCCTTGGGTTGCGCCCTGCACCCTTTGGACCCGAGTGAAAACAAAAATGTGTTAATGTGAACCGAATTTTGATTAAAATGAATCAAAAATGCTCATTTTCACATCAGATCAGCACCACATGGAGTCTTGAATGGTTCAGTGCATCAGTTCAGTTCGTGGACGACGCAGGTTTATTTCCTCTCTCCAGAGAGTCTGTTTAGTGACGTCATTCACCACCAAACAGTCTAAAGTCCTCACCACTGCAGACTGATAATGTTGAACTCTTTGTAAAAATGATTGCTTCATGTTTAATGTCTACGGTTCTTGAGACTGAACGGCATCATGCTTCCATGACAACGGAAACGGACTGTGGCGTTGGATTGGGAGTGAATTTGCAGTTTTAGTTGTTTAGTGGATTTGTAAAACTTTGCTTCTGCTTTGTTTCTGTGATGCAGCTTTTTTATCCTGCAGTATTTTTTTTTTTGTTGCGTTTGATTTATTTGTTTGTGTGTTTTTGGTTTTGCATCATTTCAGTGTGTGCAGCGTTTCCTCTCAGATGTGTGTTTACTGGAGATGTTTCTTCCAAAAACATGTTTTACATTTATTCTAGAATATTTATGCAATATAAAAAAAGTAAAAAACTTAACAACCACATTCGATATTCTGTATTTGGTATTCGGTACTCAGCCAAGCCTTTTTATACTATTCAGCTTCAGCCACAAATTGTCATTTCAGTGCATCTCTCCTATACATCTCCTCCTCGCCTCCGTAACATCAGACATTTGTGGCACAGGCCGTTTGCAGCTCAGTATTAAATGTAGATGCCGTCTCCTTTACAGAAACAGTTTATCTAACATTGATCTGCTGTGGTACATTACATCTATTTACATATTCTCCTCCCTGTATTTTGCAGACGAGTGTGAAAACACGAGTGTAAACGCCCCGTCCTGCATATTCATCGAGGCAGAAGCATTAACAGGATACGGCGTGTTATTTTGCACATTTGAAGATTGAAACCTCAGCAGCTGGTAGTAGGTCAGTTTGTTTGCTAAGAGTTTGCCCACGTTTAACCCATTTAAGCCCAAGATTTCAAGATTTTCAAGATTTCATGCATATAATTATATCAGTTGAGTCACTAACAATCATGTTATCTATCTATCTATTCCATTTTGTACTATTTTCTTTGCAGAAAATACATTTTAATGGCTATTATAGTTGTATAGTTAAAGTTATGCTAGAGACATAAATGAATAAATAAATATATCCATGTCAGGGTTGAAGATCCTAATAATCTAAATAAAATGATTCTTTCTAGTTCTAGTTCTTTCTTGTTCATGTTCTCAGAAGGAAGGAGCAGGAAATCAATGATGTCATATGACAGGAAACACTTGGAAACAATTTTTTGTTTTGCTTAAAACCTCTTGTCTAAGTTCTCATGTCATGTCATTATAAAAGACAAAAAGCTGTATGAGTAACATTTATTTTTTTAATTTTAAGCATAAAATGACAGTCGTAGACCTAAAGGCTTATAATGGGTTAAATGTGGAGGCCTGAAGGGAACACATACAGCCTTTGAACCAGATGGCAAAGAGCTTGTTGATGTGTGAGGGGTTTAAATCCCACCCAACCAGCATGCACTCGCCCTCACTGCAGAGACATGATCCCTCACCTGTTTCCCACCTACAGAAACTGTCCTGACTGCCTCTGGTACCAAGGCGGTCATCTGATTGGTCAGAGAGAATCTTCCCGTGTTTACATCATAACGCATGTAGAACTGCAGCAGACGCTGCCGCTGCTGGACGCTGAGCTGCTGACACACTTTATTAGTTTGGATCCTTCATCTCGTTCAGCATCAGAACCGCACCTTCAATCCTGCATAGCCCCACCCCTCCCTACAGCTCAACACACACTGTGTGTAGGGCCCCCATTTTACACAAGGGGAGGCATCTTCTGCAAAGAGGTTGTTGGGAGAAAGTAAAAGAAAAGAAAACAAGAGGAGGTTTGTGCTGCACTTGAAGGTGGGTATGTTGTTGAAATAAAAACTAAAAACTTTGTGGCATAAACAGCAGCTACTGGCTTCTAATTATGAGACAGAAGAGAATTCTGTCTAGATATGAACTGGAGATTCCATTTACCAGCAGCCCTGATTAGCATTTAATCAACAAGTAGTAGCAGCAAAAAGCAATGTATTAATATAGAATCTAAGTGCAAAATGTAAAAAAATAAGTAGGCTATACCAAAATAATCAAATATAGAAGTGTTATTATTAGTTGTAATTGTATTTGTATTAATTACATTTTATCATCTCTGTGAGGTTACTATTTACATTCATTCCATTTTATAATTTACCATGTAGAGCAAAACAAATCTTAATAATCTGCTTTTATGTCTAGTCCTCACAATAAAAGTGTGCTTCGGGCTCCAGTTCGGCCATGGCCGGCCCTGATCCTGCAACTACACACATGCAGTCTAACGTTTCAGCTGCTGAAACGTGTGTGATTAGGAATTCACTTTTATTTGATGGCTGCTCCACAGAGGGGGAAGAAACTGCAGCAGTCTGCACACGTCTATCACTAAATCATCTATTGTTTATCACATACACAGGAGGGTGTGTTCTCTGCGTTGTTTGAGCTCTTGATATAAACAGTAGACAGGTTGACAAAGGAACGTCTGAATGTTGGATGACAGCTACTCTCTGCCTGATGTTAAATGTTTATTCTGTGTTTGTTGCTGCTACAGCGGCTCTAAGTGAGCTGACAGGTTGTAGAGTCAAACCCCAGATCAGCTGTCAGCAGCCGTCTCTCAGAACGCATCAACACACCCTGATGAACTACTACAACATGCCAGGTGGAGTTCAGTGTTTGGAGTTTCAACTTCCATCACAGTTTATCTGCTTTCTTAATATTCTGTAGCCAAAGATCTGCGGATTGCAAACACATGATCTCGTCTTTTGTCTTCTAGCCATGCAACAGTTCTGTCATTTAATAAAAGTAAGCTGCCTTTAATCTATCAGCATATGGAGATAATTATTCTCTGAGGAATGATTTAAAATGTTGCTCAAGTCATCAGTAAAACTCAGTAATTCACCATCTCTGTTTAGTGGGCTGCAAAGTTCTTATTTATTTGAGTCTTTTCATGACGATGCTAGTTTAAACACACATAAGGTAAAATAAATAATTCTGCTGCTTCAGGGTCTCAATCAATCCAATAATAAAAGATGGAGTTGATGACGTCATAAAGTAGCCGTCAGCTGGTCTATGTTATGATTCCTTTAGTGTTCAGGAGGTTGCAGAATGATCCTCAGAGTCTCCAAAACAAACAGAGCTGCTTATTAAAACCAGTAAAAACACTGAATAAAACAGTTTCACATTCAAATGTGTGTGTTGCTGTTCAGTGGACGCAGGACGAGCTGCTGTTAAAATTAGCTCAGTTCACGTCTCTGAGATCCAGACATTCAAGCCGGATTATCTGCAGATGTCTTCTTCTGATCCACAGCAAACAAACGCGCTGATTAAATACAAAATTTGTGTTTCTCTGTTTGGCACCAAGCTAATGCTAACATTAGTTAGCTCGTGGCTCTCAGAATTTGGGATCCGGATGTCTGATCACTAAGATCCTTCATCTGGGTAAAGAAAATTAAAAAACAACCAAGATGTAAAAAGGTGTATCATGAAAATGTGGCTTAAAACAGACTCAAGCACAAAGAGGAGACTGATAAGCAGCTAAAATACATCCTGTGATCAGATAAAAATATATAAAAACATACATTATGATTATGACTGTTATTATGAATAACAGTACACAACTCACATATATAACATATTTAACCGGTTTAGTCATTTTGAACCATTTTAAACACACACATTGGCCTTTAAATCGTCAGTTATTTGTCGTCAGTTATTGAGATGTACCTGAAAACTGTCAAACAGCTGAGAATAAATGTCTATTTCTCTCTCTCCGCTATCACTCACTAACAAAGTAAGCAGCTGCAACAAATGTACATCAGTAAGGAATAATGCCAAGAAACTACTTCAACAAGCTCCCACCAGCAGGTGTTTGATTTGCCATCAAAAAAATGATCCTGAGGTTCAAGCAGAACATTGATAAATCATTAAATCACACACACACATTAAACATTAATGAGTTCCTTTATCACAATATTGTTCAGGTTTGCTTTGGTTTGATTCATATTTTATACATTTATTTTTTCTTTTCAAATACAGATCTTTTATCAAACTAATATTTAGTCAGTTTTCATGGAAGAAATGGTTATGTGGACAGTTTTTTGTAGCCACAACCCATCTATAATGTCTATGACATCCACATATTTAGAGAAACAGGAATATGAGATCTTCTTCCTTTCTAATCATGGAATGAGCATCAATCACATGATCATGTTTGAGTCAGTAATGAACAGATGAATCTCAGCATGATTTTTACAATAAACTCAGAGACAGCAGCAGCGAGCTCTTACCTGCTCCCAGTCTATACTGCGGAAAAACGTGTGTGACTTGATATCTGTGAAGCCTGCCTGGACCTGGCACCCCAGCCGCTCCTTGGGATCCTGTTGGGGCCAAGACAGTTGGTCAGGAACATGAACAGCAGCAAAGGGAGATTATTGTACATACTTTATAAATGCACATTCAGCGGCTAATTAGACTGCGAGGAGAGCAGGACTCTGCTTTAATGTGGACACGTCCACAGACAGCGTCTCTCCCTGCACCCCAGACACAATCAGTCATAATGTTGGCTGCACATGTTGCAGCATGAGAAACAGCAAAGAGGCAAAACCCTGCTCACTGATCAACTTCTCCTTTATAACAATGACTCACAGCAGCAAATCACACATCAAAACCTGCAGGACTGTAGGACTGAATGCAAACAGTTTTTCCATTTTCATATTAATATGGTCACAGATCAGTCATACGATAATGCTACTTAGATTATTGCATTTTAATTTTGACACTAAAACACATAAGAACTATTTTATATATAATCAAACTTTTTTTTTATTTTCAAGTTTACATAAGTTTCATACTATATACCATTACACGTTACCAAAATGAAGATATATTCTGTTTGTTTTCCATTCTTTTGGCTAATCGTGGCCAGTCTAGTCAACACTTGATTAATACTTTGAGTTTGTGTTAAAAATTAAAACATTTTCTAAAACATCTGGTTGTTTTTCACAGACATTCCTCAAACAGGAGGAAATCATGCATTTGTTTGGGACTATTTTCAACAATGGATTAAAAGACGTGGCACTCTAGTGAGTATTTTTGGCAGCAGTACAGTGTGTTTGTGTGTGTGTTCCTGGTAATGAAGGAACATGTGTGTCTCATTGACATGTTTTTAATAGTTTCTGGACAACAATGGAGCTCTCTGACACAGAGGAAGAAGATATATCAGGTTTGGAAACGCACACAATTGATCTATTGTTGGTGTGAAGATCACATCGACTCCTGTTTGTGTCAAAGTTACCAGAGCTCGGTCATACAAACATCTACATATGATAATAAAACTATAAATTAGTTTAATAATAATATAAATGGATAATTATGGATAATAAAACTCTGATAATAAAAACTGGTTAAATGTTCTAAACCTCTCACCTCCTCCGGCCAGTATTTATGAATACCAGTATGTCTATCTGTGACTTTTTGTGATAAACAGACAACACACAATATGTTAATCTGTCATATTTAGCAGTGTTGATGGCTCCTACTTCTCCTCTGCCTCAAATCAGGTCCAAGAACAGCAATTAATATAAAATCTTCTCAAATCACGTCCCAAAGTTCTTGGGATCTAAACAGTTGACTCTTCCTTAGACCCGCCCCCTCTCACACCAGTTGAACAACCTCAGTCAACTTTAGTATAAAATAAATTAATTTAGCTAATCTTAGCAAAACGCTAACTAGCTAATGTTAAGCTACATTAAGAGGAAGTTTCACCTACTGCAATCAGCTTTGTTTCTTTCTTGTTTCTGTGGTACATTAAAGACAGTTGGATGATATGAATTATTGGAAAATATCAAAGCTAACTTTGTTTATATTATCTCTGTAAGTCTACAAGATGCTGCGAATTCACTTTTGTGCTTATTTATTTGGACGTCTAGTATCTGAATGTGAAGAGTTTTTTTTAATTAAAATTGTCATGGAGTAACTGATTTTACTGACCACAGGGGAGAGGATGTAAAATAATATCCGGAAACTAGACCTAAAATGGCGTCTAGTCAGTCCTATTGCTCGCCTGGGACCAGCCTGTGGACCTCAGGTCATAGTCACAGATTTTAATATCACTTTTCTCTCCTCACAGAAAGTTTCAAACATTGGTAATAGAGTCATAATGGACCCTGTTACAGGGGGATTTTCTGCCATTTGGCTGCAAGTGAAAAATTCACTAATACTGAGAAAAATTCACTATTGATCTACTATCCAGGTATTATTATTATTATTATTATTATTATTATTATTCATTCAGGGGACACACCCAGCAGTGCTTCTTGTTGTCAAGCTTGTTCTACCTAGCAACAGTAAGTAATGAAGGATCAAAACTGCTGACATGTCAGATTGAGTAAACCTATGTATTCAGGAACATGAAAAGAGTATATTATTGATATATTAAAACCTATTTATTGGATGTTTTTAATCACATAAATACATGAAAAATGTATATAGAACTTATATCTGCACATGAAGCAACACCACATGGTCCTGACTGTGTTTAATGCTGCATCTGTGCTGTAAACGTCCTTCAGAACATATCATTAAACTTTCACTTACATGTACACAGAACACATACATGTACACCCAGCCAGGCTGAGCCTAATAAAAAAGGTTTCCTGGACACACACACACACACACACACACACACACCACAGTTTACTGGCCATGATCCAACACATGCTGATGTGACTGAGAGAGAGAGAGAGGCTGATTGGATTGGCAGTAGACTGCTCTCACCTTGTTTAGAAAGCCCTTGAGCACGCTGGCAGCTTTCACTGATAGAGACCTTGGGATGCGAATGGGCCTCTCGAGAATAACTGTTGGCAATAAGAGAAGGACAGCAACAAAAAGAGAGTGAGGCAGAGTGAGAGAAAAGGACAATAATGGTGCGTGTTGAGCAGGATGATTCAGTCCAACCTCCCTGTGGGTGACCGTGTCTGCTGCGTGGGAGTCAAAGGAAAGAGGGGAGATACAGGACACGTTTCTGTTCTGTTTTCCACTTTTGATGTTCTACACACAGCCTTGAGACTCCCACAGCACAACAGTGTCACACTAACGAGAACAAAAACTTGGTGGAAAATAGTTTTCCCTCAAAAACTACATCCAAGGATGTAGCACTGAATATCCTCCACACACACAGCTGCAGGCAGCATGGAATGTAGTTTAAACCAGAGAGGACTGACTGACCATCAGGGGCAACGCTGTTAGTGCACTTTAATGATGTACCAGTCCACAACCAGTCAACAAACCAGCTGACATAAAGAACGTTTAACTTTTTGTTGATTTATTTAGTTGACACATCTCCAGCATTTATTATTTTTTCATGATTTCAAAACCTCCTTTTTCTAGTGCTATTAAAATGGATGTGCTCATGTTGGGCACTCATTTGAAATTATTACCAGATAAAAGAAACAAAAAAAACAAAAAACATTTTTTTCAGAGGCTGCAGCGACTCATTCTTAAAGTCAAGTCAAATTGAGTCAATTTTATTTGTATAGCCCAAAATCACAAATGTTTCTTCTCATCCTCCTCACATGCTTGTCTCCTCCTTCCTACATCTCCAAATCAAACCTATTCCTCTTCATCAGCTGTGATTCAGCAGCTTGAGGCCACATTACTCTAAAAGTGAAGCAGTTTCACAAGCAAATCAAGTCAATTTTTATTTGTACAGCCCATAATCACATATCACATTCGCCCCAATGGGCTTTATAGTTTGTACAACACATCTCCTTAGACCCTCACATTAAAGTCAGAATGTGGTGAATGTCTATTTTGATAGTCGATTAACCTACAGTTAATTCAAACAATTACTTGATTAGTTGTTTGGTTCATAAAATGGTGTAAAAATATCAATCACTGTATGTCAAAGCTGAAGATTCAACCTAAAATATCTTTTCTGTCCAGACCACAACCCAAAGATCATCAGTTTATTAATATAGAAGAATAAAGAAACCAGAAAATAATCAGAGAAGAGAAGCTGGAACCAGAGAATTTGGACATTTTCTATTTAAAAATGACTCACATCAAATAATCAATTATCAAAATAGTTAGCGATTAATGTAATAGTTGGAAATGAAACTTTATTTGCGTTAAAGTTCAGACATTCCATGGATTTATTAGTTGAATAAAAGACACAGCTACCAACAGCTGCTCATTTATTGTTTCTTTCTTTTGTTCTCCATTTCTTTTTCCTCTGCTGCATCTGATTCTTAATTAAAACATTGAAAGACTTTCATTGAAAGGCTTTCAGACCTGACCTCCTCCCAGCTGAACTGGATGTGTTGACAGCAGCTCTTTGCCACCGTCATCAGAACAGGTCCTATCTGTTTGTGAGAAGCTTTTCGCTCTCTAACACTCAACCCCACTTTGAGGCAGGTTCTGGCGCTGAATCCCATGCTCGCAGGTCTCTGGGTGTCTGTCTACAGCTCTGGGGTCGGCAGGTGGGCCTGGCACCAGGTGTAGCTAGGTGACATATGGCCGGGGGCCTCCTACGGTGAAAGGGCTGGTTTCCGTTAGCAGGCGTTGGTCCAGGAACCGGCTGCTCCACCGGTAAGACGCCAGGAGGATGGTACTGGTGGCAGATTGTTGCCGTGGCGGCGCGCTACGCTACCGACAGTCACAGCAGAGACATCATGCATCACATGAGACGCTGGAGTACGGAGGAATGTCTGTTAAAGCTGTGTGTGGGTGTGTGTGTGAGAGGGAGGGAGGGGAGGAGGCGAGGGCCATATGGCTGAAAGAAACATACACGTAAATAGAAGACGGATCTTATAGAGGTTGTTAGAAACAAGTCACAGCATTTAGAAGAAGCTTCTCATTGGGCTTCAAGCCATGAAACTGTGGTTTGTCAGAGATGTTAAACATAAAGTAGCTCACAGACCGCTCAGATCAATCTCACAACCATCAGCTATCGTGTGATGATGGATCATTTAGCCTCTAATATTTCTGTGCTTCCGGTGGAGCCAGAGAATAATCTGATCCAAGGCTTTCATCATTTAATGTCCAACAAACTCCCATAAGCCCAGAGATAAAAGCTACAGTGTTCCTACATATTTTCCATTTCAAATTTCCAGACTTCTCCAGACTTCTCTGTGGATTTTTTAATAAAAAAAACTGCCCACCTTCCATTAACATATAGAATAAATATGATTATATTATTGTGTCCCCTGTATTTCGTAGTCTTCTTTTATAAATGAGGTGACAACAACCTCATGGCTGAAGTTTTGTCATTTTCCATGTAATTAAACAAGGCTATAGTTGGGTTTACATGACCTGGAAATGAACTACCATTAATCCCTGTGGTCTGTGTTAGGGACCGTCTGCAAGTTACATGTTTCAGTATGAATGGATTAATAATAAATGTTCACCAAAAGAAAACAAACTAAATGATTTTTCCCTACTCTGCTTGCTGTAGTAGATCATATTCACAATGCTAGTAGCATTTTTTTTTAATTTTTATGTTAGAATAATAAACAAATAACAAAATAACCAGTCACCTTTTCATTTTCAGATTTTTGATTGCCAATTCAAAATGGAAAGAACGAATGATACACATATTTTAATTTTCACAGCCTTGTTTAATTACATGGAAAATGATGAAGGATGAAGTTTTCTTATGCAAAAAAATCAAACTTAATTTGTGATCAGTATGTGAAGACTTCAGTTCAGTGTATGACTGTGGTAAACATTAAAACACCGTCAAAACACACTGTTTTATTTTTTTTTAGAAATTTGTTAATTTAGAAAACAGAATTGGAAACACAAACAGGTTTCCATATGATTCTTTTTTCCATAATTCTCCAGACCAGAATAGAAAAGTGTGGAAATTACTGATATCAAATTCCACACTTTTCTATTCTGTAGGAACCCTGAAGCTCATTTGTATGAAGATTGTGTGTTAGGTTCATACAATAAAATAACAGTAGGGGAAAGAAATTTCTGGAAATACTTGCAAAAAAGAAGCTGCGTGACATAAAATTATTGTAAAGTGACTAATAACATAATTTGGAACTATCTGGAACTGCCACAGAAAAAACGTAGAGCTTCACAATTTCACATTTTATAAAATAATGAACTTCTTCCTGAGTAATGACTCAGATGTGAGGATGATTAGACAGCAGGACATTGGACCAGAAACTGAAGATGATAAATGGTCCAAAAGTGTAGCAGGCTGTGGTGAATATGTAAAAGAAGCAAAGAGAAATTTCACTAAATATAAAGAATAAAATCCTGTATAGACACTACTTCACACATCCAGACTCCACAGGAGGAAGTTGTTGCAAGTGTAAAACATAAGTAGGAATATAAGAATGTTTATAAGAAGGTAGTGGGTCAAATCACTTTGGATCCAGATATGAGAAATCTAAAGCAGTGAGTTTGGCGTTCCTTTAAGACTGATGTTCTGTATACTCTGAGAGCCACGTTTTCACCAGACGGCATCAGCTCAACTCTCTCTGACTTAGCTTGCCTTTTCTTTGTGTATCAATTTCCAAAATCTGGAACCTGGTTCTACTTTTGGTATCACTGCCTTCATGGTTCCAAGTGAGCTGAGCTGTTACTTTTTGTTTAGTTCCAACACAGCCTTCTCTCATTCTTTTCCTAAACATTGCGTGTCACTATAATCCACTGACGGAGCAAGTTCACCATCATCTCCATTGTTGAGTTCTGTGTCACACCAAAGTGTGTTTTCTTTAGTTTATTCTTCCGGATGTATATCTGCTTATTCTACTGGACTTGAGTCTTGGAGTCTACCTCCACCATGTCATACAGTATAAAATGTGCCATATGTTCTGGAAACAGTAGTATGTAAATATCAATTTTAAAAATGAATAATATAATAAAAGAAATACTTAAATATTTGCTTCAAACCAGACTGCTGATTGTTTTAATTTTATTATTTTAGCCCTTGTAGCCCTGCTCAGTTTTACAAGTGCAAATCAAATGTTTTCCGGCAGATCACATCTGTCTCCTCAAACCTTTAAAACTATAACTATGCAATAGCGATGGTGCATTAAACGATGGTTCAGGGCTGTTTCCTGTGGTTGATGGATCATGTTCTCACAGTTTTAAACAACATGGTACTTTTTCCCTCAGAATCTCTGTGCTCAGGTGCCTCAGTTGAGTGATTTGGCTTCATCTCAATTCAAATGAAAAACGCTGTCAGCTGCCAAGTGAAGTAAAGTCATGGAGGAAACTGTTCCGCACATCAACCTAAACCTCATCTGTAACAGCGGCCATGATTCTCATGCTGTAACAGCCTTGATTTCATTGACAAAAGTAAAACATAGCTGTGTTTTTACAACCTTTCACTGCTTCAGACATTAAGCCTAATTGTTTTTTTAGCAGGACCATTTCCGAGCATGTTTATTAGGATTTAAAGAGTTTTAGCAACCTGAGGGGAATTTCCTACACGTATGAAGCGGTGAGTAATCTATCAACTCTATTTGAAACACACTACCTACTAAATTGTATTTCCAAGGTGCAAAAAGTGAAAATAAATGATTTTCCAAGTGCAGAAAACACAGGCCAAAAGACATCAATGATTTTAATCAACAGAAGATGTGAATACCTTTATATTCAATATATCTAGGTATACAGGGGCTGGTCACATTATTAGAATATCATGAAAAAGTTGATTTATTTCAGTAATTCCATTCAAACAGTTCACTATGCAGTTCAGCTGCATAGTGAATTTCATTAGTTGTCAGTTATAATCATCAATATTAAAAGAAACGAACATTGAAATATGTCATTCTGTGTGATATTAATGTATACATTATACAAGTTTTTGAATTTTTGAAATACATAAACTTTTTCATGATATTCTAATATACATATTCAGATTATATGACCAACACCTGTTTCTATAGATATTCACATCTACCTGTGAAAATAAGGAGACTCAAATGTCAGGAGATGTCAAAGTCTAGAATAAATCACCAGCGGATTGAGACACTACAGTAAAACTCATTAAACTTTTAAAAAAATACAATTATCCCTGTTTGAGATTCCTCCCTGTTAATGATGGTGTCAGACGTTTCTAAACCTGGATTTACATCATCAGGCTTAAATCCTTCACAGCTCTGTGCTGATATGCTGTTATGCATCATAAAGAGTTAAATTAGCACGGTTTTGCTGTGTGCTTGTGCGTGTGATCTCCCAGTTCCTCTGTACTCCCTGAACTACAGAGATGTTGTTACACAGATACATACATATACCCACACTTATATTATATATACTCAGGGTGTAACGGTACATCAAATTCAGGACATTTCCAGCATGGCTTACCGCCGTCATTTCATTTGATTATGATTTATTCCACATCATGGAAACAATATTTGAGTATTTAATCACAATTATACAACATTTCTTTCTTTTCATGATTGAAAGGGGCAGAAAGAAAAACATCTTCTATTACCATAGCCTTTCCTAAAAAAGTAAGCAATAAAATAACAAGATGGTCTATCTGTCAGTCATTTAACAGTCCCCACCTAAAAAATACAAAAGAGTCAAAGGAAAACACACACAGCAACTCACCTTCAACAAAATAGTTAAATAATAACAGAACTAGCAATTTCATATTGTCAGGTGTTTTTGTTCTTTATACATTTTCTTGAACTGATAAACAGCAGCATGATCTTTTAAATTATTTTGAATGTGTGGGAACTCTCCTTTGCACCACTGCAGTGAACCCAACATCCTTCCCCAAAACAGTCCAACAGTCTGTCTCCAGCAGCCAAAACACACTTTCTCAAAGTTCAAATGCTGTGATTGCGGCCTGAGACACAGGTATGAAGCCAACATACAGTGTTGTTACTCTGACTCACCTTGAAACAAGTACTCCTCTGTGTTCATGTCAGGATTGTCGGTGATGATGTCAAATGGAGACCTCCCAGCCATCATCTCAAACATCAGCACACCCAGAGCCCACCAGTCTACACTGAAGCCTGTGGGGGGTGTGGGGGGACAATGAATCAGCTGCTTTACATTTGTGAAAATAAGTCAATCTGAAAATCTTTATAGCGGTGACCAGGAGTCCAGTTAAAATGATTTGGTGAGTATTAATCACAAATTAAGGCTCATTGTTGGAAATCTTCTGCATTTGGATGTTAACCCTTCATTGTTCTCACAATGATTTAATGACCATTCACTGAAGTAAAAGCATCACCACCAAATGTAAAAATACTTCATTTCAAGTAAAAGTCCTACATTCATATAGCATAGAAGTATTACCAGCTAAATATATTTAAATTATTTCTTTTGCCGAAAACAGTGTTGAGATGATAAATTAAAACCATTAAACAGTTAATGTGAAAGCAGCATTTTAATAAATGCAGCTGGTGGAGGCAGAGCTAGTTTAAACTGGTTTATAAGGTCATGAGATAAATCTTAGAGGTCGTAAAATAGGAGATTTGGTCAAATACTGCATGTTGCGCTGCTGCATACATTTGGATTATTTCTTTCAAAAAAATCTTTATTATTTTTGACAAATACTGGCGAGTTTGGTTGTTGAAGCATTGACTCCAGCTGCAATCCAGTCTTTATGAATCTCCCCCACATTTTTGAATGGGTTTCACAATCCTCCACAGGGTGTGGTTATCCCTATTGTTTGTATATTTTTTCTACCACATTGTTTCCTTCCCTTCACTTCTCTATTAATGTGTTGGACTCAGAGCTGTGTGAACAGCCAGCCTCTTTAGCAATGACCTTTTGTGTCTTGCCCTTGCTGTGCAAGGTGTTTGACATCTACTTGAAAGAATGTGAGGAACTGTTTACATATTGATGGTGGATTAAATGTCAAATTTTAATCTGAAAAGTAGTGGAGTGGAAGTGTAGCAGGGATCCTGGACTGACCGTAGTCCTCTCCTCGGAGGATCTCTGGTGCGATGTAGTTGGGCGTTCCACAGAAAGTACTAGTGGTGTCTCCTGGTCTGATCCCTTCCTGAGGAGACAAAGAAGACGAGGAGGAAAGAAGGGGATGAAGTGAAGACGGAGTCGGAGAGATGAATGAATGATGTAAGGAAAACAAGGAAAGAAAGAAGCCTTGTTAGTAGCTGTAGTCGATACAGATCTGCTGCATTATTAATAATCCTCTGCCAGCCGTCCACAGTCTACTGCATGAATCAATACGTCTCCTACCTTGCACATGCCATAGTCTGTGAGCTTGATGTGTCCCTCGTGGTCCAGGAGCACGTTGTCCAGCTTCAGGTCACGGTAGATGATGCCTTTTTCATGCAGGAAGTTCAGAGCGATGCAGATTTCTGCAGCATAAAATCTGAAGAAGAAAGAAAGAAAGATGAGAAATCTACAGACCAAACAAATCAACCAAACAAGAGAATTATTACTCATATTTTCTATCTATTTTAGATGTTCCTAGTAAAATAAAAGAATGAATGACTCTCCAAACATGTGGTCCGGGGGCCAGAACCTGCCCGCTAAAGGGTCCTAAACAGCCCACTGGATGACTGTACAGTGGGTTGAAAAATGGATCGATTCCTATTCTTCACAGAAATGTGAAGTCATGAGAGTCTTTCAGGGATGGAATATTTACAGTTTTGATATGTAAATCAAGGGCGACATGGTGGTGCAGGGATTAGCGCTGTTGCCTCACAGCAAGAAGGTCGCAGGTTCAAGACCTCCTTGGTCCTGGGTCTGGGACCTTTCTGTGTGGAGTTTGCATGTTCTCCCCGTGTCTGCGTGGGTTTTCACCGGGTACTTCGGCTTCCTCCCACAGTCCAAAAACATGCTGAGGTTAATTGGCAACTCTAAATTGCCCGTAGGTGTGAGTGTGTGAGTGAATGGTGTGTGTGCCCCACGATTGGCTGGCAACCATCTGGGGTGTATCCCTGCCTCTCGCCGTAACATGCTGGGATTGGCTCCAGCAGACCCCTGCAACCCTAATGAGGAATAAGCAGGTATAGAAAATGACTGACTGATATGTAAATCAATTGTTAGGCAGGAGATGACTTCACCTTCTGCTTAAAAAAATAATGTTCAATGACTAAATGTTTTGAATTGAAATGCAACAGTACTGAAGACTGACTGAATGTGGAATATCATTTAGTTGAAATTGCACCTTTTTCTGATGTCATCTCACCTGTTTTGTAAATTGAAGGTTAATTATTTGTAACATATTTCTTTACATAAAAAGAAGGGGAGAACTTTGTAGGTGTTGTTGTTAACTATCAGTGACTACTGGTCCGACCGACTTGAGATCAAAATATGCTCGATGTGGTCCATGAACTAAATAGAGTTTGGCAACTCCCTGTTTGTTCTTCACAGGACTTAACATACTGGGTTTGGACAAAGATCAGTGAATCTGGCCTGAAACACTGGAAACTTTTCTAAAAGACTCTGACGGGTAAAGAGTTACCAAATCTCTATATTTTTTTCACATCATATCAGCAGAAGCAGGTTCCGGGTCTTTGTTCTTTGGTTTAATCCGAGTGATCAAACTGGTAAAAGACAGAAAAACAGATTCCACAGCAGGAGTGGATGTGATCAGAGACGAGGATACATGTGCAGTATATAGATGAGATTATTCTCCTTCGCAATGAGCGTATTGACATATTTATAGCAAACATTCTCTGCTCGACTCCTGAGATGATTGGATGTATTTGGTGCATGTTTGGTGAGTCAGTGGCGTGTAGGTAGCGTGTTCTCTGTCTCTGGGAGATAAGCCTTCATTAAGACTGACGAGCCTTTCTCCGTCTGCCTGCTCTGAATCCCTGACTGTCAAACGCTGAGGGAGCGACTGTTTGACAGAGGAATCACAAATCCCACATCGCTCCCCCACGTTTCCCACTGTGACAGCTTCGATTGTGCGCCGTCGTTTCATCGCTGGCAGCCAGACTGATAGAAGCGGCGTCCTATCGGCAGCCACCATCCATTTCCCACCGGCCCGCCTCCCCCACAGCGCGGGGGGAGATGCAGCGGAGCTTTCTAAGAGCGCTGCTCATGAATATGTACAATCGTTATGAGTGATTAACATGCTGCTTTGCATATGTACAGCCACGGTCTCCAGAATGCAGATTGCAGGGGCCGATAGAGGCCCGACGGTGCCTCTCTGAATTACCCAGCCTTTGATCCGGCATTTATCAGAGCCGCAGTTGGAGTGCCCAGAGAGCAGACACGCAAAATGAATTATGGGGGCTCATTATATTTAGCACAGGGGGGAAAAAAAAAAGTCTCACGTTGGTTTTTGGCAACGTTGCCATGTCCACGAAGAGCTGCTGAAGCAGACACAGCGGCTGTAAGAAGCACTGCAGGGCTTTCACCAAGAGGGGATTTTACTAGTCGACAAGAGTCGAATATTCACCTGAGACATGACGACGCCCCGATAACATCAATTCTCACAGGAGGAGTTTTACGCTGAATTGGTGTGATATAGACAGTTTATCCAGACAGTTTCTCCTCCACAGTCATCAGGACACTTAACTCTCTATTGCATGAAATATTACTAAGCCATGGTAAAAAAATATCTTGAAATGTTTTTATTTACTTAAAATGGTCTAAATAATAGAGATATTTAATTGTGAACATAGTCTCAGGATAGTTTCATGCTCCATTGTTGTATACACTAGGAACTTTCTATTTTTGCATATTGTTTCCATATGGAAAAAAAATCTATTTTACAATATTAATTAAAAGTAGTATAGAAGTATAACATAAAAATGTAATTAAAATTCAAGATTAAAACTAAATAAAATTTACGTTAAATATTTTTATTTGGTGACAATTTTCCCAAATTCTGAATAAAAAGACAATATTCAGTTGTGAGACAATGATGCTCACATGTCAAATGTTTATGAGCGAACAGGATATCCTGGTCATGTGACCTCATAAATTGTATCTCCTTCAAAAATAAAAGCCCCCCTTTTTATGCCTAGCTGTAAAAACACAGATGTTATATGACATTTTTAGAAAAGTTAAGATTAAGTTAAGATAAAGTAACTGTAATATGACAACACTATGCAATACAGGGTTAACATGAACACTTGAACAGCCGCTCCCATTTATATATTTATTTATCATTGAAAATACACACTTTTCACTGTCTGCACTATTTAGTTGTTGCTTGTTGTGTTGTTCTGAGTTTGTATATGGTGTGTTTTTGAATGTTTAAGCGTTGTCTCTAAAGCAGCGAGTCTTAATTTTGTTGTAACGTGTACAACGCCTTAACTCATTCATTCATATAACATTTCGATGCTGGCACCAAACAGACAATCATAACATAACTAGGACAGAACGCACTGACACAAACATTAGTGAGCAAATTCATCAATTTCAATAAAGCACATCACACGAGATAGGAAGTCAAGCACTAGAAACGGTGTAAAGCATTCAATTTTACAAATAAAATAAATTTCAAAATAAAAAAATAAAAAAAAGCTTATTTGTCTGTTGTGAGCCAACGATACAAGGAATCAAGTGGACGCTTTTTTCAGTAACATTCTGCTCTGCGGCTCTTTCTCTGTGTTCTTCCTCCATCTTTCTATAAATGTCAAATAAGAAATTGCCAACAGACATTGCAAGGTTACCATGGATGTATTATAAAACTAGATAAAGTACTGAAAAATGGCTGCCATCATGGGCCATGAGAAGGTGTCCAAAAAAACTCACATTTGAGTTGTTTAATTCACTTGCTGATCACATTAAAAACTGTTCGAAGAAAAATAAATAAATAAAATAATTAATAAATGTATTAACTAAAATCCGTCCTCGCTCCTGAGACACAGCACGACCGCGCTGCATCACACAGCTGTGACGTTATGCTGGTACTAGAGACTTTTTCTGGCCGTTAGAAAGATTTATGACAGATAAAAATTCCAAAATCTAGAATAAAATGATTAGTAATAAATAGGGTTAGAATTGGGGTTTTCCTGTCAATAGTTTTACAGGCTTCTCTTTTACTATTGATGTCTATGGCAAAAATAATTTTTGGGTCACAAGGGATTTTTATTGCAGTACCACGAGTGGCCACTGGGAAAATCAGCATGCTGCTGAGAGGTGGTACCCTATCCAGGTTTTATAATACATACATGGAGGTAACAAGCAAAGTATTGTTACAGTTACACCACAGCTCCCTCTGCTGTATATTTGGAAATAAATATATCAAATGTCAGCTGTTAAAATAACTGCCCAAAAACGACTGCTGCCAATGATGCATCGATCATCAATACAAATTTGTTAGTCGACATTCTGAGTATCCAAATATACAGTGAATGCAGAGAGAAACTCTAGTCAGGAACATTTCATATGGAGTCTGAGTGCAAAGAAGGTGCAAATGAAAGCATCTTCATCCAATCACCACCCTCCAGCTGTCCTGAAGCACACAACAAGATGCTGTATGAAACTACACACAGCCTGTACTTTAGATAATACCATCATGAGGAACACAAAGGAACTTATCTGGAGGAGGTTCAATCAGTCCACCCCAAAATAGTTCCCAATTGCATATGTGTGTTCCCTGTGTAGCTCGCTGACTGTGCCATGTCAGCTTAACCAAAATCCAATCAAACGCACCCACTCCTGTGTCATCCACTCATCACACAGACTATTCCTGGATCCTGAGGCCTCATCCCTGACATGTTTTAATATGTTGTTCAGCCTGTGTAATTCACTGGAAGAATCATCGAAATCTATTTACCAAATATAGACATTTAAATTCTGAACTGGGAATTAAGTTAAAAAACACACACAAGTTGTATGTAAACAGCTGTTGTCAGATGTGGATGTTTACCTGGCATGTTCTTCAGGGAGCTTCCGTTGTCGCTGCATATGAAACATCAAGTCCCCACCGTTCACATATTCAATCACCAGAAATAACCTGGAAACCAGAGCATGATGGGTAAATCCATCAGTATATCCCTGATGCTGAACGCTGCACAGAAACTTTCACTAAATGGAAAGCACAATGAAGTGTATATAATCCACCTAGAATATATAACTTGTTCATAGTATGTTATTTTTTTTAAACCATTCTCATTTCATGAAGATGACCTTTCTATCATCTTCATGAAACAGTAGTTTTACAGTTACAGGAGGGATTTAAATCAAATTCTAACATTTGATTTGACTGTAAAAAAAAGTGGGCGGGGCTTAGCGCTTAGCATGATATTGATTAGCAGATAAGAGGAACTTTGGTAAACACCCCTAAGTGCAGGATGAGTCAAACATCTGAAACTGATTCAGAGGAAGAGAAAAAAAAGAGATTTAGATCAATTCTGAATATACTCTAATATTTGAAATATATTTGACAGATTACAAGATATAAAAGAACAACTAAGACAACATTTCATTTCAGATTGATTGATTTTTATCTACACAGGGCGAGTAGGTTCTCCTACACACTGGTGTACTCAGGTGTTTGCAATCTAAATGCTGCCAAAATTACACACTGTACCTTTAACAGCTATAACAGATGGTGACTAAAATACTGGTGCAAAATGAGAAACTATAAACAAAAGAATAAAGTAGATTAATTAACATAAAAATGTTCTTATATCTGCTTAACATTATTTTATAGTGTTTTAAATGTCTGTATAATGTTCATTAAAGCTAAAAGTGATGATTTAAAGATTATCACTAAACCTCAAAGCCTATTAATCTTTAGGAGCACTGTGGATCTGTGAATACCTGTTGCCTCATTGAGTCTCTGTTCAATATTGATGAATTTGATATTTCAGAGACTGACAATGAACTGATAGTTAGTACTCACAGTTATAGTTGACAAATTCAGTGATGCGTGAAATTGAAAGTGAACTGACTCTAGCTGCAGAATTTAAAATCAGTTTTGTTCCAACTCTAAACTCAGTGTTGGATGATTTTTAGCAGACTGCACCTCAGCAGTTGTAGATAACTTCCACTGAAGTTTTAAAGATTGATACTGACTTTTTAATAGAGTCACTTCATTATTGGTTTGGTCTTTTATTGAGATTTGTTGATAATTATAAGAAGATAAAAGAACAGCAGCCTGATCCTTAGACAATAAAAAGTGATCAGAGAGATTCCACTTGAGTGTGAAGTGCTGTGAGCTGCAGTGCAACAGCTGCAACTTGACATCAGCTGTAAATACAGCGCGAGCTCTTAAAAAGCCTCATCATACTCTTACCGACTTTCTGTCTGGAAACAGGAGTGGAGGCCAACTAAGAATGGATTGGTGGACGCCTGCTCAAACACATGCTTCTCTGTCTGCACCCAGTCGATATCCTGGAGAGATGAGGCAAGAGACAGAGACGGCATGAAGGAAAGATAACATATTATCAATCAATTTGTCTGATCAATAGTGTCTATGTGGTTAAACAGACAGATGGAAATACACTGCGTCGTAGATTTAAATGGAGTCTGTCTCACAGCACAACCCTCACACTGAGGAGTTGAGTTTTTTTTTTTTTTTTAATTACCTTGTGTGTTAGAAGTATCAGAATGCAGAGACCAAATTATAACATAAGGTGTCATTGAAATAAAAATTCAAAAACAGAGCTATCAGAGTTCAGGCCTCAAAATATTTAAACACAGTTCTAACAGCATTTTAAACACCTGATGTGATGGAGAACAGCAATCTACTTCCATCCATGCATACAGAGAGTTTTAACTGGATGAAAAAGCTCATCAAATGCAAAGCTGTGACTTTCGCCCTCTAACTTTTCCACTTGGTTTTATTGGTGTTGCTGCTGTTGCAGAATAATCAGAACAGGTGTTGTGTTAAAAGTCTATTCTCAACCAGCACCCAACCAGACCTTAAACCACACCCAACCAGACGTTAGACCACACCCAACCAGACCTGTAACCACACCCAACCAGACCTTAAACCGCACCCAACCAGACCTGTAACCGCTCCCAACAAGACCTTAAACTACACCCAACCAGACCTTAACCAGCACGCAACCAGACCTGTAACTGCACCCAACCAGACCTGTAACCACACCCAACCAGACCTTAAATCGCACCCAACCAGACCTTAACCAGCACCCAACCAGACCTGTAACCGCACCCAACCAGACCTTAAACCGCACCCAACCAGACCTTAAACCGCACCCAACCACACCTGTAACCGCACCCAACCACACCTGTAATTGCACCCAACGAGACCTTAAACCGCACCCAACCAGACCTGTAACCGCACCCAACCAGACCTTAACGAGCACCCAACCAGACCTGTAACCACACCCAACCACACCTGTAACCGCACCCAACCAGACCTTAAACCGCACCCAACCAGACCAACCAGACCTTAAACCGCAACCAACCAGACCTTAAACCTCAACCAGACCTTAACCAGCACCCAACCAGACCTGTAACCACACGAGACCTGTAACCACATTCAACCAGACCTTAAACCGCACCCAACCACACCTGTAACCACACCCAACCAGATCTTAAACCGCACCCAACCAGACCTTAACCAGCACCCAACCAGACCTGTAACCACACCTAACCAGACCGTAAACTGCACTCAACCAGACCTATAACCACACCCAACCAGAGCTGTAACTACACCCAACCAGACCTTAAACCGCACCCAACCAGACCTATGACCACATTCAACCACATCTGTAACCTCACCCAACCAGACCTTAAACCACACCCAACCAGACGTTAAACCACACCCAACCAGACCTGAAACCACACCCAACCAGACCTTGAACCGCACCCAACCAGACCTGTAACCGCTCCCAACCAGACCTGTAACCACACCCAACCAGACCTTAAACCGCACCCAACCAGACCTTAAACCTCAACCAGACCTGTAACCGCACCCAACCAGACCTTAACCAGCACCCAACCACACCTGTAACTGCACCCAACCAGACCTTAAACCGCACCCAACCAGACCTTAAACCGCACCCAACCAGACCTTAACCAGCACCCAACCAGACCTGTAACCGCACCCAACCAGACCTTAAACCGCACCCAACCAGACCTTAAACCTCAACCAGACCTGTAACCGCACCCAACCAGACCTTAACCAGCACCCAACCACACCTGTAACTGCACCCAACCAGACCTTAAACCGCACCCAACCAGACCTTAAACCGCAACCAACCAGACCTTAAACCTCAACCGGACCTTAAATCGCACCCAACCAGACCTATAACCGCACCCAACCAGACCTTAACCAGCACCCAACCAGACCTGTAACCGCACCCAACCAGACCTTAAACCGCACCCAACCAGACCTTAAACCGCACCCAACCACACCTGTAACCGCACCCAACCACACCTGTAATTGCACCCAACGAGACCTTAAACCGCACCCAACCAGACCTGTAACCGCACCCAACCAGACCTTAACCAGCACCCAACCAGACCTGTAACCACACCCAACCACACCTGTAAGCACACCCAACCAGACCTGTAACCGCACCCAACCAGACCTGTAACCGCACCCAACCAGACCTTAAACCTCAACCGGACCTTAAATCGCACCCAACCAGACCTATAACCGCACCCAACCAGACCTTAACCAGCACCCAACCAGACCTGTAACCGCACCCAACCAGACCTTAAACCGCACCCAACCAGACCTTAAACCGCACCCAACCACACCTGTAACCGCACCCAACCACACCTGTAATTGCACCCAACGAGACCTTAAACCGCACCCAACCAGACCTGTAACCGCACCCAACCAGACCTTAACCAGCACCCAACCAGACCTGTAACCACACCCAACCACACCTGTAAGCACACCCAACCAGACCTTAACCAGCACCCAACCAGACCTTAACCAGCACCCAACCACACCTGTAACCGCACCCAACCAGACCTTAAGCCGCACCCAACCAGACCTTAAACTGCAACCAACCAGACCTGAAACCTCAACCAGACCTTAACCAGCACCCAAGCACACCTGTAACCGCACCCGACCAGACCTTAAACCGCAACCAACCAGACCTTAAACCTCAACCGGACCTTAAACCGCACCCAACCAGACCTATAACCGCACCCAACCAGACCTTAACCAGCACCCAACCAGACCTGTAACCGCACCCAACCAGACCTTAAACCGCACCCAACCACACCTGTAACCGCACCCAACCACACCTGTAATTGCACCCAACGAGACCTTAAACCGCACCCAACCAGACCTGTAACCGCACCCAACCAGACCTTAACCAGCACCCAACCACACCTGTAACCACACCCAACCACACCTGTAAGCACACCCAACCAGACCTTAAACCTCAACCAGACCTGTAACCGCACCCAACCAGACCTTAACCAGCACCCAACCAGACCTTAACCAGCACCCAACCAGACCTGTAACCACACGAGACCTGTAACCACATTCAACCAGACCTTAAACCGCACCCAACCACACCTGTAATCGCACCAAACCAGACCTTAAACTGCACTCAACCAGACCTATAACCGCACCCAACTAGACCTGTAACCGCACCCAACCAGACCTTAAACCGCACCCAACTAGACCTGTAACCGCACCCAACCAGACCTTAACCAGCACCCAACCAGACATGTAACCACACCTAACCAGACCTTAAACCGCACTCAACCAGACCTTAACCAGCACCCAACCAGACATGTAACCACACCTAACCAGACCTTAAACCGCACTCAACCAGACCTGTAACCACACCCAACCAGATCTTAAACCGCACCCAACCAGACCTTAACCAGCACCCAACCAGACCTGTAACCACACCTAACCAGACCTTAAACTGCACTCAACCAGACCTATAACCACACCCAACCAGACCTGTAACCACACCCAACCAGACCTTAAACCGCACCCAACCAGACCTATAACCACATTCAACCACATCTGTAACCTCACCCAACCAGACATTAAACCACACCCAACCAGACGTTAAACCACACCCAACCAGACCTTAAACCACACCCAACCAGACCTGAAACCACACCCAACCAGACCTTAAACCGCACCCAACCAGACCTGTAACCGCTCCCTACAAGACCTTAAACTGCACCCAACCAGACCTGTAACCGCACCCAACCAGACCTGTAACTGCACCCAACCAGACCTGTAACCACACCTGAAACCACACCCAACCAGACCTTAAATCACACCCAACCAGACCTATAACCGCACCCAACCAGACCTTAACCAGCACCCAACCAGACCTTAAACCGCACCCAACCAGACCTTAAACCTCAACCAGACCTGTAACCGCACCCAACCAGACCTTAACCAGCACCCAACCAGACCTTAACCAGCACCCAACCACACCTGTAACCGCACCCAACCAGACCTTAAACCGCAACCAACCAGACCTTAAACCTCAACCGGACCTGTAACCGCACCCAACCAGACCTTAACCAGCACCCAACCAGACCTGTAACCACACGAGACCTGTAACCACATCCAACCAGACCTCTAACCGCACCCAACCACACCTGTAACCGCACCCAACCAGACCTTAAACCGCACCCAACCAGACCTTAAACCGCAACCAACCAGACCTTAAACCTCAACCGGACCTGTAACCGCACCCAACCAGACCTTATCCAGCACCCAACCAGACCTGTAACCACACGAGACCTGTAACCACATCCAACCAGACCTATAACCGCACCCAACTAGACCTGTAACCACATTCAACCACATCTGTAACCTCACCCAACCAGACCTTAAACCACACCCAACCAGACATTAAACCACACCCAACCAGACCTTAAACTGCACTCAACCAGACCTGTAACCACACCTAACCAGACCTTAAACCGCACTCAACCAGACCTATAACCACACCCAACCAGACCTGTAACCACACCCAACCAGACCTTAAACCGCACCCAACCAAACCTATAACCACATTCAACCACATCTGTAACCTCACCCAACCAGACATTAAACCACACCCAACCAGACCTTAAACCACACCCAACCAGACGTTAAACCACACCCAACCAGACCTGAAACCACACCCAACCAGACCTTAAACCACACCCAACCAGACCTGTAACCGCTCCCAACAAGACCTTAAACTGCACCCAACCAGACCTTAACCAGCACGCAACCAGACCTGTAACTGCACCCAACCAGACCTGTAACCACACCCAACCACACCTGAAACCACACCCAACCAGACCTTAAATCGCACCCAACCAGACCTTAACCAGCACCTAACCAGACCTGTAACCGCACCCAACCAGACCTTAAACCGCACCCAACCAGACCTTAAACCGCACCCAACCACACCTGTAATTGCACCCAACCAGACCTTAAACCGCACTCAACCAGACCTGTAACCGCACCCAACCAGACCTTAACCAGCACCCAACCAGACCTGTAACCACACCCAACCACACCTGTAAGCACACCCAACCAGACCTTAAACCGCACCCAACCAGACCTTAAACCTCAACCAGACCTGTAACTGCACCCAACCAGACCTTAAACCTCAACCAGACCTGTAACCGCACCCAACCAGACCTTAACCAGCACCCAACCAGACCTTAACCAGCACCCAACCACACCTGTAACCGCACCCAACCAGACCTTAAACCGCACCCAACCAGACCCTAAACCGCACCCAACCAGACCTGAAATTGCACCCAACCAGACCGTAAACCATACCCAACCAGACCTGTAACCACACCAACCACACCTGAAACCACACCCAACCAGACCTTAAATCGCACCCAACCAGACCTTAACCAGCACCTAACCAGACCTGTAACCGCACCCAACCAGACCTTAAACTGCACCCAACCAGACCTGTAACCACAACCAACCAGACCTTAAACTGCATCCAACCAGACCTTAAACCGCACTCAACCAGACCTTAAACTGCACCCAACCAGACCTGTAACCACACCCAACCAGACCTTAAACCGCACCCAACCAAACCTATAACCACATTCAACCACATCTGTAACCACACCCAACCAGACATTAAACCACACCCAACCAGACGTTAAACCACACCCAACCAGACGTTAAACCACACCCAACCAGACCTGAAACCACACCCAACCAGACCTTAAACCACACCCAACCAGACCTGTAACCACTCCCAACAAGACCTTAAACTGCACCCAACCAGACCTTAACCAGCACGCAACCAGACCTGTAACTGCACCCAACCAGACCTGTAACCACACCCAACCACACCTGAAACCACACCCAACCAGACCTTAAATCGCACCCAACCAGACCTTAACCAGCACCTAACCAGACCTGTAACCGCACCCAACCAGACCTTAAACCGCACCCAACCAGACCTTAAACCGCACCCAACCACACCTGTAATTGCACCCAACCAGACCTTAAACCGCACTCAACCAGACCTGTAACCGCACCCAACCAGACCTTAACCAGCACCCAACCAGACCTGTAACCACACCCAACCACACCTGTAAGCACACCCAACCAGACCTTAAACCGCACCCAACCAGACCTTAAACCTCAACCAGACCTGTAACTGCACCCAACCAGACCTTAAACCTCAACCAGACCTGTAACCGCACCCAACCAGACCTTAACCAGCACCCAACCAGACCTTAACCAGCACCCAACCACACCTGTAACCGCACCCAACCAGACCTTAAACCGCACCCAACCAGACCCTAAACCGCACCCAACCAGACCTGAAATTGCACCCAACCAGACCGTAAACCATACCCAACCAGACCTGTAACCACACCCAACCACACCTGAAACCACACCCAACCAGACCTTAAATCGCACCCAACCAGACCTTAACCAGCACCTAACCAGACCTGTAACCGCACCCAACCAGACCTTAAACTGCACCCAACCAGACCTGTAACCACACCCAACCAGACCTTAAACTGCATCCAACCAGACCTTAAACCGCACCCAACCAGACCTTAAACTGCACCCAACCAGACCTGTAACTGCACCCAACCAGACCTGTAACCGCACCCAACCAGACCTGTAACTGCACCCGTCCAGACCTTAGCCTCAACTCTTCACCTCTGCTGAAGTTTTAAGTGAAATAGAATTAATCTGAATATGAAAGGTAAGAGTAGATGTTTTTAATCTGCTCTTTAAAGATTTGACAGTTCAATGCATGTAAAGTATTACACTATTCAATGCATGTAAAGCCAAAGTCCTTATAATAATTTTAATGCATTGGGAACACTGCATTTCATATCCTAAATCAAAATGTGAAGAAAATGTTTCAAATTTGAATTACTTTACAGAAAATGAAAAAAAACAATATCTAGCTGTTCAAAGAAATAGCTGTGTCTGCATTTCTCTTTACAAACTCAAATATTTACTGGATGAACTGAAAAATCTTCAGGATTTAGCATTCCTATGAATCACTAAAGTAATATTTTGTTGTTATGACCATGATTTCTGAGAACTGCTTCACATCTGTGTTGCATGGAGTCGACCGACTTCTGGCCCCTATGAATGGGTATTTCAGCCTCATAATTGCTCTGAATTTCTTGGTTTTGCCTCAGAAACATCATTTTTTATGTCACCTGACAAGTTGTCAATAGGATTAAGGTCCAGGGATTGAGTTGACCACTCCAGAACTTTAAAAAACCTTGAGCCTAAGGCCAAGAGGTTTCATGCTGATTTAAAGTGTCATTAAGTTGATGATACAATAGAGTTTGCCCCATGCTGTGTTCCAACACCACAAGGGTAATTTATCATATAACAATAGAAACTCCGTATTGTGCACATGATACTAAATTCCTTCTGGTCAAATTATTAGTACAATCGGAATTCATTATTATGCAGAATATGCCATCATAACACATCTCCTTTTGGTCATTTCTGTTACTTCAGTAGTTTCCAGTCTATCTGTGCAAAGCTACTCGTGTCCTTTGATGTGAGGCGTTTCACTACTGAGGAGATGAATAATTAAACTGATGTGCATCAATAGAGCCATGAATAAAAGAAAACAGGTTGTCCAATCAACACATCAGGAGCACTTCTTTAAATTATCTTCATTAGGGAAAATTTACCTCTTTGTCACAGCCAAATCTGTTTTGATCACATATATCAACAAAGTGAATAAAATCCTGTGTAAAATCTAGATTAAATAAACACAGAGTGCTACAAATCAGTGGTTCCCAACTACTACGACTACCTCCTTAAACATCTGAAATTTACTCAGATAAAACAAGTTTCTAAAGATGCAATCAATTAGCCAATTGACAGAAGATTAACTATTGCATGAAATATTACTTACACGTGGTAAAAAATATTTTGAATGTTTTTATTACTTAAAATGCCCCAAATAATAGATATATTTAATAAAATATTAAAAAGTTGTAAAATAGTTTCAGGATAGTCTCATGCTATGTAAGTCAATGGGACTCCATTAGGTTGTATTCATTAGGAATTTTCTATATTTGCATATTGTTGCTATATGGCAAGACATTTATTTTAGCATATTAGAGAAAAATATATATAACATAAAATCTAAGTAAAATTCATGTTAAATATTTTTATTTAGTGAAAAATTTGTGGATTCTGAATAAAAGACAATCTTCTGTTGTGAGACAATGATGCTCACATGTCAAACGTCCAAACAGGATATCCTGGTCACGTGACCTGAAAAGCCCCCTTTTTCCGCCTAACTGTAAAAACATAAATTTTATATCACTTCTTTTTAGAAAAATTAAGATAAAGTAACTATTGCCATATGGCAACCATCTGCAATAGAGGGTTAATTAGCAACTATTTTGATGATTAAATAACAGTTTTAGTAATTCTTTAAGCGGTAATGTGAAAAATCAGCTATTTTCAGCTCCTCAGATGTGATGATTTACTGCTTCTCTTTGTGGAACATGATGATAAACTGAAGATCCTTTGGTTTAGTTGGTTAGTATAAAGTGACACTGTCTAATATCTGGTTGTGTCTGACTGTGGGAACAGATATTTTGCACTATTTTGTGGATATTTAGATCAAAACACTCACTGTAAATATGAGGTGTTTGTGTGGAAAAAAAAATAACGATGCTGGAAATGGAAGCACAAGAACATAATGTTGTCTTGAATGAGTTGTGCAGATGTTGCAGCTCTGGACTGTGAGCCTGTGTGTGTGTTGTAATGGCTCCATCTAGTGGCCGTAAACAACACAAACACCATCAACAGGACGCACTGCTGTGTGTCATTGAAAAACACATTTAACACTACTTCATCCACAGAACACCATCGATAGGTCTCATGGCGGCTATTTATTTGTCTGAGATAATTATCATATTCCAGAGAAATACACCAACCTGCTCCTCTTTCTTTAAAGACTGTCAATGATGTACATGTCTGCATACGTCTTCTTTAGGGGCTTTATGCACTTTTGAAATAAATTCCACATCATGTTCATCTGGCCATTCATCATGTTATATCTCCTCTTCCTGTGAGTCACCCACTCACTTCATCCCTTCTTCCTCCTAATCCTTATTTTTCCAATTCATGAGCTCTCTGCTACTTTTGTGCTGCTTCCACCCCCACTCCATCTTTTTCCTCCTTTGTCCGACTCCTTTTTCCCCTCATTCTTTTCAGGAGCTCAGCTCAGGCTCTGACTCAGTTATGTTCCCCCTCCCCTCCTTTTCACTCATTCCTGCATTCAAATGATCCTTATGTCTGTAACTGTTATCCCATACATTATCCTTTCATCCCTTCTGTCTGCAGAGATTACTGCTGTCAGACCTGTTCCGCAGTCCAGCACTTCTCCTCCTCCAGGATGCAGAGACTCACTGCTTTTCATTTTAGACAACTAATCAGCGACTGATTCAAACTTGGAATGTTAGACCCACCATCATAAAAACATCCCACAAAAGTAAGTAGTCCTGCAACCAGTAACTATTAGCCTACATTTGTAGGTTAACTTGCAACAGTTGGGCTGCAACTGATGACTATGTGGTTCATAGTTTGTAGAATGTCAATCACTGTTCTCCAAAGGTAAAGATTAGACCTATTTTTTCCACAACAAAGATCATCAATTTACCATAATAGAAGACTAAAGAAACCAGCAAATAATCAGAGAAGAGAAGCTAGAACCAGAGAATTTGGTCATTTTCTTCTAAAAATGACCCAAATTGATTATTCGATTATCAAAATAGTTAGTTAGTCAAAATAGGTGATTTATAGGGTGATATCAGGTAAAATGGGCCATTTAAGGTTTGAGGGTCTCAGCTCCTCTGGAGATTAGAGCCAATGACTACAAGGATTTTAACTGTGCTTGACTAGTAACATAATTTGATTAGTTTAAGGTCTCTATGGTGATTGAGGCAATACTTTAAAACTAGATTGAACCAGAAATGTTCATGGTAAGTAGTCTGGGATGACAAATCTGACGGAACCCATTTTACCTGGTGAGATGGACCATTTTACCTGAAACTGCAAAAAAAGTGGCACAGCGGATATTTCAAGATTTTTAAGGCCTAAATAATTATATTTTATCACATAATTCCATCACAAAATGATCAGGAACAGTCATTATTAATCAGTATACATGGAAAAGGCATATTTGGTATTGTCTTATTGTCCCAAATGATTTACCAAAAAGTGGCTCAATTTACCTTAATATCATCCTTATAGTTGTCAATCAATTAATTTATACACTTTTGTCATGTCTAAAACTGATTTTCTGCCAATAAAAGTTTGGGGTTTTTTTTTCCCAAAAAAGTGATTTTCTGTCCACCTGGACGTATTTTTCTCACCTCATCATCATGAACCAGCTCTTTCTTCACCACCTTCATGGCGTAGACCTGCTCGTTCTTCTTCAAGCGGACCAGCAGGACCTTGGCGTAGCTGCCACGGCCGATGACCCGGATCATGTCGAAGTCATTCAGCCCCAGAGAAAGACCCGGAGACAGCTTGATGCCGTCGATGCCGTCCACGACCGCCTTGATGTCCTGGAGTGGGGCGGAGGTTAGAATAATGTGACGATGCGTTCAGGAGAAATCAAACCTGCAGTTAAAGCTCTGGTTAATAGAAGAAGTCCTTACCTCTGTGTCTGCATCTTCTGTTTTATCAACTGTGCAGTTGTGCGGTAAAAAGGCTACTGTAGAGAACAAAAGAGAACAAACGGCCACAGTTAGAGTCCACACATGCTGTTCTGCTGCTGGGCCAGTAGAGGGAGGCAGACGACAGACAATCACTAACTAGGTCAATACACAGGGGGGTCTCATCTTTGATCAGGTCCCCGAACAGAAGACACATTACTCCACATTAGTCCACAGTCTCCTTTAAATTAACCCTCTAGTGTATGAAATATTACTTAGACATTGTAACAAAATGTTTTGAATGCTTAAAATGGCCTAAATAATAGATATATTATATAAATGTATAAGAAAAAGTTGTAAAAATAGTCTCAGGACAGTTTCATGCTATGGGAGTCCATTAGGTTGTATACAATGGGAATTTTCCATATTGGCATATTTTTGCCAGATATCTCTTTTATCATATTAAATATATATATATATATATATAAAACATCAAAATTGAATTAAAAGTAAAAAAAAAAAAATAATAATAATAGAGTTAACCTACCCTGGATAGTGAGTTCATTTTTTTTATTTGGTAAAAGACAATCTTCGTTCACGAGACAATGATGTTCACATGTCAAATGTCCATCAGCAAACAGGATATCCTGGTCATGTGACCTCATAAATTGTATGTCCATCAAAAAATAAAAGCTCCTTTTTACACCTAACTTTAAAAACATAGATTTTATATCACAGCTTTTTAGAAAAATTAAGATAACGTAATTATTGCCATATGGCAATAATAGAAGACTAAAGAAACCAGAAAATAATCTGATTTTAGAAGCTGGAACCAGACAATTTGGACATTTTCTTCTTAAAAATGACTCAAATTGATTGATTAAATGTTGCAGCTCTATTGCTATTTTAAACGTATGTTTGTGAAATAATAATAATGTGCTATGCTTAGTGACTGATATTAGCAGTCGGCTCAGAAATATACCGACGGGAACACAAAGCTCATCATAGTGGAACTAAACTCTTCACACATTAACAGCTGCAGTCCTGCTAGGATTAAATGAATTTGCAAATTCAAGTTTGAAATAGCAGCCATTATAAACTATGTGAACGATCATGCTCATGCTACAGTTTTTTTTGCCTACATCTGCATATTGTTTAAATCACATGTCTAAGCTGTGAAGTCGCGAACCTCAAAGGACCGTTTCTAAAGATATCACACGACATAGGAGGAAGCATTTTCCATTTTGATCTAACTGGACAGCCATGAAATTATACATGACTTCTGGTCATGTACTGTGTCCTGATAACAGCATCCTGCTCTTTGCTAAACTGCTCATGTGTAACATTAACATTCACACTCCACTGATTCACAGTCAAAAAAAAAGTACAAAACTCCGTCTACAGTTATCTGGGCTTATTAACCCTTATGTTGTGTTCCAGGTCAAATCTGACCATTTTAACGTTGTTGCCTCTGAAAAATGTGGTTAATTTGAATCAGATTCACCTACGATTCCATGACTTTGTCCACAAAGAGGATTTCAGCACAGAGAATAAATTGTAATAATTTAAATATGATTTAGTGTGTATTATTCAACTCTTGTACACACTTGGAGTTCCTGGTCAAAAGTGACCGATCATTAGAAATGAATGGGAGAGACACTGTGATAAACAGTAGACTATGTTTCACCTGATTATTTCTTATAGTTAAAATAATCCAGAAATTGTGTTTTTCAGAACTCGAATTCAAGATGTATAAATTCAGATTAATAGATTAACAGAAGTTCTAAACTTGTAATGTTCACAAGAAGTTATGTTGATTAAAAAAATCTACACACACAACAAGAGGTGATAATGTATTATTAGTTTTTATAATGAATCTTAATTTGATTCATTATAAAATTTGACCAGGAACACTAAACTGATTAACATGAAACAAACACAACATGAGGGTGAAGAAAGTTTCCAGTCACTTACTCCCGTCTGTGTCCTCTGTGTCGTCCGGTGGAAGATCCACCTCTTCACTCTTTGCATCTGAAGGGGGCTCCTGTGATGGCATGACTGGATCCTGAACAGACAAATTCAAAAAGCCACATAAATATTTGCTTTATTATCTCCCGAAGTCTCCTCTCGTGGTTTCACACTGCTGGAAGAGAGTGGGAGGAGTCATAACGTGTGTATTCAGAGCCCTGCTGTCTGTCAGACACCGTTCATCATTTCATCTGATCAGGCCCATCGTCACTTTGTGATCAATGGCTGCTCCATGGAGCAGCTCTGAGCCGCTGACTGCAGGCAGGATACAGGGCCTCGGTGGCTGGATTTTTGATCCCTGGATGTGATCAATCGGATTGATTATTGGTTCATGTAATCTGAAATTTTGCTTCAATAAGAAAGAAAGAAAGAACGAAAGAAAGAAAGAAAAGCAGGACGACTAAAAATATCAAATATTCAAAGAGTTCCAGAGTTTAACTTTTATCAGTATATGGGTCAATGACAAATAATGTTTGGCAAGATGAGAAAGTAAAAAAAAATTAAATTCAGATTTAAGAAGCTTTTATCAGGTCTCTCATAATGTACACTGTATATTCATGTTGGTTTATTGTTATTTAAAAGTCCATTTGTATCATTCTTTTTTTAAACAAAAATCATGATTTTATGCAAATGTTTTGACACAAAATGTCAAATAGTGTAACCGAAAAAGAGTGATAAATTTTAAATATATAATCTACCTAGAATATAAAACTAGTTGTAAGTATTTTTAATTTTTTAAAACCTTTTTAAGAGAGTTATACTATCTGGTACCGAGTTTTTAAAGTTGCACCACAGTTGTGTCAATGACCTATATACATGTACTACATCTGAACAATACTATAAACATCTCATATATACATACATATAAAACCAATGGTGGAAGAAATACTTATTATCATTAACTTAAGGAATAGTACCAATACAGAAATATAAAAATACCCCATTCAATTAAAAGGGCCTGCATGAAAGATAGATCAGGTCATCAGATTATTAATATGCAGCATCAGTGTTTAGCAGCATGTTATTGTTGTAGCTGCTGGAGGTGGAGCTAGTTTAACTACTTTATATGAAGTTAGTCCAGTGGTTCCCAACCTAAGGGTCGGGCACTTTCAAAGGGTCATCAGAATAAATATGAGGGGTTGTGACATGATTAATGGGAAAGAAAAGAAGAAAAAACAGTGGTGATTCACTTATCTGTTTCATTTTTCGTATTTCTTTCTCTAACATTTGATTGTTGAAATATTGGATCATTTGAACATTTATTGAAATGACCGTATGAGGTAAAATCTCTATTTGTTGGAGTTGTTAACAGTCTCAGACATGGTTGAACTATGCGTTGGATTTTAAAAGCTTCTTATAGTATTCATTGAGTCAAATCTACTTTTGAAGGAACAAAAGCTGCAGATAAAGATAGGAGAAAGTAGCAGCACATGGAAGTATACTATACTCAAGTAAAGTACAAGTACCTCAAGTTATACTTAAGTACTAGCCTGGGTGTACCCATCCTTCCTTGCACATGAATTCACTTTGCTCTACAATTCAGTCTGGAGCCATTTTTCCCTTCATGAAGGAGCCAATCACAGAACAGGGGAGGCTGCAGTAAGACGATGACGAAACACAGAAAACACTTTGTTGATAACTGTGGATCCAATATGGCGGCAGACAGTAATTTACCTTTCAATACAGCCTTAGAAAGTGTTCTAGACCACAAGTTTATTTTGAAAAATTAGCAACTTTTATCTCTAAACTATTGCATTACCAAGAAGGGCTCAAAATACGTGTCCACACCTCATGTCAATCTACACTGAGATGAGGTCTGGTGCTAACCAGGCTACTTGAATACAGTACTTGAATGTACAGTTGTGTTCAAAATAATAGCAGCATGTTTAAAACATGGCTAAAGCCAAAATCCTTATGGTTTTTATTTCAATGCATTGGGAACACTGCTGTTTATATCCTTAATCGAAATGTGAAGAAAAATGTGATGGAAAGTTACTAAATACATTACAGTTCAATTAAAAAAATTAAATTTTTTTCACGTTTAGATTTTTTAAACACACTGCTATTATTTTGAACACAACTGTAAATGTATTTAGTAACTTTCCACCACTGAAATTATTGATATATATTTATATTGTGAGAGACTCAGCGTATTTCATACATATGACGTTGATTAACTTCAAAGATTTTTGGGATAGGGAGCCAATTGTGTTACGGTGATAGACACACCTCATATAGGTCACATAATGGTCTCACTGTGTACAGTGTGTCATACATATTACAATATCCCTCATTTCTTGAGTAGTGTATATGGGTCAGTGACAAATAATGTTTGGCAAGATGAGAAAGTGGAAAAAAATGTTTAAATACAGTTGTAATTAGCATTCAGCAGGTCTCTGCTGAATGCTATGTAATGTACATTGTGTGTTCATGTTGGTTTCTTGTTATTTCTATATCCATTTATATATTTTTTTCTTTACAAAAATCACAATTTTGTCACTTTGTCACAAAAAAAGTCAAATGTGTAAGTGAAAAGGAATGATAAACTATAAATATATAATCAACCTAGAATATAAAACTAGTTTATAGCATGTGTTTTTCATTTTTAAAACCTTTTTTAAGAAAGTTAAGGCACTGGCTTTTTAGGGTTACACCACATGACAGACTTGTCACTGACCCATATACATGTTTATTCATCATGGTACAGTTAGTTAGTCCCTATATGATCAATATATTTAAGATCAAGAATTTCTGACAGTTTTTTAGAAAACTAAAGGGAGGCAACAGTATCAAAACAAATATGTTTCCAGACTTATTCACACATGGAAATGACTAAAACAGGGTTCCATAATCCCCCCGTGTCGGAGCTTGTGTGTTGGTGTGGGACAGACGTGATGAACACTCACCATAAGCCTTTGGCAGGTCTGAGGGATGAGTCTGTAACAGCGCTTATGGACCAGCAGTTTGCAATTGATACACTTGTAGCCCTGCCTGTACAGCCCCCATATCCTTTCACTACAGTGGCCACAGTAGGCTTTCTGCAACACACACAACACAGTGGGTTAGACTTTAACTCACACACTGACCGACACAACATGGACCAGGTTCAGCTGGACGGGCCTCCTCTTCCTCCTCCTCCTCTTCCTCCACTGCCATTGTCTGGTGTTGAGACTGAGACATCAATATCCACATCATTAATAGAATGAGAAAATAGTTCAATACAATATCAATAATTTCAATCAAGGTTGAATTAAAAACAAGCCAATGCTGCTCCTCCTTTGCTCATAAATATCATATTTCCCATAATAATGGATCAATGATTGAATTATTTAACAGACAAATGATAAATCAAGTTTAACATAAAGTGGCTATAGCTTTTTTTTTCTCCTGGTCATTAATAAACATAGATAATTCATAATGATTAAAAATCATATATATATATATATATATATATATATATATATATATATGTGTGTGTGTGTGTGTGTGTGTGTGTGTGTGTTCTAGCTATATCACCCACGTGGGTCTATATTAACCCTCATGCTGTGTTTGTTTCCTGTTAATCAATGTGGTTTTCCCAGTCAAATATGAGCCTTCCATTAATATTCATCATAAAAACTGTAATAATTCACATATTATCACCTCTTGTTGTATTAGATTTTTTAATCAACATAACTTCTTGTGAATATTACAAATTTTAAACTCTAAACTCTAAATAAAAAAAAAAGAACTTAGAGAAAATGTTTTATTTTATTGAACTGTGGGATCACACCCCTCCCTTCCTCACACAGTCTACTGTAACTCTGACTCTCTCTGTTACATAACATGCTCTCACTCTGTGTTCTTGATTGTGATTCATGTTTGTTCTTGATTGATTCTTTGTGGCTTTTGTTTTAGTCTCTTAGTTGCTATATTAGCACCAAAGGATGTTTAGTTTGCAGTTTAGTGTCTCACTGGACTTAAATAAATCTGTCATCACAAGGATTAGCATGCAGTGTGTGTGATTGTATCAATAGCATTTATTCACAGGGTGTGTGTGTGTGTGTGCTGACACGGAGAAGAACAAAGAGTCCCAGTCACTGCTCTGTTGCTATGGAAATGCTTCAGCCAGACTTCAAAAGGTTTCCTTCGTTCTAACTCTACGTAGAGGTTAAAAGCATTTAGGAACTAATCACAAACTTTTAGTTCTTTTACTTTAACGCCCTGTTCCCTTTCATATGGCATGTTTCACATGCACATTTCACATGGCGCATTTCATATGGCGTGTTTCATATGGCATGTTTTATATGTTGTGTTTCATATGGTGTGTTTCATATGGCATGTTTTATATGTCGTGTTTCATATGGTGTGTTTCATATGGCATGTTTTATATGGCGCATTTCATATGGCGTGTTTCATATGGCATGTTTTATATGTTGTGTTTCATATGGTGTGTTTCATATGGCATGTTTTATATGTCGTGTTTCATATGGTGTGTTTCATATGGCATGTTTTATATGGCGTGTTTCATATGGTGTGTTTCATATGGCATGTTTTATATGGCGTGTTTCATATGGTGTGTTTCATATGGCATGTTTTATATGGCGTGTTTCATATGGTGTGTTTCATATGGCGCGTTTTATTTGGTGTGTTTTATGTGGCGTGTTTTAAATGGTGTGTTTTAGATGTCATCTTTCATATGGCGTGTTTCAGAGCGGCTCCCTGCAGCATATTAACTGTCTAAACAACAACAACAACAGAAACAACCTTTTGTCTCCCATTGTGCAGCATCGTGTGCAGGAAGAGAGACAAAGCATTGTGGGATTCAGCAGGTAAGATGAACTGGTCACACGCATCATCTGGGTATTTTTGGCAAACTGCAGATTTTTCTATTGTTTGTGTACTGTGTTGTGCCCACAAAGGCAATATATGCAGACAGTCTGCTGAGCCTGGACCTTGTGACCCTTCCCACAGGAAACATTTTTTCATACACCTTCAATGATGATGTCATCAGAGATATAAAATCAGACCACCAGCCATTGTCCCCACTCTCTTCCAGCTCTCCTGTCTCCTCATCGGCAGAGCACAGCACTGTTCTTCTGCTCCTCACAGCAGGAGAAGCTGCAGGACAGAAGCCTTCAGCAGCGTCTCTGCTCTCAAGGGATAATTCAGCTACTTTCAGTGTCTCAAGGTTCTGCAAGTGACCAAGGACTCAATGACGTCCAGCGAGCACCACTGAAGCAAATAAGGCTGGTTCTTCTAAGGATCAACAAGGGGCAACCCGACCTGCATGACGAGTCTCCACCCCACAACAGCTGAAACAACCTATATCAACAACTCAAGGAAGCAGAACCAAATAGCAACTCTACTCCTTCCTTTCCTGGACTGGTAATATGACAGGGCAGAATAGAACAATAAAACATGGCTAATCAAGACTGTGAACTGTGTTACCGTGTTTAGAATTTAGGCTATGTTTCACTGTGTTAAGGTTTGTAAGAAGGTTTAGTCTTAGTGTCCTAACCCAACATGGTACTAACCTCTCTTTAACATGACATAACAACACACAAAGTGATGTTACACAACAACTGCAACACTACATGCGACATTTTACAGCAACCAGCGCGAAGCGATGTCCTTGACCTACAGTAGCTGGACTTGTGTTAGAGATGAGTTCCTGCAGATTCATTAACTCCAGGATTTATCACAGTCAAAAAGTCGTCAACATGTCATGACCGGACCCAGATTCTGCACCGGAAAAGGCCTCATTTTCACCAAGAGCCGCCAGCATAGTCAGGAATAAAACACTTCTATTTATGGAGGCGGTCAAACACAACAACTACACTGGAACTGGCACAGATGAAGATCGCATCGTTTCTCCTGCTGCGTTTTGTCGTGTGGAAGTGCTCACTGTGGATGTCCAGTGGCCGACTGCAGCTGAGAGGAGGATGAAGCTTTTATGGATCGACAGAATTATAGATCATACGAGAGGCTGGAAACTGATCGGCCTGATGTGCTGAGAAATGAACAAAAAATATAATCAGAGCAAACTGACCAATGACCAAGAGCTATGGAAGTGAATGTGTCACTTTAGATTTTAAAATTTAAAAAACAGTGAATTTTTACTTTCAGGAATAAACTTCTTTGCACTTATTCATCAACATTTAACAATTCAGAATTGAAATTCAGACAATACATATTCAACTTGTTTGGGGTTATGATGACATCATCCCTGCAACTCGCTATAGGCCCCTCCTCCCTGCTGGGCAGAAGGGGGAAACGCTTTACACATAATAAAAAGTTAAATAAAAGTTTCTAAAGTCATCATGTTAAATAACAGGGATTGTGATTTCTGTCAGTTTCAGTCCAGCAGCGTTTAGACTCTCTGACAGTTGTTGTTGTGCCAGCTTCAGGCGTCTGGTTGGTTCACTCTGTTGTCCTCAGCATATAAATAAGCTGGAAGAAGTGGGTCAGGTCTCTTCTCTCCCTCCCTCCCTCCTGCTCCATCTCCCCCTGACGTTGCAGTGGAGAAAGCTGCTTTGTGGATCCCTCCCATTAGACATAATGGGGTCTCTTTAGTTCCTGTCTCCCACGTGACGAAGCATGGTTCAGTCGCTGCCGCTGGCTGCTCAGCGCTCCATTAGGGAGATGACTGACACCCGCCTCCCCACGGCACGAAATATAAAACATCCAGGTAGATGCTGTGAGCTGACTGAGAGCAGAATAAACACAAATCTCCTGTGATGCTCATGGGGTTAGTTTCACTTCCCTAGATTATTTTGATACTAATATGCATCCAAGTAAAGGTTCAATATTTACCTCCACCAACAAGGTTATGTTTTCACCAGCATTTGTCTGTTTATTAGTAAGGTAACTCAAAAGGTTCTGGATGGATCAGCGAATGTTAGGAATGGTACCTTGAACAGATGATTAAATTTTGTTAATGATGCGGAAGAAATCCTGGTTTCTGGATCACTTTAAATGTTCAGTTTTTTCGTAACATTGCAGTAAATGGACCTCCAAACAGGCGCCATCATTTGGGGGCCACCTATTGGTGATATCTTGCACCTACAGTATAGGATAACAATGTTGGGTATGAGACACAATATGCTTGACGGAGACCTTTCCTAGTTCTCTATATTTTCTTCTATTTAAGTTGTAGTTCAAGATTTTTTCAAAACTTTAAAATAATTAATTTTAGAATGTTTCATGCCTCAACAAATAAAATGCCCTTGTTTTCATACAATGATAAACATTTTTGTTTGTTCCAGGCTTCACTCAGGGGGAGGAGAGAGGCCTCAGCAGCTTCCTCTGCTGTGTCATGGATTTCACTATTTGTTGATTCATAGGACATATTTAGTGTTGTTGTCCTCACCTCAGTATTCTGGGGATACTGTTGCTCAAAGTGTGCTTTGAATCAAAGTGTTTCACTTTCTGGTTCTTAATGACTCCAACTGATTCTGTGCAAATTAGACACATTGGCTTCATGCTGGACAGAGGAAGAATAAATGTTTATTCCTCAGTCCAATCATCTTTGAATACATGGATTTCTAATTCTAACTTTCTTAATTGCAATGAATAATACACAAATAATGAAATGAATTAAGTAATTCATTATTTACTGACAAATTTGTCTATTTATTGATTGATTTATTTATGTGTTCATTTATGATGTTTTTTTTTAACAGTTTCAGTCCTTCATACTCTGCAACTAAAAGTGCTTCTATACAATGCTGCTCTACCTTCAGGATAAGTCCTTATTGGACATTCCAGGCTCCACAGAGCATCAGTGGTAATGGAAGTAAGAGATCTTGTACCAAAGTGCTTAGTCAGCATCTGTCTGCACTCTGCCTATCCACTTCCTGGTCTAAACATGAAGAGCCATTATAGCACTCATGGGAAATGTTTCAACCAAGACCTGTTTTACCAACCAGGGAAGAGACAGGAGGCATATTTGCATGATGTCATTGTTATGAGCAACAATATGATTAAATTATAATTCGATTTGTGTGTATTAAATGTCAGATATTTAAACAAGGGACAAATGAGATAAAAAAAACAATGTCTAATATTTATTTTTTAAGAAACTGGGCTTGGTCGATGTCCACACTGTAATATCATGATATATGCTACTGCAGAAACTGAGAGTTGCAGCAGATCTGCAGTTTTCTGGGAGTTTGTTCCAGATATGTGGAGCAAAAAGAAACTGAACACTGCTTCACTGCTTCAAGTTTATATTACCACACACCAGGGATATTGTACAGCAGTAAAATGGAGCTCAAATACTGAGCAATAACTTACAAATAAATGTTGTTATATATTCAGAGCAGCAGCGTTAAAGAAACAAAACAAAGGGTAGATGCAAAACAAAAACGTTAGTTGACATAATAATAAACTCTAGAACAAGTAGTATCTAGTATCTAGAGGTCTAAACTTCAAAAAAATGGTACAAATAAAATACGTAATGTTTAATAATAAAGATATGTCTCTAAAAATATGTTATCGGTGGTTAGTGTATTTATATATAGATATTCAAATTTACAATTTTACATATATTCATAAAGTAAACAGGACTGTATAAAGGCAGTAAGAATAACAATGAATAACAATGTTTATAATGAAGGAGAACAATTATAAGAGGGGGAATAAATATATACATAAATAGTAAAGTAAATGAAGTGGTGGAAATATTGCAATATTTCGATTCAGACAATAAACACACACACACACACACACACACACACACACACACACACACACACACACACACACACACACACACACACACACATTCTCACTAAAGGCATCACAACTATGAATGAGCACATGTGGAGTTATGTACAAAAAAAGGTGAAATAACTGAAAACATGTTTTATATTCCAATTTCTTCAAAATAGTCAAAATTTGCTCTGATTGATAAAGGTAGATATGGGACACCTATTGTCACGGCCACACCAGGCTCTCCATCGACCACACCCACTCTCCACTCTAATGAAAACATGGCTTCCCACTCACTCTCCCCTGTCTACTAACAGGCCACACCTGTCGCCCTCGTTATGCCCCACACCTGTGGCTTCATCCTAATTGCCAACCCTACATAAACCCTGCAGTTTGTTCAGTCTTTGTCTGGCTTCACCGTGAGCTCCGCAGACATTTCCTCTGGCTCCTCTCCGGCCGCAGCTCCCGTAGAAGAAGCGTTTTAGTTAAGTCCCGTCAGCTTTTGTGTTTGTTTGTTAGACATTAGAAGTTTTTGGATTTTTGACCTCCACCTTATTTTCCTTTCATTCCATTCATTCATAGATGAGAAGGGGTGTGTGTGTGTGTGTGTGTGTGTGTGTGTGTGTGTGTGTGTGTGTGTTCCAGTCATATAGAATTTTACATATTTTCAATATTTTATTATTGTGTATGGGTATGAAAGTGTATGTGTCTCTGTATGTATAGATTTTTTTTTTATAAATATATTATATATATTTTACATTTTCTATTATATCCTTTGTATACAAAATCTTAACTTCTAACTTATATTTATTATACTTGTTTTATATTCTTAAAATGTATGTATGTGTGTGTGTATATAATTATGTTTACAGAATGGGTAACCGTGTGTGAATTATTCATTTCTATTTTTCCAATAATTCTATGTGCAATATTCTACTCACCTACTCCATACCATGTGCACTTTTACAATAACCATGTAGCAATAAAAAAGACACACACCATAAGCATTTACTTTCCCCTTATTCCTTATTTATTTTTTCTCTAAGTTGCCGTTGGTATTTAGGGTATTTTTTTTTTTTCAAATTGCTCTTCTGTTTTTGTGTCTTAAGTTTTATAACAGTGACATGTTGGAGCTTCAATTTCCTTGAGGAACCTCCTAAAGGATCAATAAAGTCGTATGTAATCTAAATCTAATATATGCTGCTAGTTATTATGTTTCACCAAAGAGGAGAACAGTATTTCTTCCTTCTCAGTAGAAACACACAAGGGAACATGAAGTCTGTCTCTGTTTTGTATAACAGGATGACTCTTTAAATGCTGCTTCAGGTAGCTGGAGCCCACATGTGCTTTAAGGTTCCTGAGCCACTAAACAAGCCAGAACTAGGACACCATGAATAATGAATCAATATGGCTTATAGCTTAGCTGGAATGGCAACTTCATCACCTGTCATATTTAATTCACTCGCAGCCTGTTTATAAGAGAGCGCCGCATGCTCACAGAAACAGAAAGAGGCTCATACAAAAAACAGAGGGGATACAGGACCAGCAAAAGATCCTGGTTATAATGACATCTGTTTAAAGTGACAATGAGTGTATTTTAAGCAATTTATTAGATAAACAACATACTAATTCATTAACATGTCCTCTTCTGCCAATAATACGATTTGTCCTTTTGAGTGATCATTTCTCGTATTTACACTGCAGGTCAGTCCTAGAGAGGTGTATCAGTGTGTGTATCAGTCTGTATCAGTGTGTGTTAGTGTGTATCAGTGTGTTAGTGTGTATCAGTGTGTGTGTGTATTATATCCATTATAAACACTTGGACACTAACCCTGTTAAAGTGCTTGGCCTGGAAGAGGTGCCCGTTGACTCGGTAGAGTTTCCTCCATCTTCTGGCCCCGCGGCGATAGATCGATTCTAGAAGAGAGAAGAAACAGTTGTAGAGCAGCAGCATGGTGAGTGAGGGATGGAGACGGGGGGTGGAGGGATGGAGGGATGAAAGCGCGTTAAACTAGAGGGTTGTTGAGTGCAAACTAGAGGAAATATCCTGGGGCTGTGTGACGACTCCCTGTGAAGTCTGAGTTCAAGTGAGGTGAAGACAGCCGTCAGGTTTCTCTACAATTTACACGCACACACACTCTTCATCTTCCTGCAGACCTCATCTTATTCTTCCTATATCCCTGGTGATGAATGGACTTATTATTGCTCCATAATGTCTTTTGTTCAGAAGAGACCGTGAAGGTGTCGCTATTTATAACTGACCACTGGGTATAAACATGTGCCACAGAGCTTCTGTCCTCATATTAAACCTACAGTAGATTTCCTGTCTGACACTGTGCTGCTGTAATAATCCAGCATCAGTGTTGGTTCCAAAACACTTAACGAAGTCACATCACAAAGTCACCAGTTTATTCCTTTTCCTGTCTTTGTAAATAAAATCCTGTTAATAACTGACCTGCCTGGTCACATAAATAAGTCATACATAATCTTTTTTAACGCTGATTTGTAGCAATTTTGCAAGGCACAAACAAGAAACCGTGTCCTTGAGGATGTGTCTGTTGAAAAAAAATGATTTAAAAATTAAATGAAAAGCAAACAAATCAAGTTCACTGGCTGAACTTAGGAAAACTCAATTCAACAAGCTCTGTCCCCTCTAACAGGCAGAGGTGTCCCTGCTCTTATCTTGCTGTTCCTCCTTTATCTGCTTTATCTCCACTTAAACTACATCACTTCATTAGACTCTGACTACAGTCTGTAAAGGTGAGCTATGTCATGGTGCATTCAAGTGCACTTCGTAAACTCAAATCTAAACTCAAAAGGACATTAAGGTTTAAATCTGTATCTGTTTCTATTTTTTTCTTATTTTCATTCATTGAAATAGAACTATCTGTCATGACTCTCCTGAAAAACATAGATTCTAATATTCAGAAGTCCACAAAATAGCCAAATCAGTCTGTGATGATTTTTCCATATTGTTTTACTGCAGCATCTTTACTTATTAGATGCTACAATAACAACAATATCACAATAATTTATACATTCTACATAAACTATTAAACAATCTTAGAGGAAGTGCTGGGATCTGTCTGTTTAAACAGAAATTCAGCGATTGACAGAGCAGGAAACAGCCTCTAATGTAATTAAGTCACTTAGAGACTCCAGTGATAAACATTTGCAGCCTGTAGTCACATCTCCAGGGGATGAGGTCAGTAAATATAAGTAGAACCAGACTTAGTGTAAATGTGGTGCATGAAACACAGATGGGGATCATTTCTAAATCACATAAAGTCGGAGGTATTACCTGAGGACAGGTAATAATTTTGTTTTCATCAAATCAATTTGTGATTGTAAGTCTATGATTCACGGGTTCTTATGCTGCATTTTCACTGATAAATTCAAGCTGCCTAATGTGCCCCAATCACCACATTAAAAAGAAGAACAGATGCTTGGGCTGTGAATCTGAGTTTGCATTATTTAGCATCAGCAGAGTTCATTTCTGTGAGGAGCTGGAAGCATTGAACCTCATCTTCTGACTAGTAAAAACAAACCCCCAAAAACATCAAAACGCACATCTCAGTGTTTATTTTATGTCACTATGTCCGTGTTGGGACAGAAATCTCCATTTCTTTTAGCCTGTCCACCTGCAGTGTCTCATCGTATTACAATTGTCACCTGACCGCCTGCATCATTCAACAAATGAGGAGGCGGACGAGGACGAGAGCTAAACAAGCTGTGATAGATGACAAAAAGTTTAAAGGGCCTCAGCATCACATCATGTTCACATCAGATCTAAAACCAACACCTGAAACGATGACTCAGCAAGAAATACGGGTAATGAGCAATTACTACAGGAAACAGATTAAATTATATTTCTATTAGCATGAGGAGACGTTAATTTCAGAGTTTTATAGCGCCTTCAAAGGAAAAACTAGTAGATAGGATGCAGCAGAGTAGTCGTGTTGCTGACTGTGAGGCATGAATCGGTTTATCAGTGTGTGACCAGACGGATTTTACACAACCAGCAGACTAACCGATGCAACTGATCCCTGATCAGAATCAGCTGATCCAACACACCTGCTGCTCCCAGCCTTCTACACATCACTGTACACAAACCCCTTCAAACACTGATCAATAAGACACTACATCAATCAATATAATAATATCAGTATCTGATACCGCCCTGATTACTTTAAAAGAGAATTTCCATATTTTTCCTGCCGGGATTCTATTTGTCCTCTCTTTTAGTATCTATTAGAATGATTTGACTAGAGATGCCTCAATTGTCTCCATCATGGAGTGAACAGCAGCTTTATTATCAGTTAATGTTTTTACTATCAGGAGAGCTGCATCTAACGACTATTTTTATAGACGATCTATTGATTATTTAGGGATTAACCTAAGGATTAACGGATAAATTGTTTGGTTGATAAAATCATGTAAAATGTTAAGTGTTTTCCTAAAGCTGAAGATTCAACCTAAAATGTCTTTTTTTGGCCAGGCCAACAGTCCACAACCTAAAGATCATCAGTTTACTATTATAGATGACTGAAGAAACCAGAAAATAATCAGATCTGAGAATCTGGAACCAGAAAATGTAGACATTATGTTCTTAAAAATGACTCAAATTGATTAAAATGAATGTATAAATAGTTGTAGATTAATGTATTAGTTGGCACCTAATCAATTAATCTACTATATATATATATATAATAATAATAGAGAGAGAGAGAGAAAGAGAGAGATCATACTTCAAATATAGACCGTGAATCTAAAGTCTGTATTCTGAATTTTTGTGAAGGTTTACAGATAAAACAGAGCCATATCACCAGAGACGGTGGGGTACTGTAGTTAGTCAGATTTTGCTGATTTTGCGTTATTCTGACCTTCTCCACCGGTGCGATGACGGTTGTTGTCATCATTTGTCTCTGAGCTGCCCTCCAGTGGCTTTATTATGCACCATCCAGGCCAATATGAATGATGCATGGAGGCATGGCTGTTACATCGTTTGCAACATGTTTATTTTTGTATGTAATTGGAACATGAATGAGCTTTAAGGGACACTGGGATGATTTTCCTTTTGTTGAAAGTCAACACAAAGAGTTAAAGCAGCATCAGCATCGTTATACGACACCAGTCATCCATATGAGGAGATAAAGGAGCGTCTCTGTATATGTGGTCGATGCATTTGAACAAAGATGTTTCATAAACTTCCAGACACGTTATTGGACCTGATTTGGAAACAGTTGGACTTTGAGATGGTCAACAGCAATAGGTTACATGTGTTCAGCAGCACTGAAAACATGCTGCCATTCCAATCAATAAATAATCAGGCAGGTTACAAATTTGTCTTTTTGATGTTTGCTGCAGCCTGCAGCTGTGCAGCTGTACAGCGGTGCAGCTGTACAGCGGTGCAGCGTGCAGCAAGCTGGTTGGTTCCTACTGGTTCTCCAGTCTAGTCGGTTGCTCCAGTAAGGGTGCGGCTGCCGTATCATCCTTCACTCCCCCCTTTTTTTGCCTCTGTTGCTATGGTAGCCACAGCCTACAATCTACCAGCTCTTATTGCTTAGCTGTAAGGATGTTGCATTTTCTGCAAATAAAAGGGGAATCTTGAGCACAAATTCTTCCACGTCCTCCTCTGAGAGCAGAACCAGGCAGAACAGCCCTGCCATGAACTCTGGTAAAAGAATCTTCTATTCTTTCACTTCATCACTTCCACTACACTCTCAACTCAAATCTGTTTTTTTGTTGTTTTTTTACAGATTTTTTCTTTTACAGATTTCCCATATATTGAAAAAAAATTCCATGAAAATTTTAATTCCAAAAATATTACAGTAAATAAACACCCAAGATAACATGACATGTGAATCATGTTACACTTACACAATTTTTTTGATAGTTTTTAAAGGTAAATCAAACCTTTTATTGTTTGTGATTTTATTACAGTAAATATAGATTAATAAACATTAGAATAAACATATAATTATGTCATAAAACTGAATTTATAATGGCACATTTCTATAATTTTAAGGCTGGTTAATTCTGCTATAACTACTATAAGAAATGTAATTGTTTATAGGTGTAAATAGCCTAATATTCATTAAAAAGACAAAAATATACACAACAATATCCAAAAGAGTTTATGTAAAATTAAAGCTATAACTGTATTTTAACTATAATATCGATACTGTGTATGCATCCCGATGAGTTAGGGCATCTTTCAGTGTATCGGAGTGTGTGGAGTAGAGGGGAGACACAAAGCAGCTCTTCTCTGGGTCTCTTCTGTGAATTCTCTCTAATCCCGTTAACTCTGAGCCTCTAAAGAGTTACTGCGGCTTGTTACCATGGTTACCCAGTATTTCTGTTCCTGTGCCCGGACTAGTGGTTGAGGGAGGGCGACCGGGGGAGACCCGATGTGCCAATGACTCACCATTTGTGTGGAAGGAGCCTGCACATTGGGTCGCCACGGTAACGCTAAATACTGTGTATGTGATTAAAATATTAACGGATGTTTTGATGAAGATGTTAATTGCTTTTTGCTTTACTAAATACTTAAATACAGTGAGAGAAGTTTTTGTTTGATCCCGTCTGAATTGAATCACATACACAAAGTTTCAGATTCACTGGATTCACATTGGAAAAGTGAATAAATGTATATCCATGTTATTTTATATATGCATCAAAGTATTAAAGAATGAACAGTGGGGGAACTAGCACTCAAATTCTTTACTTGAGTAAAAGTATCCACAACTAAATGTAAAAATACTTCATTACAAGTAAAAAACAAGTATAAAAGTATAGAGTTACCAGTTAATTATATTTAAAATAGTGTGGTGACTGATATGTGAAAATATATTCAACAGTTAAGTAAAAGCAGTTTTTTAACAGTGGCCCACATTTACCTGCTGAGATTTGGGAGAAAAGAAGATAAAGTTCTGCTGCATCATTTTTGGATTAGTTTTTCAAAATGTTTCCTTAGGCTTCACATTTTTTGAGAAATACTGGAGTGTTTTGGCGTGCTGAGATGGAAAGTAACGCCGTCACAATGATTAGATATTCAGATTCTGATCGGTGCCAATGACTTTGTGAAGAGACGTTGTGTTTTTTGTGAAGCTGGAGCTGATTCACATTCAGCCCACAGAGCTGCAGCTTCAAAGAACAAACCACAGTTTTAAATAACAACAGCCTGACTTTATTCCTGGAGTGAAGCAGCAGCAGCAAAAAGCAGCAGCTTCACGGTGCCGGTTTGAAGTGTGAATTCACACATTAAATTAGACTGAAGTGAAGGAAAATGCTGCTGCAGGCAATGACAGATTCATGAAACCCAGTTTATACTTCTGCATCATGGATGTATTATAAAACTGACCGCCATTTATTTCATTCATTCAATTCATTCATTTAATTGGAAGCTGCTCACCTGGCGTGTACACCAAAGTTCCTGACATCCGGGTTTATTTCTGCTAGAGACTGATCAGTAGAGTTAACTCCCATGATGCTCTGGGGCATCCCATCATCTGCGTCACATAGCTGTGACATCACGCTAAGACTTTTCCAGAGCATTTGTGGCCGTTAGAAAGGTTTTTGACGGATAAAAATTTGATTACTTAAGAACATGGAATACAAAGATTAGTAATTAACAGGGTTATAGTTGGGGGTGTCCTGTCAACAGAAACTACTTAATTTCAAGAAAAGATGATGCTGCACAACATCAGGTGTTGTACAGAGCATGGTGTGCTCACTACAAACTTGTTCCAGCACTTATATGACAATATATGACAGCTGTATAGTGCTTTACGACAGCTCTATGGTGCTTTATGACAGCTGTATGGCGCTATATAACAGCTGTATGGTGCTATATGACAGCTGTATGGCGCTATATAACAGCTGTATGGTGCTATATGACAGCTGTATGGCGCTATACGACCGCTCTATGGCGCTATACGACAGCTGTATGGCGCTATACGACAGCTGTATGGCGCTATATAACAGCTGTATGGTGGTCAGACGTTGCTGTAATAGGCAGTTAAATAAAAATGACATTTATTTGAAGCCATATATCTGTTATTTTAATTATAACAAATTGAAAAACTTGGAAAAACTGGGAAAGAAAAAGGAATATTTCACATATGAAAGTATAACAGTAGTATAAAAGTATCTACTAATGTGTTGTATTTGTGTGTGTCATATTTAAATCATTCATTACACTTTGTTGAGAAAAAAATGATAGTAAAAATAAAAAAATAATAAAAATTTAATATTAAACCACACTTGCAATATCGGAAGAAAAGAAATCACAATTAGATTATTTTCCCAAATCATTCAGCCCTAATTTCTACTATGAGTCATCATCTGGAAATCTGACACAACATCGACCCAAAAGTCGGTCAGTGTCGACCACAGCTAAAAGACAAATTCCCAGCTTCATCAATTCATTCATGTTCTACCCACCATGATCAGATAATCAATACCAACACCCTGTCTAATCCCCCCTGGCTATAGCAGATGTTTACTGCTCTCTGAATGGAGCGGAGCAGGTCTGGTCCTCGCGCTGCCTCACACTCACAGACCTTCACAGACCTGACCTATTACAACATCTTCCTCTGGAGAACCACGAGTGTTGCATTGCCCCCGTTTTTCCAGCCAAGGTGCCGGGAATGAGAGTAAGAAAGACGCAGAGAGGAGCAACAAAGCAGGCGACTCACGCAGCTTCTCAGAAGACAGATCAGAAACGTAAACGTAATACTACACCTCCAGCAAAGGCCAATGCGCACAGTCCTGCCATCATGTCCTCGGAGCGGCTGAAGCTGCTGATAAACCCCAGCTGACAGCCAGTGTGTGTGGAGTGGAGCTGCAGGAGAACAGGGTGGTATGGCCACGTCTCTCCAGGACATTTACCAGGGCCTGACTCATTTCCAGACATTGTTCCTCTCACTCGCAGGAAAGTTACAGCACACGAGTTTCTCCCAACAACACCCACCGACTTTAAATACCCTCCAAAACAAGGAAGCACACGACTGCAGACGGAATACGCTCCGCACACATACATTCACTGTACACACACTACACACATACAGTACCCACACACTGTACACATGTACAACATTCTTCAGAACAGTTCTTCAGAAATCAGTAGTAAATACTCCTCCTCTACATGTATCTTTAGTTGCTATAAGATAGATTTGAAAATCTTACATTAAAATAATATACTTTAATATTCTATTAAATTGTCTCAATCCTTTTTTAAATCTGCACTGTGTGTGAAAGCTGCCGCATATTATGCTGCAGTACTTTTTCTATTAACCTACTCAAAGTATCTCTGATTGCTCCATATTAAAATACTCTCACCTACAATGAGTGATTAAAGGTAAAATAATATACTATAACATTATAACACAGTCCGTGTAATGAGTACTTTTACATTTTATACTTTAAATATATTTTTAATATGTTTTATAGTATTTTTTGACAGTATTTCTACTCTTACTCCAGTAAAGTATCAGAGTACTTCATCTATCTCTGGTGAGGGATATACTAAAGTATACAGCACTTATTATATAATATAATATAAAGTATGCAGCACTTTTCAGAGTGCAGAGTTATTTTCTGGACACTGTTCCACAGTTGAGGGACATTATATAAAGCAGGTTACAGCAGGATCAATGCAGCAGGCCCGAGGCTCTTCAGACACAATTAGACCTCTATGATCAGGGAAGCTCAATAGTGCCATGACTAACTCTGTTAGACTGTTTGGCTTTTAATTAAAGCAGTTATTCAATTGTCCTTTTAATTATCCCAGTTCCAGATAAAGAGGGAGAGCGAAGGACGGACACGAGATTACAAAAGACGTCCAATTTAAAGTTAGCGTCTCTGAAATTTAATCCGGATTTTAACGTGGTCATGGTTGGAGGGGGTTTGTGGAGGGGCCCTGATAGGTGGGAGACATGTGGCGTCCTCTGGACCACAGACAAGTCAGTGTCACATGAGTCAGTCTCCCTCTATCACCATGGCCACGAATCTATCCCAGTTACCCCCCATAACCAGATCAGAGCAGACAGGTGAGTTGTAACTCTGGAACCATCCAAACTGCACCTTCCCTTCACTTCTCTACCCACAGCTTTAATATTGTTTATTTTTAACAAAGTTTGATACTTTTTGAAGGACATTCTACTAACAGATCAAAACTCATCACTTACTATTATTAGATGTTTTACACTTTCCAGACGCAATGCTTTGGACAGTTATGGAAACTATCATTAGTTTGAAAAACAAAAAGCATAACGTCTGACTTCAGGTCATTCCCCAATATTCTCTCTTATTTCCTGTCATCCCTAATAATGATAAATATGATATAAAAATAATACATTATTACTGAAATGTCACTTTCCTAAATACCCTAGTTTCCCCACTGACTTGATGAATGCATGCATAAAGAAAATTGAAGATTTTTATTACGCACTCACATGCATGTGGAAATGATATACACACACTACAGCTGTGCACTGCATGGACGTGCACGTCTGTCTACCACAGTTTGACAAATGTTGTTCAGTGCTCACACATAAGTGCGTTTGTAGTTTCTGATGCTAGGTCGTCATGGTGCACACCAGTCCACACACATCAACGCGTCACATAGTTTTTCTGTGTACCATTTTTATAAAGAGGATGGCACTCCATACACACTATAGTGATGAAGTAATTCACTAAATCAGGTAGGCTACAACTATTTATGTTAAATTAATATTATAAAATATTTCATGGATTAATCATTATCATTCCTCCCACAGTCCAAAAACATGCTGAGCCTAACTGGCAACTCTAAATTGCCCGTAGGTGTGAGTGTGTGAGTGAATGGTGTGTGTGCCCCACGATTGGCTGGCGACCATCTGGGGTGTATCCCTGCCTCTCGCCGTAACGCGCTGGGATAGGCTCCAGCAGACCCCTGTGACCCTAATGAGGAATAAGCAGGTATAGAAAATGACTGACTGACTGACTAATCATTATCATTATTATTTTAATACAGAAAATGAAGTGGTTTTACTTTGTAAGTAAGCCTCAATTTCAGCCAAAGCAACGTGTAAAAGAGTCAATAAAATTATCTAAATAATAACTAATCTTTCCTAATTGTTTTGGAAAGAATCATTATTTTTAAGCCAATTGGCTATACAGCCTTTAGTTATTACTGTGTGTGCCGCCTGGCCTCTTGGCACCAACATGCTGCTCCTTAACATTTTTCCTCTACACTGAATGACTATAGGCTGTTTTTTATAGGGAGGGATATGAGCCCTGGATAGAGGCCACTGGCTTTCAGGTGGAAACTGACTGGAAGTCACATTGCAGTCACCTGAAAAATTCAGATTGATTTTAGGAGAAATCAATCTCGCTCTTTGTGTTTTTAGACCTGTTGATAGTATAAAGTTTTCCATCACAGCTGAAGCCTATTGTTTGGTAAAAATGATCATGCCCACATTTTTTAGTAAAAATCTATTTTGAATTTTGGAGTTGATTAGAATCCGTTTTTTGAGTAAATATTCTTCTTTTTAACGTCTCTCTCTCTCTCTCTCTCTCTCTCAGTGATCTGTGTCTAATGATTCCACATTCTGCAAATTCAGCCAAATTATCTATTCCTTATTACAAAAGGTTAGAGCATAGCTACTGTAGCTCTATTCAGCATCACCTGTAAGACACTAAACAATCTAACCAGAGGAAATTAATCACTAAGAGTTGCAACAGGAAAAAGACAGACTGTTTTATATAGTAAGTTTGTGGATGAGCTAGGCGGATGGAGGAAAGATGATGAGGAGGGGATGTCTGTTTGATAACTCAACAGAGCCCAGATTTATTTCAGTTGCTACAGCAACAGCTAGCCGAAGTTTGCTGTGACTCCCAAAACAATAACAGAATCAGAATCAAATGTCACCAGAGGGGCTCCGTATTAATTAACTATTAACAGGCTTAGAATAATACTGTGCCTTTTATTTTTTTACACAACAGCCTATATGCATTGTCAACTGAACAAGTTTAGGCTGCTTTCCTTCAGGCTTCTGATGTGAGCTGTAACAGAGCCAAACCAGAGCAGGACAACACCCTGCTCCACCTTTACCATCCTATATTAAAAATAATCCTGCTCTGCACTCCTTTCAAAATTTGCCCACTCCCCACTTGGCATTATTTATAAATTATTATGTATTTATAAATCATGAATCATATTTTCCAGTCAGCTCTCTTCATCAGCTTCTTCTTTTAAATTTCCAGCAGGCTAGTACAGCTCTGGTCAATAGAGTAGAATTCAATAAAATTGAAAGAACAAATGCGTAGCGCGTTAAAGAGTGTGGATTGGTGCACCATGAAGACCCACTTCTGGTTATGTAGCATCAGAAATTCCGAACATGTGTGTGTGTGTGTGTGTGTGTGTGTGTGTGTGTGTGTGTGTGTGTGAATGCTGGACAACATTTGTCAAACATTGGCAGACAGACATACACACTCTGTAGGTGTGTAACACAGCTTCCTGTTCCATGTGAAATACAAACTGTGCACAACAACGCACACATGACAAAATTTATTAAGTTAATCATGCATGCACACACCTGCTAATGTGAGCATCTGTGATTAATTTTATATGAATAGAACTCCCCCCCACACACACATACACACACACAAAACCAATCTCATCGGTGGGGGTCTCATCTGTGAAACTGATCTTTCCTCTGCATTATTAGGGATGAAATATAAAGATTTACACAGATGTTAGCTTATGACAATACAGAGATGAAGTCGTTTCCAACGCTGAATTGTTATCAGCCTCAAAACAAAGCAGATCACATCTCAAAATTTCAGTTTTCTCTCAGAATCATCTTTATTTGACACTTGCATCAACACAGATAAACATGCAATTATGTCATTTTCAACGAAAATGTCAAAACTTAGCAGTATTCAGCTTCTCATATATTCTCATAAAGATTTGATGTTTTTTTGTTGAATTTTGAGTCTTCAGGTTTTTTACCATAGAGCAAAAAAACAATTTACTCTTGGTAATTATCACTATTTTCTAACATCATATAGACAATGTAATGCATCTAAACATCCTAAATACTTTGGTGTAAGAAGCATTTAGTATCCTATGAGTTCTGAGAGCTTGCATCACGCTATCAATGCTTCCAACATTAACAACTCACTGCCCTGACAGCTGTGTAAACTACTGATGGCAGGAAATAGTAAATCATAGTAAATAAATTGACTCACACAAACATATATTTTGACTCTAACATTGTTAGCAGTCACTTACAGACTGAGGCTTGTAAACAGATTACATAGATCTCAATCAGAGGCTGTGGTCGACACATGCTCCCTGCAAAGGGAACAGAGAGGATATTCACTTTAAATGCAGCTGGGGGATGGAAGACCTTACAGAGTCTAACCCCACTGAGTAGGAACAGTATGTAATGAGACTTATTGCTCCCCTTTGCTCCATGATTAGCATCAACAAACAGAAGCATCCTTCATCCAAGCTGAATACGTCGTGATTTCATCACTGGCAGGAAAAAGGCATCTCACATCTACTCAACCGCTGAGTCCTCAGCTGACCGGACACCGATCCGCCAGTAAAAACCGTCCACACTGACCCCGGATCCCCTACCTTTGACTCGAAGGTAGAAAAGCAGCGTGAGCAGCATCTCTTCTGCTGAGCGTTATCCCTCCTTCACGCCCGGCATGTCGCGGTGGTCTCCTGCACCTCCTCCGCTACTCCTCCTCTCCTCATCCTGCCTCCTCCTACCCAACAGCCTCACTCATGTCTCTGTGTCGCTCTCTCCTCCCTCCCCTCCCTCCTAATGTGCTTTCACTCTCCTCGAGGCTGCTTTTCTTCATTACACAACACACACACACACGCACGGACAAACGCAGTAAAAATCACAGGAGGTAGATACAAACATGCACAAAATCTAAAGCAGCCGTTCTTTTCTATTTCATTTCTTTGTGTGCTTCATGGCGCCACATGACAGAGCGACCTCCTGCAGCTCTGATGCTGCAGTGGCTCTCCTCATCCAGAAGATGGCAGCAGTTACCATGTCTGGCAGCACCATCCTCTGCAAGCAAACACATTTAACCTCAATTTAAACCTTGTGGGCTATTTTTAGTGACTGTGCTGCACCTATTGGTGCTCCTCCTGGACGAAAGCAACACTTCTCTAGAAAAGCTCTCTTCCTGGAAATCCTGAGATGACTGTGTGATACTGTATACAGACGTACAAGCCAGGAGAATCCTCTGATGGTCATTTAAAAAGCTTTCGGAGCAGCGTACTACAGCACATGTCCAGACTAACACAGTTATATGGTATTCCAGAGTCAGCAGATCTATACAGGGCATCAGCAGGAGTAACCCTCATGTTGTGTTTGTTTCATGCTAATCAATCTGGTCCTGGTCAAATCTGACCATTCCATCAAGACTCATCATAAAAACTGTAGTAACACATATATTATCACCTCTAGTTGTGTTAGACTTTTTTCTTTTTAATCAAAAGAACATCTTATGAATATTACAAATTTTGAAATTCTATTTGTTATTTATGGCCTGTGTGTGTCATTGATCTGAATTTATACATCTTGAATTTGAGTTCTGAAAAACACAATTTCTGGATTATTTTGGCTATAAGAAATAATCAGATGAAACATAGTCTACTGTTTATCACAGATTACTTTGGGTCAAAGTTATCAAGGACATTTTTTAAAATGTGGTGTGTGTGTGTGTGCGTGTGTGCGCGCGCGCGTTAGGGCTGAACGATCTATCGTTTTCCACCGAAAATCGCGATCTCAGACAACACGATTTTGATATCGTCGTAGCATTTTTTCTGCTACTAAACTGACCTATTTTGTCACTCCAATATCACATTTGCATGGTGTAGAAAGGCTCTGTGTAATGGCGATGGCTGATTATTAATTAATTCCGTCCATTGATGTCCGTCCACGGCGAGGAGGCGCTGACCCGCGAAGCCACGAATCCCCTCGGCGATGACGTCTTCCTCTGCCGCTCACCCACTGCCCCGTTCTGGCTAATCGACGATGCTAACTGCTAACAGTTAGCCATCGCTCTCCTCCAGCGATACGCACCGCGCGTATCTCCGCTGCCTCTCGAATGTCCGACGAGCGAGCTTGCGTGATTTCCAACCGCGCCGTGTGGACGCCGACGATAGCTGTCCACCCTCCGAACCGGGAAAAACTTCGCTCAGTCTTCCTTCTCCAGCACTAGCATTTCACTTTGTATGTAACTGCTGCGGATATTAATGTTCAAGCTAACTCCTGTGAGCCATTCTTGCACTACTTTTAAGGTAAGACAAAGGTGCAATTATTTTCATGTTGCTGAGCCATTAATCAACCTTTTATAATGCCTGTAAAAGTGTAAAAACAAAAAAGAGCAAGAGAAAAGTAAAACATTACTTTTAAGTTTACTTAAGAAAGTTGGCTCTTTTTATTTTTAGTTATTAAAACTGTTGGTCTTCAGGCATTCAATGTCAATAAAGAGTTATGCCCTTTGTTTTCATTCTTTAGCTTTATAGACTAAATTTGTATTGAAATCGTGGTTGAAATCGAAATCGCAATATTTGCCAGAAAAATCTAAATTCAATTTTTTCTTAAAATCTTTCAGCCCTAGTGTGTGTGTGTGTGTGTGTGTGGCAAATATAGATGCACCCGAGTTAAATTTTTCTGAATCTGAATCAAATTAACAACATTTTTCAGAGACAAAAACTTTGAAATGGTCAGATTAGACCAGAAACACATGAGGGATAAATAAGAATAGAACACTTGTTTCTAGATGATTCTTTAAATAAACAATGACAAATTATGATAAATCTCAATCTTAATGTGATGTCTTATTTTGTTGACCTTAGAGCTGCAACTAATGATTATTTTGATAGTAGATCAATCTAAGGATTATTAAAATGATTAATCAGTGGTGTAATGGTGTAAAATGATGATTTCCTAATGATTCAACCTAAAATGTATTTTTTTGTTCAGACCAACAGTCACAACCCAAACATCATCAGTTTACTATTATAGAAGACTGAAGAAACCAAAAAATAATCAGATTCAAGAAGCTGGAACCAGAGAATTTGGACATTTTCTTCTTAAAAATGGTTCAAATCGATTAATTGATTTTCAAAATAGGTGGAGATTAATATAATAGTTGGCAACCATATTAGTACAATGCAAACATTCTGTTTTATGAAATTATGAATCATGAAATATTTCTTTCATTGACGAGCAATGGATCTATTAAAACATCTTTACACTATCAGTTTAAGATCAGCAAAAAAAGCACAAAACTGAAATAAAAGCCTCTCCTAAAGAAAAGGGCTCGGATGACGAGATGATTAAACCTCATGGATTCCATCATGGAGGCTTCTGATTATTTGAGCTCTCTCAGCCAAACACGCACTTGGACACGTCAGAGTCCCTCCCTGCTCGCCAGTGTTGCAACACCGGGGAGGTTGTGCAAGCATTTTCTGCATTCCTTCACAGTGAGGGTGGACGGCTTCTCTAGGCTGGACCACAGCTTTATCACAGAAACCTTCCACACGTAGAGACATTATCAGAGCTGCAGGAGCAGTGTCTGAGAACAGCTGGGACACATGCTAACAGTCTACCACTACCTTTTCAGCTACATGTCAGTATATATGCAGCTCAGTGACAAATAATTTTTGGCAAGATGAGAAAGTCCAAAAAAAATTTAAAATACTTTTAAAAAACATTCATCAGTTCTCTCAAAATGTACATTGTGTGTTCATGTTGGTTTCTTGTTATTTAAAAGGCCATTTCTATCTTTTTTTCTTTTACAAAAATCAAGATTTTGTGCAATTTTTTGACACAAAATGTGAAATGGTGTAACCGAAAAAGAATTATAACATAATATATAATTTATAGAACAAATTTTAAATATATAAACCACCTAGAATATCAAATTTAGCATGTGTTTTTAGTTTTTTAAAACCTTTTTAGGGAGTTAAACTATCTGGTACCAAGTTTTTAGAGTTACACCACATCTCAGTTTTGTCACTGACCCATGTATGTATAAAGAGTTAATTTGCAAAAGCAGATAACGCTTCAAAAAAATCTATTTATTTACAAAATAGAGGAATATAAAGAAAAAAATTAAGTAATTCCAAAATGGCGTTTATCTGTTTTTACAAATGAACTCTTCATAGTCCTTTTTATTACCAAAAACTGAACAAAGTAACTTTTACTCTGAAATCTGAAATAAGCTGCTCTGTACTTGTAATCGAGTAGTTTTTTACAGCATTAAAAACATAACAGTACTTCTATTTATTGTCCATTTCCACTGGGGAATAAAAGTGTGACTGAAAGGAAAGATGGACAGATGTAAGACAGGGAGGAGGAGACGACCACAGTGGTCACGGTTATTGTTGTGGCGGCGAGTTTGTGCCAGCTGAAGTGGTTGCCCAGTGGCAGCGTTATGCAAGGGGACCAGCCTTTTGTGGATTAGTCTTCTGAACAGATGTGCTCCAGGCTATTCACTCCAGAGGTTCAATAGTGGGACATGCCAACCACTCAAATCCAGCTACACAACAGAATGAGGTCAGCAGCAGAGACGGAAAGAGTAGCTGTAAGCAACATTTTAAGCCAGACTTAAAGGAATTAAGAAGCTATATTTGTTCTTGTTGCAATCATGCTGCCAGTGATGAGGATATTTCTAACATGGAGCTCTGGTACAGGTACAGAAACTCGGGTCAGATATGACAAAAGAAAACTGTTCAATGCACAATATGTAATTTTCTGCTGCAACATTGTTCAATCAAAGCAACATCAGGATTCCTTCAGACTCAGCCCAGTCTCCTCGTTTCCAAAAACTAACGCTGCTGCTGATTAAACCACTACAACTTCAGCATCAGCTCAGGTACAAATGTTGGACAAAGACAGATTTTTACGAAACTGTTTTACTCTGTTTTTCTGATAAAATTCAACAAAACAACACAGCTATTTCCAGTGTTGGGAGTAATGTGTTACAAAAGTAATAAATTACTGTAATGCATTGATTTTTACTGATATTTTACTCTCTACAAATGTCAGTAACACGAATTACAATGTATTACAATGCAATTGGCCCCAGATTTTTTTCAAAGATTTCATATAATTTTCAAGACTGCATATAATTATATCAGTTGAGTCACTATCAATCATGTTATGCATCTATTTTTTCCATTTTAAAGTCTTTTCTATTCAGAAAATAGCATTTTATCATTATTAGCTATTATAGTTGCTGTTTGCACAAATATGCCCATAAACAAAAACAATTTTCTCATGTACAAAATTATTATTCTAGAGTTTTGAATGATTAAATAAGATACATACATGTCAGGGTTAAAAATCATAATAATCTAAATAAAATCACCTCTTTTTGGAAGGGTTTGTTCATGTTCTCAGAAGGAAGCGGCAGGGGGTTGATGACGTCATATGTGAGGAAGAACATGGAAACCTCATTTTTTTGGCTTAAAATCTTTTTTCTGAGTTGTCTACTATAATGTCATTAGAAAAGACAAAAAAATCTATGAGTAACATTTCATTTTTGTACAGTAATTTTATAATGTGATGAATTACTTTGAAATGACAGTAACAAGTAATAAATAACACATCAGTAACTTACCCAACACTGGTTATTTTTGTCATCTGTTAGTTTTTGTATTATTAGTAGTAGTTTTATTGTTTGTTGTGATGGATGCTTACATTATTCAAACCAAAGAACAAAATGTTATGTTAATCTTTTTTTTTCCTGCTGTACTGATACGGTACCAAACTATTTTGTGAACCGTTGCACCGCTTATACCCAAACATTTGAAAATACAACAGTTAGTGGAAAATGTGCTTGGCTTGTTTTCTGTGTTTTGTTTGGCATTTTTTGACTCTGGGGTCTGTAGATCAGAAACACGACTCCTTCCTCACAGCTCACAGCGAGGCTGTTCCAGTCACTTTCTCCTCTCACCTCTGAGTCACAGAAAAACAGCTCTTTCAATTTTGCATGAACCATTCAACACAATGTAAGCTCATAAGCCGTTTCCTGAGAGGCCTCTGCAGCACGAGCAACTCCGTCGGATGTGTCAAGGAAAAAAACAGCTTATGATATAAATTGGGTATAAAGGTTGTCCTATTGAAGAAAAAAAAAGAAAAAAACTCTAATTGTTTCTTTCCTGGTCTCAGAGGTTTACATGTTTCGATCGGCAGCTCTGCAGCAAAAGATTGCTTCATCTGACGGGTGACATGACCCAAATTCAAGTCAGATAAGACAACTGCCATGTTACTTAAAGGTTTAGTTCCAACCCAGTTAGTAAAAATAGGCAGGAAGGGAAGAAGCGGCACTCCAGAAAGACTTTGTGAGGCTTTTCTAGAACCGAAGTCACAAAAGAAGAAGAGACGAGTTCAGTCAGAATCTAATGTGATGTGAAGTCAAGGGTGAAGGATTTAAAACAGCTGCCACCACATCTCCACCATCCACAGAACTCTGGTCTTCCATACTGCAATTTATTTATGTTTATCTGTATTATTGACTCATCCAGAAAGAGAATGGAACATGAAGGTCTTAAAGTTAGAGATGGATTTTACAAGACAACCTAATAAAGCCGCTCTGTAGTAAAGTCATTCTGTTCTTGTGCCACATAACGTGAGCCACTTCACACCTGGTGGGTGTGTTCCCAGGACCCGAGGGAGCTGAATGCCGGTGGCACTATAACAAAAATACTTTGTGTTTTCTATAACTTTTCAATCATAAATCTCAGAATCAAAACTCTACCCATATAAAACATGCCCTGGACCAAACTGGAAAAAGTTACTCAGTTCAGGTTGTTGATAAACCATACAGCTTTTCTGTAGCTGGTCCTCAAATTTTGCTTAAATGCTGTGGGCAGAATTTCTAACAACAAGATCAAAACCTGGAATATGGCCGGACCACAGCCCAAGACACTGAGCAGCTGCAGCGGACAGGGATTTCATTTTACCACAGAGTTGGTTATTTTACTGAAGTGTGTGTTGACCAGTGTTGATTCTTGCTCCGCTTTGCTAAATGTCTGAATGACAGCATATAAATTACCTTGCAGTGTTCTATATTTATTTATACATAAGATCATGAATCAGTGAGGGAAAAACTATGAAAATCCACATCCTCCTCTCTCTGCTCTCTGTTCCCCCTCCCTCCCCCTAGTTGCTATCGCTACGGTAACTTACATCGTTAGAGCTCATTAACGACCATTAAGTCTGATCCTAACCAGCAGACTGGTTAAAAAAAAGTTGATTTTGGACTAATTTTAAACAAGTGGTGTGATAAATGACTTACTGACTTCTACGTGTTAATTTGATTGGTTTCCGCCACATAGCTACTAGCTGTTAGGCCTGTTGGAAAACAGCATCTGGACCAAACCATTTTAATTAATGGGGGGGGGGGGGGAATTATTTTTCAACAATTAAGAAACACATTGTTTTACATTTAGCTGTGTCTGTGTTGTGTATTTATGTAACATTCTAATAACAACATTCTTTAATATTCCAAATTATTTATTTTGGGGGGGGGGGTCACGTCCCCCCCCCCCCCACACACACACACACACACACACACACACACACTTTGTGAGTTTATTATCGAGGATTCAGGGGAGGGCGCAAGAATGATGCAAGCGGCCATATCACAGTCTTGTCTACTGTCATAGAGGAGGAGGAAGTAGGAGGGGAGGAGGAGGAGGAGGAGGAGGAGGAGGAGGAGGAGGAAGCAAGAGGAGAAGTAAGGGGGGAAGGATGAAGAGGGGGGAGGAGGTAAAGGAGAAGGAAGATGGAGAAGGAGGAGGATGGAGGAAAAGAAGGAGGAAGATGAAGAGGGAGCATGAGAAGACTAAGGAGGGAGGGGGAGGAAGGAGGAGTAAGGGATAAGGAGAATGGTCGAATAGGAACCAGTGACTTTTTGTCCCCTTTTGCTTCAGCAGTGATTTGCCGGTTCATTGTTTTGGTGGAGTTTCTGTTTTCATAGTAAACGTGTCCCAAGGTCAGAAATGAATCTCCACTCTCAAACGTTTGGTTTTTACATTAGCTCCGACATTTTCCCCCTGGGGAATCCAACAGCCAATCATGAACAAAGCTGTTCTTTGAGAAAAATCAATGGAGCGAACATGAAGAGGCTATTTCTGCTGCTGAGGGAGCTGGACTCATTAAGAGAGATACAGCAGCTCCAGAGATGTTCTAATGACCCAGTGATGAGCTACAAGCTGCATCTGTCACTTTATCTGTTTGATCATCAAGACAACATACGACTAATCAGCATATGGTATTGATCCAAGTACACTGTGTACTTACAGGATGATATGTTACATTCTGTCATGTCATATAATAGACCAGCCTCTCTGAGTTCAGTCATGTACACTAGGTCATGTTTTAACTGCCCACAGCAAACTGCTCTAATATTTAGCCTATAAGGTTGATGAACCCATCATCCAACTATTATTTGGGCTCAGGTGACACTGCTTAATATTCATTTTCCTTCAGTCCTCATCCGGATTTTTGGCATATTCATAGGGTTTCTTTGAATAAATCTTGACCTGTCCAATCAGTGGAGAGAGGGCGTGAGAACGATGATGTTGAGTTTGTGTTCTAGTTTGAGTTGTAGTTGGTTCATGGTTGCAGCTAACTCATTGACTGCCAAAGATGTCTATAGATGTCTTTTGCTTTGTTTCTTAGTCTTATACATCTTTTCTGTTAATTTTAGATTTTTATTCCACTTGTGTGGAATATATTTCTGTCCCAGTAAGGAGCAATAACTCTATTTTCCTCCTACCGGCACCCAGATCATCTGCTATGAAGACGAAGGTTGGTGAATTGTGGGTTATGAGCTCATATATATATATACAGTATATATATATATATATATATATATACAGTATATATATATATATATATATATATATATATATACAGTATATATATACATATATACACTGTATATACATATATACACTATATATATATATATATATATATATATATATATATATATATACACATATACAGTCTATGGTTGTGAGAGGCAAATGGTGAAATGAAGGTTGAAAGTGAGCAGAAATTAAAAACAAAAAAAAACACCAACAGATGACACTGGCACAAGGTTTGTCTTGCAGTGGATCTGGGAAGAGTGGGTGGTGCAGGTGACGTTGTGCTAAATGTTGCGGACAGTGAGAACCTTTACTGGAGTAAAGAGCAATGCTACAAGGGTAGCATTGTTGACCCATTTGCTGCTACAACGGAGCATGACTCTGCAAACTGACACTGACTTATAGTTGTCACTCTCTCACACACACACACACACACAGACACCTGTAAATAGTTCAAATACATGCAAACATCTGTAAATAGATTATTTTGTTATGTTTTGTATTATGTTCTAAAATTAAATCTGTAAATGTAGTTATTTTGTCACCAAAAGCCCTTTTTCCTGTGTTTTTCATTGTTTCATAGAAGTAAAATAAACAATTGTTCAAATGTAATACTAAGAAATTTGGACATCAAATGATTGATGTCCAAATTAATTTGTTTCTCGGTAGAAACACTTAATTCTCTCTTTTTTTTCCTCAAAATCAGGTGTTTTTGCTGAAATGACCCCATGTTCTATGGTTAATTTCTAAAACACTTTAAAAAAAAAAAATTTCTGACGAAAGAAGAGAGTCTAAAGTTTTGTTAGACATTGAAAACTTAATATTCTATCGGTCGAAAATGCCCAAAACCTCTGGCAGTATGAAGCACTCTGCTCTGAACATGGATGGCATTCAATGAGTTAAGTAAGTAATGGCAGGGAATATCAAGCAGCAGTGATGAATATCTAAAAGTTAAAACCAGAGCTAGAACAATCTTTGATGATCTTTTCCTGCCGCAGGGCATACGGCATATGGCAAATCCTGAATGACTGGGCACATCCAATAGTTGAAACTTCAACAGCAGTTCCTGCCTTCAAGTTAGTTAACAATACATATCAATGGATGTCAATGGACAGTGAACCTTTCTGTAAAACTTTTCTAGTCTTTTCAATCACTCAAAGTGATTCACACTACAAGCTTTTATTCAGTTTTCTGTTTTTAAGTTGAGACTGGAATCAAACCGCCCATCCTCCGATTGGTGGACGACTGCTCTGAGCCACAGCCCCCTAATGTCAACCAAAATGTACAATGTGATCTACCAGTCATCGCCTCCTGATGCCCTTTGACATCTAAATTACCGTTAAAGCACTGGTGAAATGCATATGCATGACCCTTGGCCTGTATGGTTCTTGATCAACTATGTGGTTTTATTTTTCTTTGTTTTTCGATTTTTAACATTATTGTGTTTTATTAATAATGTGAACATATAGTACAACACCAACCCACCAATGGGACTTAAGATGAAAATTAGCCACACAGCTATAATCTCATGTTGACATATACACACATATAACACACACTGTTCTGAAAATAAATAAATGTGTATCCCTATTTTGTGGAATTTTTTGGATATATATTTAAAACACAATTATTATCAGTAAAAGATAAAATCCCATAGGTGCACTGTGATGGTGCAGGGGTAGACCACTTGCCATTAAGACTCTTGCCCTTAAGCTGCTGACCCCGGTTTGAGTCCTGGCCTGGAGCATTCCTTTTTTGCATGTCTCTGTCTCTGTCACTCTCTCTCTCTGAGTCTAAAGCTCCATATCACGACCCTCCTCATGTTGCTTCCCAGCGCTTTAGTTACAACTCAAAGCTCTGTTGTCCTGTTTCTTCCTGCACCGTCCGTGCAGCCAATGTAACGTTGCTTAAAAAAAAGATGCTAAGACATTAGCTGGTTTAGCTGCTAATTTATTACTCACACTAACACAGGCTACTGTGGGCCTTATTTAGACTTATTTATTTAGAAACATATACCCGTAACATGCCCTTGTTGTTACACTATACAGGAAAAACAATGAAGTAAGAGATTTATCATGAGTCTGGATTTACTTGACCTATGATAATTTTAAAAAACTGATATGTCCATGTCTTATCCAATGTACAATTTGTCTATGTAACTATCACACCAACACACCCTCATTTGGCCAAACATAAAAAATATCTACTATGAAAGCTTTCATTTTTCACTAAAGCTACTTAAGTGTTAACTTTTCTACAGGAATACCTACACTATAACTAGCACTGCACTAATAACTAGCACTGCAAATTAAAGGCGTCTGGGATGGAGTTTATGTGTAATGTTCGCAGTAAGTTATTCACAACAAGGCAGCTGGTTTAGAATCCGCAGAGAACAAACCCCACACTGAAGATTACATCGAGAGGTCAATTTCCTTTTTCACTTTGCATCTCTGGCAGACTGAAATCAATTTGTGCTCCGGTGCCTTTATGCAGCTTCCCTGGGGAAAGCTTTTGCACTTTTTGTATTAGTAAAGAGACATGAGAATATGATGAGGCAGGTTGAAGCTGTGCAACAGACATGCAGAAGTGACAAAAATAAAAACCCACGATTCCTTACAGAGGCCAAAGCGTTGTCTGTTCACTAGCTTGAAGAGGAACTCGTCCCATCGACTGGCAGACCTGCACAGTACATACAGCTCACTGAGGCTGAGTAATGAGAAATCAATCAGTTGCTCTTGAAGCCGACGGTTCGGAGGAATGACTCCTGGGAAATCAGGGATTCCTCAGTAGGCGAAGAACCAAGGATGATGTCTTGATGCTGGTGGCTCATGCAGACTATAAGAGGTACAAACAAGGACGAAGGCCAAGTAAGAGTTGAAAACTAAATATACTGTAGAGAACTTCGTACAGCCAGTGTCTTAAATGCAGCAAGGGTCTGCTCAGATTGCTCTATTTGTCTCCAAGGCTAGATCCGGAGCTCTGCCCTCTGTTTGCTGATTGGACCGTTAAATATTTGTCAGGAGAAAACGAGTATACCGAAAACCCAGATGGAGGCTGAAGGATAATGAAAATCAAGCAGAGGTATGTACACTATTGTTCAAACTGGGGTCACTTAGAAATTTCCTTATTTATGAAAGAAAAGCGCTATTTTTTTCAATGAAGATAACTTTAAACTAATCAGAAATACACTCTATACATTGCTAATGTGCTTAAATGACTATTCTAGCTGCAAATGTCTGGTTTTTGGTCCAATATCTACATAGGTGTATAGAGGCCCATTTCCAGCAACTATCACTCCAGTGTTCTAATGGTACAATGCAATCATTGCATCAGAAGGATAATGGATGATTAGATAATTAGATAGATTAGATGATGAGAAGCTAGAAAACTGACCTTCCTTTGACTAAAGGTTGAAAGTTTAAAGTAAAAAATTATAATTTCTAATACAAATTGTTATTTCTAACCTTGTCAATGTCTTGACTATATTTTCTATTCATTTACGAGTTGTAAAAAGAATAGAAAAAAAACACATAAAAGTGTGACTTCTCATGGAAAACACAGAATTCTCTGGCTGACCCCTAACTTTTGAACGGTAATGTAGGAGGGTGGAGCCGGGCTAGTAATTCCCCAGAATGAATTACAAAGACACTCTACAGTCAGTCATTTTCTATACCTGCTTATTCCTCATTAGGGTCACATGGTCTGCTGGAGCCTATCCCAGCACATTACGGTGAGAGGCAGGGATACACCCCAGATGGTCGCCAGCCAATCATGGAGCACACACACCATTCACTCACACACTCACACCTACGGGCAATTTAGAGTCTCCAATTAACCTCAGCATGTTTTTGGACTGTGGGAGGAAGCCGGAGTACCTGGTGAAAACCCACGCAGACACGGGGAGAACATGCAAACTCCACACAGAAAGGTCCCAGACCCAGGACCAAGGAGGTCTTGAACCTGCGACCTTCTTGCTGTGAGGCAACAGCGCTAACCCCTGCAAACTGTAATAAATGACTGCCACAAATATAGTAATTTCTTCATAAAGGACTTTAAAACATGATAAACATCAGCTTATCTTAGTTTAATGTTTTTTTCAATTTGACCAGAACTTTGTCCTTAAAACAAAAACAATTAAAATAAAAAAAAAAACGCATTGTGAGTTACCCTGTGATTCCCACTTTTAATCAGAAGATGATAATAAAAAATTTTATAAATGATTGATTGATATTATATTAATTCTTTTACTTTACTTTTTTCAGTTAAAGTCTCATTTTATTCCATTTTATAGTCTCTCTCTTTTATTCCAGATATAATCAATGGATTACATCTTAGTCTAATGCATTTTAGTCTAATTTTAGTCAGTTTCATTGTACTGTCACAGATGAATGTTACTCACTGAGCTGATTTTCTAACAAGTCTAACAACAATCATATTTCCTCACAGTGTTCAATATGTCAAGTATTTTAGTTTTAGTTTCGTGAAAATTTATATTTAATCCAGTCAACTTTTAGTTTTGTGGTTTTGTTTTAGTCATAGTTACAATTAAGTCATGGAAGAAAATGATGTCAGCAAAACGTTACAGTCTGAATGTTTGTAGAAAAAATGAACTCTGTTTTATTAATCATCTTTTCTCCAAAATCCAAAATATTTCCACATTGCTGATTTATTCCAGAGAGGGTAGGAAATATCCTCCTTGTCTTTTTCTTGATTTAGGTTAGGAAGAATGTTATTGTACGGAAATGATGGAAATTTCCAAACAAAGGCTCTTATCTTAAAGACACGTTGACCATTGAAGGGATCTGTCGTTGTAGTGTTTCAGTCCAGAGAGCAGGCGTCAGGGCTGCTCCGTCATAATTAAAACTAGATTACCTCAGTGTGTGTGTGCATCTGCTTCCTTCATATTGACTCTACCATGACTTCCGCTGATTTATCACTGAGGCGAGTCAGCAGTTTACACATCAGAAGCTGCTGCTTTGAGCTGCTTTTCCTCTCTGTGTCCCTCTCTGCACACATACACACACACACACCAGGCTGCAAACAATCACATTCATTTGCATGGCAATTGGATCATCCACAGTATTACAGCACAAAGTGGTCTTTTGAGTGATGAAGGGTGCGTGTCAGTAAGGTGCAGCGACACCTGTCAATGACTAAAACGCTGATGGTGAGTGGGTTCGTTTCTCCGCTATCGACAGTGACGCTCAATGTGAGAACGTGAAGATCGTTTCCTGCAGAGTGCGCCATCTCCCCCCCGGTGAGGATCTGCAAACCTCACGTGGGCGTCAGTAGCATTGCAACAAGTCATTGTAATTCGTTCTTACATAAGCAGACACAGGCTCAGTCAACGGAAACACCAGCTCTGCTTGTTAACCCTCTATAGCATGAAATAATACTTAGACATAGTAAAAAAATGTTTTGAATGTTTTAATTAAAACGTTCACTTCCCAAATCAAGCAAATAGATCAGATCCAGAAAACACTTAGAAACATGTTCACAGCCAGGATTTTGGAATTGAAATTTGCTGTTTAATGACTCCAGGTGAAAATCAGCTAATCAGAAGAGAAGCGTGTGAATATTAATGAGACAGACCTGTGCTTTCTGCTGCTCCAGCTTCAGCATTAGAGAGTAGACTGCTAAACTACAATGGGTTGACTTTTTGTTCTTTAAATCTTAAAAAAACTCTTTAAAACCCAGAATACTGCAGATTTGGGACCTTTAATTATTTTGGGTTTTCTCCTCATCACATTGACAGAACTCCTCAACTGTTGCAAAAAGAACCTTAGCAACCAAAATAAGGGAAAAACCTAAGGTGCCTATGATCTGAACCATAACATGCCTGAGTTTAAGGAGATAAATGAGGAAAAGAAACTGTTTCCTCCCACATGTGTTGTTTTCTGTAATTTGTGAATCACATTTACTTTTTACTGTTTACGGTTTATTCTTCCTTCATTTCTTCACTATTCTTAACTAATCACAAGCACAATTACAATTACATTCAAAGTATTTTAGCATTTTCACATCATTATAATATTTTTATCCAGACAAAACGGATACTGATTTCAGTACAGAACAGCAACAGTGACACTCACGTTACTATATAAACTCAATGACATCTCAAGAGTGTGCGTGTGCTTGTGTGTGTTTTTACATTTATCATGGTTTCATCAACAATGGCGTTGAATATATATACAGTACAGGCCAAACACACCTTCTCATTCAATGTGTTTTCTTTATTTTCATGACTATTTACATTGTTGTACATGTTTTATATTCTAGTTTCTTCAAAATAGCCAACCTTTGCTGGTTGAGAGTGTACAAAGCAGTAATCAGATCAAAGGGAGGCTATTTAGAAGAAACTAGAATATAAAACATGTTTTCAGTTATTTCACCTTTTTTTGTTAAGTACATAACACCATAAACGTGTTCATTCATAGTTTTGATGCCTTCAGTGATAATCTACAATGTAAATAGTCATGAAAATAAAGAAAACACATTGAATGAGATGGTTCCTCTAAACTTTTCAGCCTGTACATTATTAATAAAATATTGTAGTAAATCTATTTCTGTAGGTAAAAAAAATGTGTGATTAAATAACATCTACAGCCCCAAACCCACCTGAACACGGACTCACACAGTGTTTGCTCAGTTGATTAAAGCAACAAATTGATCAGCAGAAAATATCAGCTTTAATAATTAAACAATTGTGTTTTTTTGCAATATTATCAAACAAACTTGATAAAGAAACTGTGTTTGGGTTTTGGATTTTTGATTAACAATATAACACACACTTTTCATTTCATAGACAAAACAATGAAGTTATTGAAAAAATATGCACCAGATTAAGTGACGATAAAAACAATGTTATAGTTGCATATATATATAGAGAGATGAACCTAACCTCAGTAGATTTACACTGTTTAAAGTGGAGGCCAGAGCTGATCCTTAGTCACATTTACATTACAATGGCCTGTATGAAGCACGTCAAATCACAGGTAGAGTTGATGTAGAAACTGACAGACAAGACTTCTTTTCTTGATGCTCAAAACCCTTAGCTCTAATCTATACAAATACAATTATTTGGAGATGGAAGTGTGATATATTGTTATAGTCAAGTGATTCACTACAACAACATCTACACAGTAATATCCAGGAATAACTGGAAGAATGTATAGCTTGTTGTATATTTGGGTAAACTATCCTATTAAAACATTAAGTCAGACATATAGTCTTAAAACAAACCCAGTGCTGTCTCAGGAGAGTGCCACTGTCATTCACAACGGATTCCCAGTGTGTTAAGGGTAGAACAATGGCGCTCTGCTGCAAAGCTCCATTAACAAGGCAGCTATTGATAGATTCATAGCTATGTTAGCTCTGTGCTGGAAGCTGCACTGCTGCAGAAATAGTCTAAATTACAAAAATTGATCAAAGAGGGAGCTGTCAATTTTGGAACATGCTCTGTGATCACAGACCTCTGTATTTTCTACATTGATTATATTAAAAAGTTTGAATCTGTTCAGTCAACGATTTGTTTTTACTAAAATCACTAATTATCCCTGAACAGTCAGTGCTGTTTTATTAAAGAAGAATAAAATTTTTTTGTGAAATTTCATAAATGCTTCATTTCGTCTCAGCTGACTAAAGCATGTCCCTGTTTGACAACAGCTGGAGGGGCGGGTCTGTGTTTGACTGACAGAAGCTAAAGGGGTGTTTGTATCTGTGTTTGATTGACAGCAGCTGAAGGGGTTTGTATCTGTGTTTGATTCACAGCAGCAGTAGTTTTAGGGACATGTGTGTTTAATGTCGTTTAAGGGGCGAGTCTGTGTTTTATTGACAGTAGATTAATAGACATGCCTGTGTTTGATGGACAGTAGTTTAAGGGGGCGTGTCTGCATTTGATTGACAATAGTTTACAGAGTGTGTCTGCATTTGCTTGACAGTAGTTTATGGGGTGTATCTTTGTTTGATTGACAGTAGTTTAAGGGGCGTGTCTGCATTTGATTGACAGTAGTTTATGGGGTGTGTCTTTGTTTGATTGACAGTAGTTTAAGGGGTGTGTCTGTGTTTGATAGACAGTAGTTTAAGGGGTGTGTCTGTGTTTGATTGACAGTAGTTTATGGGGGGCGTCTTTGTTTCATTGACAGTAGTTTAAGGGGTGTGTCTGTGTTTGATTGACAGTAGTTTAAGGGGCGTGTATGTGTTTGATTGACAGTAGTTTAAGGGGCGTTTGGAGATATTGAAGAGCGAACCAGCATCTAACGGGTCCATATACATCTGCAGGTTTGTTTACAGGCTGTTTAATGTGCTGCAGCTGCATAGCTAATTATCTCTCTAGCTGCTAACTGATGTTAGCGCTGCATTTTCTACTGGATGAATGTTTGTTCGGTGACTTGTTCAACAAGCTGGATGAGACGTGCATACATGTCTGCAGTTTAGATAAAAAGGAGATGCTAGCATGCAGCCTGTGGCTGTGTTGTGTAGCAGGAAGCTGTGAGGCTCAGTGGGTGAGGACACAACTCAAACTTTACTATTTTATGCAAGATTTGTATTGAAATAAGGAGTCCAGCAATGCAAAGAGAGTGAACTACATAGACTGATGAATATTATATATGATATTTTATAATCATGTAAAACTATTGGCACTATCATGAAATATTAAGTATTTCAGAATATAAATTTCACCCTTTGGCTTGGTTTTAGATTTTGAAATCACAGGATTACAGATCATCCTAAATATCATGTATAGCAGACTCAGTTTCATATCCACTCTAGACTGGACTATCAGACTGCCCACTTTTGATAACAAATGACACAGAGTTATCTGCGAATCAAACACATCCTAACTGAGCTGCCTAGCTTCTGCATTCAGATCAATGGTAGAAAGCCTCCCAGCTGCTCAGCTATCAGCAGCAGCAGTGGGAACATGGGGGGTGTGCTGCAGTGCAGCAGGGAGGCCCGACACGTTACAAAACCACTGTTGCTATTTCTGGAGATGCTTATAAGTCAAGAGGTGTGTTGAGTATTGTGGGTGTGTGTGTGTGTGTGGAGCCGGGACGACCAGCTGGTCTCATTAGAAGGATCCACAAACAACATCTGACATATGTCATTCCTGTTCATTCCAAATGAGCAGCTGACTTGCTAGGAGCAATTAGACAAGGTGAGGGAAATAGTGTGTGACATATCTGCTAAGTTCAGAAAGCGATGCTGACACCGTACGTCGCAGCCAGAAGAAATAGATGCAAAGTGGACCTGTTCTGAATATTTCAAGCAGAAGGTGGTTTCAAATGATTATAAATAATGATTTATAACGCTCTCTGGATATATAAGAAATGGGCAATCATTGTTTTGGGGTCTTCTTCTGTAAAATCTGAATTACATCCAAATGACAATAAAATACAATGTCATGTAATAAATTGTACTAATAAAATTATATACTTGTACTTAGAATAGACTGTTTGTACATAAAGAGAAGTAAAGGTACATTTTATGCTTCAGTTTTTAAATATTTATTTTATCTCTATTTTATGGGTTGTTACTCATTTTATTTGTACTGTTGTTGAATTCTATTGTTTTAACTGCAAAGTTGCTCTTTATATGAGGTTAATGATTATTATATACGTAAATACAACATGAAATAACATATAAATTGTGTTACTGTAAATTAATATGAAATGTACTTTTTAAAGACAAATTAATGAATTAAATGTTTTTCAGAGGAATATAATTTAATTACATGGATATAAATTATTGTAGAGGATTTTATATAAAATTATGTAGAATAACATTATAACAGCACATTTCTGAAATTAGAAGACTGATTATTTGTATTACAGCAGTGTCCAAACATTTTTATAGGAAATGGAACTATTTTTACATGTGTAAATATTCCATCATGGAAAAAATACTACAAAAATTCATTTCAAATTAAAGCTAATTATAGAGGTATAACTGCATTTTTAGATTGTTATGAAGTAGAAACTGAACATAAATCACAACAAGTAGAGACCTGATTATTTATATTAGGAATCTCTCACTCGTTGCATATTAGCTCAGTGAGTCTCAACCATGGTTTGCTGTCATTTATGCTCAGGTTATGTATCTCCTCTTCTCTGCTCTGTGTGTTTCATTGAGGGAGCGAAGAGGCAGTGAACCAGGGAAACACTCAACACGGTTCAACATGGCTCATCAGGTTACTGTAACATTACTTTAACATTACTGGAACATTACCCTATCATCACCGTATCATTATTGTATCATTACCGTAACATTACTGTATCATTACCGTAACATTACTGTTTCATTACTGTATTATTACTGTATCATTATTATATCATTACTGTAACATTACTGTATTATTACTGTAACATTACTGTACCATTATTGTATCATTACTGTAACATTACTGTAACATTACTGTATCATTACTGTATCATTACTTATTACTGTAACATTATTGTAACATTACTGTATCATTACCGTAACATTACGGTATCATTACTGTAACATTACTGTAACATTATTGTATCATTACCGTAACATTACGGTAACATTACCGTATCATTACCGTAATATTATTGTATCATTACTGTAACATTACTTATTACTGTAACATTACTGTAACATTACTGTAACATTACCGTATCATTACTGTAACATTACTGTAACATTACCGTATCATTACCGTATCATTACCGTAACATTACTGTAACATTACTTATTACTGTAACATTACTGTAACATTACTGTAACATTACTGTAACATTACTGTATCATCATTGTATCATTACTGTAACATTACTGTATCATTACTGTATCATTACCGTATCATTACTGTATCATTATTGTATCATTACTGTATCATTACTGTAACATTACTGTAATATTACTGTAACATTACTGTATCAATACTGTATCATTACTGTAACATTATTGTATCATTAATGTAACATTACTGTATCATCACTGTAACATTATTGTATCATTACTGTATCATTATTGTAACATTACTGTATCATTACCGTAACATTACCGTATCATTACTGTAACATTACTGTAACATTGTATCATTACGTAACATTACGGTAACATTACCGTATCATTACGGTAACATTACCGTAACATTATTGTATCATTACTGTAACATTACTTATTACTGTAACACTACTGTATCATTACTGTAACATTACTGTAACATTACCGTATCATTACTGTATCATTACTGTAACATTACTGTATCATTACCGTATCATTACTGTATCATTACTGTAACATTACTGTATCATTACCGTATCATTACTGTATCATTACTGTAACATTACTTATTACTGTATCATTACTGTATCATTACTGTATCATTACTGTAAAATTACTGTATCATCATTGTATCATTACTGTAACATTACTGTAATATTATTGTATCATTACTGTAACATTACTGTATCATCATTGTATCATTACTGTGTCATTACTGTATCATTACCGTATCATTATTGTATCATGACTGTAACATTACTGTAACATTACTGTATCATTACTGTAACATTACTGTAATATTACTGTAACATTACTGTATCATTACTGTAACATTATTGTATCATTAATGTAACATTATTGTATCATTACTGTATCATTACTGTAACATTATTGTATCATTACTGTATCATTACTGTATCATTACTGTAACATTACTGTATCATTACCGTAACATTACCGTATCATTACTGTAACATTACTGTAACATTGTATCATTACGTAACATTATGGTAACATTACCGTAACATTACCGTAACATTATTGTATCATTACTGTAACATTACTTATTACTGTAACATTACTGTATCATTACTGTAACATTACTGTAACATTACCGTATCATTACTGTATCATTACTGTAACATTACTGTATCATTACCGTATCATTACTGTATCATTACTGTAACATTACTGTATCATTACTGTATCATTACTGTAACATTACTTATTACTGTATCATTACTGTATCATTACTGTAACATTACTGTAACATTACTGTATCATTACTGTAACATTACTGACTCATTGTATCATTACTGTATCATTACTGTAACATTACTGTAATATTACTGAATCGTTATTGTATCATTACTGTATCATTACTGTAACATTACTGGAACATTACTGTATCATTACTGTATCATTATTGTATCATTAATGTAACATTACTGTATCATTACTGTATCATTACTGTATCATTACTGTATCATTACTGTAACATTACTGACTCATTGTATCATTACTGTATCATTACTGTATCATTACTGTAACATTACCGTATCATTATTGTATCATGACTGTAACATTACTGTAACATTACTGTATCATTACTGTAACATTACTGTAATATTACTGTAACATTACTGTATCATTACTGTAACATTATTGTATCATTAATGTAACATTATTGTATCATTACTGTATCATTACTGTAACATTATTGTATCATTACTGTATCATTACTGTATCATTACTGTAACATTACTTATTACTGTATCATTACTGTATCATTACTGTAACATTACTGTAACATTACTGTATCATTACTGTAACATTACTGACTCATTGTATCATTACTGTATCATTACTGTAACATTACTGTAATATTACTGAATCGTTATTGTATCATTACTGTATCATTACTGTAACATTACTGGAACATTACTGTATCATTACTGTATCATTATTGTATCATTAATGTAACATTACTGTATCATTACTGTATCATTACTGTATCATTACTGTAACATTACTGACTCATTGTATCATTACTGTATCATTACTGTAACATTACTGTAACATTACTGTAACATTACTGTAACATTACTGAATCGTTATTGTATCATTACTGTATCATTACTGTAACATTACCGTATCATTACTGTAACATTACTGTAACATTGTATCATTACGTAACATTATGGTAACATTACCGTATCATTACCGTAACATTACCGTAACATTATTGTATCATTACTGTAACATTACTTATTACTGTAACATTACTGTATCATTACTGTAACATTACTGTAACATTACTGTAACATTACCGTATCATTACCGTATCATTACCGTAACATTACTGTAACATTACTTATTACTGTAACATTACTGTAACATTACTGTAACATTACTGTAACATTACTGTATCATCATTGTATCATTACTGTAACATTACTGTATCATTACTGTATCATTACCGTATCATTACTGTATCATTATTGTATCATTACTGTATCATTACTGTAACATTACTGTAATATTACTGTAACATTACTGTATCAATACTGTATCATTACTGTAACATTATTGTATCATTAATGTAACATTACTGTATCATCACTGTAACATTATTGTATCATTACTGTATCATTATTGTAACATTACTGTATCATTACCGTAACATTACCGTATCATTACTGTAACATTACTGTAACATTGTATCATTACGTAACATTACGGTAACATTACCGTATCATTACGGTAACATTACCGTAACATTATTGTATCATTACTGTAACATTACTTATTACTGTAACACTACTGTATCATTACTGTAACATTACTGTAACATTACCGTATCATTACTGTATCATTACTGTAACATTACTGTATCATTACCGTATCATTACTGTAACATTACTGTATCATTACCGTATCATTACTGTATCATTACTGTAACATTACTTATTACTGTATCATTACTGTATCATTACTGTATCATTACTGTAAAATTACTGTATCATCATTGTATCATTACTGTAACATTACTGTAATATTATTGTATCATTACTGTAACATTACTGTATCATCATTGTATCATTACTGTGTCATTACTGTATCATTACTGTAACATTACCGTATCATTATTGTATCATGACTGTAACATTACTGTAACATTACTGTATCATTACTGTAACATTACTGTAATATTACTGTAACATTACTGTATCATTACTGTAACATTATTGTATCATTAATGTAACATTATTGTATCATTACTGTATCATTACTGTAACATTATTGTATCATTACTGTATCATTACTGTAACATTACTGTATCATTACCGTAACATTACCGTATCATTACTGTAACATTACTGTAACATTGTATCATTACGTAACATTATGGTAACATTACCGTAACATTACCGTAACATTATTGTATCATTACTGTAACATTACTTATTACTGTAACATTACTGTATCATTACTGTAACATTACTGTAACATTACCGTATCATTACTGTATCATTACTGTAACATTACTGTATCATTACCGTATCATTACTGTATCATTACTGTAACATTACTGTATCATTACTGTATCATTACTGTAACATTACTTATTACTGTATCATTACTGTATCATTACTGTAACATTACTGTAACATTACTGTATCATTACTGTAACATTACTGACTCATTGTATCATTACTGTATCATTACTGTAACATTACTGTAATATTACTGAATCGTTATTGTATCATTACTGTATCATTACTGTAACATTACTGGAACATTACTGTATCATTACTGTATCATTATTGTATCATTAATGTAACATTACTGTATCATTACTGTATCATTACTGTATCATTACTGTATCATTACTGTAACATTACTGACTCATTGTATCATTACTGTATCATTACTGCATCATTACTGTAACATTACCGTATCATTATTGTATCATGACTGTAACATTACTGTAACATTACTGTATCATTACTGTAACATTACTGTAATATTACTGTAACATTACTGTATCATTACTGTAACATTATTGTATCATTAATGTAACATTATTGTATCATTACTGTATCATTACTGTAACATTATTGTATCATTACTGTATCATTACTGTATCATTACTGTAACATTACTTATTACTGTATCATTACTGTATCATTACTGTAACATTACTGTAACATTACTGTATCATTACTGTAACATTACTGACTCATTGTATCATTACTGTATCATTACTGTAACATTACTGTAATATTACTGAATCGTTATTGTATCATTACTGTATCATTACTGTAACATTACTGGAACATTACTGTATCATTACTGTATCATTATTGTATCATTAATGTAACATTACTGTATCATTACTGTATCATTACTGTATCATTACTGTAACATTACTGACTCATTGTATCATTACTGTATCATTACTGTAACATTACTGTAACATTACTGTAACATTACTGAATCGTTATTGTATCATTACTGTATCATTACTGTAACATTACCGTATCATTACTGTAACATTACTGTAACATTGTATCATTACGTAACATTATGGTAACATTACCGTATCATTACCGTAACATTACCGTAACATTATTGTATCATTACTGTAACATTACTTATTACTGTATCATTACTGTATCATTACTGTAACATTACTGTATCATTACCGTATCATTACTGTATCATTACTGTAACATTACTGTATCATTACCGTATCATTACTGTATCATTACTGTAACATTACTTATTACTGTATCATTACTGTATCATTACTGTAACATTACTGTAACATTACTGTATCATTACTGTAACATTACTGACTCATTGTATCATTACTGTATCATTACTGTAACATTACTGTAATATTACTGAATCGTTATTGTATCATTACTGTATCATTACTGTAACATTACTGGAACATTACTGTATCATTACTGTATCATTATTGTATCATTAATGTAACATTACTGTATCATTACTGTATCATTACTGTATCATTACTGTATCATTACTGTAACATTACTGACTCATTGTATCATTACTGTATCATTACTGTAACATTACTGTAACATTACTGTAACATTACTGAATCGTTATTGTATCATTACTGTATCATTACTGTAACATTACCGTATCATTACTGTAACATTACTGTAACATTGTATCATTACGTAACATTATGGTAACATTACCGTATCATTACCGTAACATTACCGTAACATTATTGTATCATTACTGTAACATTACTTATTACTGTATCATTACTGTATCATTACTGTAACATTACTGTAACATTACCGTATCATTACTGTATCATTACTGTAACATTACTGTATCATTACCGTATCATTACTGTATCATTACTGTAACATTACTGTATCATTACCGTATCATTACTGTATCATTACTGTAACATTACTTATTACTGTATCATTACTGTAACATTACTGTAACATTACTGTATCATTACTGTAACATTACTGACTCATTGTATCATTACTGTATCATTACTGTAACATTACTGTAACATTACTGTAATATTACTGAATCGTTATTGTATCATTACTGTATCATTACTGTAACATTACTGTAACATTACTGTAACATTATTGTATCATTAATGTAACATTACTGTATCATTACTGTATCATTACTGTAACATTACTGTATCATTATTGTATCATTACTGTATCATTACCGTATCATTACCGTAACATTACTGTATCATTATTGTATCATGACTGTAACATTACTGTATCATTACTGTAACATTACTGTAATATTACCATATCATTACTGTATCATTATTGTAACATTACTGTATCATTATTGTAACATTACTGTATCATTACTGTATCATTATGGTATCATTACTGTATTACTGGTATTGCCAGCAGTGACTTCAAGTTTTGGCTGTGCCATCTATAGACCTTGGTCATGGCGCGTTATCAAAATGGTGGGATTACAGTTTTGTGATGACCAAAACCAAAACCTTTGTGATTAAAAGTTTTCAAAAGGTGAGAATTCAGTAAAGGGCGTGGCCGTGGAGAGGTGATGAATTTCGATCCCTCGCCACTAAAGAGGAACCTATCTGCAACAAATGACTCATAGTTCATGAGTTCCCGCCCTGAACCAACCTGCACAGCCATATTGACACATTTTCAATCCATTGGCATCAAACAGGAAGTTCTTATAACTTAATCATACTTTGTCCTATCTGCACCACATTCCTCATGCATCATCAGTGACCCGCATGAACACACCTGCACAACCATAATGTCTCCATTATAGCACTACCAGGTGACAACAGGAAGTAATCGCCAGATGCTTCACCATCAAATGGGAACTTTTAAATATTTGTGGGACATTTTATGCTTAATAACCTACATTTTATACATAAGCGTAGAGGTGGTCAAAATAGTTAGAACATATATTGATATAAAATATTTCAGTGGATAATTAATATTATTGATAATTTTTAATGATCTATTTTTTAACAACCAGCAAAACAAAGATTGAATGTGAACACTTTACATTAATTACATTGGATCTGCATAGAGCAACTGCCATAATCAACAGCTACTGTTTGATCATGGTGTATGCCATGTGCTGGTACTGGCAGAAAAAAAAAAATCACCAAAGATTGCTATTGCTCCGGCTTTATCTTTATCTGGATATTCTGTAGCGCTGCTTAATATTCCACAACAGACCGAGCAGCTTTGCTTGGATCTTTCGACCATTACTGAACTACAACCATAAACTAACTACAACTCAAACTACAACACAACCTCTGTTCACTGATTGGACAGATAAATATTTATCCAGACAAAACCCACGAACATACTGAAAACTCAGATGGAGAATGAAGGAAAATGAAAAATCAAGCAGAAGTGGCAGAGCCACAGCCAGGTTAGTTTTTAATAGCTGCCCCACAAAATTTGCTCAAATGCTGTGATACACTCTGTGCTACTGAAACCAGATTTGTTGGACATACAGATCTGACAAGTTTAGCGTCATTTGGACAATAGTGTTCTTTAACTATAAGGAAGGGATGTCCTAAGGGCAAAGTAAGACTGTCCTTTTCATAATCTCAAGAACTGTTCATCCGATCGACTTCACACCTGGTGTGTGTTGCAGAGAGTGCAGCATCAAGTGTGAAGTCGATGGGATCAGTGGCTCACAACAATGGAAGCAGCCATTCTACAGATCTCCACAACACTGCAGGCAGCAGCAGCCAAGCAGTCAGTCGAGATTACTACAGGATAGAGATTAAGCAAAGCGGAAAAATCAAGCCATGATATTTATGCTCCGAAACGAGTAAAACTTTTTCAGCTGGTAAAGTTATACAATAAAAACAGCTATTGTATAACTGAGTGTAGTGTGTCAGGGGAAATGAGCGAACATGAAGCACCAAGCACATGACCTACTGTTACTGACACAGAGAATCTGCATCTGCAGTGACTCATCATTCTAACACATTCAGTTTCAGTCCTTTGAGGTCACTGGGATATTTTTAGGAAGATTTTATACAGATGAAGTCATAAGTGAGACAGTTATTAAAATCATATTATTACCATTGACTCTTAAATCCAGCTGTGTTACTGTAAGTAAACACAAACCTTTGAATCACACTGTATTTACCTGTACGAAAGAACAAGAACATGACTCAAACAGGCTGCAAATATGTGTTAGTTTCTCTTAAATGAATCTATTGCGAAATATTGGGAATTCTATTTCATTTTCACCACAAAGTTAACTTTTATTACATGGTAAATAACCATAGCTTAACAAAGAAGCATGTATTTTAATAGGTCTCATTAGAAAGATGTTAAACAGGAAGATGTATTTCCTGATATTGTATGAATACTGTAAGGACCTGTTCACACCTGGCATCAGCATCTGTCTACAAATGTGCCTGGATCGACCACTGATCAGATCCCACTTCCTCACTCTATGCACATAATTACTGGATGCACCGAATATTTGGTAACCGAATAGATTTGGCCGAATATTGCAACACCATATTTGACCTTCAGTTTTGTGAGTTAAGAGCGAGGCTGAATAGTGGCGTATGACGCACAACATGATAAGAGAGAGAGAAGCTGCAGCAGCTAAAGGAAAACTGGTCATAGCCTGGCCACTCTGTGGCTGACAACTTTGAAACGTAGAAAAAGTTCGCAAAAGACAATGCTAAAGGAAACGTGGAGTGAATTTGCAGTTTCAGTTGTTTTGTGGGTTTGTGAATCTTTGCTTCTGCTTTGTTCTGTAATGCAACTCCTGCAGCGTTTTTTGTTGTTGTTGTGATTGCATTTGATTTGTGTTTGTGTGTTTTTGGTTTTGCATCATTTCTGTGTCTGCAGTGTAGATATTTATGCATTTTTAAAAAATTGATAAATACGTGACAAAATAATCTTTACTCTAAAGCCCATTTATTATCTTATCATTGGCAATTCTGTTCACAATGTGAAGAATAAACCTCAACATAGATTTCACAGACACAGACATTTTGACTTGTTATAATAGAAAAGGGTAGAACATAGAACTCTAGAAACTAAAAAAGCAGCCAAACTGATATATCTAAAAAAAACTGTAATAGGATTCGAGCACCAATATAATATAACTCAATGTTAGCAAGCTGGGCAGGGATAAATAGTGGACTGGTTTGATCTGGTTTATTAACCCTCACACACACACACACACACACACACACACACACACACACACACACACACACACACACACACACACACACACACACACACACACACACACTCTTCTTTCTTTCAGTCATGTTCAGCGTGTCACAGACTAAAATAAGTCATCACTTGCACACTGGCTCCACGCTTTGGAAGTCCAGTCCTGTGATGCGTGCTGACTCGTTACACACGTGCACACACACACACAAGCACACACAAGCACACACACACAAAACTTTCTTTCATTCTCTCTCAGGGCTTAACTGTGCACCATGGACTCAACAACACCAATCCCTACTTCTACTTACCCAGCTATGAAATGCACACACACACACTTGCACGCCATTAGGGCTATCACATGACATGAGCACCTCAGTATTGGTCTGTTACTGTCTTTTCATATATATGATAAACAAAAAAATAGACAGATTAACTGATGAAGGGAAAAAGCTGTGGATGTGTGTTATTATAGATGGATTTATTATTGGTGTTTTTTAATGGGTCAGTGCACTGCAATATCGTCAGTGCAATACAAGTCATCAATCATGTTGACTGTTACTTGTAGAATGAGCAACAGATAGAAAACAAAAGATCCCAAGCAACAATGCTGCAGTTACTAAAGACCGTCTTGAATGTCAAAAATGTCCTTTTGAGCTAACATAGTAGTGTAGATGTAGCCTGAATGTAGCTTTATGTACAATATTAATAGTGAAAAACTCAAATCATCCATGACCTTAAAATCTAAAGTCAAATCAAAAACATGGGTTTGGAGAAACTATTATAAACTGTATGTAGTCACATGTCAGTCAGAGAGATAGTGTACTGATGCTCTGCTGTCAGTCTGTCACGGGGACAGAGCTGAGCATTAGTTTTAAGACCCACATCCTTCCTCTGACACTATGACCCCTCTTTGTCAGGAGAGCTAAGTTCTGACAGCTGGAGATACATAGATTGACGGGCACAGAGGCTGCTGGGCAGAAACCACCCCACAACAGCAGCAGTAGCAGCAGAAACCAGCCCATAGCAGCAGCAGCAACCAGCCCACAGTTGCAGCAGCAGCAGCAGAAACCAGCCCATAGCAGCAGCAGCAACCAGCCCACAGCTGCAGCAGCAGCAGCAGAAACCAGCCCATAGCAGCAGCAGCAGCAGCAGAAACCAGCCCATAGCAGCAGCAGCAACCAGCCCACAGCTGCAGCAGCAGCAGCAGAAACCAGCCCATAGCAGCAGCAGCAGCAGCAGAAACCAGCCCATAGCAGCAGCAGCAACCAGCCCACAGCTGCAGCAGCAGCAGCAGAAACCAGCCCATAGCAGCAGCAGCAGCAGCAGAAACCAGCTCATTGCAGCAGCACTGGGCTGTGAGGTCACTTAGCTTAGTGAAAACTGAAGGCAACACGCTAACAAGAAAATAATTTACCTCACACTGCCACTGCCTATGAAACAGCTGCCAATAGTTTAACACGTGGCAATGCCAGCCATCAATCCCTCTTTGAATTATCACACTGAGTCACTCTAGTGCAGGCTAGGGCTGAACGATTTGGGAAAACAATCTAAATGTGATTTTTTTCCTCCAATATTGCAATTGTGATTTAATATTTAATATTTTGTTTTATTTATTTTTTGTTTTATCCTTTATTTTATCATTTTTCGTCAACAAAATATAATGAATGATTTAAATATGACACACACAAATGTGACAAAATATTAGACACATTTAGTGTAAAATGTTCTTCCCATTTTTCCCCATGTTTTTCAGTTAGTTTGAATAAAATTAAAAGATGTGTGACTCTACAGCATCTTCTTTTCTTGAAACTAAAGTAGTTCCATGCCACCGATGTGCTGCTCCTCTTCGAGACTAAAGGCTCAGCTCTGTTCAGTTAGAAAACTGTATTTTATTATATCACGATATTATTGCAAACGCTGTTAATCGTTCAGCCCTACTGTGGATGCTGCTGGAGATAAGTCAAATAAAAGTTAAGACAAGACCTCTTCAGTCAACAGTGAAATAGTTCACCATGTTATGTAAAGGGAGTCTGTTTTGGTCTGGAACAGTCATTAAATGGAATTGGCTAAACAGGAGTTGCTGCTGCTGCTATGCTCCAATAAACCCAACCTACACTTTAACTCTTCCACTGCTGGGTCAATGTAGCCAGAATAAAGAGCATTCGCCTCGCTGGCTCACAGGGCATAACCTATGTTGGCTTTTGAAGGATGAAGCCAAATTGGATAATAAAGTGTTGTCAGTGATGCTTAGGGATGGGTACCAAGAATCGCTCATTCCCTAACTGGGTCAGTACCAGAGTACAGATAAACTTCAGAATAGGGTTGTAAAATCCCAGGAATTTTCAAAGTTGGAAGCTCTTTATATGAATTAACAGGGAAAAATGGAATGGGAATAAAGGGGTTTGAATCCAAAATTTAACGCTGGCTCCTAATAGGAATCTTAAATATAGTTGGATAAAATATATTGTAGCATTATATTGTCTAAAACAACTAGATTTAATGCAACTACACTCCTCAATCCAAAAGCACAAGACTAAGATTTGATAATATAATGTGGTAAATATAATTGATCTATAATGGTTTTAATGTTTAACTTGCAAATATTAAATAAAAATGTATTCATAGAGTAGCTAGCTGGTAGGTTAGATGCTAAATAAGCATTTACATGTTACATGTTCTGTTCATGCCATTGCACTAGTGTTTTTACAGATTTTCTCTTATTTTATTCGACAGAAAAATGCCATGTTCACCATCTGACGTGTGAAAGCATTTCTCACAAGCTGATGTTGAAGGAAAGTCTTTGTGTATGTGTGAATATTGTGGAAAGACACATGAAAAATGTTACAAAAATGGCAGCAGCATATTGCAAAGTGCCAAAAATGTCCTCAAAGCTCTAAACATTCAGTAGAAAAGTTATACTCCACGAGAATTTAAATCTGCTTTATCAGAGTCAAATTAATACAAATATGTATTTCCATAATTCCCCAGCTTAGCCTTCCATGGAAAATTTTACCAGGAATATTCCACCCCTTTGTGACACTACATAAACAAATTTGTCATCTTAGAAATTATATATATATATATTCCACAGTCATAGCATAACTACGTGCAGCTAAAAGCAATAACATCATAAAAAGGCTGTTGTGAACGAAGAGGGAGACACACAGCTTTAATTATATATTTAACTAGTCGTTATTACACGGTTTGAACAGTGGAGCTGTTTAGGTTTCACTGTGTGTTATTGTTGTTGTGTTTTCATCCTCAGGGGTTTGGCCTCAGTTTCATTCCAGTGATTAATTCGTGCCAGTACATTACATAACACGATTGTGGTACAGGTCCTTCTTTGAGTGCTGCATGCTACAGTAGATTGATGCTGCCATGTAGTTTATTAGAGCAAAACTGTTATCTCTGAGTTACTGATTCCACAGGCCCAACTAATATCTAAGAATGGTCAAATGAAAAATATTTAGATAAAAACATCACCTGTTGGAAGCTTAAACTCACATGATCAACTAACAAAAAATGACACTGGTGGATAGCAATCTATCTAATCTTATCTATATTCTTATTGATTACTTTCTATTTTTTTTTAAAACCGGTCATATTTCCATCTTTAATATTTTATATTGTTGAAAAACAATCCAATTTCTTACCAAACATCTATATTTATTCCAAGTTTCTCACCAAAAGCTGCATTTTCAAATATTAATGATACATTTGAACATGGCGTTTTATTTTCCTTGACCTTATACTTTACTGAGCAGACCTTGAACACATCATGATGGAATTTATTGCTGTTTCAATGGTTGCTTCATCATCATTAGATGGGTGAGAAATATATGAAATAACATTAACTTCTGTTAACTGTTTGTTCTGAAGCTTATTGGTGGTGATCCAGTTAGAACCAGTTCTCGGTGCCCATCATTCCGGATAGAACACAATAGTATACACTCTAACACTGAAAACCAGGATGCTGGTTAAGAAAACTAACACTAATCACTATAATAATCTCATTGGGTTAGTCATGGCAAATTAGGGGTTAGTTCCAGAAACTTTCCATGGAAAATTAAACTTTGGAATTTTGGAAATATTCAACATTTAGCTACTAATTTAGCAGCATTTTAGCTACGTTTTTATTTACAGATCAAATATATTTACAGCATAATAATAATCACGGAATGTTATTGGACAGAACTGGATTTGCTTTGTTGACCACAGTGTTTGTGTATTTGCTGAGTTTGATGAGGGAAACCAAAAAATACCATTAGCTGTAGCAGTACTGTACTGTTTTCCTGTTTTTGTGTTTTGGTCATCGTCTAGTATACAGGCTAAATTTAGCCGAGGCAACCTGCCCAGATGAGGATTATATTCACCCGGTAAATGCATCACAGTGGCGAGTGGGAGCTCATGAATAAGCGCAGCCTCTCTCTGGCCGTCTCTCTTGATTTCTAAGAAACTAGTGTACATTATTGTCTCCGGCCTCAGAGATCTCATCCTGGATCTGTGTGGGCGTCAAGAACTGGGAGGGAAGAGGGAGGAATGAACAGTACAAGTGTGTGACCGCCACCCAGAACACCATCAAAACGCCACCTGTTTCCTTGAACAGGGTGGACGGGTGAGTGCAGAGACTGTGAAAGGAGGAAGAAGAATTATCATTATCACAGTGTTGTCATGTTACTACATGTGGCTCAGTCTGTCTTGAATTTCTGCTGCTGAAAAGATTTTTCTTCCTCCTGAAGCTACAAAATCAACTGAAGCATTTTGAATAAGATCATCTTACAATTCTCTTTTGTATATGGGCTGTCAATTTGACCTTCACCATAACTAGAACTAAGTTGTGTAACCAGATGATTCAGCTATATCATTTAAGCCAGTGGATCTTAAATGTCTTCAAGTCCAGGAACCAAAACTGACACAGATTAGAATAGAAGACTCTGTCCCAAGGTCCCCATGGAATACAATGTTTTAGTACAGGAAGTATGAAACCAATGATGAAATACAATCTAACATGTTGTCACTGTGGTACATATAGATGGAATTATAGTGAAAATGAGGCTGGGGACACCCTGCAAGCTATTTTGAGAACCTTTGTTCTAAAGTAATTCATTTATTTTGTCCAGTGCCTTCACTGGATGCACGTCACGTGTATTTCTCTCCCAGTCTGAGTGAGGAGCATCCACCAGTGCTGTCGGCACTAAATGCGCCGATGTCTGTTACTTATTTATCACAAGAAGCTATTCTCTGCTACTGTTTTAACCTGCTGGGTTACACACTTTTTTTTAAGTTTTAGCATGTAGGACATAGTTAGCCCAGTCTGGTGGTGCAACTTTCAAACATGTCCATGTGTCACACTGAACTAAACAAAGGTTCCTAACAATAAGGTTCCTAACACCTGCCTAGATTAATTTTGATTAACATGACTAAAAGTAGATGGAAATGCCAGGACTTTCTACTGACTAAAATATGACTAAACAAAAAAGAATATGTTGACTAAATATGACTAAAACTAATAAGGGCATTTGACAAAGACCAAGACTAAAACTAAATTAAAAAATAGCCAACAAAATGAACACTGCCTGAGTTGTTATTAATGATCCACATACACCCTCCGCCGTTCTGTGATTGGCTCCCTAGATGAGAATTGGGTCCTTGGTGTCCAGACTGAATTTCACAACGAAGTGAAGTCACAGTGATTGAAGGTGGGAATATCCGGGCTAGTCTTTTAAATGAAGTTTCAGAAATTCCAAGCAGTTAACCCTGTGAGGAAAATGTCATTGTTACAGGATTAAACAATGGGAAGCACTACGGATATAAAACCCAGGCGGTATAAACTGTAATAATGTTAGTAGAGACAGATTTAAAAAGGATAATGGTGGAAATAGATGCAGCTGAGTGGTTAAGATGCCAACCACGAACTGCAATGTCTCAAAATCTGAGTAGGATCTTTGTTGTATCTCTCTCCCTCATTTCTCATCTCTCTGTTATCTAATAAAAGGTATAAAACACTCACCACCCTAAAAACCTGACACAGCAGAAACATTCTAGTATTTTTAATCCAAAAACTCTGACACTTTCCAGTTTAGACTTATAGAGTTATTGCTCAGGCTGCTTCCTCCATATATTAAAATAAATACAAACATAATATAAAGCTCCCAGCATCCCCTCCTTTAAACATGAACTAGATTTTTACAAAATGTGATAAAATAAAACACCTCTGTTCAGCTAACCACAATGATTTAGTTCTGTTAATTAATAGAAGAAGAAAACACTTTTTGCTTTAACTTCTCATAAAGTGAATGTTGATTGTACAGTGTAATGACTATAGAATAATGACACCATCATCATTTAGATTGGTTTCCTTTAAGCTTGTATTTCTGTCTGCAACCAGGCAGCATCTCCTGGGAAAATGGAGGCTGGATTTACAGCACATGATTAGATTAGACAATAGAAAAAAATGAAACTCGCTCAGGCTCATAATGGTTTCTTCTAACGTTACTCCTCCATCCACCCGACACCAGCCCTGCTATCTTTACTGAGTGAAATGGTCAAGCTGCACGCAGCAGACCACACCGGCGTAGAGGATACATTCAATTTTCAAAATAAAACAACTTTCAAAATAAAAAGCACATCTGATTTGATTTGTGTTTCTAGGATGAAAAACACTTTAAGAATTTAAGAATTCCCTGATTATTTGCACCAAAGTTAAAGGCCACATATGTATTTTTCCAAGATTAAAATGTCTTGGAATGACTAAACCTGTGTAAATACTGCATTGAGTTGTGTACAGTCATGATTCCAAAACTATTGACAAACCAAGAGAAATTTATCATTTTAAATTAAAGTGCATGTGTCAGTGTTATGTCAAATTTACCTTTTATCCAGTTTTAAGCCACAAAACTTTTTTGCATCATTGTTGATTGATTGGTTAACCATTGGTTAACCAGATGAAGGATTTTAGTCCTCAGACATCTGGTTCTTAACTTATCAGAGCTGAGCAAACATTAGTGATAGCTGGAGTAGCAGCTCCTAATGGATTTGGAGAAACACAGATTTTTAAAGGTGAAACTTCTTTATTCCGTGTTTTTACTGGTTTTAATCTCTGGGACTGTTTGTTTTAGAGAGAGACTGAGGATAAAAACCTCTTGAATGATGAAAACTGAAGGAATATTAACAGGGAGAAAACAACGACTCCCATGATCCAATGCTGCTTCATGACACCATCCACTCCTTTCTTTATTGCTTTGATATTATATTCGGGGCTAAAGGTACATGTATTTTCATTGAATCATTTCTGTACGTTGGACGTTGAGTTCGGTGCTGTGGTGAACTTCTGATTTCCCATTTAAGCATGAAAAAAGACCCTAACAGGAAGTCAGACAGAAAAGACTTGAATCAACTGGTCTTTCAAAATAAAACACTATGTGCAGACTTCTGCCTACGTACTCACAGAGGAAGAAAAAAAACAAAAGAGACATTTGACCAAATCACTGCTGCTGTACTGAAAACATACCAAACCATGTTTTTTTGTGAACTATTACACCTCTGTTGTTAAGTTATTATTAACGGTTTACTGTGTAGACTGTGTCATGTGCAGTGTTGAGAGTAACACGATACAAAAGTAATAAATTATTGTAATGCATTGATTTTTGCTGTAATGTAGTAATGTAAGGTAATTACCAAAAAAACTGGTAATATTTTACTCGTTACAGCTGGATTGAAGTGATTATTTTTTTGTTTTTCTTCTTACAATTTTGGTAAAAATCACTGTAAGATCAGCAGCAGTGAAACACCAAAATATTTCACTTCCTTTTAGCTCGTCAGACAGAAGATGGAGATAAGTGAACCTGCAGAAACGTTGGATTCATTCTCCAGATGAACACACACTTATTACTTTACTTTAGGATTTGAAGAACATCATAGTCAAATACTCTTTGTGTGCTCCACCTAAAGAAATGTCCAGTTCCTGAAATAGCAGCAGTAATTTAACATTTACAGAGGTGCCATAGTAACATGAAGTTAACAAAGAAGCAAGAGGAGCATGAGAGTGGAGATAAAACCACAAAACAGACTAAATTAATGAATTTAATAATGATAAATAATTAGGGGTGTGATGAGATCTCGCGAGATGTGATTTGACGAGATTGCCCGTCGCGTTAAAATTCTGTCTCGCGAGATTTATCCAGCAAGCAGCCAGAATGATGGAAAATACAGATATTACTATTGACGACGCCCCCGCCGCTTTTAAATCGTTTGTTTGGCAGCATTTTGGGTTCCCGGCAGAAATGATAAATGGTAAGAGAGTGACTGATAAGACACGGACAATATGCAGACACTGTATGCAAACAATGCTGTACAGCGCGGCGAATACGAGCACAATGCAGAGACATTTACAGCACTACCACAGCTCAGTACTCACATCAACAACTGCGCCTGCTGACAGAGAAGAACTTTTTGTTTTGCACATATTGTTTGCACTTGAAAAAAGGACAAATGTATAATTTTGTTTCTATATATTTTAACTTTTATAACATTCTATTTTAGTTTCAAATTCTAGAGGAAGAAGTTCATTAAAAGGAAGAAGTTCATTAAAAGTTAATGCTTACAGAGTTATAAAATCCATGTGCAACTCAGTAAAATAAAAGTCCGTTGTCCAGGCATTCATATAATTTGTAATTTAGGTTTCTTAAAGTCTCGCTTCGATCTCGTGAGCTGAGTGTCTCAACACACCCCTATAAATAATCCATATTTCCAGTTATTTTGCTGAGAGTAACTTAAAAGTAATGCAATAGTAGTGTAATGCCTTAAATTGTATATACAGTAATATCATAATGTAATAAATTACTTTGAAATGACAGTAACAAGTAATGAATAACACATTACAGTTTTAAAGTGTGATGCTGGGAGCTGATGTGTGTGCTGTGTAACGTCATAGGGCAGGTGGTACTGACAGTAGCAATACAAGAATCAAACAGTAGGAAACAGATGCAGCTCCTGTTTGGTGACTCATGCTGGCACGTGTCACACCAGTTGTTTCTCGTGCCACAGTTGGTCAGACATTGAAGGCACCGGTCCATCCCGTCTGGTGGTCTCCAGTTAACCAGTTTAACCACTTAAAAGGCTGACTGAGCTCCATAATGCAGTCCCAATGGGCCCACTAACCCACACAGTAGAAAAAAAACAGAAGTGAGCTGCAGCTGCTGAAATACACTGATACAATATCCACTAACTGGAGGAAACAGGAGCAGATGTGTTATCATGGAGCCTTGCATATCAACGACTGCATTGCAGGCTGAGCCTTACCCATAAAGTGCTATTAATAGGTCAGTGTCCAGTCAGCAATACTGACACACAGGAACTTCCAAACCAGACACACGCACGCATCATAAATAGTTGGAAACAGCGCGGAGATCGATACACGGGATGACTCAGGTTGCACAGAGCTCGGCTACTACAGCTCAAAACAGAACCGAATGCCCTCAAACCAGATATAGCCTCAGATACTCCAGCTCTGTATTCACCTCCCAGCAGAGAGCGAGTCAAGGACGCAGAGGCTGAACGCTTAAGTGCTTTGTCACTTTAGGTGAAGAAACATTCAGTGTAATAAAAAAAAAGCCATTATCAGCGTTCCAGCATCAGAAGAAAAACACTGTTGCAATGAACACGGTGTGTCACAAAGACGATGAATCATGGCGACACCTTGGAGGAGGAGTGCTGGGACAAAACAGGAAAGACAAATAGCTGGATCCAATCACATGAACTTGCATAAGCTGATGACGAGATATATGGCAGATGTATTTTTTACCCTGCTGTAAATTCTCATAGGAGTCTGCAGCATTTCCTTAAAAAGACATGTATACATTCCATATACAGCCCCACAACAGAAACTCCTCAATCATCACTTATGACTTATGACTCACGTATGTGTGGCAGAGACCCTGCCGCACACTAACCAGGTATGGGTGGGACAGGGACATTGTTGGGCGTCAACCTTAGGCAGTGTGTGTGTGTGTGTGTGTGTGTGTGTGTGTGGTCATATAAAAATGTTGAGACCAGAAACCATTATGGTTTTTTCACTTATTCATTCTTCCTTACCTCCAGATTAATTTCTCATTTTTATCTTCACAAAACAATTAACTAATGAATTTCTCTTTGTTGGTTTGTAAAAAAAATAAATAATAATAATAATAAGTGGGTTAGTGACAAATAATGTTTAGCAAGATGAGAAAGTGTGTTACATGTGTGTTAATGTTGGTTTCTTGATATTTTAAAGTCTATTTTTGTCTTTACAAAAATTATGATTTTGTGCATTTTTTGACTGAATGTTTTTTTAAGAGAGTTAAACTATCTGATACCAAGTTTTTAGGGTTACACTACATCACATTTATGTCACTGAGCGGAAAGAAAAAAAACAAACAATAAATGTTCCAATTAGCATCACAATTTAAAAAAAAAAAGAAAAGAAAACTCTTTTGGGGGTTAACAGAAACTACAAAAGCTTCGTAGAACTGAGGCGACACACACAGATAGCGGTTTCACACCAGCGGAGGAAACCAAATGTATAGTGGGGAGAAAATAAGAGGACGTTGTATGTTGAAATTGCAGCAGAGATGGACAAATGTTCAAACTGGAAGCATCGAGGTTCTGAGACTCCAGAACAGAGTCGGAACTGGAACCATTTGTGTCTGAAAGCAGCCTGACTGGTTAGAATTCCCAGTGGATTGGTGACCATGTGTGACCCCCCCACATCACACAGTCAACTGATCCATCGGTCATATAAAAGTATTGATTGGTGCAGCTTTAAAGCAATAGTTTAGAGGGAGCCCTGCTACAAAGCAGGTCATTCAATTGCTTTCCATCATTGTTTAGGTGAACAGATCGAGCTGTCTTTATTTTATATTAGATACAGACACCCCCCCCCAACAATCAGAGGGGGAGGGGCCGCCTGGAGGCTGGTCTGAATGATTAATGTGCCGTGATGATCCTGTGGTGTGAGGGGTGTGAGACATGATTGGAATCTCCATGATTTTGATTCACAGATATCAAACATGTTTGACATTTACGACTTTATAAGGACGATCCAATATACTGATCGTTGTGATGTTAGCTTCTTCTCAGAGCCAGATGTAATGTTTGCCTGACTCCACTGATATAAACGTACGTGGAACTGCAGCTTTAGGATATTTTAGTGGTTTAGAATGTCTGTGTTTTTACTTGTTTTTCACTTTTAACTCTTAGTTCGAACACCAGCTCACAGCCTGTATTGTGATGTGTGTGATGGATGAGGCAGATCATGTGATGTAATTATGTGACTGAACGTATGTAGAAATAAGTAAATTACAGCCGTTCGTGTTTTCCATCAAGAACGATGCACAAACAGCAATGAGTTTCCACCTGAAGTCTGCCTCCATGTTTGTTTTGCTCTGAAGTCACATTTGATCTCAGTCTTTAGAATAACTGTTAATTCTCTATTACATTAAATATTACTTAGACCAGGGGTTCCCAACCTTTTCCAGCTCAGGGCCCACTTGGAAATATCCTAAATGTCTGTGGCCCACCTCTGACCCAATAAACAATAAGAAGAAAATGGATGTATTTTTAGATCACTTTGCTATTTTAATGTAAAAAAATGTAACATTCAGGACTGATTTGTATTAATATGAAAAGGCAGGAAAATCACAACAGGGCATTTTTATCAATTTGCTGTGAAAATTCAACATTTAGGCCTCGGACTAATTATGGAATATGCAGGAAGCTCACAAATTATTCAACAATATTACTTTTATACTAATGTCAACTTATTCACAGGGAAATTATAACAGGACATTTTTATAATTTTAATGTGAAAACTTCGACGCATAGAACCTAGTTTATATTTCTGCTATGTAGCTACGGTGTCAACGCAGACTCCTACGCCGTAGGCTGACGTCACCTCCAAAAACTCCTAACTACGCGTTGCGTCGACGCTGACCGCAAAGGCTATGATTGGTCAGTTCAGCTCCACCAGGGCTGTGATTGGTCAGTTCAGCCATGGTGATCTACAGTCGCCTCAGCCGTCTTCTCTGTCGCTTCTACTTCAAGATTTGTAATAAAATATTTTTTTCTTTGCTATGAATGAGCTACAAACCCACACTACATCCTGATTGTCTAGAGAAGTATTAAGACCAGAAAAAAAAAATCTGGTAAAAGAAAAAAAAGTCTGAAAGAAAAACAAAACCGAAAGAAAAACAGGCGAAAGAAGAAAAACGTCTGGTACAAACAGTCCAGACTATGTGTTAAATAAGGGGAAATTTGTGTTTTGGCTGTTTTTTTTCTCTCGCCTGCTCCTCAACATTTGCTCCAATACACACGTTGCATCCTGGTACAAGAACGAAAGAAAACAATTTTTTTGCCTGTTTTTATGTTTTGTGCCAGACTTTCTTTTGTATTTTTGCCTGGTGTTCAGTTTTCACTGTGAAGAGGAAGCATTGATTCATCAGACAAAATGTTCCCTCTACACAGAACTAAGAATGAACAAGGTCTGCATCACACGGCCGAGCTGTTATCCCGACTTTGCCATTCTATCAACAGCCAATAACAACCAAGCTCACCTTTTACTTTCAAAGTTATACTCCAAAAGACATACTACTCGGCAATACATATGTTTCAGGATAGAACTTTGTTTTATTTTTGTGTACAGAGGCACAGACATCTATGATATTTAGATTTTTAGAAAAGGATTTCAATACCTCCATGGCCCACCAGAGGGCCGCAGCCCATGGGTTGGAAATCACTGACTAGTATAATAGTATAGTAAAAAATGTTTTGAATATTTTTATTAATTAAAATGGTCTAAATAATAGATATGTTAAAAATATATATAAAACAAAATGTAAGCATAGTGTCAGTATAGTTTCATGCTATCATGCTAAGTCAATGGGACTCCATTAGGTTGTATACACTAGGAATTTTCCATATTTGCATATTGTTGCCATATGGCAACAAATCTATTTTGGCATATTAGAAAAAAAAAACATGTCATCAAAATTGAATTAAATGTAAGATAAATAAATAAAATTTGCTTAACCTAGATTTGATTATTTGGTAAAAATTTTCTAAATCCTGAATAAAAGACAACCTTTGATCATGATCTATGATAGAGACAATGATGACAATGAGTAAAAGGGACAAACAGGATATCCTGGTCATGTGACCTTATAAATTTGATGTCCTTCAAAAATAAAAGCCCCCTTTTCACACCTAGCTATAAAAAAACAAAAAAAAAAAAAACAGTTAAATCTTTTGTTATGTCTGTGGCCTAAAATCTGTTAAGATTCAAAAATCCTCAAGTGTGTGGGAGGCATAAGAGACAGATGAGAAAGGGAGGAGAAGAAGTTGTTTTTGTACTCTCTTTTGTGGAATGAGTTGATCGCCTGTAGCAATAAAAAGGTAAGAAAGACACACACAGTATCTATTTTCTGACTGACAGAGGACACGTTTGCTGGTCTAATTTCAGGTTTATCTGTCTCTGGAGGTCAATCTCAACATGGTTGGATCAAATCAGACAATATTACAATATTGTGTCACATTACTCATTATTGCTCCATCTCTTCATCCGAAACCAGATCATCACATGTTGTGATGTGTGATCCACCTGCATCGCAGCCGTGATGTCGGGAGGATTTATGACCTGTATGAGCCCGATGCGTCGGATAAAAATCGCACCCCGCCATAACAATGCAACCTTTACACACATGCACACCGACACTGTGTCGCACTCGCTGGCAGGTGCGACCTCCGACTGCCAAACAAGCAGCTTCCAGGCTATAGAGCCAGGAGCAGCCACCGGCCATGCTAGCACGGCTAGCACACAATCCCTGCCTGCAATGCGTGACACAACAATCAATAAGGCATGAATCAATCACACACGCTAATCATGGAGGCAGATAGATCTCCTCCCTACACGCGCGCGCACACACACACGGATCCAGGCAAGGACACGCTCGTTCTCCTCCATTGTCTCGGGGTTCGACATGGAAACACAGATGGGTTTGATGAAAGGATGGATGGATGGATGTAGAAATAGATAGCTCACCGGTTTGCCTTCTTCCTTTCTCTCCACCTCTTTCAGCACATTATCCAGGCTCAGTGTGTGTGTGTGTGTACATGTGTGTGTGTGTGTATGTGTATGTGTGTATGTGTGGCGAGCCAGCGAGGATACACACTGCTACATCCCCTCCTCTCCCTCTCTCTCTGGCAATCCCTCCCTCTTTCTCTCTCCTCCCTGGGTTTATTTAATTATTTTCTCCCTCCCTCCCTCCCGTGCTCTCACTCTCTCTCACTCTCTCTCTGTCTCTCTCTCTCCACAGCTGATATTCGCCTTGCTTTTCTCTTCTCCCTTCTGCTTCTAGAACTTGTTATCCTCAATGTGTCTCTCCCTTGATTCAGATCAGAATCAATCAGAAAAATAAAGGAAAGTGCACATTAAGAACTGATATCTGCTCTCTCTCTCTCTCTCTCTCAGTTTTACACTGTCTCTCAACCGCCTGTGTGTCTTGTGTGATGCAGCAGCAGTGCAGGCTCCTCCCTGGAGAGACAGCGGTGCCACACAGCTGAGAGAGAGAAGGGGGGGGGTGGAGGGTGCTGGGAAACATGGTGGCAGCGTGTGTGTGTGTGTGTGTGTGTGTGTGGGGGGGGGGGGGGGGGGGGGCAGAGGAGGGTGTGTGGGGGGATGGGCGGGGCCTGGTGGCGGTGGCAGGGTGGGGGTTCTGCTGGAGAATCCGGTGCAAGGCAGGGCAGCCTCCATCGGCTGAGCACATCATCCAGGATTTCAACACGTCCACCACCCTCTATCCCTGTCTCTCCACACAGAGGGGGGCCTGTTCACTCTATACACACACACACACACACACACGAGGGGGGGGGGCAGCTATTGTTGTCAAGCTTTTGATCAGGCCTTTAAGAACTTCTTACATACAGATCTCTACATCAATAAAATATCTTTTCTATTAATTTTGCTAACATTACTTTATATGAATATGGCAGCAATTTAACCCGATTTAAGCTTATGAGAAGTTAAGACTATGACTGTTGTTTCATTTCTTAAAATACAAAATCAAAATAGTTATATATTTTTTTAATTCTAATGACATGACAGTAGACAACTTTATTAAAAAAATAAGTTTCATGTGCTTCCTCTCATATGACATGAGAACATGGTGAAGACAAACCCTCCCAGAAAGAGTCATTTTATTTAGATTATTATGATTTTCAACCCTGACATGTATATATCTATTTAATCAAAAATCCTCAAAATCCCTCAAAAATAATTTTGTACATGGGATAAATAGTTTTTTGTTTATGGGCAGATTTGTGCAAGCAGCAACTATATCAGCAATTAAAATGCTATTTTCTGTAACAAAAAGAAGAAAAAGATGCATACCATGATTGTTAGTGACTCAACTGATATAATTAAATGGATGAAATCTTTGCAAAAAAACTGGGTTTAAAAAGTTTAATTGGATTATTGGACAGAACAAAGATAGACAATCAATATTGATATTTTTCAATTATTTAATAAAATGATTATAATTCCATCTAATGTCCTATTATAAAGCTGGAAAATGTATCATCCAATCAATCTGTATTTATTCAAGTTTCCCAAAATGATGACATTTTCTTTGCTTCACTAATCCTTGCTTTATTGTGCAGACATTGAACACATCATAATGTAATCTGCTGGCAGCTGGTTTAATTTTAAATCAGATCTAATTATCATTTAAACTCACATTTCAAACATGTTTATAACAGGAACTTGTTATAAAGTGGGTTTGCTTTGTTGAGTTTATCTCCAGTTAGCCTCCAGTTAGCCCATCCTTACAGTACTGCAGAGTGTTGCTGCTTACATGTTGATGGAAAGATGACGATATAGCTTGTTTTTGAAGATGTTCACTATTTAGCTCACATCTATTGGTTGAACATGAAAGTTGCTGGAGATATCATGGTCATATACACTATGATGTTATAATATGCATGGCCCCCAGAGGATCAATCTACTGATTTTGTTATTTTGGTTTCATCAAACCTCTCCTGAGATTTTTAGGTGGGAGAGAAAATCGCCTTTTGTTTTTTTGAGTTTTAGTCCAGATTTAAATTGGGTCTAATGTTAGTCGTAAAGGTAAAAAAAAAGGTTACCCTATAGTCCTAATTTTCTCAGAATTCAGTGATTAAATGAAATAATTGTGCTGAAGGATATTTCTCCTGGCTGTAGAAATTTCACAGAGAAGTAACCAAACACATCTTGAACTATGTGATTGTCACATAGTTCAAGTCATTTTTGAGTATTTTGGTTTTGTTTTCATCATACATAGTGTTTCCCATTGGGGCTGGACAATTTTTTGAAAATTATCTAATTGCGATTTTTTTCTCCAATATTGCAATTGTAATTGAGGAATAAAGTAGCAGCTAAACCTGCTAACATCTTAGCCTGTGGTTTTTGAGAGACGTTACAAAACTATGCATGCGGGGATGCAGAATGTATATTCCCCCCATTAAAGGTTTTTATTTTTAGGAAGTATTTCATTATACAATGTGAGGGTCTAAGGACAGGGGATGTTGTGTTGTACAAACTGTAAAGCTATTGGGGTGAATCTGTGATTTGTGATTTTGGGCTATACAAATAAAATTGACTTGACTTTTCTTTTTTTTTTGAGGAACGTAGGCAAGGTGGGGAACAGTTGTTGTAGAGGTGGCCACCTAGGCTATACAGTGCTGTGGGAAACCATGGTTACAGTTTAGTGGGCTAAAATCACATTGACAAAGATAATTTTCATCACAATAAGACTGACACTAAATGCTGTTCACAAACTGTACCTGTATCAGCGGAGGTGAAATGAAAGGACACCAAAGGAATAAATGTATGTATATCTGTATATCCAGATACGAGAAACAGAAATTATGTTCATGAGCATGGATGTGCACAGCTATAAGGCCCTGGTTGTCTGGGCAACTGCTGTTTTGCCCTCCTCGGCTGATGTTGCCCTTCTGAGGAAAAATATAATATAAAGGATTTCAGATTTCAACATGATTTTTTCCATAAATTTCCTAAAATAAAGGCAAAAGGGAGGCAGGGGCAGGCGGTGTAAGGGGGCACGCATAACTTAAAAAAAAAAAAACGACCAGCTAACCTGGGAATTCTCATGTTGCTTTGCACATGGGGTTCTTTCCAATATCCTATCTCTCATCCTCGACCTGTGCTTGTGGCCTTGCTCTTCGCTGATGTACCACCTCTGTGGAGAAAACAATAAAGTTTCCTTGTTGTCAGCTTAGCCACAACAACTTTTGGGGGACTTTTCCTTATTTAACATGCAGATTGGGGGTTAGCGCTGTTGCCTCACAGCAAGAAGGTCACAGGTTCAAGACCTCCTTGGTCCTGGGTCTGTGACCTTTCTGTGTGGAGTTTGCATGTTCTCCCCGTGTCTGCGTGGGTTTTCACCGGGTACTCCGGCAGTCCAAAAACATGCTGAGGTTAATTGGCGACTCTAAATTCGCCGTAGGTGTGAGTGTGTGAGTGAATGGTGTGTGTGCCCCACGATTGGCTGGCGACCATCTGGGGTGTATCCCTGCCTCTCGCCGTAACGCGCTGGGATTGGCTCCAGCAGACCCCTGCGACCCTAATGAGGAATAAGCAGGTATAGAAAATGACTGACTGACCTTTGAATTGCGCTTTTGCAAGATATTGAATTAAACTTCTGTTGTCAATAGTGTCATCACAAGGCCACAAGCACAAGGGAGGACGGGAGTTAGGATAATAGAAAGATAGTCTATCTCACTTGTGATATGGTCTGGTGGTAACCAGGCAACCGACCAGCACTTGCCTGCATAGCAACTCGAGATGAGACGACCAAGGTTTCTAAAGATGCTGCAGCAGTAGAGCGACTGCCCTAACAAGTCTGAAAAGGTAAGCTTGAGATGTACACAGTAAAACAAATGATCACTATCAACTTCTCTAAAAACTAATGTCCAGTTTGCGATGTTTACTGACGTACAGCCAGCTACGTTTAGTGTAGTGACACTCCAGTCCATTCTTGCATAATCAATGCTTGGAATTTGTGGGTTTTTGATTGTCCACCCACCTCTTGAGGATACACCACAAGTTCTCAATGGGATTAAGATCTGGGGAGTTTCCTGGCCAAGGGCCTAAAATCTTGTTTTGTTCCCGAGCCATTTTGTTATGACTTTTGCTTCATGGCAAGGTGCTCTATCATGCTGGAAAAGGCATTTTTCCATCACCAAACTGCCCTTGGATGGTTGGGAGAAGTTGCTCTCGGAGGACGTTCTGGTACCATTCTTTATTCATGGCTGTGTTTTTAGGCAAGATTGTGAGAGAGCCTTCTCCCTTGACCCCACACACGAATGGTCTCAGGATGCTTCACTGTCGGCATGAGACAGGACTGATGGTAGCACTCACCTCGTCTTCTCCGAATAAGCCTTCTTCCAGATGCCCCAAACAATCGGAAAGGGGATTCATCAGAGAAAATGACTTAACCCCAGTCCTCAGCAGTTCAGTCCCTGTACCTTCTGCAGAATATCAGTCTGTCCCTGATGTTTTTACTGGAGAGAAGTGGCTTCTTTGCTGCCTTGACACCAGGCCTTCCTCCAAAAGTCTTTGCCTCACTGTGCGTGCAGATGCCCTCACACCTGCCTGCTGCCATTCCTGAGCAAGTTCTGTACTGGTGACCGCCCAATCCCACAGCTGAAACACCTTCAGGAGACGGTCCTGGTGCTTTCTGAACTTTTTTTGGCATCCTAGAGCCTGTTTGGCAACAACTGAACCTCTCTCCTTGAAGTTCTTGATAATTTGATAGACAGTTGACTGAGGTGCAATCTTATTCGATGCTATAAACTTCCTTGTTACGCCCTTTTTGTGCATTGCAATGATGGCTGCACATGTTTCCTTGCAGGTAACCATGGCTAACAGATGAAGAACAATGGTGTCATGTGCCATCTGACACCTGTGTGTCATTGAATTATATTAGCTTGTCCTTTTGTGGCTGAAATGTAGTGGAAATGTGTTTTGGTGATGAAGTTCATTTTCAAGGCAAAGAGGGACTTTGCAATTAATTGCAGTTGAACTGATCACTTGTCATAACATTCTGGAGTATATGCAAATCGTCATTATAAAAACTGAAACAGCAGACTTTGTGAAAATGTAATATTTGTGTCATTCTCAAAACTTTTGGCCATGACTATATATGTTATCAGGAGATTTCAGTGCAGAGTTAGCCTTGAAAAGCACAAACAGATTCTAAACAATAATGAGCAACAATGTCTTCCTCCATCTTCCTCCTCATTAAACATTTCGGCTGCATCTCCTCGCTCCAATCATGTAAACAACAGCAAGCAAACTGGACGAAACTCAGAAAAACAAAGGAAGCTGCCGTTATTAAAGTTAGATGGAGAGCAACACACCTCAACCACAGCATGCACGTGTGTATCCTTCATTACCTACTTACAGAATGACACTCTGCTCTTTACACAGTAAACTGGTGGTCTGCCTCAGGCAAAAAGCATAGGACTCCCCTCCTAACACACACACACACACACACACACACACACACACACACACACACACACACACACACACACACACACACACACACACACACACACACACACACACACACACACACACACACACACACACACACACACACACACACACACACACACACACACACACACACAGTTCAGTCCACAAGCTACTGAAACATGCTGTCACAGCAAATAGACAGGGAGGGAGTGCACCAGCAACAGCATGAAAGTAAATGAGACAGAGTGGGAGAGCCAGTGAAACAGCAGCAGACATGAAACTGTTCATGCAAAGTGAGACATCAAACTGCTGCAGATATCCCTGACCACTCCTGATGTCAGCTAACCTCCTAACCCTTCCCTGATCGGAGTATCAGTATCGATCATTATTCAGTATACATAAAAATACCAACATGTGGTGTGACACTAAAAACTTGGTACCAGATAAATTAACTCTCTTAAAAAAGTCTCTTAAAAAATTAAAACACATGTTATCAACTAGTTTTAGATTCTAGGTCAAGGGTGTCTAACATGCGGTCCGGGGGCCAGAACCAGCCCACTAAAGGATCCGATCCAGCCCTGGAGGACTGTACAAAGTGTGACAACAAATGGACCAGTTCCAGTTTCGAAGGAAAAAACCTGTATAGTTTTGATTAAATGGTTTGTAAAGCAGGAGATAACTTGCTTCAAAAAGTAAATATTGTTTAGTGACTGAATGTTTTGAATTGAATTGCAACTGACTGACTAAAATGGACTAATTGAACCTTTAAGATTAATCAATCTTGTAAATATTTATAATGTATTTCTTTTTTCCTCTTTCATTCTTTGTCGGTAACACTGCTTGACATATGTCAAAATAAAAAAAAAACACAAAATCATGAATTTTGTAAAAACAATTATACAAATGGACTAGTTTTAATAACAAAAAACATGAATACACAATGTATTTTTTGAAAGACCTGATGAATGCTTCTTAAAACTGTATTTTAAAAATTGTTTTTTCATCTTGCCCAACATTATTTATCACTGACCCACATAATAAAAATCAGTGAATTCCCATAATGATTGACCGATGTAGACGCACAAATCTGTAAACGCTTCACTTAACTAGAGACTGGAGACAATCTGACCGCTGCACTGAGCAGAACACAGGACAGGAAGTCAGACACAGAACAGGCACAGAGCATCCTGTCAACTTTCAAAATAAAACACCCTGTTTTAAAACTACTCCTGCTCATATTTCACATTACATCACACTTTATGTGGTAACAGAAAGCACCAGGTGGTTCATAAATAATAGCTGATCTATCAACAGCTGATCCATTCAGTTATTATTAATGGATGTAGATCTTCTAATAATTTACCAGTGGTGTCAAACAAAACATGTTAAAATATATGTCTGCAGCCTAGGACTATTCTTCGATTAATCTATTGATTATTGAAACGATTAATTGATTAGTTGTTGTGTGGTTTATAAAATTACATAAAATATCTTCTTTTGTCCAGACCAACAGCCCACAACCCAAAAATCATCAGTTTACAATTACAGAAGACTAAAGAAACCAGAAAATAATCAGATTTGAGAAGCTGGAACCAGAGAATTTGGACATTTTCTTCTAAAAAATGACTCAAATCAATTATCAAAATAATTTGAATGTAATAGTTGTCAACTAATCATTAATCTGTGCAGCTCTAATGAAAAAAAGCAAAGGAGAAACAATGTGAGCTTTGTGCACATGTGATGGAGTTAGTGGAACAGTGCTAGTGCCACGGCACTGTGACTCAGAGGAGACCCACTGGAACTGGGAATCCTAGAGGGAGATAAACAATGAAAGCAGCTGATAAACTCACTGTTTTCTCCAGGACAAGGCAGGCCAGGCCGCTCCGGTTTACTGGGGAACACTGAAAAACACAGAATGAGACTGAAGATAACAACACTGAATGTTTACTGTTCATCAGTCGCTGTTCTTCTAACACCAAGAGAAGCCCTGAGAAAGTCTAAAGGGTGATTCTCTGCTCAGTCTTTCTCATGACAGATGTTTTACACTGACATGACTTTTATGATAAAGTGCGACTTTCTTGACTTAGAAAAAATGATGTTTTAAATAGAGTGTGTGTGATTCATGGAACAATTTAAACAGGATTAAAAGAAGAGTTGTCTCTCACCATCACCAACCGTACATCATTTTAACCTTAATAATAATAACATTAATAAATGAAGAGAACTCACCATGCAGCAGCAGGCTGGACCTCTTGGTTCGACTGTAGATACGAAACGCCTCCTCCAGCTCCATCTGAGATGAGATGGTACAAGGGTCTCCTACACACACACACGCACACACAAACTTTACAAATCACTATTATATTTCTGATTCTATACTTGCACTCACATCATTCACATTCATCTAATAATACTACTTGGACATGGTAAAAACTGTTTAAAATGTCTCTATTACTTAAAATTGGCTAAATAATTATATACACAAGAAAAAGTTATAAACATAGTCTCGGGATTGTTTAATGCTGTGTTCGTCAATGGGACTCCATTAGGTTGTATACACTAGGAAATTTCCATATTTGCATATTGTTGCCATATGGCAACAAATAATTTTTAGCATATTAGAAAAACATAATATGGAGCTGTTTTTTCCAAAATTCTGAATAAAAAGGACAACCGTTAAATGTGAGACAATGATGCTCACATGTCAAATGTCCATGAGCAAACAGGATATCCTGGTCATGTGACCTCATAAATTACCTTATGTCCTTCAAAACTAAAAGCCACCTTTTCTCGCCTGTGAAAACAGATCACAGCTTTAGTAATTGTTGCCATATGGCAACACTATGTAATAGAGGCTTAAATTTATTGAAAACAGCCAAATGAAATGGCTCAGTTTGGCCACCATTTTTTATAAATTAAGCAGATTTTAACTTAAATTTTTAAAAAAATAATATTTTTTAACTTAAAGTGCCTTTCTTTTCAATCAATAATAAACATATTGAACACACTATAATATGGGCTTTCTGTTTGTCCCAGGCTCCCAGGCAGCTAGAGAGAAGAGGGAGGCCTCAGCAGTTTCCTCTGCTGTGTCATGGGTTTCACAAACAACTTATATGTAAATTCATAGGACATTTTTATGTTGTTGTCCTCACCTCAGTATTCTGAGGATATTGCTGCTCAAAATGTGCTTTGACTCCAACTGTTTCTGTGCTAATTAGACACGTTGGCTTCACGCTGGACAGAGGCAAAATAAAACTAATAAAATATTTTTCAGTCATCTCATCTTTGAAACCCTGTTTCTTAAGTCTACCTTTTATTCTCGCACATTTACAGCACAATGGCGACATGATGCCATTATTGCCACATGTTGCATGTGGCCTGACAAACAACAGACAACTGAGGCAAGTTGTGTACAACGGCTTTTAGCGTTGCCATGGTTATATTGTAATCTCTGCCAAAATTGTCAAATTAATCTAAAATCTGATATATTTTTACAAAACTAACAACTTGTTGATATTGATTCAAACTGTTAATGTCAGTCAGTCAGTCATCTTCTATACCCGCTTATTCCTCATTAAGGTCGCAGGGAACTTGTAATGTATTAAACTTACTTACTTACACATAATTTCTTCATATTACTGCATTCCTAATAGGGTGACATCAGGTAAATTGGGCCACCTTTTGGTAAATCACTTGGGAAAATACCAAATATGCATTTACCATGTATATTTATGGTTAGTAAATACTGTTTCTGATCATTTTGTGTTGAAATTATGTGATAAAATATAATTATTTAAGCCCTATAAATCTTGAAACATCCGCTGTGCCATTTTTTTTTTTGCATGGGCAGTTTTAGGTAAAGTGGGCCATCATATCAGGTAAAACAGGCCAGTCAAATGACAAAGGGAAAGTCGAATTTAAAATTAATTCATCATCAGTTTTAATGTTAAAACACAATTGTTAGAACCACATGCATTTGAAAATGCATTAAACAAACTCATATTGCTGCTAATAATACAAGAAAAGGTCAGTTGTTGATCATGTGTTGTACACACACACACTAACACACCTATGTATACAAGCTAACCTATCAAGCTAAACTATCATGAGGCAAAGCAAATTTATTTGTATCGCACATTTCAACAAGGCATTTTAAAGTGCTTTACATAAAACATTAAAAGCATCAAGATACAATTTAAATTTATTTTGCTCAATGCATTTACTCAGTGTTTGTATAGGTTTATAATCTGCTGGAGATATGCTGACTATAAACATGTGTGTTATGTGCATAATTATGGTCATTTATTTATTTTCTTCCATAATCTTAGCTAGTGGGAGCATGTAAGTGTTAAATAGTAGAGGCCCCAGAACTGAACCTTGGGGGACTCCACAGGTCTGTAAGTTCAGATGTGTAGTTACTCATGGACACAAAATAGACTCTGCCATTTAAGTAAGATTCAAACCACAAACCACCACTACACAAAAAGCTATCACCCAGTCATATGTAAACCGTTTTAGTTTAGAGGATTAAGGTAAACCGGGGCCAACAAGATACACATATTTTTTCCAAAAAATATGTTAATATATCTAATGAACACCATTATTTGGTAGATGCCATCAAGACAGATACCATGATCATCGCATCACTATATTTGACACAGTTCTTCATATAATAGTTGCTTGCATTTTGTATGTATTGTTATATTATTTATATTTTTAATATTGATCATTTATTAATAAATCTTAAAGGAGATGATCCACCGATCATCAATCACTCACCTTCATCATCGATCCACTTCAGTGTGATAGGCTGCTGCTTAGCAACGCGGCACATCATCCTCACCTCCTCACACAACTCCACAAACGTTACTGCTGCAGCCAGGTCTGTGATCAACATGTCCCTGAATGTGTACACACACACACACACACACACACACACACACACACGGTTTGTCTTTACAAACAAGGACTGGTAAGTCAGTCTGGGACCTTTCTGTGTGGAGTTTGCATGTTCTCCCTGTATCTGCATGGGTTTTCACCGGGTACTCCGGCTTCCTCCCACAGTCCAAAAACATGCTGAGGTTAATTGGAGACTCTAAATTGCCCGTAGGTGTGAGTGTGTGAGTGAATGGTGTGTGTGCCCCACGATTGGCTGGCGACCATCGGGGGTGTATCCCTGCCTCTCGTTGTAACACGCTGGGATTGGCTCCAGCAGACCCCTGCGACCCTAATGAGGAATAAGCAGGTATAGAAAATGACTGACTGACTGACTGACTGGTAAGTCAGATGATTCATGGTGTGTGTGTGTGTGAGAGAGAGAGAGAGAGAGAGAGAGAGAGAGAGAGAGAGCTCAGGGATGACAGACTTTATTTGGCTGAATCTCTGTCAGAAGCAGATTCAACTCACACCTGCAGGAGAGGTTCAGCCCCGTCTGACATTGAGTCCGAGTGGACCTTGGTGGGTGCCTCCATTGTCCAAGCGTCCAAACAGAGCTGTATCGGTGCCTGTCATGGCGGCAGTCCCCGAACCCGCTGGTGGACACCAGCGGTCAGGGAGGCCGTCAAGCTGAGGAAGGAGTTCTACAGGACTCTTTGTCCTGTGGAACTCCAGAAGCAGCTGACAGGTATCGAGTTCAGTGAAGCCATGAAAAACAACTTTCAAACGGCTTCAAGGAGGTTCTGGACCATCATCTAGCGTCTCAGGAGGGGGAAGCAGTCCCTGTCAACACTGTGTTCAGTGGGGACGGACGAGGTGCTGCTGACGTCGTTACTGACATTTGTATTGAGTAAAATATTACCTGTTTTTGTCTTTACATTACTGCGTTACAGCAAAATCAATGCAATAAGTAATTCATTACTTTTGTAATGCATTACTCCCAACACTAATTATGACTGTTGAAACCTCCTATTAATTAATTTATATTTGGGATTAATAGTATTGTTAACAGTGGTTGAATGAATGCTTCATTATGTTTTAGACATTTTTATGGGTATGTATGTGAGAGTGTATGTATGTGTAGTTGCCATGGTAACAAATAATGGGGATCCAAATGTAAACAATAAAACTTGTAGTGTTGTCAGGGTTACATTTTTAAAAGTAAACAATTTATTTATAAGGTTCATATCTGAGCAGACGTCATATAGAGAACAGCATTTGTTGGATTTACAGCAAGACTTTACACTGATTCCATAAGTTGGTTTACTTTTACTTAAGAACTCAGCACTGCACTTGTACACTGTTTTAACACTTCCATATTGTGTTTAAACACAGCTTTGATCAGATTTGTAATTTGCATTTACATTGCTTCACCATTTTGAAGTTTCGTGGGGCCAGATCCACAAAAGGTTAAATTCTACCAAATCTTAATAATGTTAATGTCAAAATCACTAAATGCTTAAAACATTATTGCAGAACACCTTGTTAAAACTTACTGTTGTTGCGATATAGAATTTGAATAATCACATGAAGCATCACCTCTTCATGCACTTATTCAAATGATAATCTGTACTGTATTTATACAAAAACATCATTTTTAAATAGAGTGTCAAGAGTTTTGCAGGAATTGTTTGCTTTTGCAAGAGATGTATAATGTTTTGCTGGTGTGGTGAAAGGTTTAAGGGTTAGTGTGTAGAGTTTATTCATAGTTTCAATGATAGTGTCAAATGAATCAGGAAGAAAAAAATGTAAACTCATTTCTAAAAATGGATGCCTGTGAATATCTGGCTGAATAAATACCTCAGATTAAAACTATTACGCTACATAAAAAATAATTAAAGGATTTATCGAAGGTCTTTCAGTAAAAAATGGAAATGTGATCTATTTGTTCCCAGTGTTACAGTTTGTCCCCAAATGTTTAAACACACAGAAAATGTGGCTCAATTATTCATAAGTGAAAAGACTTTTATCCACTAAATCTCTTGCAAAAAAATCAAACACTGAACTTAAAAAAAAGTTTTCTTCTCTCATAATTTTGTATAGTTTTGATGGAAATCAAAACTATACGAAATGATTTGCTGGTGTGATAAATCTTCATGTTCATGTTTATTTTGGCTTCATGAGGTCATGTTACATATTCAATTATAAACTAGTGTAGAATTTGTTTACTTATTTAATTTGAGTTGTTGTTGCCATGTCATGGTTCATACAATATGAAGTCTGATGTCATGTTGTAATACTGTGAATATATTTTATAGATTGACACAATCATTCCTACCAGAATACATGCACATTTGTCTGTTCAACCAGCTTCACAGATTCAGACCATGAATTTACTGTTGATACTGAAAGTTGTTGAGTTCTGAGACAAGTAATGTTTTTGGGCCAAATCACAGTACTTATATTGATAAGAAAATTAAGAAACATTAACAATACTTCTATATAGGCCCTTCTCTTACTCTCTGAAAAGTGTTTTCCAGGTGAACAACATGTGCTAAATGATGCAATTTGTGTTTAGAGTTTTGTACAAAATCGATTTAGAATATGTGAATAAGAACGATAGAAGTTGAGCCATTTGGAGTCATGTTCAGGAACTTCAACCTTTCAGAATTGTGAGCATAGTGTCATTTTTTGTGTGTTTAATTTATGACTGTAAAAATACAGGCATCAGATATCATGCTCTGATATGAAAATGTCCTCATGGATTTCTGCATTTATGTGTCAGGATGAGAAAAGCGATGGAAGTATTAATACAGAAAAATGAGGAAAAGTTTGTGAAGGAGAGAGAATGCTGGGGAGGTCATGTATTGAAATGCCTGGAAGATAAGAAGAGCACAGAACACAAAGTGGCTGTTATTAAAGCAAACCAAGTAGAACTCTCTGAGTGAGAATGTTGCTACCAGAAAGAAATGAGAAGGAACAAAATGACCAGCTAGAAATCCAGTAGCTAACAGAGGAAAACTTCCAACCTCAGGTTTTCTGCCTAACTTATCCTTTTCATTCTAACGAATGTTACATATGACATCAGAGCTTTGAACTGAAAATATACTGTCTATGTCTATATACGTCTAATATGTCTTTCCACTTTCAGGAGAAGAAAAAGAAAAACCAGTAAAGATTGTGGAGTCGCTGCAGTAAACAGCATCAGTGATGCCCTTCACTGCCTCACCCCTGTACCCTTCCTACCCTCACCCCCTTTTTACTTAAAGGTTCTACTGAATGTATTGACGATTTGATTGATTTATTTTCACTTGTATTTCTTGAACAAGTGATTTGTTCACATAGACCCAAACAATTTTACACTTTTTCCCAGAAAAATTCCAAAACTTTGAAGAAAATTTCATGAAATTTACATTCTCTGAAACGTCTATGAGGAGGAAAAATGTTGACATGGATTTTTATTTTTATTTTAGCTTCATTTGTAATATGTTTCATGTTTATTTTATCTCTGTTGTAAAGCACTTTGGGCTGCATTCCTGTATAGTGTAAGTGCCACACAAAAGTTGATTACAATGTATAACCTTACAGGTTTGGTCTATAAAATGACTTAAAATGTGGAAACAGACTTTTCACACGCTCTAATATACAGGTTTATTATATTATACAAGCAACTTCACTCTCATGCTCCTCTAGCTTCCTTACTCATTGCTAAGTTCATGTTATTGTGACACCAAGAGCTGCTCAATTATGGAAAAAATCATTATCATGAATATTTTGGTTAATTAATGAATTTATTCAGTGTAATGAGTAACTGTTTTTGTTTGAGATGTTAAACATACATATATGTGTGTGTGTGTGTGTGTGTGTGTGTGTGTGTGTGTGCGTGCGTGCGTGCGTGTGTGTGTGTGTGTGTGTTAATTTGTTTTAGATTAGTTTGTATTAGTTTAGCTTTTATTTGTTTAGTTCTTATTAGTTTTGTTTTTACAAAAAGAAATATGCATATGTATAATATGTATAATATGTCTTCACTGGGGACAGATGGACCAACAGCCGCAAAATACAATTAAACATTCTACACAGGATGCATCGTTATAGATCTCCATCTGCATTTTTGTAAAGCCTAGTTTTTCATTTTACTTACAAAAATGCTTTTTTTTAAATTACAGCTGCTGCTTATTTGGTAAACATCCGTTAGCAATAATAACTTCAGTTCAGATATAGAACTGACTGAACCAAAAACTGTAGGAAACCAGCTTCTCTTCACTGGTGAACGTCATAAACAGACTTTGCCCTAATTAGAATATTGAAGCTGTAAAGTGGCCAACAGGACAAGCTGCGGTTCAAACCAGAGGCTGTAAACTATTTACACTTCTGTTGTTGATGTGAAATAGGAAGAACAAACAAGAGGAATCTCACGTTGGTCGTTAACTTCCTCCATCAGCTGATGTTCATTTCAACACCAACCCTCACTGGGTTTGTATTCATATTAAACATCAGTATGTTTTATACTGGAAACAGATATGCACCTGAAGCACTGATAGATACAATGAGCCTGTGTCTGGCAGCCTTCTGTGTGTGTGTGTGTGTGTGTGTGTGTGTGTGTGTGTGTGTGTGTGTGTGTGTGTGTGTGTGTGTGTGACTCTGACAAGGTGGAGCATAGACAGCTTGCTTCTCAGCAGGCGCAGCCCCATGCAGTCGACACCCACACAAGTGTAGAATGATGTCACACACACACACACACACACACACACACACACACACACACACACACACACACACACACACACACACACACACACACACACACACACACACACACACACACACACACAGTTTACATTTGATCAGTTATCTTATTGTACTTCTAATACTGATTCAACAGAGAAGCTTAATTAGATCCTAGTTAGTTGGTCTCTACTTGCTGTTTCTGTGATAAGTGCAGTAATAAGAAAAATAAATCCGCCCTCTGCTCCACTGACTGTTAAAACACAAACCTCTTACAGTCTCTATAAAGCAGGAAGAATCTGACCCTTGCACTATTTGCTGAGTGCATATGAGAGTGTTCAGCACACTGAGGGATTTGTCACGTTCAAGAGCATAAACCTTTCTATCAACAGGTTGATCTTTGATCCCTCTAATCTATATATTCCATTTAGCACTAGCTTGAATGCTACAATAGTTACAGTGTGTTTGTTCCTCAGTGACTCTGACTGCCTCATACTTCTTATTCTGGGAAACTCCACTAAGACAAGTCAAAGGGGGACTTAAACAACACAGGGTGAAAACAGTTTGAAACAGACAGTGAGTGTGATGCAGGTAGAGGGTTCTGTTAAAGCCTTTAATGTAGGGGTGTCAAACATGCTGCCCGGGGCCTAGAACCGGGCCCACTTCCGGTTCAATCTGGCCCACTAGTACACTGTTCAAAGTGAGACATAAAAAAATGGGCCAGTTAATGTTTCTTTACTTGTAAATGGTTTGTAAGGCAGGAGATATATGGGATCAGGAAACTTTGAATAAATGTTTTCAAGCTCTAAAAATATTCTTGTAAGACTGAAAAATCGGTTTGAATCTCCAAAAATGGTTTTGAATCTCTGAAAACAAATTCAATTCAACTGTAAATGTTTTTCAAATATCATTTTACAGTGTTTCACTAATACACTTTCAGAGGTTCAATTAGTCACAGTTTCAGAAAATGCCTTTTGACACTGTTCTCCCTGGGTGTTATTTTATTTTCCATGTTTGAAACCCTGTAAACTCACAACTTGAAAAAGCCTAAAAACTCTTGAATCTTTAAAGAACAAATGTGATAGCCTGAGAGGTTTTTTAGTCTCTACAAATACATTTTGCAGTGTTTCGCCAACACATTTTCAGAGTTTCAAATTGGTCACAATCGGGGTTAGGGTTAGAATATGCCTTTTGGCACAGTTCTAATTGGGTATTTTGTTGTTTTCCATGTTTAAAACTGTGTAACTAGTGATAAAGGGAGACATCTTCCATCCTGGTGTTAAACTACATAACTGCTGCTGTGTAGAGAGCAATGCTTGTTCTTGCTGTGCATGCAAACTGATTAATATGGAATGAGTGAGACATATTGTTGAAATTGCTCTTTTTTTCTTATATTGAAGGTTAATTTATCATGTAAATATTCGTAATGCTTTTCTTTACATAAAAAAGTAGAGGACAAATCTTTGGTTGTAAATTTTTACTGGTCTGGCCCACTTGTGATAAAATTGCTCCATGAACTAAAGTGTGTGTGACTCTGCTGCTTTAAGGCTTCATGAGGACGAGTGCAGAGCAGGTTCAGAGCAGACGGACTCTGACTGATGCAACTTGCAGCGTTGTCAGGGGAAAAAGCCCGTTCACAACTCCAGGACTCGTGTCTGTTTGGAGCAGGTCGACTGTTGTTGAGAACCACTCATCAGATCGTTCTGCACTCATTTGGGTCCTCAGCAACACATCCGCTGAGTGTGAAGCACATCGGGTTCTTAAGTCACACATACAAACATGCAGAAATTACACATGGACTCCTTCCTTTATAGTCAGACAATAGCTACAGCGCCAACTATTGGCCTTCTGGTCACTCAGACATCATAGCTACACATGGTCACTAGATGTCACCAGATGTGGTTGCAATAGTACAAAGCATTAAGCAGATATTACATATTTTGTGGTATGAGCACCGCTTTGAGGATCAGCTGCACTTAAACCGTATGAAATATCAAAAATAAACTAAATAAAGCTACAAATAGTAGCTTCTTCTGGTTTGATCCAGAAATTTTTGGACAATTGCTCAAAGTTTGTAGGACGAACAAAAAGATGGTTCAAACAGAATTTTAAATGTCGGAATAGAAGAATTTTTTATTTTTAAAATTATGGTTCTAGAGTTATAGGACAAAAGGGAAATGTTTTTGTTATAGCACTACCACCTGGACAAACTGCCCCAAATTCAGATAGAGAGGGACAGACAGAGATGTGATGGTGGACGACTGCGGGCAGCATCTGTCTCAGCGTTATTCTGGAGGAGGACAGAGTCCATGATCTGCTGCTTTTTCTATATTCAACTTAAATAGTGACAACAAACAGGCAGCTCATCTCTATCTACAGTTCAGCAGCTCCATGTCTAATTATACAGATCAGGTACAGGGAGGCAGGAAAATGGCACTGGAATCGCTCTGATATGGATGTTGGTTAACACTTGAAGTGGATCTGATAATGGGCTGCTGGATCTCATTATTTAGGGATAAGGATCTGCAAGTTTAAGTAAAAATTGTTGTTTTATGATAACTTACATTAATAACAACTCTTTTTTTAATGTGCCATATCTACTTAAAGTCCAAAGTACATATGGTAGATATTTGCAACTTAAAGTCCAAAAATTCAACTCGGTGTAGTTCTACAGAGCTCTCAAATAGACCTGGGCAATAAACTATATGGATATACAGTGGGGAAAACAAGTATTTGAACACCCTGCTATTTTGCGATTTCTCCCACTTAGAAATCATGGAGGGGTCTGAAATTTTCATCGTAGGTGCATGTCCACTGTGAGAGAGATAAACTAAAAAGAAAAATCCAGAAATCACAATGCATGATTTTTTAACAATTTATTTGTGTGATATAGCGGCAAATAAGTATTTGAACACCTGTGTGTCATCTAGAATTCTGACCCTGAAGGACCTGTTAGTCCGCCCATTAGAAGTCCACCTGCACTCCATGTATCATCCTTAATCAGATGCACCTGTTTGAAGTCGTTAGCTGCATAAAGACACCTGTCCACCCCATACAATCAGCAAGACTTTAACTTGTAACATGGCGAAGACCAAAGAGCTGTCCAACGACACAAGAGAGAAAATTGTACACCTCCACAAGGCTGGAAAGGGCTACGGAGCAATTGCCAAGCAGCTTGGTGAAAAAAGGTCCACTGTTGGAGCAATCATTAGAAAATGGAAGAAGCTAAACATGACGGTCAATCTCAATCGGAGTGGAGCCCCATGCAAGATATCACCTCGTGGGGTCTCAATGATTCTAAGAAAGGTGAGGAATCAGCCTGGAACTACACGACAGGAGTTGGTCAATGACCTGAAAAGAACTGGGACCAACGTTTCCAAGGTTACTGTAGGTAATACACTAAGACGTCATGATTTGAAATCATGCATGGCACGAAAGGTTCCCCTGCTTAAATCAGCACATGTCAAGGCCCGTCTTAAGTTTGCATATGACCATTTGGATGATACAGAGGAGTCATGGGAGAAAGTTTTGTGGTCAGATGAGACCAAAATAGAACTTTTTGGTCATAATTCCACTAAGCGTGTTTGGAGGAAGAAGAATGAAGAGTACAATCCGAAGAACACCATCCCTACTGTGCATGGGGGTGGTAGCATCATGCTTTGGGGGTGTTTTTCTGCACATGGGACAGGACGAATGCACTGCATTAAAGAGAGGATGACTGGGACCGTGTATTGTGAGATTTTGGGGAACAACCTCCTTCCCTCAGTCAGAGCATTGAAGATGGGTCGTGGCTGGGTCTTCCAACACGACAACGACCCAAAGCACACAGCCAGGAAAACCAAGGACTGGCTCCGTAAGAAGCATATCAAGGTTCTAGCATGGCCCAGCCAGTCTCCAGACCTGAACCCAATCGAAAATCTTTGGAGGGAGCTCAAACTCCGTGTTTCTCAGCGACAGCCCAGAAACCTGACTGATCTAGAGAAGATCTGTGTGGAGGAGTGGGCCAGGATCCCTCCTGCAGTATGTGCAAACCTGGTGAAAAAATACAGGAAACGTTTTACCTCTGTAATAGCAAACAAAGGCTACTGTACCAAATATTAACATTCATTTTCTCAGGTGTTCAAATACTTATTTGCCGCTATATCACACAAATAAATTGTTAAAAAATCATGCATTGTGATTTCTGGATTTTTCTTTTTAGTTTATCTCTCTCACAGTGGACATGCACCTACGATGAAAATTTCAGACCCCTCCATGATTTCTAAGTGGGAGAAATAGCAAAATAGCAGGGTGTTCAAATACTTGTTTTCCCCACTGTATATCAATATCCACATCATCAATCCAATAAGAAAATATTTCAATATAATAGTTTCACTAGAGGTTTGTGCAAAAGATTACAGAACAATGGTGCTCGTTCTTGGCTCATAAACATCATACTTTAGTTTTATGGATAATGGATCAATCACTGAATCAAACAGCCAGTGATTTGACAAACAAGTCATGTTTAAATAAATAATAATAGATATATTTCGAGAAATATAAGAAAAAGTTGGAAGCATAGTCTCGGGATAGTTTCATGCTATCATGCTAAGTCAATGGGACTCCATTAGGTTTGTGTGCACTAGGAATTTTCCATATTCGCATACTGTTGCCATATGGCAAAAAATCTATTTTAGCATATTAGAAAAAAGATATTTAAAAAAAATGGAATTAAAAATTGAATTAAATTCAAGTAATATTTTTTTTATTTGGTCAAAATTGTCCCCAAATCTGAATAAAAGACAACCTTTAGTTGTGAGACAGTGATGCTCACATGTCAAATGTCCACAAAGGGACTGGCAAACAGGATATCCTGGTCATGTGACCTCATAAATTGTATGTCTTTCAAAATGTACCTTCCCTTACTGTGAGAACAATTATTATGAAGTAATTGTTGCCATATGCAAAAGAGGGTTAAAGAAAATCATCAATGATTATTTCTATCAATCAATATAAACAATTTTTTATTGAAGGGCTTTTTTTAAATATCACCCAGCTCTATTCTCAAGCTCTGGTAAGTTTAGGGGTTATTAATATTCATGAGCCTCTCTTCTGCTGTGTGTCAATGTTTGCCTGAGAAAGACAGAAAGCACCTAAGCAGGACACAGGAAGGTGTCAGCAGACGTCTGCAAACACGTCCATCTCCATACCAGCTGAGATGCCTCTGCCCGCCTCAGAGCAGACGTGGAGCTCTGGTCGCTTCATTGAGGACTGTTTACATCACAGAGCTCAGAGCTGAGGGCCCAACGTCCTGCAGCCGTGATGCAACAACACGTCACCGAGTCCACAGTTATGGATGAGACAGTAACAGAAATTTGGAAACTGAACTTGACATTGTCAAGGATTAGATTTTCCCAACACTCATCTGGATAAACATCTGTTCTGTATGGATGTGGTAAAAATGGAAGAGTTTCCATGTCTGACCATGAAGCAGGAAGTTGGTGTAACTTCAGCAAACTTTGGCTGCGTCCGAAACCTGAGCATCACTGACTACTAACCAGTAGCTACTACTAGTTAACATCACTGACTACTAACCAGTAGCTGCTACTAGTTAGCATCACTGTCTACTGACCAGTAGCTACTACTAGTTAGCATCACTGACTACCAACCAATAGCTGCTACTAGTTAGCATCACCATCTATTAACCAGTAGCTACTACTAGTTAGCATCACTGTCTACTAACCAGTAGCTACTACTAGTTAACATCATCATCTATTAACCAGTAGCTACTACTATTTAGCATCACTGTCTACTAACCAGTAGCTACTACTAGTTAGCATCACTGACTACTAACCAGTAGCTGCTACTGGTTAACATCACCATCTATTAACCAGTAGCTACTACTAGTTAGTATCACTGACTACTAACCAGTAGCTGCTAATAGTTAACATCACCATCTATTAACCAGTAGTTACTACTAGTTAGCATCACTGACTACTAACCAGTAGCTACTACTAGTTAACATCACCATCTATTAACCAGTAGCTACTACTAGTTAACATCACCATCTATTAACCAGTAGCTACTACTCCAACACCACAGTAGTAGCTTCTATGTAGGAAGTTAACCAGTAGAAGACACAATTCTGACGTACTACAGCAGCCATCTTGGCCGTCCTTAGAACCCAGATGTTCAAAGGACAAATTACAGCACCACCAGGAAAAGTTCTTCTGATGTAGAGTCACAAGTCAATTTTGTCAGAAATTGCATAATTGTTTAAGCTCTAAAATAGAGAATATCACACCTTTTGATATGAATCAAACCCTAAAATACAAGAAGGACATTGCTAAAAAATATCTGATATGATCAATATTATCATGATTATGGGAAAATATATCATTTACAAAAACTTTGCAATATCTTGTCACAGTGTTTAATGCTTAGCTGAATGAGATTCAGTGTCTCAAATAACATGGTAACTTTTACCATGTTATTTTAACCATATTTTCATGTGGTTAAAATGTGAATGAGAATGATTGTCTCATTGTAAAAGACTGCCTATATTTTTAATAATATTTGTACTATTTATTGATTTAAATATTCATTTAATGAGATTTTTATTCTTCCTTTTGCCTTGATCAAGTTTATGTTTATGTAAGAATGCAAAGTGGAGATTCTTACTTGAATTTGTAAATATTGTATTGTTCAATTAAATTTGAGGTAAAAAGGGGAAAAGTTCTTCTACTGCAGTTATTGACCTACCGTTGACTTCTGGGATACGTAGTGTAGTTCGCTATCATACTATAAAATATGACTTGATGTAGTAAACCATCCATTAAAGGATTCAAGTCATTTTATTATTTTCTGGTTTCTTTAGTCTTCTATAATAGTAAACTGATGATCATTGAGTTGTGGACTGTTAATCTGAACAAAGAGAAAACTTTTTACACCATTTTATGGACCAAACAACTAATCAATTAATCATTTCAATAATCGACAAATGAATCGATTATTAAAATAATAATTAGTTGCACCCCTAATATTCACCAACACTACATGTAAACAATTGGTGTTCTATATTTATAGTTTACAATATAGTTTATAATAATTCTTTGTAATCACTAAATAAAAGTGAGAGTATTTTAATGTTTTATTTTATCCACAAGGAGCCAATTTGGAATACTTTGTGTAGATTAATAGTAAAAGTACTGCATCATAATATTTGGCACCTTTTACCTAAAATACAAATGAAAAAGAGACAATTCAATTAAATATAGTAGAGCTGCATTTAATAAATATTCAGATATTCAATTAATCTATCGATCCAACAGTCCACGACCCAAAGATCATCAGTTTTCTATTATAGAAGAGTAAAGAAACCAGAAAATAATCAGAGAAGAGAAGCTGGAACCAGAGAATTTGGACATTTTCTTCTCAAAAATGACTCAAACCGATCTATTAGTTATCAGAATAATTTGCGATCAATGTAATAGATGGCACCTAATCGATTAATTGATTTGATCATTGCCGCTTAAGAATATAGATAATAGAATATTAAAGCTTACTGTTGATGTAAAATATAAAACATCTGCATCTTAAGGGAACTAAAGCTGCCAGGAAAATGCAGTGGATTAGAAAGTTCAGGTGGAAATACTCAAGTAACTCAAAGTTGAGTAAATGTACTGTAAATGTAAATGTTACTTTCCACTTTTCCTCAACTCAAGCGTAACTTTTAGTAGTTTTACAAACTCCGCTGCTGTTGTCACTGAGGTAATCGATCATATCGGTGTCACCTTGGTTCAAGAATACACGGCAACGCTTCTCTTCGTAACACCAGTAGCGGTGTAACGGTTATTCTGGGTTCCACAGGTGTGTCCCCCCGCGTGTCGTCACCAGGTACGGACGGAGCGAACTCACCCGCGGTAGTGAGCTTTAATCTTCACCAGCTCCGAGGACTCCGGGTCCATTATGGATCCGTTTGACGCCAGCATATGCATCGAACAGTTCGGTTTAGTCACTGGACAGAACTCGCTGTGTCACGCCGTCACGTCGGGAGACAAAAGTTTACGTAACACGTCCAGGGGTCACGCGACGTTTGAAACCCTCCAAAGAAAACTACTTAGCTACTTTGAAGTTTCTGTCGGTAAGGAGCTCCCGGTGCCAACTTTCAAGCGAGTGTGAATAACGCAGCCACTTCCGGTGTTACTTATCAAAATAAAACACATACGCCCAAAGGTGTTCTGTGATGGCACATACAATCGCCATGGACGTTTTACTTTGGAAGTAAAATCTCGTTGATTTCCGGTTGTTCTCAGCTCAACTCTGGATAACTTGACCCAGTTTCTGATGCTCACTATGGTTACTGGAGTCCACATTCACCTGTGCCTTTTTACAGCCTTAAAGAAGTATGGACAGGAAGTGTTAGTGCACTGTTATTATTAAGCGTTCAAAGTACTGTTCACATTTATATACTTTTATTATGTAGAAACTTCACGCTATCAGCATTCAGGTGGTGGAAGAAGTCAAAAATTAAAATAAAAATACTCTAATAAAATAACATTAATAAAAAAAAAATAAAAAATGTGACAACATAAGTATTATCTGCAAAATTACCGTATATATATATATATATATATATATATATATATATATATATATATATATATATATATATATATATATATATATATATAATCTGCCTCTGGAGAGTAATTAACGTGATCAGATAAAGAAAGTACAAGATAAATTTTCTCTAATAACTTGCCTTATTAATACATCAATTGCGTTGTTTAATAAACATATTAATGCAAATAAATCATGTGTTGCATAAGACCAGTGAAGGTCAAAGTAAACAGCATTAACTATTTGACGGACTGGATGCCTCCAGTAACAATGCAGTTATTGATCGCCACCTACTGGTTGGTGAGTAAACAATTTCTCATCGATAATCAACTGTTCAAAAGGGTTCAAACATCAGTAATTAATCTCCAATTAACAAGTTACCTGATGACACTTTTCAAATAAAGACTATTTTCTTTTTAATATTTACTTTAACCCCCAGGAGCAGAAACTTCCTCTTTGTGGGCAACTGTCTGCCTTGAGCTTATGGTCTATAGTAGCAGCCCATCACAGCCTGCGCCGCCCTACACCCTACCAGGCGACAGCAGCAGGGCACTAAGGTCCTGAGGGGAACTGAAGGTGAATTATATATATATATATATATATATATATATATATATATATATATATATATATATATATATATAGTATATAAATAAAGGTAGATGTTAACATCCGGTAATAAGGTCTCAGTGTTGGTTAAATAATGTCCAATGTTTCAAAATGCTTAAAGAAGCCTTAAAAAACAAATTTATGATGTCACACCTATACAGTCACCACCCACCCTCCAATCAAATCAGCAAATCAGAGGAGAAACTTGTGAATATTAAGACAGAACTAAAGTCACGCTGGGCTTTCTAAAGATCTGTGTATGTGAAACCAAACAAAGATTTATGGGTCAGTGACAAATAATTGTTGGCAAGATGAGAAAGTCAAAATCTTTTTAAAGTCTCTCAAAATGTACATTTTGTGTTCACGTTGGTTTCATTTTTTTCAAATAAAAAAGACAATTTTGTGCAACTTTTTGACATGAAATATCAAAAGGTGTAACCAAAAAAGAATATATAATCCACCTAGAACATAAAACTTGCTCATAGCATGTATTTTAATTTTTTAAAACCTTTTTAAGAGTTAAATTATCTGGTAGCAGGTTTTTATGGTTCCATCACATGACATTTTTGTCACTGACCCTTATATAAGAGATATCATAACTTCATATAAAACCCAGTAAAGTGCAGATATGGGACCCTTAAATTTTGTAAATGAGGACACAACACATTAAGTGCAGAGTAATTCATTGTCAAATAGCAGGAAAATAATACAACAGCCACACGCTACAAAGAGAACAGTGGTTTAAATAATGTACACCCACCATCCCAAATCCCCTCATTTCTGACTCCCAGATCACATGATGACAGAAGAAGAGTATACATACATGTCTGAGCATCACGTGTAGAAAACAACATACAGATTTCCAAGCAGGCCATCAAACAGTCCAACACTGCATCGTTTTAACTGAGCATGATCACATCCTCACTCCCCCGCACACACACGTTCACTCACACACGCACGCACAAAGTGGCATCATCAATAAAACAAGTCATTCCCTGTGCTCTATTGCTTTAAATTGACTAATCTGTAGTTTGGTAAAAGCATGCTGAGCAGGATTGTTCCATTAACAGACAAGTTTACTTAAAAAAAAATTGAACCCTGCCATAGAAAAAAAGCTCCAATGCGTGCTTTTCTATATTGTGTTACAATGTGCTGAGCTTCATCTACACACTACCTGAATACAAGATTATAGTACAGACGAGAAGAAAAAGCTTCAGTCACAACTCAACTATGGAAGCCAGTTTGTGCCAGGAACAAAGATTAAAACACTCAGAAGAATGAATTAATTAAAATTATTTAAACGGCCAAATAATTTGACTTAAGACATTTAAAATAATTCAGTTAAGTGGTTTCCTAATACTGTCTGAATTATTTGAAAGGTCAAACAATAATGACAAAATTGTTTTTTTTTACCAAAAGATTATATATAATAATTTGATTTAATTTGAATTTTCTTGCTTTTGAAAATTCTGACTTAAGGCAAAATTAGGACAACATATAATTTGACTTTAAAATGTTGACTTTTTTAAGTAAAATGACTAAAACAAAAATCAGAAACCAAATACCAAAGAACTCTAACATTCAGAATTTGTAAAGTAAAGTTAAAGCTGCGGTGCAGGATTTTTGTCTCCTGACAGTGAAATAGTAATTAAACACAAAGTAAAATAAAGTCAGAGTTGCATCTGTAAATCGGTGGATTAATCGTTGTCTCCACAGACACAAGATTAAAAAACAGAGATTCACCTGCTGTTGATGGACTGAATCAGCAATATGTGAACTCGTTTGGCAACAACATTCATTTATATGGAAAAGTTCTGCACTGCAGCTTTAGGTTGAACATGTTTGTATTGTTCATTCCAAATTTTCAGAAATGTCTTTGCTCTGTTTGAAAGAGGCTTCCATAGTTGTAACCCATGCGTAAAAATAAAAAAAGAACGTGTATGTCCAGGCTACATTCAAACAAACAGCATTTGGAATTATTGTGGCAAAAAAAAGAAGTTTTTCTCTGTTACCCCATACAAATTAATTTACATTCATTTCAAATGACAGCATTTTGGATATTGTGTTCACTGGAAACTTTTAGCCCTGTGCTTCTAGATTTGAAGAGTAACTGGATCTTGTTGCTTTTACAAGCGTTTCTGCGCTGTGAGTTACTCTTTAAGGTTTGAGTGTCTCTTTAAAAATGAAAAGGAAAAAAAAGCACGTTTAGAGTGGCAAATGTGACATTAAAAGATTCCCTCCAACTGATATCAACATAAAAACATCCTGACTTCAGGAATCAACTAACTATAACACGTCAAAATATATTACAACACAAAGATTAACTTCTTTAAGTTCATCACCCAAACGTCTCATGAAGGCGGTACTCAAGGCAGAGGTGATGATTTAAACAACAAACTACGGTGGAAAAATCACACTGAACATCTTCAATCGGGAATTATTTTCTCCAAAGGCTTCTAGTTCAGGGTCCTTTGTTTCTACAACAATAAAAGCGAATCATCAGCATCACCTTTAATAGACCAGTGTGACGTTGAAAACCACTTTGTTGAATATTTTGCATTTGAAGGGTGTTGCAGCTGTAAATGTCTGTACTACAACAATGACGCCATTCCATATACTATTAATAAACGGTCAAGGTCACCCTGCCTTTAACAAAATTGCATTATGGGAAGGATTCCTAATGACCTATATGTTGCTTCAGAGTGCAACAAATGTAGATTTTCTGACACCTGGGACACGCTGCCTCCTCCACCTGAGCAGCATGTGTCGCTGACCAGTGGGACAACGCTGCTGCTGTTACATCTATTGTTCTGCATTGAGTTTGCCTTTGATAATGGCCTTCAAGGTCTTTGTGCACAGAAACACTAGAGGGCTTTTAATTTAACAAGGTACCGGTGTGATACCGAAAGTGGAAGTTAGCTCATGTGTGACCGCTCTAATTGTAACGTGGGTGTTGAAATGAAAATCGAAACAGCCAACAACCCAGGCATGAGAAATGACGACTTCAGTTTTGAGATACCACCTTCTTATCTCCAGTCAAAAGTGGACACATAGGTGTACTTGTCCAGTCCAATAAATAAACCCAATCTAAACACACAAACACATGAGCTACAGGCCTGACTACACTGGAGATGGAGCAAACATCACGTTAAGGTGCCAAAGGTAGCCGAACACAAGCGGGTCATTGTGAAAATGTAACAAGAATCTTGTGTTTGCTTCACAAAATGCATCATTCTTATATATTCACTCTTCTCAACAAGCAAATATTGCAAATATACCTATAAAACTAAAATTCTAAGTTACAACGAGTGACATGACAGAAAGATCAAGCAAAAACATGACTTGATTCTTTAAGCTCACAGTCTTTGGTTAGGCGCCATCTTAAGAAGCCAGCAGCACTTTAGAGAAGCCTCACAAGTGAGCTCTTGTAGGAAACAAGGAAAGAACATTTGGACAGAATCCCTGAAGAGCACCTGATTCACTTCAAGTGACAGCTAAATGCAATGTTTGAGCCGAGAACTCAACGTAAAAAAAAAAGGGGTAAATCAAGTGGACGTCCTGGTTTGGAAGAAGAGGAGCCCTTGGAAGGTCCGACAGACTGGTGCTGGTGCAGAGAGGGAATGTAAGTGATGCTGGTGTCTGGAGTGAAGAAGTTCCACCGCATCCACCGCAGTCAAAGGCAAGTGGAAAGAAATCTAATCACTTTAATCCCAGTTCAGTCGTGTGTGAGCAGAAGAAGAAGAGAGGTACCCTCGGAAGCATCAGAAATGAAGGCAGCAGTTCCTGTGGAGGACAGCAGTGGATGAAACGGAGAATCCTAATCGCTCGGCTGTGAGAGAACGGGAGCAGTCGACCTGTCCTCAGACAACAGGGTTTGGACAAGGATTCGTTTGGGTTTTCATGGTGGAGTTGAGTCTGGAGGTGTTCATCTCTTTCCTGACTTCATGTAGGACGGTATGGCTCCTCGGGCCGTGAGGCCTTCAAAGCGTTTGTAGGTGTAGTTAATGAAGACCCAGTCCTTGTTCTTCAGGTCGGCCTCTGTGTGGTTGGACACTGGAGCAGCTGGAGAAAGAGAGGAGAAATTTAATCTTTACACACCTCAGGACAGACACAAGGACATAAAACATGCTGGACAGAGTCAGGCGGCGTACTTGTTGGTGTGAGGATGTCGGAATCAGGGAACTCATCGAAGTTGGAGGTATCGTCGATGCTTTTGATCTCGATGGGAATGGCAGCAGGTCGCTCTCTGCAGAGCAGAAAAAGGCGGGAAGAGAAAAGTTATCCACAATGTTGGATATGTTGCATTTGAGGTTATTATCTGACCTGGTTAACATGTCAACCAAATACAACAAAGGAGTGACTCCTGATGAATTAGTATTACACTCAGTGACAAAAATGTGATGTGATAGGGTGCCACCCTAAATACCTGGTCCTAGATAGTTTAACTCTCCTAAAAAGGGTTTTAAAAAATTTAAAACACATGCTATCAACAATATTCTAGGTGGATTAAATATTTAAAACGCATCATTCTTTTTCAGTTACACCATTTGACATTTTGTGTCAAAAATATATATATAAATCACAAAAAAAATGATTTAAAAAAATAAAAATAAAAACTAACTTTTAAATAACAAAAAAAAACAACATGAACACAAAATGTACATTTTGAGAGACCTGATGAATGATTTTAGAACTCTGTTTTAAAAGGTTTTACTTACTTACTGTTTTCAAGTAAGTTAGTTTTAGTTAGTGTAATTGAAGTGGGTTTGTAGTTTTAGTCAGTATTTAAAAAAAAAAACAATAAAAAGATTTTGATTAATTTGTATTATTTTTAGTTTTTGTAAGTATTTCGTAATAAAAACTCAACAAAAAAAATATGTCACTAAACTTTTTAAAAAATGTAACAGAGGAACAAAAGTCCAAAGACGAAATTAGAAGCATCTTAATAAGAGTCGATCTGTAAAAGACACATTTAAAACTAATGAACAACAATGCAAACAGTAAGAATATTTACATTTATTTTTTAGGGTTGAATCTTCATCTGCAGTGCAGCAGAAAGTATATTTCCTCTTAAATGTAATGAATTGAAGTGTAAAGTAGCATCAGAATGAAATACTCAAAGTACAAGTACCTCAGGACTGTATTGAAGTACTTGAGTAAATGACAAAGAAAAGAAGTAAATCAAACAAATCCTCACCAAACTTCTATTCTGAGACCTACCCAACCAAACTAACTGTGATGAACACATTTACACTGAAAGAACCTTTCAAGAACAGAAGTAGCAAGAACAATTGACCACAAGGGCGGTCATCCACTAGCATTTAACAATAATACAATATTAATACAATAATAACATACTCATTGATCATTAAAATTAATGCATGATGAACAGTCCCCACCTGATATGGTCGTAGTCCACTCCCTCAAAGAAAGGGTTGGATTTGATCACCTCCACCCCTGCAGCACCGATCCTGTGATCCTCCTCACAGCAGAACCTGCACACAGACACACAGACGTGTGTTTACTATCCGAGAAACAACAACTCAAAGACGTCATTGTGTGGTTTACATGTTTCCAACAGGCAACACACCGCAGGATGAGGTCTTTGGCCTTCTCTGATATAGGCACTTCTGGAGGAAAGGTGAGCGTCTCTCGCCAGTTCATCACTTTCCTGTACGTCTCCTGAGGCGTCTCTGAGCAGAAAGGAGGGTAACCTGGAAACAGCAGCAACATCACATATAACCGTTCACTAGTCTGCTCTTTAATCCATCAAGGTAAATCCAATGATTAAAGTTATATCGTTATTTATTACCTATCAGCATCTCATACATGATGACGCCCAGGCTCCACCAATCACAGAGCTTGTTGTATCCATTTTGCATGAAAACCTCTGGAGCGATGTAGTCTGGGGTTCCCACTGTGGAGAAGGCCTGACAAGGAGAGGAGGAGAGGATTAAGAGAGGGAGGAGGAGAGGATGGTGAGAAGGAAAAGATGGAGAGGATGAAAAGGATGAGGGAGAGGAGAAGAGGAGGCAAAGAGGAGAAGGTGAGGATGAAGACAAGAGAAGGGGAAAAATGAGGAAAGGTTAGAGCAGAAAAGATGTTGAGAGAGGTAGAGGAGAGGAAGATAAGAGAGGAAGTTAGTTTGCTTGAAGCTGAGTTTAACTTTATTAACTCAAATCCAGCTGTTGTACACATCAATTATTAACAATCACAGAAATAGTCTGAATGCAGAAACTATCATGTTAATAATGAATGAAAGTGTAAATAATCCCAATATAAACACATTCATTTATTCCATTTATAATCCACAACAAAACTAAAGGATGCAGCACAGCTGTTGCACCACATGACCAAAGTGTTTGTGCTGATCTGGGTTCACACTCACCAGCTGCCTCCTGTTTCTCTTCCAGGTCTCAGCTTTCCTCTTGGAGTTCATGTTCTGAAAAGCTGAATGATGAGAAGACGTTGCAGTATTACAAACCTGCTTCCTGTCTGATGCACAACAGTAAACATGTCCTGCATCCTAACAGCATGGAACCACTAATTCAGAATGTCAGCAAGTTTTATACGGTTAAAACACACAAATGCACACAAACACAGGTTTTATTTTATCCGTCAAACATAATTTACTCTAAATAGGTTATGTTTATCCCCCTAGACCCCAGAGCACCTGTTCTATATCTCACTGCAGTACCCAGGAACACCTGTCATTATAAAATCATTCCCAGGGCATTGAAACACAAAGTAAAGTGCTTTGTACTGTAGCTTTGTTAAGTTTGAATCAATAACTGGGATCAAAAGTAGAAATTAGATCATTTTTCCACTGGTTTCCACTTGTACATCCAAAAACTGCCTCCATCCTGTATTTATAATGTTATGGAAGCTGTAAGGTTGTGTTGCTGTTTCTAATTGTCATGGGGTCTAGAGGGTTATATTTGCTTGTCTGGATGCTTGATATCTAGGAACATGGCTTTGTGAACCACTAGAATCCAGTCAATTCCTTAAGTGAGTAAATTTAACACAAATCTGAATTTAAAAACTTTGTATGCACACTTCAATAGAAAAGAAGGAAAGGGTTGCCTGACTTTGCTTACTGAGGTCACTGGGGAGACTGTGGTTCAGGTTCTTGTAGAACTCGGTGCGGTGGGCTCTCTTCAGCCCGGTGCACAGGCCGAAGTCAGACAACTTCACATGACCCTGCAAACAAAACACCCTCTGTTACAACTAGTGAAGCATGGAGTGACCTTTATACTGTATGAACACAAGTCTGGGATTAAAAGTGCTGCCAGTCTGTCACCAGCTTGATACTTTATGGAAATCAGGGAATAATAAAGTCAAATTCAAATATAAAGAGTGTGGTTTACACATTCAGACTGCAGCTGGCTGTGGAGAGAGTCGTTGCTGTTGTTGCACAGTTCAATATTAAGTTGTGTTAAACTGCCTTGTCTGCCAAGCGTCGATATATGACCCCATCACCAATCAACACAAGTTGACTGACAGCCAGACTCTTTGTTGTGGGAATCCTCTGACCCTACTCAAATTTAAAAGGTTCTATATCGTACATTTTATGTGAAGTTGTGATGACACTATCAAGATATATTTGTTGTTTTAATAACCAAAAATCATCTAAATATAGTTTCACATCTCCTCTGTCAAGTTTCTCTCTGCAGCTCTAGGAGGAACAGCTTGTTAGTAGCTGTCTCATTAATATTAATGAGCTTCTCCTCTGATTGGCTGATCTTAATGGCTGTGAACAGAGGGGCTGGGTGGTGATTGTATGATTGTGACATCGCAACTTCACAGAAGTTCAGACAGTATTTATAGAACACCTAGACCTTCTTATAATCAAAAAGATATTAAAATATACCTTTATACAATATGAAATGTAAAATTTGAGCTATTATAATTTGATATTTTCTAACAAATGTACAAAGCAGAAGATATAGATTTAATAAGAGATTCAAAAATAGATTGAGGTTTCATAACTCTGGGGAGAAGTTCTGAGTTTGGATTAACTGGGAAACGAGGAACTCAGAAGTAAAAGCTTGTGGGTTTCATGACCTGCTGCTACCAGAATGAAAATATATTAAAATCCTCCAACATTCAAAGAGAGAGGAAGCATGCAGAGATCTGAATTAAACTTGGATCTGTCTATTATTCAATGTAATTCCCAGGTTTATCAGTTAAGCATATGAATTGCACAGATGAATGGGTCTCTGCTAACAGAGAAGCAGGGAGACTGACGTCTGTCCAACGGATCTGATTAGCTCTGAGGTGACGATGATGGAACGAGACGATGGACATTTGCTGCTCACCCTGGAGTCCAGCAGCAGGTTGTCTGGTTTGATGTCTCTGTGGATGAAGCCCAGCTGGTGGATGGAGTCGATGGCCAGCACCGTCTCTGCTATATAGAACTGAGTGGCCTCTTCTGTCAGAGTGTCCTTCTTCATCAGGAGGGTCATCATGTCTCCTGCAGGGATGACAGCAGAGGCCAGATTCACATATAGTCACACTAGCTCTCAACAGGTCGTAGAGATGAGCAGACACAATCCAGTTAGACACTTGGGCTCTATGTGTAGGAGGGCTGTGTCTCACACACATTTCATCCAATAGTTCTTTCTGTATTCCTGCCTTCAGGAAGCTGTCATATACACCATTTCTTTTTTCTGCAACAGACAGGAACTCCTCCACAGACTGGAACAGACCTGTGTAAAACAGGGGATTCACTATATAGTTGTGTGCTCGGAATGTCGATTATCAAATTCAGAGTTGACCATTGATGAATTTGATACGTGTAGTGTCAGATATACAGCAGGGGGCGCTGTGGCTTCACTGGGAGTCTAGCGTTCAGCGACGGGCAAGAACTTCACAGAAAAACGGAAAAGACTCATCAAGCAGAGTAATAGAGGAAAAGCTGTCTGCTTGTGAAAGAGAAAGGTTGACCTGGTGGTGATAGGCTGAATCAGCACTGTGTGAACTCATTAGACAACAAGGCCTTGAATGGATCAGATGTTCATTTATATGTAAAATGCACTGCAGGGTTAAATTACTGGTGAGATAAAGAAAAACAATGCATTGAGTCCGGATGTGGACGGATTTAAAAGCTTATCAGAAAGAATTGCAATCTTCATACACTGGATTTTACAAATGGAAAGGGATCATGGATACAACCTTGTCATCTAGCCTGTGTCCACAAACCGCTGAGAGTAATATGTATAGAAGCAAACTGCTGCACATCAGGAATGAATCTGCAGAAACCAGGAATTAATCTTTAGTGGGGCGACACAGTGGTTAGCGCTGCTGCCTCACAGCAAGAAGGTCGCAGGTTCTGTTTAAAACACAATAATTCATGTGTATGCAAATTAACAACAAGAACACTGAGAACACTGAAAATAAATGAGTTCAGGCCCAGATTGATAGTGCTGGGATTTCATGAGTGTGAATGCATCTTGGAGTAAGACGCTACCGCTTGTGAATAGCGTGGTTCTCCTCTGAAAGAAGAAAAGACGGCAGCACTCGTCAGCTTTTTATATTAAGTTGTAACATATTAAGATGTTTTAGGGTTGGCTACCGCCTCAGTAGCCTGTGTTAGCATGAGGAATAAAGTAGCAGCTAAACCTGCTAATGTCCTAGCATGTGGTTTTTGAGTTACTCCGCTATTCATGCGGAGATGTGGAATGTATTTTTTTTCTCCAGAGGGACGAGGAGGTAAGGACATTTGTTGTCGAGGCGGCCACCTCACCTATAAAGCGTTGTGGGAAACCCCGCTGTTGTAATGTTCCTATCTCACTCTGAGCCCGGAGATAGTTTTTGCACTTATGGAGAGTACATTGAGGAACGTTTAGTGAAACGACTTCATAGTCTGTGACACACACAGCCCTTTTCTGGTTTCCTCCCACAGTCTAAAACATACTGAGGTTAATTGGAGACTCTTGTCCATAGGTTGTGAGTGTGTGAGTGAATGGTGTGTGTGCTCCATGATAGGCTGGCGACCATCTGGGGTGTATCCCTGCCTCTCAACATAATGTGCTGGGATTGGCTCCAGCAGACCATGTGACCTTAGTGAGGAATAAGCAGGTATAGAAAAAGACTGACTGGTCTTTAGCAGTGACTCATACCTCCTGGCAGGAATTCCATGATGAGGTAGAGGTTCATCTTATCCTGGAAGCTGTAGAACATCTTGACCACCCATAGGCTGTCTGCCTCCACCAGGATGTCCCGCTCAGCACGGATGTGACCCACCTACAAAACGTCAGAGCACACACACACACGGTTAAAAATGATTTGCAAAGCACCTGCATCCTTTGCTGTCTTTCACCTGCTTCTTACCTGTTCTTTCTCAAGCATGTCAGCCTTGCGAAGAATCTTCATGGCATAGACATGACCGGTGTCTTTCTTCTGCACAAGACGCACCTGCAAAAAAAAAACACAGCAGAGCTGCTTCAACACCTGGGAATCGTCTTAATTTAATCTTTCTTAGTCCGTTTCGTACAACAAACATCTATCAGGGATCCTCTTCTGTTGCTTTTTCCTCATCCAAACCAAGTGCACTATGGTGGAGATCAGTGTTCATAATGAAAAGGTTTTTTATTCAGTTTTAATAGCTTCTATAAAAATTAGACTTAGTTAAAGTCACAGTTTAGTCTTTTGGTTTTGTTTCCGTTTGTTACATTTTGGAGCCCTGTCATAGAATAATTTCAGCTACAAGTTTGATTCTTTCCTGATTCATATGTTTGTTGTAATATACCACTATCTCATACACATACACACAGCCAACCACCAAACTTCAAATGGTGTCATTATAGTGAATTAATTACTGCTGATCTGATTCACTAGTTGTCCAGCTGTCAATCATAATATAAAACTACAGGACTGTTACACTGTCCAGGGGATGGATACTATATGGAAGATGGAATTCATTATCCATATATTCATGTTTTGTTTCATGTGTTCTTACCTCTCCAAACGCTCCTCGGCCAATCACCTTCAAGGACTCAAAGTCCTCCAGACCCAGTCGGGTGCGCTTCAGGCGCAGAAACTCTGTCTCTTTCCTCGCATGCTGAGAACGTCGAATACGTTTCTGCAGAACAGAAGCACCGCTTTCACCATGAATAAAAAATAAAACGGACTGATTCAACACAGTGGTCCAGCAGTAGCTCACCACTATCTCCGGTCCACTGCCTGAAGCAGGAAAGGTTCACTCAGTTTCCCTTTGTTGTAATCTCAAATCCACTATAACACACTTTCATCCTGTGTATCACTCTCAATAAGATTCAAGAAGTTGTACATCATCAAAGGTCAAAGATCCAACAAGCTCCTACCTGACTGGAGAATATAAAATAGATAAAGCTTAAGAATTAAAAAAGCTACATTTCCCAAGCTACATTTCCCAATATTAAGGCTTCCTTCATATCTCCATTTGACATGTGATGAAATATGCAAAGCAGACCATGTGATGTTTGTTCCACTGTGAGAGGAGGATGTTCATTGTGATGGTGTGTGAACCACCACACACAGTGCAGGAGTGTGTGTAGAATACGAGTGATGGTCACTCACCTCTTCATCAGCCAGTCCCTCCTGATCCATCACCTTCTCCAGCTTCTGCTGCCTGAAAAGAACATTTTACCATTAAAGTTGCTGTATTTAAACACATCCTGTTAGACTGGTTATGTTGGTAAGATGGAAAAAGTAATAACAAGTAAAAAGATGCCTACACGCTGATATCAGCCAAACATATTTTGAGTACAACATCATGAGGTGATTTAAAAAAAAAAATACATAAATCTATAGAGACAGCTGATCCCAGGTCGGCCTTATCTGTAATTACACCAACATGGATTCTTCCTCACTGTACACTTGTCGATAAAACAGTTAAATTTCCCTCATGTCTGGAAATCATCAGACCCTGTATCCAATACTTTCTCAGTCATTTCCAAACTTAACTGAAAGACTTATTTGTGGATCTGTTTTCACTTTGTCATGAAGCCTGAATAAGTAAATCTGGAGTTTTCTGTGAAATTCCTGAGTCATGTTAAGTCATAAAAACAGCAAACCCATGAGTAGAACTACAACTAATAACACCTGATTATAAAGTAATCTGTCAACTATTTTTTTGATTAATTCACTACTTATTAATCCCCTTTACATTATTTCTCCTGCACTTTCTATGTATTTTTCCCTTCCCATCTTAAATGGGTCTTAATGGTCTAAGGCTCTTGTTAATGGTTCCCTACTCCTGCGAGTGAAACCTGCGACATAAATAAAATGTATTATTTGATCTAATATGTCATGAATGAAAATTACTGTTTTCAAAATGTTATTTAAATTAATTATTGCAAGAGCCGCTTGTAATGTAACAAATTTTATTACAATTAAAAGGGTGCAAACTAATATTCACCCAAAGTTACAATATCAGGATCAGGATCTTGTTTCTAGGCATTTATGTATTTTATTGTATTCTTATAGATTGATTGATTGATTTATGGCTAATAAGCCATTGTGAAATATTCACTTTATTTATAATTGATTTTAATTTTATCTTCTTTGTAATTGTACAACTTTGACTGTTGTATTGAAAAGCATCAAACCATGACTCCATAAAAGAGCTTGAATACAACAGTCTAACACAAAGCAATGCCTGACCTGTCATAACAGGAAGTGGCTCCGCCACACCCACTGATGACACACACCAATACATGAAAACAGTCAATATGTTTATGTGCAGCGAGTTAAAAGCAAAAGCAGAAACTGAGGAGTATTTTTCAGCTTCTCTCTTGATGACATTGTGAGAATGTCTTCGACTGGAATTACACATCAAAAACACTCACAGTCTCTCTGTTCAAACCTCACAACAGGATTGTTTACCAATACAGTAAATACTCTACGGAATTTACTGAAGATTTAAAAATAGAGCTGAAAACAGAACTTGCTGATGTTCCTACACATTTTCCATTTAGATTTTCCAGACTTCTCAGTGGCTTTTTCAGACAACATTCACATCCGAGTACAAATATCAGGCAATTTTACTGAATAAATAGAAAATATAAAACTGTTCTGTTTCTTTTATAAATAGAAACCAAAAATGAGCTGAACAAAGTTAAATCATTTCATTTTCACAGTCTGTGCAGCCTTTTTTATTCACTGTATCCATGGAAACAATGATGAATGCATCCATGAAGGTTTTCTTATGCAGACAACAGTCTGTTTACTTTCCTTATAACTACATCACTGCAGGACTCATAAATGTTTCAGATGAACTTAATATTTGTTTTTTCTGATACTATATGAAATCCAAAGATACTGCTGTATTGTCTTTGAAACTATGTTGGTTGCAAACAATTTAGGACAATTTTATAAACATTTTGAAATTCAGAATTTTATATTTTAGAAAACAGAGTAGGGGCAATTGTCTGCAAACACTTTTTTTCCTGATCCTCTCTTTTTTCCTGTAGTAATTTAAACACTGAAATCACCCAAATCAAATTCCATCCTGTGTAAGAACCCTGTGAACACCTGAGTGATCTAATATGTACATCAAATTAAATTCTATAGAAATATATTCTACATAATGTGATGTACATGTGTAACATCTAGACCAATCAGTTGTCAGTGATTAGGTATTGTTGTATATTGCAAGATCAATATTTTTGCCCTTCCCGAGTTTAAACCCTCAGCCTGTGGATGTTACCTCATCTCTCGCTCCTCGTGCTGGGCGATGAGGTTACTGTAGAAGTTCTCCAGGGTCACTTTGGCCATGGTGACCCGCTCCTTGGTGTGGTTGCTCATGGAGGAGCATGAGCTGTGGCCCGTCATCGCCATGCTTTACCTGCAGGGACACACAGGCAACAAAGTCAACTTCTTCTTTATCTCATGCTTAATCAGAACCATAAATTACAGAAATCCAATTCCATACTGTGTGGGAACCCTGCATGTGACTTAGTGAGAACACGCTGCAGCAAACAGCTGAGTAAGATATGGGTGGATACTGGAGGCTGAGGAAAGTAGCAGCAGCAGAGAAGACTATTAAAATGTACCTTGCTGTTATTTAAAGGTCAGAATAATTCAGCTGTGGCAGCATTGAGCTGAGCTCTAAAAAGCTGAAACTATGAAATGACGGTTGGCTGAGAAAAAGAGGAAGGAAAGCAGCCAACTCTCCTGCCTGAGCAGATCACGGTGAACGTTGTGACAGCGCAGTTACGAAAACCATGAAGAAATCTGATTGGTGCAAGATCTGATGGTGCAGTCGTGTTGTAGGTAGATGGGAGCTCCAACATGTTAAAATTCACATTAAATAATTCATAACTATGAAGCCACAAAATCCTCCCAGACAAATGCATCATCTCATTTCAATACTACAATTATTTGCCTTTTTTATTTCGCAATGCCAGACTGCTATAAATTCACAAGACATGAGTATTAAAAATTTTAAAAAAACACAGCACATCCATACATGCAGGAAGATGTTGAATTTGGAGCCAACACTGCAACTCAAGGTTCATGGACATTTTAACAATGAAATTCCTTAACATTTGCATAGCTTTGGGGCAATTTTTCATAACCATACATTTTCATGTATGATGATGCAGGTTTGGTCTATAATATGACCAGAAATGTTGAAAATGTCCTTCCGTGTTTCCGTGAGATATATTCAAAGTCATTTGTTTCATCATTCTCAAGTCTTTATTATAATATTTAATACTACTTTTTCCATGTTTTTCAAGACCATAGGAACATAAATGTAGTAAAGTAAAAAGTTCATTATCTACCTCTGAAAAATAGTTGAGTTTAGTATATCACAACACCGCATAAAAATACTTGAATAAAGTATCTCAAAACTAACATAATTATATATATATAAATCTTAAAATAACTAAACTGTCTCTGAAAACTGTACCGAAGTAGAATACATTGAGTAGATGTACTTAGTTACTTTCTGTGTATTTATACGTGACTGGTTTCTTCCCTCTTGCCCGCAGCTTTGTCTCAGATAGAGCAGCCAGTGTCAACAACACGTAGTTGTGGTAGCAACGGAGCCATTTGTACCATAAACTACCTAAAGAGGAACATATAACAAACAAAGAGTCTTAACTTTAAACTTAGTGGAATCTTCTACAGTTTAGAGTTAAAATGTGCGTAGTTTCCGTTATCGTTTAGTCCCATAAACTAATGATTCAACCTGCTAACATTAGCGATTAGCTGGTTAGCTATTAAAGTTCCTGACTTTGTCAAGTTAAGGAGAGAAAGTGTGAGGAAGACCGGATATTCGCTATAAAATAAATACGACCCTTTTACGGCAACGACAAGTTGACAAGCCATAAATGTTTGCGTTTTATTTTGAAAGTTCCAACCGGAAACTCCTACTTGTGATTTCCAAGCTCTTGACTGTTGAAGTTACCAGAGTAGCTAAGAGAAAGTTAGCTAACGTTAGCCACTTATCTGCTACAACAGCTTGAGTCGTTTGTTTTTAAAAACGCCCTCGTGAGACGGAAGGCTTTCGCGGTTCGTTTGTGAGGATATTTTATTAAAGCAAATGTCCAACATGTAGTATTCCGGCCTCTTCCTATAGTCCTACAGTTGGTCTTTGTTCGCTTACCTTGGTCGAAGGTGCGGTGTCTGTCTCTCGTGTCTTCCTCTGCTACATCGAGCATGTTGCGTCACCGTCACCCTCAACCCAACAGTGACATCCAGTGGCCGAATGGGGGAATTACAATATTACAAAGCATTTACCCATCTTATCTACATATTTCGATACTATTTCTGCAAGACTGAAGGCGATTTAATCCATTTTATATTCTACTCTTTGAGTCAAATATAACTTGGACTTGAATTGTTAACAACTGTAGACAAATCACTGCTACACGAATGGGATCTATGATTATCATTATAGTCCTGTTAAACTCCCGGACCTGCCTCTAACAACTAAACACATCGCCGACAAGCTCTGATGAAAATGACCAGAACAGTAATAATGAAGAAAAAATGATTAAAATTCTTTGTATAGTTAATTTGAAAGATTCTGTCCATTCCTATTGACAGGTTGGTGGACAATTTTCTGAATCAATATGGCACTGCAATAAAAAGGCCTTAACAATCAGAAGGCAATTAAAACAAACTATGCTTTTCGTAATTTTATTATGGACTGATTATATAATTTTAAATTTGCATTGATTTATTATTTAATATTATTTTCTTGGAGCCTTTTATGTAATCCATGGATAAAAGCACCCCTGAATTGAATTCAAAAGAATTGTTTTAAAGGGCGACACGGTGGGGCAGGGGTTAGCGCTGTTGCCTCACAGCAAGAAGGTCACAGGTTCAAGACCTCAAGACCTCCTGGGTCTGGGACCTTTCTGTGTGGAGTTTGCATGTTCTCCCCGTGTCTGCGTGGGTTTTCACCGGGTACTCCGGCTTCCTCCCACAGTCCAAAAACATGCTCAGGTTAATTGGCGACTCTAAATTGCCCATAGGTGTGAGTAAATAATGTGTGTGCTCACCCATAATGTGCTGGGATAGGCTCCAGCAGACCCCTGTGACCCTAATGAGGAATAAGCAGGTATAGAAGATGAGATGAGAATTATTTTAAAGCATTTGTCTAAATGGTGACATCTGCTGGGTGATTGTTAGTATTGTGATTGTATGTCTGAATCGAATCTGAGACCATTCATTTATTTTCTATACCTTATTCCTCATTAGAATCGTGGGGGTCTGCTGGAGCCTATCCCAGACAATTTAGTGTCAGTGGGAGGAAGCTGGAGAACCCACGCAGACACAAGGAGAACATGAAAGTCCACACAGAAAGGTCCCAGAAGGACCAAGGACCCAAGGACTTGAACCTACAACCTTCTTGCTGTGAGGCAACAGCGCTGTCCACCATGTTGCCCAAATCTGAGACCAGGTCATATTATTTAGAAGCATTGTGTCAAGAAATGGAATTGAAAAATGAATATATATGTTTGATTTTCATCTTGTCCATTGCGGTCAGTATGTAGGCATGAATACACACATAGCAGCACACTCTGGCAGAAATTATATACATTTTGGGAGAAAACTAAACTGTCAGCTCAGCTAAATATCAGTCACTTTCCTGAGAAGCAAAGATAAAACATGGACTTTAAAAACAAGTCTTTATTTGAAATGATTTTCCTGCTCATCAGCGACAGACTGTGACCACAGGCTGAGAACCACCATGATGAACTGAAGTCTCATTTTGCCAGTGTTTCACAGAGTAGCAGCAATACAGCCATACAGTAAGTCACACTTTGGTACATCATTATTTAACAGAAAACTGACACAGTGCAAAATTCACATCTGTTCCTATGTACTCCATTATGTACATGCAGCGTCCATCCAGGCAGAGAGCTAGTGTTTCTTTGTCTTGTCCCTTTTCTTCTTCTCTTCATATTCAAGGACTTTTTTGTGAAATATTCCTGCAGAAGAAAAAGATAGAAACTTCAATTACTAAAATATAAAACATTCATTTTTCTAAAAAATTGTGATACGAAATGTATGTTTTTACAGCTAGGAGTGAAAAGAGGGCTTTTATTTTTGAAGGACATACAATTTATTAGGTCACATGACCAGGATTTCATGTTTGATCATGGATATTTGACATGTGAGCATCATTGTCTTTTATGCAGAATTTTGGTAAATTTTCACCAAATTAAAAATTGAACTCACTATCTGCGGTGAGTAAACTTACATTTTTTTTTTACATTTAATTACATTTTTTGCTGTTTTTTCCAATATGTAGAAATAGATTTTTTTGCCATATGTCAACCATATGCACATATGGAAAATTCAACCTAATAGAGTCCCATTCACTTATATAGCATAAAACTATCCTGAGACTATGTTTACAACTTTTTCTTATATTTATAAATTATATATTTATATGACTTAGTAAAAACTATGATGATTTTAGAGCTTGTGTCCACAGAACATTTTATTCTCAGTGCCATTTTTCCCAGGGTGCAGGTCTCCATCCATGTTGCACTGCCATATTTTTACACAACAAACCAAAAACAAAAAAAAAAAAGTCTAGAGACGGACTTTTGCTTTTGTTTTTAGCTTCTCCTCCTCCTCACCTTGCCGTGGCCCAGGCTGCTGCTGTTCCACCTCCTGGATGAACAGGTCAAACATCTGTGTCTGGATGAACTTCTTCACGAAATGTCGAGTGGTTTTGGAATCGATGAACTTGTAGAAACTTCTCTTTTCGAAAACTCCCGGCTCTCCTTTGCGATTGTATTTCACGAACGCCGCGTAGTGGCCGACAGTTTTCACAAAGAACAGCAGGAAAGCCTCTGACACCACCCGGTTCAGCTCCTCCGTCGCTGAAACAAACCACACAGACCCGTTGCCATGGATCTACACATCTTTGAATATTTACACATTTTGTAATTAGCTCCTGACTAATACAGCTGTTTGATTTTTAGTGCGACCAACTCACTTGTTGCTTTTTGTCTGTGACTCAGAGCCTCGAGTATTTCAGTTTGGAGCTTCACCGGCAGAATAGAACCTTCATCACCAATCTGCAAAATAGTCATGTCACAATAACAAATGGTTCAACTTTGAAGAAGTGCTTGTTTCATTTTAATCATAGTTGAAAAAGATGTATTCAACCGGACATTTATTTTCCCCATCTTTTTAATTAATACAACACAAATTCTAGTCTCTTACTGAAACAATGAAGGTCTTCTTTTTATCCTCAGACACGTCCACCAACAGCAGCTGTTACAGAAAGAAGAAGCGTGCAGAGGTCAATCCGGAACAATGCACCACTGATCTAAATTAGCTGCCTCGCCCAGGGGCAACAGATGAAAAGGAGCTTTTAGCTATAGCCGTTACAATAATTGTATTATGTTCTATCCCTGCTGAATAAACAATAAAAATAAAGTTTAGTCCTGTATCTCCTTGACGACTCACATCAGTTTGGTCGGTGACCTGGTCCACCAGGTGTCTCTGGACCCCCAGCAGGTAGGGGGTGGGGGCCATCACTACGTCAATCAGGATCTCCGGAACAATGGAGATAAAAGTGTGTTGCCAGGTAAAGGGATAAAGGAGGGCTGCTACTGCATGAATGACCTGGGATAACGTGCTGCAGAGACAACCAGACACTAAAGATCAGACTATTAGTAAAACACCACGGATTCATGGCAGCTTCTGCTGCTGGAACTTTATCTGGAGACGGAATTAGAGTTCCAATTAGAGTTGGAATTATGCAATAAAATATCATTTTTAGGCCATATAATTCTTCAAACATCCGATGTGCCAATTTTCTTTGGTAAAATGGGCCATCTCATCCGGTAAAATGGGCCAATCAAATGACAAAGGGAAATTCAAATTACAAATTAATTCATCATCAGTTTTAATGTTAAAAGACAATTGTTTAGAACCTCATAACTTTTAAAATGCATTAAACAAACTCATATTGCTGATATTAAAACAAGAACAGATCACTTATGTGTTGTACACATGCTAACACACCTATGCATACAAGCTAAGCTAATGCTAGCACCCAGTCATATGTAACAAGCTAAGTTACACAAACACAGCAAAAGTAGTGACTACTTTGAGTTTCACTAATTTCACATACTGTTCATGTTTTAGTTGAACCAAATGTCATATACATGTGTTTGTTAGTGACACAGAGGATTAGAGCCATTTTACCTGAAACCATGTGACCCATTTTAGTTTAGGAGGCTATGGTAAATTGGGCCACCAAGATAAACATCACTTTTCCAAAAAATATGTTAATATATCAAACTAATAGCATTATTTCTGATAATTTGAAGTATTGTCTCACCACCACAGAAACCATAAACTAATTAAATCACCTGTTATTAGTCAAGCACAGTTATGTCAACATTCTGAACTCCTTTGTCATCATTGGCTCTAATTTCCAGAGGAGCTGACCCCCAAACCTTAAATGGCCCATTTTACCTAATATCACCCTAATTATAATAATTTCAATTAAAACATAGTTCATGCACACTGATTACAAACTTCAAAATGTATTTGAACAGACATTTTCGATCAAAGTTGTTTTTATCATGTCAATTATACGTGTTATGATATACTTTCCTCTTTCAGAGGAAGATATTAAACTTTCTACTTTAGTACATATAAGTTCCTATGGTCTCAAAAAACATTGGAAAAATAACAGAATGCTGATTTAATAATGACAAGTATTAAATATTATAATAGAGACTTGAGAAAGACAAGGTCCCATATAGGGCTGCAACGATTAGTCAACAGCGTCAACGATGTCGACTATAAAATTTCGTCGACTTGAAATTTCATAGTGGACTAGTCGTATTATTTAAGCATCATTTTAATTTGGAACTTAATAATGGTCCGTGTCAAGAATCCGCATGAATGAATATGTGTAATGAAACTGCAATGCTCCACCGGTAGTGGTGAGGGCAGTAGCGTCTTTCTGTCCTCATTCAAACAATGAAGACCACCGAGCTTAATATAATGAGGGCCAACACAATGGCGGAGCCGGAGCCAGGGGTGAAAGTGGTTCAGAACTCTTGCCGGAACTCAGTGCTTGTAAAATAATTCAGCGTGCCGCTCGCGATTTTTGTACAGTTTTTAAATCGGTTTCGGGCAATTTTTAGCACAGTTTCGGATGCATGTCACTTAGTCAGGCATGCATATATGAAAAAAACACATTATCAATATCTGTCAAAGATTTATTTAGCCAAATATCAGTTCCTGTCGCGAATCTTTTAACGGAATGTAGTTCCGGACAGTTCCGGCTCACTTTTAGTGTACTTTTAGCCTCGAGTGTCGTCGTATTATTAAGACATTTTCGTCAAATCCAGGAACAGTGGGTGAGGTTACATGCAGGTTTTGAGTGTGAGTCATGTTGGTTGACTGAAATGTGGCCGAATCTGTCGCAAACAACGTCTCCGTTTATTACAGGACTAGTCCCTGTAAGTATCTGCATGTGAGGTATATTATATATATATGGAATATATATATATATGTGGAATTAGTTTCTTTATATTATTATTTTATGGGATCTTGCACTTTATTTTTACTTATACATGTAAAATGTAAAATAGATTTTATATTTGAAGTGAATTAAACAGAATACGCTGTGTTATTGCATTTTTTCATTAATTTACTAAGAGACTTTGTGTTGGCGGACAGAAGTTGCAGCAAGGAACGTCGAGGGGGAAAGAACCATGACTAATCATTACTGGATCTATAGATTAGTCAACTACTAAAATAATCATTAGTTGCAGCCCTAGTCCCATGTGCAAAATGTGTCATTCTGGAATATTTTCTGGTTCCCTAAGTTTTCTGAATATCTTCAGTTGTGGACTGTTGGATAGGATAAATAACATTTCATTTCTCTCAGGTGTATTCTGCTTGATGCTGATAAATAGCTGTGGATGGAGACACTGATAAGCTGCTAAGTTTGTAAGTGTGTGTGTGTTTGTGTTTGTACCCCAGCTCATCAGCGATGAAAATGATGCGTCTCTCCAGGACAGCAGCAGCAAACACCAGTAACACCTCCTCGTCCGTCAGGCAGCTGAAGAGCTTGGCGAAGTTGACGTGTTCCAGCCAGGAGTCCAGCGGCCGAGTCAAGCTGATGATCTGTTAGAGAATCATCAGCATCACCCACAGCTGTGATGTCATCACTCAACGACACGTCACTGATTCAGCTGCTGCTGAACAACTGAAGATGCATTTAAACAACACACAGTAACACCAATGCACCCACACACACGATAAAACAATATGCACACACGATAAAACACATGCACAATATAATACACACACACAATATAATACACACACACACACACACACAATATAACACCAACACACCCACGCCCAAACACCCACACGTAATATAACACACACACACACACACACACACACACACTATAACACAAACACACCCACACTCAATATAAAACTAACACACCCGTATTTCATGCCAATAAAGCTAATTTAAATAGAGTTCAGGTGCATGTTTCAGGTTTGTAGAGCATCCATGCTGCAGTGTGCAGGGGCTCAGTAAATACCTGAGATGACTGAGCAGTAGAACAGGGGCATGACAGGGAGAAATATTCCTGCCCTGAGCCGTCAGCTCTGCACCGCAGGACAGGTTGAGACACAGAGGCTCCTCCTCTCTGGAGGATCTCATGAAGTCAGTGGTGACACACTATTACTCTCTCTCTCTCTCTCTCTCTGTGTGTGTGTGTGTGTGTAGTTGATTTATTCTCTCAGTCAGATTACTGAAATCTCTTTCACAATTAAGACAGAGCTGCTTCTACATTCATTACCTTTCATTATGTCTCCTCTACAGAAACTCCTGCTTCATCTTTCCTCAATACTGTTCACTATATACTTTGAGTTTATACTTTCAGAGTTATTCTGAGGTCAAAGCAAATCACCTTGTAAAAACATTATTATAACTAATAGACTGCTGCATATATAAGTCGAAGGAACATGTATGTGTATGTTTTTGCCAGCTCACGAAACATGTTTTATAGATAGATCATCTGTAGATCTGCATTTCATCACATGACATGTCACATTTTCTTGTTTCCATCATGCAGTATATCCAAAGATTCTGCTGCATCAGAATGTTTTCAAGTGCATTAAACTTGAGATATTGTGAACCTTTAAAGTTGAACTCTAATTTAACCCTTAAGTTTCATAAGAAGCTGCCACACACAATAACAGAATGAACTGTGTATCTGCTTTGTCTTTGGTTACCATAAATAATCCTGTAAAACAACAACACAAACATTTCAGATCTGCAGTATATGCTCCTGTTTGACGTGAACTGCTTTTGCTTTTGCTCTGACCTCAGTACCCGACTCAGGAATGAAGCTCTTAATCTCCACAGTGTTCCCCGGAGCTGGGAATGGAGCCTCCCGCAGCTTCTGCATGAATGGGTAGATCATGGCCATGGAGATCTGCCGCCGCTTCTCCACCTCGTCAAAAATCTGCTCACACACAGCAAAACCCACATGGATCATGGATTCTTTTCTTACGTTTTAACATGTTCTCTGAAATTTCAGATTTCATGGAATGTAAAGTTTTCTAAGTGGTTTGGATCCTCTAGATGCAGCTTGATATTTGATATCAAACGAAATCCTCCCAAAAGATAGACAGGAGGTGACGTCAGTGGTGTCTTCAGCCTGGTTTAGAGAATCATTTATTCACACTAACGTTTTGCTCCCACTGACCTTCAGTCTGCATAAACAGCAAGTGACACGCCTAACTGGCTACGCACACATGGCTGTTCACAGAGCTCTGTGTCCAAGTACATTAATAGATAATACAGATAATAGATGGTAAAAAAATGGACAAGCAATAGGGATAACCACACCCTGGAGAGGATTGCTAAACAAAACCCATTTTAAAATCTGGTGTCTTCAGCCTAGTTTAGAGAATCATTTATTCACACTAACGTTTTACTCCCAATGACCTTCAGTCTCCATAAATAGCAAGTGACACACCTAACTAGCTACACACACAGCTCTTAGAGACGCTGTTGACACACAAACTTATGGTTCTGTCAATATTAGTTCTCTTACCTGTACTATACAGTAGATTTAGAAAGTATTCAGACTTCATTTTATTGTAGATTTAATTTGAAATGAACAAAATTGACCATTAATCTACACTGAATAACCCAGAATGACAAAATGAAACATGTATTTAAACATTTATAGGAAGTGACCATTTTGCAATATATAACATGTACTATTTATTCCTTGTTATTTGTTTAATACTATAAATGTATATACACATTTAGGTTGCACACCAGTGTCTTGTATAGTCAAATATCTTCATGTTCAGGAAGCAAATAATTTATTCAGTAGGCTTCAAGCTATTTGAATGCAGGTGATGGTCAAATAATTACTTGTATCACTTGTAGAATGTATATATTCATTTTCACACAGACTGACATATTTCAAGTGTTTATTTCTTTTAATATAAATGATTATAACTGATGACTAATATAACCTGAGCATCTCAGACAATTAGAAAATACAGTATATTATAGAAAGGTTCAATATTGGAGCCAGTGGTGCCACACTCTAATCAGCTAATTAACTCAAAACACTTTTAAACTGTCTCTCAGTCTAGTTCTGTGGGCTACACTATCAGTGGAAGACTGCTGACCTGATAATTGTCCAAAATACAACCATTGACACCTTGACTAAGGACGGTAAGACACAAAAGGTTATAGATAGAGATGCTGCTCTGAGTCCAACACATTAACAGAGAGGTGAAAGAAAGGAAAAGATGTGGTAGAAAAAAGTGAACAAGCAATTGGGATAACTGCACCATTGAGAGGATTGTGAAGCAAAACCCATTCAAAATGTAGGGGGAGATTTACAAAGAGTGGACTGCAGCTGGAGTCAGTGCTTCAAGAACCACCACAGACGTATGCAAGACACAGGATTCAGCTGTCACATTCCAGCCTCTCACCTAGACTAAAGACAAAAAGGACTGGACTGCTGCTGAGTCCAAAGTTATGTTCTCTGATGAAAGTAAATGTTGCATGTCCTTTTAGAAATCAAAGCCCCGGAGTCTGGAGGAAGAGAGGAGAGGTACAGAGTCCACGTTGCTTGAAGTCGAGTGTAAAGTTTCCATAGACAGTGATGGTGTGGGATTCCATGTCATCTACTGGTGTTGGTCCACTGTTTTTTCTTTAGTCCAAGTCAACAGAGCCATCTACCAGGAAGTTTTCCTGCTGCTGACCAACTTTATAGAAATGCAGATTTCCCAACTAAGTATTGAATGCTGTACATGCTCATACTGTTCATTTTAATACTTTTCAATTGGCCAACATTTCTAGAAATCAATTTTTTGTATCAATCTCAAGTAATATTCCAATTTTCCAATTTTCTGAGCTACAGAATTTGGGATTAGTTGTCAGTATAATCATCAAAATTAAAAGAAATAATAATAGAATAATGTGAGTTCAGTTTAAGTCACCTTGGAGAAGAGGCCAAAACAAGCCACGCTGCTGATGATGCAGTAAGCCTCCGGTGGACGAGCTCCTCTGCCAGCAGGCTGCAGAGTGGAGAGTGAATGAAGAAGAGGTTTAATTAAACATTACACTGTTAGAATGATAACACAGTAAACGGCTTCAGATTACACACTCACCAGTAATCTCCTGCAGTAGCCATTTCTTCTGCTGCCGTCAATCTCAGTCAGCACAAAGGAGAAGGTCTCGCTGTAAACAGAGGAGAGAAACTCACAACACCTAACCAAACCATGACTGAAGGGCGACATGTTGATAGAGATGGACGAGCTCAGCTGTACCTGTGGTATTCTGTCAGAGGAGCCCAGTTGATGCCTTCTGGGAAACAGAAGAGGGTGATCGCCTTCAGCGTCTTCTCCTCCTCTTCCTTCTGAAATCTGGCCATCCCATCTCTCTAAAGGACAGCCACACAGACACGCGCACACACACACACCACGCACACAGGCACACACACACACACTCTTTATTTTCTTTACAGTCATTTGAAAGTTTTGAATAAACTATCTCCACTGCTGCTGATAGTTGAGTTATTTGTGGACGACGTGTAATTGTGTCTGGTCATGTTAACCATCTGTTGCATAGTGTTGACATATGGAAACAATGACTTTATCTTCATCTTTTCTAAAAAGTTGTGATATAAAATCTATGTTTTTACAGTTATTGTGAATGAGGGCTTTTATTTTGAAGAACATACAATTTATGAGGTCACGTGACCAGGATATCCTGTTTACCAGTCCTGTTTGCTCATAGATATTTTGACCATTGTCTGGGGATTGTTTTCCCCAGACAATGGTCAAAATATATGGGATAAATTAACTTTATTAGTATTTTTTTATATTTAATTTATTTTGACGTTATATTTTTTTTCCTCATATGCTACTAGATTTGTTGCCACATTTTTTCTACTGCATAAAACCTAATAGAGTCCCATTGACTTACATAGCATCAAACTATCCTGAGACTATGTTTACAACTTTTTCTGGCCATCCAGAAAAATATACTTTTTAATATATCTATTATTTAAGCCATTTTAAGTAATAAAACCAATCAAAACATTTTTTACCATGTCTAAGTAATATTTCATGCAATAGAGGGGAAATGTCAGTGTGTATTCTCCTCTATTGGACACATGAAGCAACACACACAATTAGACTGCATCTAAATTTAATATGTTTCAAGTGAAGTTGCAAACGGAACAGGAAAATCACTAAATCACTCTGTTGATCTATAAATTAATGTGGGCAATTCTGAGTCTACAGCTGCTTTTTACTCTATGAATTTTGTCCACACTCTTCATTAAAACACTCAAAAACATAATTCAAATACTGCTCCTGTTGTGATTTATGCAATTATTCTTAATAAATCACCCACTAATCAGTCTTTTAGAACACACGTTTTTTTGGATCTATTTAGATTTGCCCCTCAAACATTGACACTAACATCTGAATAAAGCAACAGTCCTGTCTTCTGTGCTTCAACACCACCTTTACTGCACCACATCAAACTGACCTTGGGGAACTGGTAGGTGATCTGAGGCTCATAGCTGCTGCCGTCCTTGGTCTTCTTGAGGCTGACCACCACCAGATACTCAAAGAAGTACTGGCCACTGACATATCGGTGCTGCAGAGACGTGTCGTCTGCTGCCGCCGGGGCCAGCGGCTCCGCGGGCTCCAGCTCACTCACTCCTGCAGCAAGAAGCAGAATCAGGCTGTACTTTAGCAACCAGGGCTACCACTGAGGTCCAGGGGTAGGGTCCCTGGGACTAGGGTCAGTGATATCATGACTCTGGTCTATATAGATGTAGATTCATGTGGGTCAGTGACAAATAATGTTTGGCAAGATGAAAAAGTCAAAAACTTTTTAAAATACAGTTTTAAAAAGCATTCATGGGGTCTCTTAAAATGTACATTTTGTGTTCATGTTGGTTTCTTGTTATTTAAAAGTCCATTTGTATTTTTTTACAAAACAATAAAATAAATCATGATTTTGTGTGATTTTTTTGGACACAAATGTCAAATGGTGTAACCGAAAAAGAATGATAAATTATATAATCCACCTAGAATTAACACACAACACAACTTCAAATTTGTGGCACTGACCCACATATCGATTTAGATTTAGATATATAAGTTTAACCCTCTGATGATGAAAAAGAACATTGGGCCAGCGTTAACCCTGCCCGGGGGTGGGTTACCGGGGCCCCCCTCTGGAGCCAGGCCTGGGGGAGGGGCTTGGGTGCGAGCGCCTGGTGGCCGGGCCCCGTGGGCCCACGGGGGCCCGGCCGGGCTTAGCCCGAAGCGGCGACGTGGGCCCCCCTCCCCATGGACTCACCACCCGTGGGGGGGGCCACAGGGGGACGATGCGGAGAGAGTTGGGTTGCAGTCGGAGGCGGGGACCCTGGCGGTCCGACCCCCGGCTGCAGAAACTGGCTCTGGGGACGTGGAACGTCACCTCTCTGGTGGGGAAGGAGCCTGAGCTGGTGCGCGAGGTTGAGAGGTACCGACTAGATATAGTCGGGCTCGCCTCGATGCACAGTGTGGGCTCCGGAACCAGTTTCCTCGAGAGGGGTTGGATTCTCTACCACTCTGGAGTTGCCCCCGGTGAGAGGCGCAGAGCTGGGGTGGGAATGCTTGTTTCCCCCCGGCTCGGTGCCTTTACATTGGGGTTCACCCCGGTGGACGAGAGGGTAGCCTCCCTCCGCCTTCGGGTGGGGGGACGGGTCCTGACTGTCATTTGTGCCTATGCGCCGAATGACAGTTCAGAGTACCCACCCTTCTTGGAGTCCTTGGATAGGGTGCTGGAGGGCGCCCCTTCTGGGGACTCCCTCGTCCTCCTGGGGGACTTCAATGCTCACGTGGGCGATGACAGTGTGACCTGGAGAGGCGTGATTGGGAGGAACGGCCCCCCTGATCTGAACCCGAATGGTGTTTCGTTGTTGGACTTCTGTGCTCGTCATGGATTGTCCATAACGAACACCATGTTCAGGCATAGGGGTGTCCATATGTGCACTTGGCACCGGGACACCCTTGGCCGCAGTTCGATGATCGACTTTGTTGTCGTGTCGTCGGACTTGCGGCCTCATGTCCTGGACACTCGGGTGAAGAGAGGGGCGGAGCTGTCAACTGATCACCACCTGGTAGTGAGTTGGCTCCGATGGTGGGGGAAGAGGCCGGTCAGACCTGGCAGATCCAAACGTTCTGTGAGGGTTTGCTGGGAACGTCTGGACGAATCTCCTGTCAGAAGGAACTTCAACTCGCACCTCCGGGAGAGCTTCACCCACGTCCCGGGGGAGGCGGGGCACATTGAGTCCGAGTGGACCTTGTTCCGCGCCTCTATTGTTGAGGCGGCTGATCGGAGCTGTGGCCGTAAGGTCGTCGGTGCCTGTCGTGGCGGCAATCCCCGAACCCGCTGGTGGACACCAGCGGTAAGGGATGCCGTCAAGCTGAAGAAGGAGTCCTACAGAACCTTCTTGGCCTGTGGGTCTCCGGAAGCAGCTGACGGGTATCGGCGTGCTAAGCGGATCGCAGCCTCGGTGGTTGCCGAGGCAAAAACTCGGGCGTGGGAGGAGTTCGGTGAAGCCATGGAGAAAGACTTTCGAACGGCTTCGAGGAAGTTCTGGACCACCATTCGGCGTCTCAGGAGGGGAAAGCGGCGCACCGTTGACACTGTGTTCAGTGGAGACGGGGTGCTGCTGACCTCGACTCAGGACGTCCTGGATCGGTGGGGGGAATACTTCGAAGACCTCCTCAATCCCACCAGCACGTCTTCTGTTGAAGAAGCAGAGTCTGGGGGATCAGTGGTGGACTCGCCTATCTCGACTCGCAGTGTGGTTTTCGTCCTGGTCGTGAAACTGTGGACCAGCTCTATACCCTTAGCAGGGTGCTTGAGGGTGCGTGGGAGTTCGCCCAACCAGTCTACATGTGTTTTGTGGATCTGGAGAAGGCGTTCGACCGTGTCCCTCGGGCAGTCCTGTGGGGGGTGCTCCGGGAGTATGGGGTCCCGGACCCGTTGACACGGGCTGTCCGGTCCCTGTAGTCTCGGTGCCAGAGCTTGGTCCGCATTGCCGGTAATAAGACAAACTTGTTTCCGGTGGGGGTTGGACTCCGTCAGGGCTGCCCTTTGTCACCGATTCTGTTCATAACTTTTATGGACAGAATTTCTAGGCGCAGCCAAGGCGTCGAGGGGCTGCGGTTTGGTGGCCTCAGGCCTCTCGGGTGGTCTGGGAACGCCTTGGGGTCCCCCCGGAAGAGCTGGAGGAAGTAGCCGGGGAGAGGGAAGTCTGGGCTTCCCTGCTGAAGCTGCTGCCCCCGTGACCCGATTACGGATAAGCGGAAGAAGACGAGACGAGACGAGTTTAGACCTAGATTATATATATATATATATATATATATATATATATAGTGAGTAATTGACAGGATGTGCACATAGCACATATAGGCTACAACAGTTCTGTCTAAAGTTTACTGATTAGTATGTTTTTGTCTAATCTATGTAAAAAGAGAAATGACAGTTTGCTCCATCAGTCAGTGAACGCAGCGTTTTGGTTTCTGCACAGGCACAAAGTCAACGGATCTGTCAACAACCGTCACTATGACAACAAGACTCCAGGATCCTGTTGAAATAGTTCCAGCACAAAGTTCTGTCTGAGAACAACAGGAACTGTATAAAACGATGTTTCTTTCCTCAGCTGTGTGCAGACAAATCATGTCAGACTAATTAAACTGATCAGAAGATCAGGAGACACATTATTGATATCATAGAGTCTGACTGCAGGATCTCATCACCTCTTACACAACTTTTATTTAGAAGATGCTTTTGTCCAAACTCACAGGAGCGACGTGTGATCCAGCAGTGGGATGTTTTCCCTGTTAAACAAACATCTGATAATGAGATTTATATTTAATCCGATGTTCTTTATATCCATGATAGTGACTGTTGGATATAAATTAACTACATGGAGTCCATATTTGATGAAATATGTGAAGTAATTATATACTTCTACACAGCATTTTGTTATGGGTTTGATTTGAAAACAAAAAATGAAACAATATAAATAAAAAAACAATGAAGAAAATTACCAATTATCTAGATTTAAAAGTTATTTATTACTTTTTGTGGTATGTTTGTAAATTGATCATGAATACATCTATGGCTGCAAGTAATGACTATTTAATAGTGGATTAATCTATTGATTAATAAAAAGATTAATCAACTTTTGGTTGGTTCATAAAATGGTCTAAAATATTGATAACGATTTCCCAAAGATGAAGATTCAACCTAAAATGTGTTTTTTTGTCCAGACCAACAGTCACAACCAAAAGATCATCAGTCTATTAATATAGAAGATTAAAGGAACCAAAAATTAAAAAAAGAACAGCTGGAATCAGAGAATTTGGACTAACTGGGAATTTCTATTTAAAAATTATTCAATTTCTTGTCAGTAAAACTGTTTTCAGCAGTCTTCTCCTTCATGTAGCTCATCTTATTGTGCTGTATGTTCCCAGCATCGACTGGATTCTGCTGGACTCTGCTTCCCTGCTCAGACACCATCAGACACCATTATTCAGCCCAGCTTCATCCTGTCTCCTTCACAGGCTGCAGCCTGTGCCTGTGTTCTCTGCTGCATTCCTCCCTTTCTGTCTAAAACAACAGCACCAAGGAGTTTTTTCTCTCAGGTCTGCAGCCTGGTGTCAGACATACATGAACACACATATGCAGTCTGATGTTCATTAGGACACAGATGTTTCTGTCAAACTGATGCTTACGACACTACAGCAGACTGTGTGAGTATCATCAACATGTGCTGCTGGTTGCTGTGTGTTGTAAATATTCCATCGGTTTGGAGCCAGAAGTGACCATATTTGGATGAGGGTGTGGAGCTGGGAGGAATCACACCTGGCAGACAGCTATCTGCTAGCCACCTGTGGTGGCCACTCCCTTCATTTTGTTTAACTGTAATCCTTAAAAGCTTCCATATATGGACTTTTGGGCACAATTTCTGAAGGCTTCTGTGGATTGACTGTTTGATGTATGATTTTAACATGAAGGTCTATGGGGTTTGACCTCAGGTGGACATTAGTGTAGCTGCAGTTTCTGTCTTCTGTGTTTCAGCCTTTGAGGTTTCTGATTCTTTAGGAATCCAAACCTCTGTAAAATTTGAGGGTTGCTTCAACTCTGTAGTCAGTTTTAATTTCATTCTTACAAAAAGAAGCTACTAGTCGTAGCCCTTATCACAACGCTAAACATACATACACCACAATATATCACTTATTTTATATATATACACCACAAGGTGAATCACTTTTCTTTGATGAAATGTAAGGTACTGCTCACTACCTCTTTTGCCTCTACGGAAGGAGGACCACATGGCACTAAACCTCTTGAAGGCTCCTTGTCGTCCACCTTCATCTTCACCAGATGGGACGGTGCCTGTTGGGAAACAACCAGCAGCAGCTATTTAAAACTCAACTTTCACACAGAAATTACTTTCAGATGGTGAATTCAGTCCTGGTATTTATATTAGTATAGCAGAATTATTTTATTATCACTATCAGTTCAATTTGCTTTACCCCACAAATGTAGATTAACTAATGGGAACCGCAGTTGTACTTTGTTTGCTGTTTTGTTACCATATTTCTACACTGGAATTTAGCCCAAACAATAAATTCCTGATATTTGTTGTAATGTTCTGTATGCATACCATAATCTTATAGTAACTGTACTTTTACAATAAATGAACCTAGTTATTTAGAGGTTAAAATAGATACATTTTTCCCCCATTCTACTGGTAGTCTGTTTCCCTCAAATAGAAATAACAGCCTGTCTCTAATATTGGCCTAGTTCCGATAAAGGCCTGGGGCTATATTAAAGAATTTACAGTATTAGACCTTTATTTGATTTCAGGGTTCGTCCAGACATGATTCAACAAACTCTGATCTTCAAAATCAAGAGCAAAGTGTTTATTGGAGCTGATGGTCCTGGTTGGACTTCAGCCGCTGTACTTACTGTGTTTCCCTGAGACATCGGCGATGAGGTTACCTTTGGGCTGCTCGCCTACAAAACACAGAGAAACATAGAAAAACATGAATAAACAGCTGCACAGCTGGGAAACTAGGTTTGTTAAATACTCTACGTAACTACATCAGGTATAAAACACCTGCAGATCCAGTCAGAGTGGAGTGAAAACCACCCGGAGCGGTATTTCACAGGGGATTAACAGGATTATTAGGAGGTTTAGAAGTTCTGAGCACCCAGAGACCATACCAGACCAGACCTGCAAGATAAATTTCACTGTTTTGTACATTTTAATGGAATTTCATTCCCACTTTTGTGAAAGAAAAGCATCACATTTTTGGGAAAGTCCATTAATAAATAATAACGCAACTCACAAAACTTATAACACATTAACAGAAATTTCCTTTTTTAATGTTCGTCTCTACCTTTTTCCTTCATCAATATAATTTAATACAAATTCATCAATAGAAATACTCTTCAAAAGAGAAAGGTGTTTAAAATCTACATGCTGTTGTATTTCTTTGTTTTCACTTTTCTAACTTGTAAAAAAGGACATACAATAAGAAAATATATATCTTAAATCTCTTAGGGTGCGATAACACACCTAAAAGTTGGCTAGAAACACCCATAGTACTCATAGGAGGCTCAGTAAATAACTGAATCCAGATTAAATTGTTTCATGGAGCTAAAACTCAAAGCTGATGAGGTTGAAAATATGAGTTTCCTGCTTTATGTCTCATAATCATGGAGCATTAATGTGGAACCAGGCAAGTCTGGAGGTTTATAGGATTTAAAAGAAACTATTGAAAATATGTCAGTGAGTCACAGTGATATTTTCCTACATCATGAAGAGTTTGATCACGTTATATTGATTAGAAACAGCTCCAAGGACTAAAAATAGAGATCATGATTCCAGACTTTGGAGTAGAGCTGTAGTCCTTAGTGAATTCATTGATTAGTTTCCAACTGTTATGTTAATCTCCAACTATTTTGATAATCAATTAATCAATTTGAGTCATTTCTAAGAAGAAAATGTCCAAATTCTCTGGTTTCAGCTTCTCTTCTCTGGTTATTCTCTGGTTTCTTTAGTCTCCTATAATAGTAAACTGATGATCTTTGGGTTGTGACTATTGGTCTGGACAAAAAAGGACATTTTAGGTTGAATCATTTTACACCATTTAATGAACTATAAAACTAATCAGTTAGTCGTTTCAATAATCAATAGATTAATCCACTATATAGCTTATTAATTAAGATATTTCATTACATTTCTAAATTTTGTTTGTTTTGTTTCATTTACTTAATGCATCAAAACATTATTGTGTAATACAAGGAAATAATGTTTTTGGTGGTGAAACTTCAATAGACAATATTATGTGAAAAAAAGAAAATTCATCTCACACTTGGTTTGAGTCATTTTTAAGAAGAGAATGATTCCAGCTTCTCAAATCTAAATATTTTCTGGTTTTCTCTCAGAGTATTACCTAACTAATGATCTTTGGATTGTGGACTGTTGGTCTGGACAAAAAAAGACATTTTAAGTTGAATCTTCATCTTTGGGAAACAGTGATCAACATTTTACACCATTTTATGACAGCTAGACAGCTAGTTGAGTGATCGTTTCAATAATCAATAGATTATTGCTTGCATTAGAGAGTAGTCCTGTAAGACACATGCTGCTTTTACTTCTGGGTGACAGCGGAGGGTTACGGCACAGAGGAAGAAGATTAATCAGCTTTGACACACTTGTTAATATATCAGATTATTGTTGGCTTGAATCCAAATATCAGATTTATTGACCATAAGAAAAGTATAGAAATTCACCGGAGTGATCCTTTATGCCTCAACATTTATTTAAACCTACTTTTAAAGAAAGAATTTTGTAGAACACTGGTCATGTGACATGCTTCGTCTGAGTGACCGGCACCACCGGTTGAACAGGCGATGTGGTCTGTGTTTTTGTACCTGAAGCAGGAGACACTTCAGCCCTTGTGAATATGGAGATATTTATTAAGGGTTAGTTTGAGTGCAGCTTCTATACCAACAAACTGCCTGTTTCAGACCAGCTCAGTGATGCATTGTCCTCCAGATTTGTCAGAGACGGGAGCATTAGGTCTGGAGCTGCATGGCTTCTTGGACTTTATCATCCTTGCATAGTTGGATTGGCAATCACAATTCACTGGAAGCAACTTGTATGAATGTTTTCCTGTTGCCTAACAACAAAGCTTCAGTATCAATCCTCAGCGTAGCTGCAGCAATAACAGTCTGCTGAATCATCTGTTTACTTCTGACTGAGGAAAGAATTTTCATACGAGTGCTGCATTCAGGTCGTCTGGGAAAATGCAGCTTTCTGCAGAAAAAATCTGGACTATCTTCAAGATAGTGAATGAACCTCACTAGGATATAAATGATCGATACTTGATAAAGTTTACAATTCACCTCAGAATTCAGCTTTACATTTACTCAGTAAACCACACAGTATCCAAACAGTTATTATTACAAACAAGGAAATAGCTTGAGTCAGGAGTTTGGAATGATTAATCACAGAAGAGGAGGATATTTTACTACTCGAATAAAATGTGTTGGCATGACGACAAAGATAAAAAAAGAATAGAGATGACGAAGAAGAGACCATGTAAAAGTGAAAGGGACATTTTTGCCTTTTATTAATATAGTAAAGTAAAGTAAAGCAGTCAAGAGGAACATTCTTATGTCTCATTTAAGAACAGACACGTTCATACAAGTGGTTTTTGCAAAGGCCCAATGTTTGCAAAAGAGAAAAGAAAATGCATTTTCAATTCTTTCTATTATGTGGTGGATACAGAATTTTCACAGATGATTATAGTCCAGTAATTTTTAGTTAGAATGGGGGTCAACCTCAAACTAATTGCAACAGAAGCAACTCAACTGATTTTGTTTCTGAGGGGAAAAAAGCCCCAAAGAATCCCAGAAAGGGAAAGTTGCCAAAAAGACCAAATTACATCCTGTTCATATGCATTTATTTTCTCATTAGAAAAGGGTAAGACTTTTAACCTTTAGATATCTCCATGATAAATACTGAGTTGATTCCTTACTTTAAAACAAAAGTGAGCAACATTAGCATAAATTCCACTGTTTTGACTCCACTGTTTTCACTGCTGTGATGGTACCAGCTAACGTTCAAATTGAATTTGAATTGTGATTTAAATTTGCACGTCAATCGATCTCCTAAATCATATAATCAAGTTGAAACACTATTTGACATTTTGTATTACACAAACTCTGAAAGAGTTTGTGTAATACAAAATGTCTCGCTCTTACTCTGAAAGAGTAAGATCGATCTTACTCTTTCAGAGATAGATCGATCTATCTATCTATCTATCTATCTGGGTTCATGACAAATAATGTTTGGCAAGATGAGAAAGTAAAAACATTTTTAAAATACAGTTTTTGAAAGTATTAATCAGGTCTCTCAAAATGTGCATTGTGGGTTCATCTTGGTTTTGCGTTATTTAAAAGTCCATTTACAACATTTCTTTTACAAAAATCATGATTATGTGCAATTTCTTGACACAAAATGTCAAAATATAAAATTAGTTGATAGCATGTGTTTTTAATTTTTTAAAAACCTTTTTACATCGCAGGGACCCATATATATATATACAGTATGTATATATATATATATATATATATATATATATATATATATATATATATATATATATATATATATATATATATATATATATATATATATATATATATATATATATATATATATATATGGCAACATAACGTGCAAGATTTGCTATGAGATGATATCTCCGTGGCAACGCAACAAATCTGTTTACATCTCAATCAAAAGCACAGCATCTCATGCTGAATAAATGCATTGTGTAACAAAAAATAATGGCTTGTATAATTGTGATCTCAATATGGACAAAAATAATCATGATAATGATTGAATGAAAACTGAGCTGGGTTGACTCAGTGTCCTAACCAGCATCATCAGATGTAAAAACAATCCAGAGTGCAGCGTGGCCTGTGGACACTGTGACAAGGTGAAGATGAGATTCTTTAGTCATGCGTTGTGTATATTTGATACAGCCATTTTTATTTTACTTTCCTTTTGTCTTTTCCATTCTCCTTACACTTTCCTCCTGTATTTTCCTTAGACTTATCTCCCAGAAAGCCCATCTGCTTTAATTATTACAGTAATAAAGACTAGTTTAAAGTTTTTTCTTCCTCCCTGTCTCTATGCTTAATGCAGCTACCCTAAATGGGTTCCATTTAGACCTACTAGTTAGTTGTTTTTTTTATTGAAATATGTCAAGACTGATCAAGACATTTTCACCTGCTATACTAATGTTTAGATCTGATGGTGTCTGTATGCATATTAGTTATATGCAATGAGATTACACACAATTTTTTCAAGTTAACAAAAGGATTTCAATTTATTTCCAATGTATATATGTTTTTGTCTTAATGTAAGTAATCAGCTCAGTAATTTTCATGGTGATATCTAAAGGTTACAAATTTTACACAATTTTACAATTTTACAGAAAAAAATATGCATATGAATGGTTTATATTTTGGTCTTTTTCAAAACTTTCCCCTACTGGGATTCTTCATGGCTTTTTTTCACCTCACTGTGGAAATGTTGAGGAAACAAAATCCACTGAGTTTGCTTCTGTTGCAATTTGTTTACCTTTTTCCATAAAATGATGGGACTATTATATCATCAGATCTATCTGCCTGAACAAATCCCACCAGGGTCAGTTTGTTGGTTTGTTTTGTATTTTGGTGAAATAAACCTTTAAGGTGTAAAGTCAAGTCAGTGTTTGTTTCTGAAACCATTGAACATGTCAGAACATGCCTGCTGAAAACATGTAAACTCATTGACAACTATGTGGAAGTGAATTGTGGAGTTGGAGAGTACGACTGGTTTTCACCCGCTTTAGGTTCAGGACTTTGTGGGTGGAACTAAATAGTCTTAATGTAGAAATCACGACCCCAGGGTGACCCCTAGCCTACTGGTGCAAAACCTGCAAACAAAAAGACATTACAAGGATGTTCTGTGGGCGGAGCTTGGCTTTTGTTTTCAACATGGCCACCGCAGCACAACCTCTCATTGGCTGAATCTGAAACCTTAGCATCACTGCCTACTAACCAGTAGCTACTACTCCATGCTTAGAAGTTGTAGGAGTAATAGGGTTATGGGAACATATTTTAAAAATAAAATTAAAATCTTTTATTCCTCTCTATTACTCTTAGCTGAAAAATATGGACCAATACAAAAACTTTGCAATAACTTGTCACAATATTTAATGTTCAACTGAATGAAAATTCTATATCTCAAATAACATGGTAATGTGTCATGTGGCATTATTTTCATGTGGTTGAAATGTGAAGGATATGGTGATTGCCTCATTGCAAAAGATATTATTTATTACTATTATTTAATTCATGTGTTCATTTCACTTATTTCATTAATTTATTTTTATTTTTTTATTTAATTAGTTTATTTTCTAATGTTATGGGTGATATATATATGATAATCTTGATGCTTATTCTTCCTTTTGCCTTGCTCAAGTTTATGTTTATATAAGAATGCAAACTTTGGGGAAAAAATAGGGAAAGTTCTTCTTCTACTGCAGTTATTGACCTCCCGTTCACTTCTGGGATACGTAGTGCAAAATACGACCTGTTGTAGTAAACCATCCGGGTACTGTTTACATACTAGTTGAAAGCTGAATAAGGTATTCAGACGTCCTTGTTTTTGCCTCCTATGTAGGTGTGGAGTAGGCGGTTTCTGATTCTACAGCTAAAGACTCACTGGGATGTAACGAAAGGAACTGACAACACAGTAACATAATCTTAATTTGTGTTTCAAGCGAGGAATATGAACACCAAACTCCTTGAAAAAAAAGCATCGATTTACATAATCGTCTAATTAGATTTATAATCATGTCGTCACTTTTAGTTGTTTCGATGTTTCGTTTTTATCTCAGAAATAAAGATTCCGTAATAATTTCTCAGAAGAAAGGTCATTACTCTTCATGTAACAATTATCAATTTACCATAACAATGATCAGTGATGGCTCGCTTCTACGCTGCTCATATAAATTACATTTTTACTGATATAAATCATATTCACCTACAAAACAGCTGTTGCATTCACCAGTGGCTCCTTTTTTAGATTTGTTTTAGCCATTTGTGTCTTTATTTTAGATCAACAGTTTAGATAGACAGGAAAGGGGACAGAGAGTAGAGGGAATGACATGCAGGACTGGTCCAGGATTCTAAATGGTGACTCACTTCTCTGTGATTCTAGCCCTAATCACTCAGCTATCGGGTCACCCTAAATACTATTTTTAAATATCATCCCTGTGTATTGTCCTATTGTCCCATTTAAGTTCACTGGCAACTACAGCTGCTGAAATCTTGTCATTTTCTACATAAAATAAACATTTAAACTTTATTCATACATTTTTTTTCAATTACATGATAGTAGACAACTTGGACAAAGGTTTTAAGCAAAAAAAAAAGTGCTTCCTCTTATATCGACTTCCTGCCCCTTCCTCCTGAGAAGACAAACCTTCCCAGAAAGAGTTCCTTTTATTTAAATTATGACCTTCAACCCTGACATGGTGTCTCCAAAGCAACAAAAGGAAAAGGAAAGAGGTATGTGATTGATAGTGACTCAACTGATATGATCATATGCATGAAAACTTCTAAAAAAAAGTTGTGATGAGTTCTGGTGAGTTAATGTTCAGCTGTTCTGTTTTCAGCCTTCAGCAAACTCCTCCGGTGATTCAGGCCAGACAATACTGATTATTGTCTTATGATTTGAAAACCTAATTTTAAAAATTTGCAGATTTTTTTTCAAAATATTCAGAATTGTCTGTGTGGTTTATAGCACATGTTTCTGTGCTGTGAAAGACTCTGAAAGTCCAAAAAGAAAACTGCCCTTGACACACAATACTGCAGTAAAACCAGTTCAGTACAAAAGCCACAGATCATATGGTGATGAAAATAAATAGGAAGGAGATCACTTCACCACAAACTGCATTATTGTTGTGGTTTGTGGTTGAATCTATAAAGCTCTAAAACGTTATTCTTTACTTATCACCCCCTTAAAACGTGAAGATGTGAAAACGTGAGCTCACACAGATCTATAATAATGACTTGAACCTGCAGCTGCAGCAGAAATCCAATGCTGCCAGTCCACGGATCCACACAACAAACTCCACTAAAGCCTAAAGTCCATCTCTGTTGACAGCAAGGTGTTTGCACTGTCAACAGCAAAACCTGCCAACACCTTGCAGCCAGCAATGCACAAGACAGCCGTTATCATCGCTGCAAGGAGTCAAAAACACTCGGCCTTGATCGCATTTCTTTAAACAAACCACAATCATCTTGGGCGTCACTGAGCTCAGGAGGCAGCGACGTTGTTCTTGCAAAATAATGTCAAGGGAACGTTTGGGGAGCGACTGAAAAACAGGAAAGACGTCTGTTGACTTTGATAAATGACTTTTACTTAACTTAATGGACATTTTCATTGTTGCTAGTATGACAGGTTGATGTTTCATGTGGCGATGCGGACTTAAGAACATGGTTAGCAGGTAGCAGAGGGGGAGGAGAGTGAATAAATCGACCAATAGCAGACTGAGAACTACAGAATACAACCGGTGAGACAGATTATGTATACCAAGCCACAAAAGAGGATATAGCTGTCGTGAGACATTGTCTCAGGTGGTGCTGGTGTATATACATGCAGCTATGTTATATAATCACATCACAGGAAGCCTCCTGATGCTGTTGTTTTACTGCTGAGAGTGAACCTAACAGGCCTGTTCCATAGCCTGAGGCTCCACGACATGTTACAACATCATACTGACAATTCTGTAAAAGAAAGAAAAAGAAAGGCCCAAACAGCAGCTTCTCCCAACTCAAACATAAAGGTCCGAACTTTCTATTTCACTCAGACATTCACAGCCAGATACACACACACACACAGAGATGTTTGTATTTTAATGTCTAGTTCTATCTGAAATGAAGCAGTTTAAAGCTTTAAGTGTTTCAGCAGCGATCCTCTCCTGTGTCAACAACCACATTCCACTTCATGTTCAGTCAGTCATGAAGGACTCGCTGAAGTCTGCTGAGCAGCAAGGTGAGCACAAAGTGAAAATAAAAGTAGAAATACTGGCTAAAAAATACTTGATTACAGGAAAAAAGTCTTCAATTTTTCTTAAGTAAAAGTATAGAAATATTATCAGATAATTTTACTTAAAGTACCAAAAGTAAAAATACTCTTTAATACTCTTTTTACCAGGTATGATATCAAATATACAAACAGAAATAACTGTTCAAAAAGTTCAGTTTTAGTTTTTTTTTCCTCAAAAATAATAAATGACTATGACTATATATATATATATACATATATATATATATATATATATATATATACATATATACATATATATATATATATATATAACAAAATAAACAGTATAAATAAAAAATCATTAATTATTTAATCAATAATTAAAAAATGATACATTTTAAATATACAATACACCTAGAATATAAAACTTGTTGATAACATGTGTTTTTAATTTTTTAATTAAATTAACTAGTGAACACTACAGAGGAAGCCAGACAACAACCAAATGAGTGGGTGACGGCTGGAATCTGGCTAAACACAGGCCATTTGAAAAGAAAAAAAATCCTGTTGTGATGTCACAACATGAGCTATTTAAGTTACTATTAACTTCCACTTTGAGAAAGAAAAACAGAAGAGTATAAACACTCCAGAAGGAGTAGGCGGCCACATGGATCCAGGGTTACTATTAACTTCATTTCCTGTTGTGACATCACAACTTATGTAGCCGCTCCCTACTTTCAGTGTTGGTACTGTTCCCTGACCCCGGCTCTCTGGAGGCGGGACATTTCCGACAGCATCGGCCAATCACAGAGTGGGTGTTTCGGTGGAAGGGGGAAAGTGGGTTTTCAGAGTGATAGTGTGAGAAGGCAGACTGTACTGCTGCTACAGCTCTACCAAGCTACTTTTAGACTGTAAAAACATTATTTTTAAATAAAATATAAAGTGGGAAAATGGTGAAATGGAACCTTTAAATGTCTTAGACGTTCTGAACAGAAACCAGAACACTTGACACCCGGAAACGCGCGCACACGCGCGCACACACACACACATACATCCGCGCGCGCACGCAGGCACACCACTGCAGGTGAGTCCGCGCTTCACCAGGTAAACGTCACAACAGCAACAAGTGTGGCGTCGCTGTGTCCGAGCGTCTCGCGCTCTGCCGGCGGATAAGAGCGGCTCTGCTGTACTCACTCCATCTGCTCCTCAGGTTCGACAGTCCGGCGACTTTTCTCCGCCTCGCGGCTCCGCTCATCGTCGCCGCCGCTCCGCGTCTCTGACTCGGTGGACGTGATGTTTCCTCTCAGCTGCGTTTGCTCGGAAAAAACTCAACAACACAACGGCGAAACATTATCGCCTCCATTCCAGCGCAGAACATCGCTGCTGCCGCTGCATTCTGGCTACTCTCTGTCTCTCTCTCTGTCTCTCTCTCTCTCACACACACACACACGCGCGCACACACTCTCACACTCAACTCTGCTGCTGCTGGATGCGCGCCCCCGCGGTCATGTGCTGCGTTCAAGTGATGACGAGCCGTTAAGTATTTCTCAGCGTTTCTATTAGTTTTCTGTTCAATTAAAGGTCAATTTCAGCACCTCCTCCAACAGAATCAGCACATTCATCAGGTTGTTCTCATATGAAAAGTAAAAGTGAAAGTCCTGAATTGAAAAAAAAACACTTTAAGTAAGTAAAAGTACAGAACTCTTAATAGCTAAATATAGGGTGTAAAATGGGCCATTTGTTGGTAAATGTATATTTATGATTAATAATGATTGTTTCTGGTCATTTTTTGTTGGAATTATATGATAAAATACAATTATTTAGGCCCTACAAATCTTGAAACATCTGCTGTGCCACTTTTATTTATTTTATTTTTTTTGCATGAGCGGTTTCAGGTAAAAGGGGTTATCTCATCAGGTAAAATGAGCCAGTCAAATGACAAAGGGAAATTCAAATTCTAAATAAATTCATTGCCAGTATTAATGTTAAAACACAATTGCTTCCATAACTTTTAAAATGCATTAAACAAACTCATATTGCTGCTATTAAAACAAGAACAGATCAGTTATGTGTTGTACAATTGGGTCACCAAGATAAACATCACTTTTCCAAAACATATGGTGGATGCCATCAAGACAGGTATCATGCATAGTTTTTTATGTGCATAAAATGTTGTGTCAAGCACAGTTATGTCAACAGTTTAAATCCTTTGACGTCATTGCTCTAGGAGCTGGGACCCGCAAACCTGAAATAGCCCATTTTACCTGATATCACTCTACTCATTACACAGATTGCTATATTATTATAGTATATTATACTACTTGTTTTAATTACTAAATACATGGGAGCCTATTTTGATGTTTTATTTTATCAGTGTGGAGCCAGTTTAAGATACTTTGTGTAAATTAATAGTAAAAGTACTGCATCATAATACTTGGAAGCTTTCACACAAAGTGTAAATTTTAATGAAAGGGGACAATTCAACAGAATATAAATAATAGAATATTAAACTATATTAATTTGATGTTAAATCTTAAGTACAGTACTTTAAAAGGACTTCATTAATTTCCACCTCTACATATAAGACTTGTGACCCTGTTAAAAAGAGATATGAGCTCTTTTTCATTTGGTCCCCACTTTATCTTCATGTACAAATCATAAAAGTAAAGTGATTCCAGTAACTTAAAGCTACGATTGGTGTCCTTCTTTTCATTAATATTGTGCCTTTTTCAATAACGACAATATTTTATCTGTAATTTCTTATAAAAAACTGCTGATTTGTAATTTCTGCTCCACAGTGACCTCATCTCTGGTTTACTGTGAAACCCTGAATTACAAATTTTGAGCAAAATTAAAGAAAAATTAAGTCAAAACATCCATTTAATTAAAAAATACACAATACTGAAGAAAACATATAGTCTTTCTGGATGAACAACAGTGGTAGATTTAAGATAAGCACTGTTTATTATGTTTGGTAAATCTAAAAAAGGTAAGGAAGAAATTAAAGGAGCCTGTATCTTGTTTTAGGAGGGTAATGTTGTGGCTTATATGAGGATAACCTCAGGCCTGATACTTAATTTGAAATGATGGAGCCACTGTGGATGCCAAAACATTCAACAGGCCCATTACAACCAATAATAACCAATAAATCGATAACATCTTTTTCTTTTTAGTCCATCCAGCTGAAACCTGCATTGACCAGCATCGACACAATTCCCTCAAGTAAATGCAGCCAAAATACTTGTTCCAGGAATCTGATAGACGTCAGACTGACTTTAATTACCTTTCTTCCCCTGTGTTAACACAGTTTGGGTTTCTGGGAAAATGCTGTTTAGTACTTTCAGATCATGAAAGTGATGAAGAGTGTTCACAACTACAAAACATGTGAAATTCACTTCATAACCACGATCACTTCTGTTTTTAAGGCAGCTGACAGACATAAGAACATTTCTCTAAGCTTTCAGGGAAATATCGTATGCCTCTCATGTACAGCTGATAGTTCTCACTCTTCAGATTGAGATGATACCTGTGTTTATGAAAGTCGTGTTTTCTCAGAATCCTGACAAAAGTCTTACCACTCAAATATTTGTATTATCTTATTTAGTAAGATCAGAAATACAGCAATGTCAAAATACTCTATAATAGTGAAGGTCCTGCACAATGAAGCCTATACAGTCAAATACTTAGCTGTTATGTTATATGTTATGTTAGTATTCAGAGAAAAGAAGAACACAATTCTGATTCACTAAACTGTTTCACTTTTCATACTTTTTCTCTAATGTTTAATATTTGGTGAAATATTGGATCATTTGAACATTCATTGAAATGTTAGAAGTTTAGACTTAGGTGAAATGTGAGATGACTACACAGCGTCAAAGACTCAAAGGCTGAAACCACTGGTTTCATCTTAAATTATGTGTTGTTGTTTTTGTTGTTGTTATATGTTGTTGTATAAATGTAGTCAGGGTTGCAAAGGGGCAAAAATATTTCCAGTAAATTTCCAGAAAGTTTGTAATATTCAACATTTAACTTGCCAGCTAGATAACTATTGTATGAATACATTTTTATTTAATATTTTCAAGTTAAACATTAATATCATTATAAATCTAATATATTTTCCCCATAATATTATCAGAACTTACTTCACCATTCTATGAGATAATAATGGAACCTTACTAGTAGAGTTTTCAAAGTAAATGTAAAGCCAGACTTCATACTCTAGAAATGGCTGCTCAGTGGAGTGATCTCAAAAGTGCATGTTTAATGCAGCTACAACTAGACTGAGGTCGCATACTCTGTCCCTCCACCCAGTGGCTTACTGGAGAAAGTAGTCCTGAGTATTTGCTTCACATGTAAAGTAAATTACAGGTATTAAAATAAAATATAAATACAGGTATTATCTCATAGTGTGATGAATGTGCAGGTCACAACTTGTCCACCCCAGCATTTGGGAGTTGTTGGATTGTGTATTTGCTGAGTTTGATGAGGGGAAACCAAAAAATACCATTAGCTGTGTAGTAGTAGCTGAGCAGCTTACGGCTCTGCTCCACTGGTCTGGAAACAGCTGGTATCAACAAGTAAACTATTGTTATGATTTTGGCAATCATAACAATCTGTGAATTTTTCAAAAATATCTTTCTCTTATTAAATAACTATCCCTTTAAATCTGGTTGTTGTACCAGGATTATGCATTAATATATACAATATACATTCCACATTCCACATTTTTCTACATTTAATTTATATATTCCCTTTAATTCCCATATATTCCCATATAACACCTGTATAAACACCTGTATGAACACCTGTATGAACACCTGTATAAACACCTGTATAAACACCTGTATAAACACCTGTATGAACACCTGTATGAACACCTGTATAAACACCTGTATAAACACCTGTATAAACACCTGTATAAACACCTGTATGAACACCTGTATGAACACCTGTATGAACACCTGTATGAACACCTGTATAAACACCTGTATAAACACCTGTATAAACACCTGTATAAACACCTGTATAAACACCTGTATAAACACCTGTAAGAATATAATTAATCAGGTGGTAGCCATGCAGCTAATAAATGTAGAGAAGGAGGAGAAGGAAGAAGAGGAGTGGTGGTGACTCCATGTCGTGTTACCTGTCCTGTTCATCAGGTCCAGAGGACTGTGTGGCGGTGAGGCAGCATCTTCACTTGCTGACACTACATGTAAAAATGTAAAAGGAAATGAAATGTTTTATTTATTTAATTCTGAACCAGATTATAGATGAATGTTCCCAAAACAATAACACACAAACACATTTTTTGACTTTTCAAGAAATGTTAAATAAATGCACAACACAAATGCTTCTAAATGTAAAACAATGTGATTCTTAATTGTTGAAAAATGATGACCCCCCTTATTCCTCTAAGTGGTTTCCTCCAGATGTTGTTTTCCTATCGGCTTAACGACTAATTTTGACAGTCAGCTAGTAGCTAGCTACGTGGAAGAAACGAAGCAAACTAATATGTAGACGCCAGTAAATCATTTATTAAACCACTTGTTCAATATTTGTCCAAAATCAGACTCTTTTGTCTGCTGGTTAAAATCAAACGTAATGATTGTTAACGAGCTCTAACGACGTAAGTTACCATAGCGACAGCAACTAGGGGGAGGGAGGAGGGAACAGGAAGAAGAGTCGAGAGAGGAGGTTATGGATTTTCATATTTTTTCTGTCACTGACTCATGATCTCATTAGTTTTATATATAAATATAAATAAATATAGAACACAGCTATAATTACTATTATTACTTTAATAGCATTATTTTAAACATTTGCTGAGGGCTTAAACCTGCAAGACAAGCCACAAAGGAGAGAGAAAGAAGAAGATAGGGCCAGATTATAATGGTAGAATAGTAGTATAGTATTTTTATTATTTATTTATCATTAGTATTGTTATTTAATATTTTATTATGTCCCCTTCAGAAGTTATTCTCTGAATAATCAATGAAATAAGATGTTTGCCCCTGGTAACAACATGTGTATGGTACAAAAAAACACTTAAAACAAAGTTACCCACAATGACACATACACAGCATTTTTGTTAAACTGTGATAAACTGTTTGTCGTCTTATTGAATGTGTTTTTTATCTGTATTTTATACCCTTTCTGGATCTCTCCCGGACAGAGGAGAAGGACAGCAGCCCTCTCCTCCTGATGAACCCTCCCTCTTCATTGCTGTTGTGCCTTTCTGTGGAAAAAATGCCAGAACAAATTCAATGGGCAACAGCAACAGATACAAGTTCAGGTGACTACAAACAGTATTGAATCAACTAAAACAATGCACTTTGTATTTCACAAACTTGGTCATTAATGTAAATATCATTCACTCACAGGGATTCTAATAAACTACAACATACTAATTAATGGCTGGAGCACATGTCTTACTTTTAATTCGCAGAGATGAGAAGCTGAAACTCCTCCTCGAGCGTGGAGGCAGCTGCTTCTCCGCATTCTGAAATAAAAGGGAACAATACAAGTAGATCAAATATAAAACTAAGACGTAAATGATCAAACCAACGCCTCAATGGGTAGGTCTGGAACTGGAAGTAAACTCTGTCTGATGCCGAAAGGAGCGACATCACACTGGGCCTGGAGGTCACCAGCAGGGTTTTGAAAGTACTCAAAAGTTCTACTTGAAATGAACTATAGATACTTAATAATGACTTCAATAAAAGTGGAAAGTCCTTCATTCAAGCACCACTTGAAATGTAAATATAAACTATCCGATTTGAAATAAAAAAAGTTTAAATTCAAATGAATAAATAAATAATTCATAAATAAGAAAATCAGCTGTTGTAGGACTAATATACAATATTTTTTGAATATGAATGACAACTCCCCACCCCCTTATCAAAATGCATTATCAAAATGCATATATATATATATATATATATATATATATATATATATATATATATATATATATATATATATAGATATATAGATATATAGCTTAGAAGCAAAACTGCCATGTGGTGTAACCCTAAAAAACAGGGTTTACCTAATTTATCATTTTTTTTGGTTACACCAACCAAGAAACATTAAAGGTACATTTTGAGAGACCAGATGAATTTTTCTTAAAACTGTATTTTGAGTTTTTCATTATTTGTCACTGACCCATATACCCAACCATATATATATATATATATATATATATATATATATATATATATATATATATATATATATATATATATATATATATATAGTGAAAACAAACTGGCCCATGGTTTATAACTTGATTTACAACATCTGCTGTGTGTGTGTGTGTGTGTGTGTGTGTGTGTGTGTGTGTGTGTGTGTGTGTGTGTGTGTGTGTGTGTGTGTGTGTGTGTGTGTGGTGTGTGTCAGATTGCAGGGTTGTGGTCAGGTGTGTGGAGTCAGACACCAGCCTCCACAGCTGTCATCTATCACCTAATCATCTGTTCACTCCTCTCTAACGCCCAGACTGTTTATTCAGTCTTCGGTCCTGAGCAAAGGATTTAATTTAGTCTTAGAAACCCACATGGACATTATATTTAGTCAAAGTCACATTTTAACCTTTTTGTTTTGTTTGAGTCTACATTTATTCAGTGAAACTCAGTTTTAATTTTTGTCTAATTTTAGTCCGAATGACCTTGGATGTAAGGTTGTGTTTTATAGTAAATAAATTGGTGTTATGTGTGAATAGTTGTATTTAGGACACTGCCTTTAATAAACACCCTGAACTCGTCTCACCTTAGAGCGAGACTGTTATCATTTATAACCTCAACTGGCATCACTTTAATCGACTCAAATAGTCTGTTGCTCCACTCTGACCTTTGAAACTGGAGTCAGTTTCTGGTTTATTGACACCGTCGCTTCTCTACTGCTCAGTCGCTATATGCTGCAGCAGCTTTTCTAAATGAGTCGGTGGAGCTGCCGATACCGAACTGAACCGTCAGCAGGAGGAACATGCTGTGTGCATAGTGTATGAGTATTACTGCTTCTGCATGAGAACACACCAACACTATTTATAGCAGAGCGAGATGACAGGACATGGGGATGCCCTGTGGGAAAACTCCCCAGCAATATAAACCCAGTGTGGACGAGTGGAATGCACAGCAGGGTTTGTGCAGTATACCGTGAAGTATGAAGTCGTACAACAAGTGGAAGTTCCACCTTTCTGTTCCTGAAAGCTTTTAAATGTGTAGTGCATTCAGTCATTGATCTGTCATGGGAACAATTCCCTGGAACAAGAAGTGATGCGTTTTCTGTTTCTTGTTTTGGGGTAAATTGAAGTGTAATGAAACTGTGAGTGGACAGAGAAAAGCTATCACCTACACCCACTCTTTAATTAACCAGGTCCTGTACACACGTGTCATTTTTAATAAACACCACCCTCATGTCACTCATCTTCAGAGCATTGCAGGACTGAGCTGCAACAAGCTGAAGCTATTTTCATATCCTGTTCTATACCATGCATGGTAAGTAGCCTGGCATGACAAATTTAACAAAACTTTTATAAGGATGATAAATCTATTAAAACAAATGTGCACATAAATAACTATGCATGATATCTGTCTTGGTGTCATCCATCAGAAATAATACTGTTAGTTAGATATATTAACTTAAATCTTTTGGAAAAGTGTTGTTTATCTCGGTGGCTCAATTTACCTTAATCCCCTGAGCTAAAATGGGCCACATGATTTCAGCTAAAATGGGCCTAACCCTCTGTGTCACTAACAAACACACGTGTGACATTTGGTTCAACTACAACATGAACAGTATGTTATCATGTGAAATTAGTGAAATTCAAAGCAGTCACTATGTTTGTGTAACTTAGCTTGTTACATATGACTGGGTGCTAGCTTCTGTGTAGCGTTAGCTTAGCTTGTATACATAGGTGTGTTAGCATGTGTGTGTTTACAACACATCAATAATACAAACACATAAACATTGCAGCAATATGAGTTTGTTATGTGGTTCTAAGCGATTGAGTTTTAACCTTAAAACTCATGATTAATAGTTTTGAATTAAAATTTCCCTTTGTCATTTGACAGGCCCATTTTTTCCTGAAACAACTCACGCAAAAGATTTATATAACATTAAAATATAATATATAATAATTATATTTTATCACATAGGTTCAATACTGAATGATCAGGATCATTCATTATTAATCATTAATGTACATGGAAAAGCCATATTTAGTATTGTGTTATCATCCCAAGTGATTTACCAAAAAGTGTCCCAATTTATGTGATATCACCCTACCTCACAGATACCTCATGTATTGAGGTAATTGAGATTACCAAAGGTTGTCAATGACATCAACACATAGAACATGGTCGGAACGCTGAAGTCATGTGACCATAATGTAATTCAGTAATAGCCTAGCATTAGCTTTTCATTTTTGGATTGAAGTTACACTTAAAAAATCATAAAAGTGGTGTTGATTTGTGGAGATTATTGTGCTGATCTGCTGATATCTTGTTTATCTGAGACAGTGTTAACCTCCAGGTTACAAACATATGTCATTCATGTAGCTCCTTATTTCCCAAAGTATTAAAATATTCCTTTGAGGCAACAATGTAAACATAAAATCACATGCATAGTAACAAAGTGGTTTTAAATGAATAAGATCCTAAAAAGCTCACTCTCTTCAGCAGACTGTAAATGTTGAGTCCACACTGACCACGCCCTCACACACAACACACTTCCTCTTATCTATTCACTTTCAATAAAGTAAGATCATATTATTCTACACAAATACTGATCCTACATTATTCCTGCCTGCTGTGTCATTCATAGTACAACATATATTAACCCTCTATTGCATGAAGTATTGCTTAGACATGGTAAAAAAATGTTTGAATGTTTTTACTACTTAAAATAGCCCATATATATATATATATATATATATATATATATATATATATATATATATATATATATATATATATATATATATATATATATATATATATATATATATATATATATAGTCTCAGGATAGTTGCAAGTCAATTCATCATACGTCATCATACACTAGGATTTTTCCATACTTGCATATTGTTGCCATATGGCAACAGATATTTTTTTTTACCTCAGACAGTGAGTTCAATACTAAAATAAAAGCCCCCACTGTAAAAACATAGATTTTTAGACAAATGAATAAATATATTTATTATGTTAAGATTTGTCTGTGTGTGTGTGTGTGTGTGTGTGTGTGTGTGTGTGTGTGTGTGTGTGTGTGTGTGTGTGTGTGTGTGTGTGTGTGCGCCTGTGTGGTAATTTTAAAAACAATTGATTTATGAGTATTGTGATATAGAGTCAGAAATAATGTAAAACAGTAAAATAGTTGTTTCATTTTTTTTAGCTAAACTGGAACAGATGTCGTGATGAATTGAAGTTCTTACTTAAAGATCCCATATCTACACTTTTCTGGGATTTCTTTGAAGTTTTAATCCTCAAATGTGAAATAAACTGTTCATTCATTCATAAGAATAATAACATCAGTGACAATTTTACTACAATACTTTAGCTACATCAAACTCACAATACTTTTGTACTTTTACTGTATTATTATTACATTTACTGAAGTAAAAATTCAGAGTAATTCTTGTACAGATTATTCTTGATGTGCGTCCTTCATCTCAATCAAAGATTCCAATTCCTCAACAAGCCTGAAGATGTAACATGATCCAGTGAAATAAACCAGGTTTAGATCATCCTGAGCATGTACAGGTGCATTTCAAATAATCAGAGTCCTGTGAAGAGAATTGATATTTTTTCAGAAGGAGAAACTCACATATTATGTTGATTAGGATAATAAAAACCCCAAACTTGTCACTGTATTCTAAATATTTGAGATGCACCCATATATGTGTACAGTAGGTGTTAAACATACTGAATATATAATATACAAAGTCATTGGTGATCAGCTGACAGGAAGCCACTGAAGTGTCAGAGCAGCCTGGCAGCAGCAGTTCTGTATCTGAGAACAGGTGAACAGAAAGAAGCAGCATCTGATAGTTGAAGTTAGTGTTCTAATAGTTTGTTGCTACACTTCATGTCTTTACACAAGCGTTCGATGAAAAAACAACCACCCCACCCATCCCCCCCCCCCCCCCTCTATGTTTCTTACCACAGGAAGTAAAAGTGAAATTTTCAAGATCAAAGTTCTCTATTCCTCCCATCATGTGATACTCACAGGAAACACGGGCACCTCCAGTGTTTTACTACACCGATGTCTTTCAACTTCAGCGTTAAGTTTCTTTGTTGTCGCTCAAATACTTGATTGTAACACTGCACCTTCATCAGATCAATGTACTCTGATCAATGTACTCTGAGTGTTGTAAAGCTGGTTGCTCACACAGCTTTGAACTCACATAAAGAGCATAAAAAGGAAGAAACACTCACCACCTGTACGGGCCGTGACAACTGATCCATTTCTTTTGACTGAGCAGGTGCAGGAATCCAGCAGCACTAATGTGACCACATTGGCATAACTGTGTTTCTTAATCAATAACTTCAACTGATCCCTGTGAGGAAGCGTCTTTCTGTGTGTTGTCGGTGACGATAAGGCGGCGTAGTGACATGTATGAGGAAGTGTAATAACTGAAACGTGCGGTTGACGGACTTCAGTCTCAGGCAGGGATTTCCTCTTTGTGTGTGTGTGTGCGCATGTGTCTATTTGTGTCTGCATGTGTGCATGTGCATGCATGCATGTCGGTGTGTGTGTGTGTGTGTGTGTCTCTGTGTATATGGTTGAACCTGTTCCTCTGCTTTATTATATTCTTTAGCCCTCTATTGCATGAAATATTACTTACTTAAAATGGCCTAAATAATATAATATGTTATATTAAAAAATATATATATATAAGAAAAAGTTGTAAACACAGTCTCGGGATAGTTTCATGCTATGTAAGTCAATGGGACTCCATTAGGTTGTATGCACTAGGAAAAATGGAAAACTTCAAAATGGGAAGCAGAGCCTTCAACTACCAGGCTCCTCTCCTATGGAACCATCTTCCTGTTTCAGTCCAGGGGCAAACACCCTTCCTACATTTAAGAACAGGTTAAAAGCCTTCTTTTTTAGGGCTGGCCCTGGCCAGACTAGAACATTGTTATGTTACTATAGGTTTAGACTGCTGGGACATCAGGAGAGGTTCTCTCTTTCTCTCTCGGTCGATCTGTAACACTTATGACCCACTGATGTACCGTTTTAAATCTGTTTTGTTCCTGGAGTCTTGTCCTGTGTTTTTTCCCATTCTCAGAACATGCTGCCACTGAAGGAGCTTCAGTTGCTGGAGGGTCTGATGGTGCCCTGGTTCACCTGGAAACTGCAATGGATCTCAACTTTTCCTGTTTGAAAGTATTGTTTCCATCCTATGGAAACCTCATCTATTGCACGTCTTTCCGTCCTGGAAGAGAGATCCTCCTCTGTTTCTCTTACTGAGGTTTCTTGCATTTTTTTCCCCATGAAAGTTTTTTTTAAGGAGTTTTTCTAAGGACCCAGTATCCAGTTTTTGTAATACATCCATGGCCTGGCTCAAACGTCCCATGGATATATTATAGAACTAGATACAGGACCGATCCAGGTTGGGGAGGAAGCACCATGCCACTCCTGCACTGTAACAAGAGAACAGAAATTTTTCTTTTTTTCCAACTTTTCTGCATGGATGGTAAGCAGGATGAGCATCTTTTCAGGCAAAACTACAGCAAACTTAATTTCCCATGTCTATTAAAGAGGTGAAATATGCTTTTGTTTATTTTTTTTGTACCAGGAGTGAATAATTTGACAACAATGAATTTTTGGAACAGTGTCAACAATTCAGCTGTCATTATCAAAGTGTTGATTTGTTTAATATGTGCTGTTACTCTCTAATCATCGTTAACAATAAGAAAGGTTTAACAGAGAAACACAGTTTGTTTGTTATTAAAGTGATATAAACAGGCTATGCACACTTAAAGATGTGCATGTAGCTGGTAGATCTGCACAGGGGACGCACCACACCGCTGATAAACCCGCTGTGATACACAGATCCTTCAGTAGCAGCGGTGAGCAGGGCGTATTACCACTCCTCGCAAATTTCATGTTGCAGATACCACACACCGCCATCAGACTTGTTGTCACATCAAGTTTGAAATGTTTCCAAATAACAGACTTGGCTCAGTCTGTTGCTTGCTCCATGTTGCTGTGTTTGCTAGCATGCTGTGCTGCTCTGACGTAACCAGTTTGCAAACATAGAATCAAAGTGACTAGATTCTGTAACTCTATTGCTGTGTATGATGTTAATAAAAAAACGTGACTACATTGAAACGCTGGATCAGTCTCGTTCACCCGATATCTGATCGAGCTAACTGGTCAATATTGGAGTCGATATCCAATCTCATCCGTGCACCTCTACTTTTTGGGTTGCTTGGGATTTTTTGTTGCAGTACCATGAGTGGCCACTGGGAAACATCAGTGTGGTGCTGAGAGAGGGCACCATATGCAGGTATTATAATACAACCATGCAAACACCGGACTGGGTTTATTTCCACGTTATGTGACTCATAGAGGCTGCACACTATAGTCACTCCCCATTATGCTCTGGGGCCTCCCATCATGCACCGGGGCAACTTTGAGTTGTTAAATGCACCTGCCGACCTTATACATGACTGAAAAATATAGACTTTTTGTTGCAGTAGCATGAGTGACCACTAGGAAAAATGTGCTGCTTCTGAGAGGCGGTGCCCTATCCAGGTCTATAATACATCCATGTTTAGTAGGTCTGGGAGGGCGTTGACGTCACATGCGACTCTGGGGTCTGTAGTCATTGTGTTTTTAGACTTATACTACATTTTTATGACTTTTTTTTTTAATTTGTTAATATATTTTTTAAATATACTAACATCATATGTGTGATCCATGGCACAAAATCAAACATTATTAAAGGATTTGTTTTTTCTCTTTCACCACCATACATCATTTTTCCAAAGTAGGGTTTCATGGTAACCAAGGCGGTGTACAGGACTATGAGCCGATGTCATGGATGTATGTAAGAACTGATTAGGTATGATAATACAGCCATGGCTAAAGTACCTAAGCCATATTGGACTGGTCCACCTCCAGATGTAATCTGGTTGTCTAACCACAATAAAGTAGAGATTTGTACAGACAAAATACTCAGATTTTGAAGTAATTTGCACCTTTATATTAATTAGATGAAACTAGCCCCGTCTCCAACAGCTACAACAGTAACATGCTGCTAAACACTGATACTTCATATTAATCATTTAATGATGTCAGGAAGAAAAAGAATCAGTCACAGACCAAACCAACACTTTACTGCAATAGTTCAACGATATCAGCTCATAATACTGCAATATTTTAAATACATCAACTCATAATACTTGTTCATTACCACAATACAATAATGACATAAGCATATAATAATGTTATACGCTATAATTGTGTACTTCTTAAATACACCAAACTCATAATACTTATGTAATTTTACTGCAGTATGAGTTTTTATGAAGCACCTTTAGATGTAATGGAGTATTTTGGTACTTTTACCTTCAGTAATAACATGGAGTGGAAATAGTGCAAAGTCCTCATGTTTGATGTTGACAGCAGGAAACAATGAAAGTGGTAAACTACTAACTAACTAAACTGACTGTACAACACATCTGTCCACTCCATACAATGTACACTCATTATAAATTCCTCTTCAAGCATCTGCAGTAACATCAGTCTCAGACCATCTCTATTTTCTCCCGTCATACAGCGGCTCTGGTCAGTATAAAAGGCTTCTTGGAATCAGTGGTCTGCTGAGTTGTTACGCTAACTTTTTTTTTTTTTTAAATCTCTTTTTATTGAACACAAAACAGAGTTACAATCATGTTTGCAGTACAAAGTTTTGTCTTTTTTTTACATTTCTTATTGCAACCCTTCCCTCCCCCCACCCTTCAGAACATCTGTGCGTCTACCCATATTCAAACAGCAATAAAGCATTTGCGAGTCATTTATGTACAGTACATTATATGCATCCTACCCCCACAAAGATACAATCAATAACAGTGCTATTTGCCATCTTAAAAAACAAAACAAAACAAAACACCAAAAGTAGTAGCGTAGCACTAGGCTACCGCTACAATTATAATGACCATGAATACACTATGTATATTGCTACCATACAGGGGGAAATAGGAATACAAATGGGTTATTTTAATATAAAAGAAAGGATAATAAAAAGAGAGAAAAAAAAACAGTGGCTAACAACATTATTGAAACTACTTTCATTAGGTGTAAGCTATCAGGTCTTACTGTTTTATTCTGAGGGACTCTCAGGAAGTGTCTTGAGTTCTTCAAAATATTTTATTACTGGTTTCCAAGCGCCATAAAAACTGTCAATAGACCCTCTAAGTGTATATTTTATCTTTTCCAATTTAAGATACATCATAAGGTCAGACAACCATACAGAAAGTTTTGGTGGGTAAGAAGATTTCCAGTGTAAAAGAATTTGTCTCCTTGCGATCAATGTTGAAAAAGCTATTATGTCTTTGAACCTTGAGATACCCCTACTATCAAGAGGCACAGTTCCAAAAATCGATGTAAAAATATTAGGCTCACATTCTATTCCCATTATTTCAGATAATGTTTTGTAAACTCCACCCCAAAATGAATTCAAGGAGGGACATGACCAAAACATATGTGTTAAAGTTCCAGGAGCCGTTTGGCATCTATTGCAATTTTCATCCACATTGTCAAATATCTTGGCCAGTCTAGCTTTAGAATAATGCATCCTATGTACAATCTTAAACTGGATTAAGGCTAAACGTGCACAGGATGTTGTCCCATTAATCCTATGCACAGCTTCATCCCAAATACTCTCAGGAATAACTTCACCCATTTCATTATCCCACTTCATTTTTAGTTTCTCCTGGATATCGTCTTCATGAGACATGATTAAGGTGTGAATTCTGGAGATGATTCCCTTTGCATTAGGAGAGAGTGCAAACATGTCATCCAAAACTATGGAATCTGGCTCATTTGGAAAATCTGGTGTATTAGTTCTAACAAAGTGACGAATCTGTAGATACCTAAAATAGTCTGAGTTGTTTAGATTAAATTCAACACACAGGTCATTGAAACTTGTGAATACCCCTTCCTTATAAAAATCTTTAAATTTAACAAGACCTTGCCTTTTCCATCTCAAGAATGTTGAATCTATATTAGGAGGAATAAACGCCTGATTATGACAAATAGGAGCCTGTATTGAAAACTGAGTTAAACCCATATATTTTCTGAATTGAAGCCAAATTCGTAATGTATGTGTAACTACTGGGTTTGAAGAGTATGATGAGATGGATAGAGGGACACTGGAGGTAACTAATGCTGGGAGTGATGTTGAAAGACATGAATTATTTTCAGCTTCACACCAGACATCCTCTGATGACTGGTACCAGTATACAATTTTCTGACAATTAGCCGCCCAGTAATATATTTGTAAATTTGGCAGGCCCAGGCCACCACTTGTGCGATGTTTTTGGAGGTATTTTTTCTGTATTCTGGGATTTTTACCTGCCCAAATAAAGGATGTGATACTCTTATCAATAGACTGAAAAAATGATTTTGGCAAATAAATGGGAAGACACTGGAAAAGATAAAGGAATCTGGGAAGAACGTTCATTTTTATACAATTAATTCTTCCAACTAACGTCAAATTTATGGCTGTCCATCTCTGAAAATCAGACTTCAGTCTATCAACCAGTGGAGTGAAATTTTTTCCAAAGAGCTCTGTGAAAGTAGGAGTGAGATACATCCCCAAATACTTAAACCCATCTCTGGACATAGAAAATGGAATATCAGAATCTTGAAGAGCTTTTGCTTTACCGTTAATAGGGAAACACTCGCTTTTAGTAAAATTCAATTTGTAGCCAGAAAAAACACTAAATGTTTGCAACATATTAACCACATGTGGAACACTATGAATGGGGTCAGATATATACAATAATAGATCATCTGCATAAAGAGACAAGTTATGCATCAGCCCCCCTCTATAAATTCCTGCTATTTCTGGCTTCGACTTAAGTGCAATAGATAGAGGTTCTATAACCAAAGCAAACAAAAGAGGACTAATTGGTGAACCTTGTCGTGTTCCTCTTGACAGTGGGAAAAACTCTGAGTGGTTTCTATTGGTAACCACCGATGCCTTAGGTTTGAAATATAATAGCTCAATCCACTCTATAAAATTAGGCCCAAAATCAAATCTCCTCAAACACTCAAACAGAAAACGCCACTCGACCATATCAAAGGCCATTTTTGCGTCTAAAGATATAACCACCTCCGGTACCGTGTTAGTTGATGGTGTATATAAAACATTTAGGAGACGTCGCACATTAGCAAATGACTGACGTCCTAACATAAAACCTGTTTGGTCCGTGGAAATTATCTCCGGCATAGCTCTTTCCAAGCGGTGTGCAAGCACTTTAGCCAAAATCTTCACATCACAATTAAGAAGTGAAATAGGGCGATATGACCCACAGTCCCTCTCATCCTTTCCTGGTTTTAATAGTAAAATTATAGAGGCCTCTGTTAATGTCCTGGGTAAAGTTTTAGTATTTTTACATTCATTAAACATATCATCTAAGATTGGAATTAATTGCCTGGAGAATTTTTTGAAAAATTCAACTGGGAAGCCATCTGGGCCGGGTGCCTTCCCACTCTGCATTGCACAAATAGCCCTCTTAATTTCGGTGGATGTAATAGGGACCTCTATTTCTGCTCTACTAATCGCATTTATTCTAGGCATATTCAACTTATTAAAAAAATCTGACATGGGTGTATTATCTGAAGGTGCTTCAGATGAATACAGGTTTGAATAAAATTCCTGAAAGGCATGATTTATTTCCACAGGATCTGTTGTGAGATCACCATTTTCCTTCTCAATACATGAGATGTGTTGTTCAGCTGTTTTCCGTTTTAACTGATGAGATAACAGGCGGCCTGATTTTTCCCCATGTTCATACAAAAAGCCCTGTAGTTTCAATAGCATCCTCTCAGTTTTTTCAGAAACCACCAATTCGTATTTCGCTTGTAGCTCCAGTCTTTTCTTATACAGTTCTGGACTAGGACACTCTGCATATTGGTTATCTAGTTCCTGAATGTTTTTTATCAAGCTGTCTAACTCCTTACGTCTGTTTTTATTCTTACGCTAACTTTAATAGCAATTCAAGAAGTTCAGGACTTGATATACAGATGTGTTAATCGGTTTTGGCAGCTGAAGTGGCTCCAGATGTACTGATGTTGGTCAGTGTGATGTTTGGTCACATGGCAGCAGAGACGCTCTATTTTAGTCACAGACACACTTCAGTTGTTTCACTGTTTTATTCAAGTTGCAATGGTCTGAGATGTGAGTATGTCACACTTTTATAAATTCAGTTTACAAACATCAAAAGAAAATGTGAGCTCTGATTCCAATATGAAATCTCACTAAAAGCCATTTATTCATATAGTACCAAATCATAACTAAAGTTCTCATGACACTTTCCATATAGAGCAAGTTAAGACCAAACTCTTTACGAGCAGTTATATTGCAATTAAAAACAACAGCGTGTGGGTTTTATCAAATAAAATATACAAAATATAAATAAGAGGCTTTGGAGTGTCTCAATTCAAGAAAGAATTAGAAAAGAACGGCTTTGGATTCAGAAAACAAGGCAACAACACAAAACTTTTTTTCAAAAACATGAAATATCAGAGATGAACTCCTGGTGACTTCCTGAGAGAAGTTCAGCTCGAGGCACAACGGGATCGACTGGATTCCTGATCCACACCAACACAGTCCAGACCGACCAGGACCCTTCAACCAGCACAGAGTATTTATGTTTCATTACATCATGGAGCACTGAAGCTCTGCTGCTGACGGAGGCCCAATATTATTCTTTAAAGGTTTTGTTGCTTTTAAAGCAACAAGGTGGACTAAATCAGGAACTCAGTTTCATATAGATCATGTCAACGTTTGTCACTAAGCCTGTTTTATGGTGACACAACGCTGGGATTAGGTTAAGGCACAAAAAAACACTTGGTTAAAGTTAGAAAAACATGTTTTGGATCAAACGATCAATTTGTGACATGACAGGGCAAATGTCCTGTAAAATGTCCGATTGTCCTGCAACTGCCTTTTCCAACTCCATCAATGAATCAAAGGCACTGATCCATCTCCTCCTCCTGAGAGAAGAGGAATGTGGTCTGAAACGTTAATAACCTGTGGCTTATATATAAACTGTCAGCGTTTTCCTCTGAGACTGAGCTGTAATGAGTAATGAAGAGTGGCTGTGCTATCTGAAGGATGCTGCTATGTTTGGTCTGGACTCCTGGGGGGTGGGGGATGGGGGGTGAGTTCAGGGATCCACGAACGACACTGCGATGTAGCGGACGCCGGCCGTGGTGGGCAGGCCTTCGTGGTAGTGGGTGAGGCGGCCGGGGTGCATGAGGGCCCAGCCTTTACGAGGAGCCTTGATGGAGCAGTCGTAGCGGAGGAACCTGCATCCACCACCCTGCAGCCACAACACAACGACGTCAGCCTCTGCTTACACACACGCGTGGTTCTGCTTGTTTTTAGCCATTTTTAACTCATCCCTTACTTTTATTACAACAATAAATGATCCCACTGCAAGAAGTTCACAATATCCCACTGCAAGAAGTTCACAAAAACTTCACCTCACGTAGTTCTACTTTTGTGTCCACTAGTCTCCGCCCACTTTGATAAGCAGCTGCTGACCTGCAGGTGACTGTGCCATTTATTTTATATAGTTGTTAAGATTTGGAGAATCCTGTGCTATCAGCAAGTTTTAATTGACACGTGTCAAAAAATCCCACAAAGTTGTGATTTTTGTAGGAAAAGAGACTGTACAAATGGACTTTTAAATAACAAGAAACCAACATGAACACACAATGTACATTTATAGACCTGATAAACGCTTCCTAAAACTTTTTTAAAAAGTTGCCAATCATTGTCACTGACCCAAGTATATATATCTATATATATATATCTATCTATCTATATATATATATATATATATATATATATATATATATATATATATGAAAACCAAGTGTTTTTTTCATTTATTTGTACTTTATGTATTTTTTCTTTACATATATTCCTCTGTTGTAATTACTGTGAATCGTTTTTTACTGAATGAAATAAAATGGCTGACTGCAGCCATACTGTTTTATACTTGTTTTGACTTTCTATTAAATGTTTGCCTCTAAAATGAAAACAATAAACAATATGTCTGTGTTGTGATAGTCGGTTCTATTTTAGATCCTAATGAAATGAGCAGCAACATGTCAACATTCCCTCAGTGAGATAAACCAGCTTCTGTCTGACCAGGAATCTAAAAGCAGATTTCTCAGCGTCTGGCAGACAGAGCGGGGACAGAAGCCAAGGATGAAACAAGATTATAGAAAACTATCACGAGGCAGCGGAGTAAACCGAAACACTACAAAGCTGCTGTTGCCATGGAGACCTGTAGAAACATCAATAATGCTGTTGCTGTGCGTTTGTTTCTGCAGTTAGTTTGACAAAATAATCTAGACTCAACATCTGCTTACGTCTTTTTCCTGTAGTGGAAAATAGATAACCATGTAAATCATTCATTACTGTTGCTATGGTTACCTGTAGTTTTATATACCTCTTCCAGTGATTTAGAACAATGACTGAAGACATTTTTGATATATTATCCTGTCCCCAATATGCTATTATACAGAGCTGTAATCCTCTGTTATATGTGTCATTAAATGCATAAATAAAGATATATATGTTTTTCTTATTATTTCTTATTATTTATTCATGATGCTAATTCCAGCTTTTATTTGAGAATTTAGGTAATGTAATTTCTAGGTGATGGCCTTCAACAAGCACAACCACTGGCAGAATCATCAGAATTACCAGTAAAATAGTATGAAATATACTTCATTAAAAAAAAAACAGTAATCTTCAAAACTGTCAGATTAAATCCTCAGAAATCCTTAAAGCAGTGGAGTCAAACTCAGTTTCATCCCAGGCCACATCAGTGTTCTGGTTTCCCTCAAAGGGCCAATTGTAAAGATCATATATATGTATCTACATATTATTATTATTCTTATTATCAGCATAATTTAAAAATATGATGATGCAGAAATAATGTTATATTGTTGTTAGCGTCTAATTATTAAAATGCTGCAGCAAAACATGTAAAATCATCACAGATATCTAGAGACTCATACAAGAATATGCTGATAACCACTATTAACTATTTGATTTATTTAATGGATTTATCAAAGATTGGAATCTATGGTTTTGTGTTGCTATGCTAAATATTAAAGAATAGAAAGTACAAGAAAGTAATGACAGATGTACTTCAACAAAGGAAAATAAGGAAAACAGAAACGTTCGTGGCCAATTGAGAAAAGAGTTGGAGTTGGAGTTAATGAAGTTGTACAAAGACAACGTGACCAGCGTGTCTCTGTTAAGTTCAAACATTTATTCACTTTCCATCTCTCAATAAATCACACAAGTCTGTGAAGCTCTTGAGGGGCCACAGAAAATGAGTTGCCGGGCCAGATTTGGCCCCTGGGCCTTGAGTTTGACACCTATGCCTTAAAGGATCCTGACACAAACAATTCATCATAGCAGCTTCAAAATTGATGGAATTTATGTTTAAAAGTTGTTTCTTGTTGTTCAAATGAGAATAAACCAGTAATCCTGTCAATTGTTGAAGATGCAGGGAAACAACAGGGATGCAATAACAACAATAACAACAACAACACAGCTCCTGTAGGTTCATGTGTCATGCAAAGAAGACAAACTCACAAACACATGGAAAGTTTGATGAAACACCAGGAATGTAGCTGAACATGCCAGAAACATGACGACATTCCATGTTCAATGCTCTCACTGGGATTTTAGTATCATGCTTTATGTTTGCATGTAATTAAGTGATTTGTTTGTGTTTATTATGTGTAGACATATTACATCATTGAGGCGATGACTGATGACAGCATGCAGTGCTATCTAATCTATTTCTATTTTTATACTTCCACTAGAAGATATTAAAGTCAGAAAAAAGTTCTAAGCCTTCAACATGTTCATGAATCCTGAAGAACAACATCTGTCTACACTGTGCATCCACATCCATGTTAAACTAACATTTAAATGCTTCGTTTACGAGAATTCATTCATTTCTAGCATTTTTAGGAAGCTTCTTGGAAATAATAATAATTTAATACAAATTACATGAAAAAGTGCTTTCATCAGCAGCAGTACAAATCATTAATTAATTCATTAATTAATTAATATTTCTCCTATCAACACACATTCCTCTTTCAGGGAAATTCTTTAGAACTAAATGGGACATTACTAACTCCTAAAATAAGAATTGCTCTATCCTGAAATGTTTGAGAGAAACATGCAACTAATAAAAAATAATTCCCTGTGTATATTAAACATACATCACTTTATTTTTGGAGTTCTAGTTTGTATCTGACCCAAAACTCCTTGATGTGACACTGAGACAAGTTGTTTTCCTTCTTTCCACCACAAGGCGGCGCCAAAGCTGAACCAAGTCTGTGCCAGCAGTCACAGATAATTTACTGGGAGACTGATACATGTGTGATTCATAACTTATAATTAAAACCCCAGGCTGCCGTACCTGTCCAAAAATCTGTTGGCTGCAGTTTCAGGACACTGCTGAATGCAGATTTTAGGCACTTTGCCACAGGAATCATCCCTAAATATAGTCTCTTGGTTTATTACTTTTATTCAACGGTGTTTCGAATTTGATCCCACGAAATGCAGATTTCAAGTGATGATTTAAAACAAAAGCATTTAAGAAACCTTCAAAACTATTAGTGCTTGGACAGAAAGTGGGATCTGGGGGAATAACCACATACCATAACAGGTAAGTAGAACGTTGTGCTAACTGTGTTTAGGATGTAATAACATGACATGTAATAACCGGGAGCATTTCTACTTCTAAACACTCACCTGGTAATCAAGGCCCACTTGATTGAGTGCTATGTTTATAGTGAATGTGGAGGCGTCATGGTGCGGCCTCAGAGCTGGCTGCTCATCTGGCTTATATCTAACTACAAAGGCCAAATCAAACTGAGCCTGCAAACAGACAGACAGAAAAGAGTCATGCAAGCATTCGCATAGAAACTGCTCATCTGGCCACAGACAGTATGAACACACCCTCGCAGCTCCTGCTCAGTAATAAAGAAAAGCATCAGCTTGGTCCCTGCTCCAGCATTCACGTCCAGAGATGGAGCAGAAGAAGCAGAGCGAGAAAGGTGCAGATCACCTGCATCATCATCATCATTATTATCCTCATCATGTCCTGAAGTCTCTGTTACCTGCTGGCCCCTCATTTACCTGGTAGTCCACCCCTCTGCTGTTGAGAGCTATGTTAATAGTAAATGTGGAGGCGTCATGGTGAGGCTCGAGCAGCGGCTGCTCGTCAGGTTTGTACCTCACCACGAAGTTCAAGGGAGTAGAACACTGATGAAAGAAGACAGCGTCATCTCATGTCACATGTCAGCGCTAACGGCAGATCATACTTTAAACATTAAGCTCACTTTGTCCTGCAAATGTTAGAAGGATAAATAAAGCCAAGGGAGCTCTTCCAGTAGAAAAATGTAAAGACCTGTCGGGCTGGAACCTAAATAGTGATTTACTCACCTCGAGAGCAGAGATCAGCACTTCTGTAGAAACAAGCTGCTACAGGAGAAGTCACTTTAATTAGCTGGAAAATGCAAACTAAACACTTCCTCCAGGTTTGACGTTTTGCTTCGGTGAATTCTACATGTCTGCTGTCTCAGCAGCAGTTGCATCATCAGAAAAAACTGAATCACACTCACTACGTTCTCTCGGTTTCAATCAACTTTGACATTTTTTTCTATTTAATTTACTGTTGATAAAACAAACATTGCTTCAAATTAAAGGCTGTCAAAGGAGCAGCTCAAAGGACAGAATTCTTTCCTATACAAATAGGATTTTATTTTGAAACATGCAGGAAGTGTTGAGTTTTATTGACAGAAGTTCAATCAGCAACAAAAACAAGTGAAGGAACTGTATTTCTGTTAAAAATGAGCAGTGAGTATGTAGTGTATATTCTGCTCAATTTAACATGTTATATTAATTCCACCCTTCTTTATATTGCTTATACTCCCTTTAGGCCGTTATTTATTATTTGAATGCTACTTTACTTTGAAAATTCATGGCAAATGGATCCAGCAAAAGGAGAAGATGTGGGCCAGCCGCAGTAAGCGACTGAAAAGATGAACCATCATTCATCAGCCATCCACAAACTCCTTTCACCAAGAGATTCGTACAAAATTACAAATGTTCAAGGACATGTTAAAGGACAAGTTCATTTTTAACATATTTTGAGCCCCTTACATGTGATATTTAATTCTTTAAGTTTTAATTTTACTCACTTAAAAGTAACTAGAAATAAATATGTACAAATAATTCTGACATTTGGAAACACAGGTAGGTAGAGTCATTGAAAGGTAAACTAGTAATAATATTATGTAAGAATATAATATTTGGTCTGTATGTACAACAAACATCAATATAGATAATATAATGTAAAGAAATATATTCAACTACAATATATCTAAAGAAATTCATTTTTATTTAAATTAAATACATTTTAAATAAATTAAATTAATTTTAAAAAGTAAATTCATAAATTAGGTAAATGTAATACAAGCTTCAGTGAAGGCTGTCCTAACACTGACTCAAAAACTTGACAGTTTAATGACCTTAAAAAATCTGTGAAAATTCACCAGCTATTAACAGCTATTAGCTATTACCAGCTAATTCACCAATTTAAAAAAAAAATGCTGTCATTTTTAGTAGTGAACTGCAGACTCTTACCTTGGTGTAGTATCCAGGATACATCTTCTCTGTTATTGGTGCGATATATTCCACTAAAAACTGCTGCCAGTTCTTTTCAAAGTTGATTTGAACCATGTGGATGTCGATGGTCGGGACGTTCTCATAACCACCCTGGATTCTAGTGTCCTGAACAGCAAGAAAATGAACCTGGTTAGAGAACTGCTGATTCAAGGGACAGTTGTGTTCAGTGTGTAGGAGATAAAATCACATGAAATCAAACAGATTTATCGTATTTTATATTTAGCATGAATAAATAGCTTGTTGTGTGAAAGTGTTTGAGGTGGTGAACATCTCTACAGTGAGTTTATGTGATGACATGATAACGTACCACGTTTCCTCCTCCGGACCACTGACCATAGTGTTCCATTTCTTCAACAAGGTGGTCACAAGCAATATCAGAGAACACTGGGAACCAGTACACATCTGGACACGGCTGCAGACAAGAGTGACATCACATAGTCACGACTACACTATGAAGAAAATCCACATTTTAAATGAAGTGTTCACTGTCATTTGGAGTTAGGGCTGATTACTGTTCACTAGCAGATACCAGAGAACAATCAACTTCACAACAAACACTTCTATTATCAGTATTATTCGATGTCATTTCAACAATCCTCTAATGATGATGAAGCCGTGGTCACCACCCGTAAAAAAGCTCCATCATGATGTGTCAAATCTAATGTTGATATTGGAAAATTTAGTATTTGGTGAAAATCATGAATAAATAGAGATGCTTAAATCATAAATTTTCCAGCAATGTAAAATAAATATTCGATGGAGTTGACCTGTTTAATAAATAATATAAAAGTATCAATAAAGGTATCAATAACAGTATTGATACGTATCAGTATTGACACTAAGTGGTATTGGTAGCAATAAAATCAGAAAGATTGTCTTCCATTGGAGACAACTCATGAACTGGTTTAACTCACGGTTTCAATCAGTTTATCCTTCATGATGTTAGTATAGTTCTCATGGATGTAACGCTCCTGCCAGTCCTGAAACAAACAAACAAACACACATTGAGTCAGATACACATACTTTACCCTGAAAGAGAGAGAGAGAGAGCTCTATATATGCAGACAATAGATAGATAGATAGATAGATAGATAGATAGACAGACAGATAGATAGATGATTCTCACCACTGGGTTTTCAAACATCTGCCACAGATCATTATGAAGATGATCCGTCTGATAATTTTCTGTTGACAGGATACGACCAAACGTGTGCATGTTGGTGACATACAAGAAGATTCCCTGAAACAGATTGACAACACGTCAAATATCACATTTATTATTTACAGATTGAACAATTGCACTGATAAGATATGTTACAACACTTTATTTTGATGGGACAGTAGTGCACATTATTTAATACACAGAAAAACTCAACGACTACCACATATTATACAGTCATTTTAATACAGGAGGCACAGATTCATACAGACAATAGATTATAATGGACAAAATAATAGTAATAATATTAGAATATAATAGATAATAGATTATAATATACAACAGCTATTATATTCATTCTGTCACAGCGGTGAGGTTGTCTTGTCTGGGTTTTTTGTCATGTGCATTTCCTGTTTTATTTTGAAAATCTAACTCTCCTCTCGTTTCAGGTCACTTGCCCTTCCTCATGTGTCACCAGTCTGATCGGCTGCCCTGATTCCTGATTGTGTCCACCTGTTCCCAGTTTCCCCTCCATGTGTATTTATAGTCTGTGTCTCCCCTTGTCTTGTGCTGAAGTGTCTTTGTTCGTCAGTATCATTGCATTCAAGCCAGCTCTCGATTCACAGCCTTTTGCCTTGCCCATATGTGCAGTATTTTTTGTTGTCGGTTTTCAGAGCCTTTGTTCAGATTAAGAAAAGATAGCGTTCTGTAGTCTTGTTGTCCTGTGGAATTGTTTTTGGTTTTGCTTATTACGGTATTTGTCTGGTAGTTTTTCATCCTTGGATTGTTCTCGAAAAATCTGTTATGTACAAAAGGGGTGGCCTGGCAAAAAAAGTTTCGGTGCCACTGCTCTTGAGTGATGCTGTAACGCGTTGGCTGTGACTGACCTTGGTGCGGATGTTGTGGCAGAACGCCATGTCAGGGTCCAAGATGTGTGAGTCAAACAGGTCGACGTCTGCAAACTCTGATCGCAGGAGATCAGCCTTCACCAGGTACACACTGGACACGTACGGGACGTTCCACAGACCTCTGCAACAACAAGATGGTCACGCTGTATACAGATTTTTACATATATCGACACAGTGTTTTACAATATTTAATGTGTCCTGTTATGTATAGTATTGCTGTTCCTGTTTTTATGTTTTTGTGCTCTTGTAGCAATCATATTTAACAGTCAAATTCACCAAGATGGCTGAGCTGGCATATCCCAGCCAACCTCCTTACATCCAATTTAGTGGTACAAGCCCCAGGTGAAGACTTTAGAGACCAGTTTGAAGCAGCTTACTGTCTGCGACCCTGAACGATGTCCACGTAGTCCTCAGACCGGGCGTAGTAGCCTTCAGCACTCAGGGCTCCCCAGAAGTTGCTCCACAGTCGACCAGTTCGTGTTATCATCGGAGCCACAACAGGACTGAGGAACAATTACACAAGTCAGTCAGTCAGTCATTTTCCATACCAACTTATTCCTCACTAGTGTCACAGGGATCTGCTGGAGCCAGTCCCTGCCTCTCAGACAGGTCACCAGTTTATCATGGAGCGCACACACACCATTCACACTCCAATTACACAAGTGTTAGTAAAAGCACACACAATGCTACTACATTAGCCTGATATAAATGAAGAGATATACTGTGTGCTTTTGACATCAGCAGGTTATTAGTTCAATGATGGTAAAATACTTGCAGGTTTTGTTCGATGAGGATTTTCAATGTGTTCTCGTTCTTTAAAACCACTTCTATGTCCAAGTTGAAGAAGAAATCACAGTCCTCGTCCTTCCGACACATGTCCCTGAAAGAAAGGTCAACACGATAGTTGTGTGAACTTTTCTGACATACTGACGCGTGCTTCCTGTCACGCAAGAACACCTGTTAACATGTATTCCAACACGTGGCACCACATGTTGCTTGATACTTTAAACCTCCAGCAGCATCTTTTTCCTAAACTCAGGATATAGACATGTGGAGTAGACTCATTTAATACCAGTGGGAAATTGGGAAATCCATGGCTTACTGCAGAATCTGTTACACTGTTGGGCCAGTAGAGGCTACAGGGCAATTTCCCACTGGTATTAAATGAGTCTACTCCCCATGTAAAATGACTAAATTAATAGCCTGTGGTTGCTTGAGTCATTAAAAATAAAGTATTAATCTCCAGCTCTTGTGAAGCATCTCACACTCTTTACTGTGCTTTAATGGTAAAAGTGAACTATATAAGAATACATAAAGGTCATGAACTATTAAAATATGCAAACATGAATGAATGATAAATTTAACTCAATTCTAAGGTCAGCGTATATATATTTTTTACGAGTTAGAGACAAAAAACATCTCTCAGGAGACCACGTTCTTTGAAAATATTTACAGCTGATCCCTGTTGGTTACTCACAAGGCCAGATTGCGAGCCGCGGCCTCGTCCTTCTCCTCTTCAGGCCCCACAAACTTAACATCCTGATAAAGATCTCCGTGGTTCTTCAGGAAAGAGCTGACCTGACCCTGGTGATGTTCTTCCTGCAGGGAAAGAAGAAATAAACAGGTCACCACAGTAACTAGGTCATTACAGTAACTGGGTCACTAACCAAGTCATTACAATAATTGTTTCATTAGGCAAGGCAAATTTATTTGTATAGCATAATATTTCAATAACGGGGTAATTCAAAGTTGTTGATATAAAACATTAAAAGCATCAAGATTTAGAAACAGTTCATTAAAAGGGGGAAAATCACAAATTTAAAATTAAACTACGGTAACCGAGTCACAGAGCATATAAACATTACCTGAGCAGCCCTATTGCTCTCAGCAGTCTTACTAATTTACTGTGTCTCTATAATAAATCGGCTGTATTAAATTCTCTCCTGTTACCTGGTTGTTAATGAAGAGTTTGAGTCTGTTCTTGGGATACTGGAGCTTCAGCAGGCGCTCAAAAAACACTGAGACGAAGGGGGTGGGCTGCTGGATGAGGATTCCGATCACAACCAGTGGGTATTCACTCTCCTGAAGGAAAAGCAAACAATCCAGAAGATCCAGGAAAAAGAGATTATCCGCTCTATTTGGAAGATGGTTGCTTATTATAAAGATGAAATTATTCTTAATATTGGTGAAATATTAGAAGAACAGTTTGTCAATCAGGAGCCCGAACACCTGAACAGACCTTCAGAGCTGTGAGTGGGTGGAGATCCTCCTGACACACACTGCATCCTCCTTCAAACGTCCAGGTGTTGGGGATGTAGTTGCCCAGGTAGTTGATCTGAAGCTGGAAAACAAATACGTCATCTAGTCACTACCTGTGCAGTGAAAACATGTCAAAGTAGAAGTGATTTGTACAGCAAGCACTCAGTGAGACACAGTACAATACATCATCTGGTTACTTTCCAGGTCAGGTCCGTTCCCTTTATACTCTGTTGACTATTCCGGATTTAAAAAAATAAAAATATGTTTTTTCTTGTGTGTGTGGTAACTGAAGATGGAGTAATTAATAAGGGAGTATATAAAGCAGCTGTGCACAGTCCACAAATCACCTTTCCCACTTTCTCTCCCCCACAATATGCGTAAGTTAGGATGTGTGTAGGATGTGGAGGATTCTATTTGATTGAATCCTTTGCACAAGTTAGTAAATGACACTCAGGTTCTGATTCCAGTTACTCTGAAGCTTCTTCATCTGTGATTGGTTGGTGAGGTGATGAGTGACAGGTCAGTACCTTGGTTGGTCCGTTCCCGTGGATGATGACAGGCAGCGTGTCATACAGAACATTTCTGGCTCGTACCCGTCTGTCCTCGAACTTCAACACCACCTCATCTGGAAACACACACACACACACACACATAGAGATGGAGTAGAACAATGCAATTATAAACCTGATCATTTGTTTTGCAGTATTTGATTTCTTTTAAATCAAAGATTTTATCAGTGATGATTTTATTACATTAAATATAGATTAATATACAGTAGACTTTACATAGTTTCATAGTCTTCATCTTCCGTTCTTAGAAATACATCAACAAATTTAACATAAAAACAAGTGACAAGCACTGGCGTAACGGAAGTATGTGGGGCCCCCCTGCAGCTAGTAAGTGTAGGCCCCCCATATATATATATATTTAAATATATATATATATATATATATATATATATATATATATATATATATATATATATATATATATATATATATACACACACACATATTCAGTACACCAGCAGAACAGTATTTCTCATTTATTTAATGTCTGATACTTGGCAAAAGACCAAATAACTTCTGTAACTCCATGACAACAAAATTATAGCCTAGGCCTAGTAGTGTGAGGTAAGCCTAAGTCATACACATAGAACCAGTGTTTTCAGAAACTATGACAACAATAGCCCAACAATTGGGCTACAACAATAATGACAATTAAGGCAAGGTGAAAAGAAATAAAACCATATGGTTTGGAAAAGTAAATAAGAATGTATTCTGTATTACAATGAAATTCATCATATTTTGTTTAAATGTTTAAATAAGCATTCATCATAGTATAAATTAATCTAAATTTGCTCCCCCCCCCAAAAAAAAAACAAAAAAAAAAACATCTATTTGGGTTGAAAATCACCTGAAAATCATGTGTTAGTAGCCCAATTCACCCATGGATCAGTAAAATAAAGTGTTATAAGTAATTTCACAAATGTTCAGCCTCATAAGATAAACCAGACTGATTTTAGGTGACCAGACTGGACGCTGCACATTAAGGACGCTGCGAACCAAAAGAACAGGTCTTTTCGAGGAAGTGAACTAGTTCACCCCGTTCACCAAAAAGAACTAGTTCTTTTGATTCGTTCGTTCACGACCGACACAACACTAGAGCTTTCTAACGGCACCATGTTTAATGGCGGAGAATACGCTGTTGGAGAAATATGATCACGAAAATACATAAAGTTACCGATTCATGTTTTCGCTATGTGCTCATATTATTGCTTAGCATTTTGTTAATCTAATAATGGTTGAAATAAACTTGTAGCTGAGTTTCTTGAGGACATTTTGGTGTTACATGAACATTTGGTGATTGTTAGTCAAGAAGGATTAATTATTTATAAACGACAGCCCCCGCCGGCGGGGGCCCGGGGGGAACAGGTTAAATGACAGAAGCAGCGAGGCATTTCATCGTTGTATTTTATTATCTAATTGCCATGTGCTAATATTTCATTCATTTCAGACTAAAAAAGAATCAACAATTTCATCTAGGTGGTCATGGACGCTAACTGCTAGCCTTATTTAACTATTTAACTCAAGTAGTCTCCTGTTACAGAGGCTATAGCCTACCTGCTAGCGACTCCGGAAAAACAACTGCTGGATTAACTCTCCCAAATATAGATGCAATTTTGGGAAGAGTTGAATTAAACTCTTCTTTTTTCTTCTTCCTCTGACGTTTTTGAGCACCACTTTGTTCCTACTGCGTTTCATTTCCACTTTTGTGGGCTACGTTCGCTGCTGTCACTGTAGGCTACAAACAATGCAGTCGTCACAGGCAGAAGCTACAGCGGCAGAAAAGATACATTAGTGTTCCACCAAAAGCGGCAATTGACGTGAAACATTGAACGTTCGAATTTAAAGGGGCAGCGCGCACGGTCAAACCCGCTGAGCTCAGTTATCCATAGTAATCAATTCAATCCTGTTGACGGGAATAAAAATGACACGATCGGCCCCCCTATTGTCCCGGGCCCCCCGCCTTGCGGGGGCTGCGGGGGTGTCCGTTACGCCACTGGTGACAAGTGTACACTTTTTTTCAGGTTTAATATAATTATTACCAGCTAATTAATTTATATAAATTATTTTCCTTTTTTACATTCATATGTTTTGGTATTTGGGATCCCATTTCTGTCATTGCATGCTTTATCTTTTCAGATTTAGATATTATTTTTTCCAATTTCAATAATATATTTTTTTTACAGTTTCAGATCCTGACTTCTGAGACTGATCTATTGTGGGGGGCGTGGAATCAAATAAAAAGGGGTGTGGAATCATGACAAGCAGCTTCATTAAAAGGCTACAGACCTGCCCCTATTATGTTGCCTTCAGGGAATGTAGGATTTGGCTACACCACATGATTATGAGTAAAAAAACTGCTTTCAGTGGCATGACACTCATGGATGAGTGGATGTTTGGTGAGTAGTAGGTTCAGTTTGTTGATTTTGTTGGTAACAGGGATCTGGCTGTTATAACCAATGCTGCATAATTCCACATGACTATAGTTGAGTTTGTCTTTGCAGTAATCCAAGAAATAACACACGAAAGAAAAAACCCAAAAAAGTGCTCCTTAAGTGGAGAGCCTGGAGCTGCTGTGATTGTGTGCATTGCCATCTTTGCCCTACAGGTACTAAAAAAAAAAAAAACATCAGCAGGTCACAGAGCTGACAGACTGAGGGTCTGAGGAAGCACTGTCCTCAGGGAAGTTTCATTCATAAAGAGTCGACGTGAGCTTTAACATGTCTGTCTCACACAGAACTCACAAATTCTTCAGCCTCAGAGGAAATGCAGACGCTACTGCTGCTGAGTTCAGCTCAAGTCTAAACCTGCAGCCAACGCTTGAATTGCTGCAACATTAAAGGAGTAGTGTGTAAGATTTAGCAGCATCTACAGCAGAGGCTCACAACCTTTTCCAAGTGTTGGCCACTTGAAAAAAAAAGCTCAAAAATGATCACGGCCTACTTCCAACTCCAAAAATAAACCAGAGGCCCCAAAATGCAGTTTTATCTCAATAACAACCAATCAGGACTAAACTGAATGCAACATATGCAGATAACGCCTGGCCTGAAAGTCAAATTGTGGTATACAGATTAAATCCTTTTCATACTTGTAGTAGATTTTCAATGTGCAGTATAATTATACTTGTTTTAAAACAATTATTATTTTTTTTTCCACTGATCTAGAAGAACAGATTCGGCAGAAATTCATAAGTGTGTTTTAAGTAGGATTTATTGTCAAAAGTTCTGCGCTATAGCTTTAAAATGAGGATAGTGTGAGTTGTGTGGGGATCTGTAGCAAAGAAATATATCTTGTTTAATCTGGAGATGACGTTGTGTAGCAAAGACTACAATATGTCATTTAAAATGGTATTTTGACACAGTTTGCCTTTAATAAATATTGCACTATATTGTGTTATAAATATTATGTTATATTAATTGTTCAAGATCAACAAGGTCAACAAGTTCAACAAGAAAAGTTGTTATTGGAAAAGTGCACTTAAAATTTCTGACATTACAAAAGAACTTGTGTAGGAAGCTGCTTTTAGAACTCACCAAGTGCTCCATGAAGGTTCTGGAACATTCTGCATTTGTTGTCCAGTGTGATATTTATGGATTTCTGAAAGATTGAAAGATATATTGCTTTAATATAATTTATATGTAGCAGTCGTCTTGTTTATTCACTAATGAACAACTTTTAATGTGAAATGGAAAATTAAATTGTGCTGAATGTTTAAGACAACAGATAAACATGGATGAATGTTGAGCTGCATCAACATATTAAAATGAAGCATAAAAAACAGGGAACTCAAGTATAAAAACAAGTAGTGACAAATTAAAAAATAACGGCCTTGGGGCCAAATTCCTAAACATTCTGAGAATACTGTGGTTGACCCTGTTGTTCCATATGATTAGCTGCTTAATAAGCCTGTAACAGGGAAATAGACTGCGACAAAAATTGACTATTTTTTTTATATCGTGCAAGTTTTCATTTAAAGTGGTCGCATTTATGCGAATCCATTGTTTCTTCTTATATGCAGTTGCAGGAGAGGCACTAGCATTGGTGTTTTTTTTCTTTACGAGGAGAAGAAAAAGGACAGAGAGGAAACAAAGTGCAGACCTCTGTCTCATCTGTTAAAAACTAACACGATTGACAATGTTTTTGGCACAGAGCACATTGGAGACACCAGGTGCAGAATCCTCTACAGCCAGTGAAGAACGAGTCATGGCTAAACTCCAGCATAAACACTTCTCTCTTCTAGTGATAGTTTAAGGTTTTCCTCTCTAGTAGTAATACTTTAAAGTCATCCTCTCAATCATTGACAGTTTAAAATCATCCCCTCTACCACTGTCTACTACTGCAGTGTAACATCTCTCACTCTTTTGTCTGGATTGATGTAAATCTTGGTAAAGAACAGCTGGTCACTGTCCTTGTCTTCCCCCATCCAATCAGAAACCAGTTCTTTGATGTTGGGAAGGTAGCCAATGAAACCTGAGGAGAGCAGAGAACACAGAGAAGATAGGAAATAGGAAAATGTGACTTCATCTTATTTTCATATTAACTGTTCATGAAATATTCACATTAATGTTGTTGTGGTCAAACACATGCAAGAAAAGTGACGTCTTGTGTTTCAAAGTTCCATGAGCGTCACAGTCCTTTATTATAGCGACTGCTGGGTAGTTTTCATAGCCTCAGCCGGCGCTGGCTGCAGACAGAAGACCTGCTGTTTCTCTCCTATAAAAAAACTAACTGCCACACTGGCACGTTATTAAAACAGTTTCTGCAGGTCTGACCAGGCAACAAACAGCTTGTTGAATGTATCACATTATGGTGATATATTAACATTGCTTTGTTTACGTTCATGTGTTCATGTCCAGATGTTCATACGTGAACCTTTAGATAATACAATTATACAACTTTGTAAAAAAAATATGAGACCAGTGCAAAATTATCAGCTTTTCTGATTTTACTACTTATAGGTATGTGTTTGGGCAAAAGGAACATTTTTGTTTGAGTCTATAAATTACTGACAAGATTTCCTCCAAATTCTAAATAAAAATATTATAGTTTAAAGCATTTATTTGAAAATAGACAAAATAGATACAATGTTTTCAGACCTCAAACAATGCAAAGAAACAAGATCAAACTTATTTTAAACAAAACACTTAAGAAGAGTTCAAAGAGGCTGGAATGGAATGACTGGAATACATGTAGAAACGCTGATTTTAGAAAAAAAATGCAGTGGTCTCTTATTTTTTTTCCAGAACTACATAGATTACATAGAGTTTGTTTTGAACTAAAGTGGTTGGTTGATCGATGCACCATCATGCTGCGAACATGGCTAAGAAATGTTTCATGTATGATGAAGTAATGAAGTTCACCAGTATGTGTGATAACAAACATTTACATAGAATCAGCATCATCATTATGATCAGAGCTATGTGTGCCAGCTGTGTGAATGACCAATGATGAACGTACCCCCTGAGCCCAGGAACCTGTTGCCCTCCCTGACATGGGGGTGTTTGTCCTCCAGGTGTCTGTCGGGCCAGATCAGGCTCTCGGAGGAAAACACCACCTTGTGTCTGGCCTGCTGGAACTTCTTTAGCAGCTCTTTAGGACCCGAGGCGAAAACCACATCGAAGCTGTCAGGCAGCAAGTGAAAATAGAAAATGTTACTGTGGTGTTTGTGCTCAGCAGGGACATATTTAAACTAATGAAGGGTTAGCCTTTGAGATGCCAGTAGTCTTGGTTTGGAGCACTAAGTGCACTGAGGTTGCATATCATAAAACGAACAAAGACGCCATGAAAAAAGATGCTCTCTTCAATTTTAGTGTGTCTTTCACAGTGTACAAACTAAACCATTGTTGGTTTTACATGTTTTAGCTTTTGACTACATTTCCATACACTACTCTACATTACTTATAGAGCTGCATAAAGATATACTTAACAGTTTGGTTGTTTCCTTTCCATGAGACTATAAAAACTCTGATTGGCCCTGACAAATTTATTGGAGCTTCTGTCATACACACTGTGTTGTTTACTGGTTATAAGTTCACTGAAAGACCAAAAAAAGAAAGGTATGTGTGTGTGTGGTGTCCATATTATTTTTATATCTAGTTGCTTCTTCATTATCCTTTTTCAACTTATTTAACTTGACATCTTGGATTAGAAAGACATATAGATAATGTCTTTGTTATGGCCATTTCTATCATTTATTTATTTATTTTTATTTCTTCACAGAGTCTTCTGAGTTGGGTGACACCTACCCGTGCGCAGGTGTGGAGATGCCAGCAACACGCTGATTAGGTGTGTGTTAGAAAACGTGTGTGTTGGAAAACCAGTGGCGGGTGGTGTGGAATTGGGGACAGAAAAAGATTTTTACCACACAATCACAGACCTACAAGGCAAGACCTGGAAGTAAGATATTATTTTGTTTGAAAGAAATCATCGGAATAAAGCTGGAACTTTTTTCTTGGAAACTTGTGTTTGGTGCGTAAATCTTCACTTCGAACCCACGCCACCCACGGCCTTTGTCTTTTTTTTGGAATTGTAGGACCCTACAAAGGCCGTTACAGTCTTTATGTATTTAATAGATTTTATTGATGTAGCCCATACGCTTACTTCCTTCTGCTGACTGCTGTTAATAAACACCTTTAGTGGATCATAGAATTTTTGTGTTTATGTTTTATTGCTGTTTTATTGTAGCTATTGTAAGGCTAATTAAAACATCCTATATGTCTTGATAGCTGGAATATTAACAGTGTAAACTCTTAAATCAGGTCATTAAAGAGACTCTACCTGTCAATAAAGAGGATTATTTGGTCGTCGTCCTTCATCTCCTGCAGCGCTTCTTTAAGGAGACGCACCTTCTGGCCTCCTCCTGGAGCTGACATGTAGTCGCCTCCGTTCCATTTCTGACCCCGACCAAGGACCTTCAAATTAACACACACATATACACACCATTTACTGAACTTTGAAGACATGCTGTTTTCTGCCATTTAAAGCTGCAGTGTATAACCTTTACAAATAACTGAACATCTGATCCATTTAAGTCACAGCAGAGACCGTTAATCTGGTGTCTTGTGTCTGGATAAAATAAGTTGACATTACAGCTCTTCTAGACTCTCCAAGTGTTTCCAAATGGATCAAATTTTGCAAGTAAAACCAGTCATTTCACTAAAAGAATTAATCCACCATTTCACAGTTGCTTTAGATACATTCATTCGTTAATTTTTTACCTAACAGTCAAAGATCCCAATATAAAGACAGTTGTGTCTGACTCATGTTCACATCACTATTGACAAAATCCCAGATGCTGCTCTTCCTGTTGAAATGATGCTGTGTTGTAGCTGTGCCATTAGAGGTCAAAGGTCAGTCTGTCACTAACACAAGAACAGCTGCATTCTGTTGCTCAGTTGTGTGTCAGTTCTCTTGTACGCACAGGTGGTCAGATCTCTGAGGGGGGCTAAAGGGGTCAGAGGGGACATTTCTCTTTCATTGTTAAAAAACATGAAGGTGTTCTCCCCGATTGTTATTTCATTATAAGCTATTATTATTACATAATGTAATTGGAAGTATACAAGCTTCACTTTAAAAAAAAAAAACACATTTTTTCTCTTCTTGTAAACTGTTTCAAATGTTTGATGAATATTTTTTGCTTTTATTTAAAAATAATAGCTGAACACTAAACTCTGTTCACTTCATTACAGTCCAATCAAAGATTCACTGTGAAATAAATCTCAAAATGGGCTATGTCTTCCATTTCATTAGGGCCTTTACATTGTTTCTGTGTCTTACAGCAGTTAATCACAACATTGTTGTTATTGATAACCGACTCACTTGTCCTAAACTAGAGTAGTTGAACCTATAACTGACTGGTGAACACAGTTGGTTGAGGACCAGGGGTTTGAAGTTTTCAGTATATTTTACATTTTACTTTAAAAACATCTTTAAAACACATCCTGAACACTGAAAGAGCAGTTTATTACATAATTTTATTCAACTTGCAGTCTGCAATATGTAAGTTGCATATTAGTAATATGTAAGTAGTGTTGTCACGATACCAATATGTATTTCGATACTTAAAAAAAACAGAACACAGAAAATTGCATAATGCCTTTATTAATCGAAAATCGTATAAACATTAACAGTAATTCTAACAACAGACCCGGCTTCATGGGACCCCCAGGGGTGCGCGAGCGGCCACTCTGGGTTGTGCAAGCTAAAAAAAGTGATGGCGGTCGGGAGTGTTTTTTATAAATTTTATTCAAAGTGGGATATTTCCGACACAATAAAGAGTCTAAATAAAGGTTTTATTTGTCATATTAAATGGATATTCAACATCCTGTTATACAACTTCTCTGTTTAGACATGCTGGTTTAACACTTTATTGCAGTCGAGTCCAGTCACTGGAGTCGCGCTCACATTTCCGCAGATTTGCGGAGATGTGGTTGAAGCAGAGACTCCACACTGTTATTGATTGTTCAAATGCCTCAATACCTCTGTATCAAATTGGTACCGATATACCGTGCAACACTATATGTAAGTGTTAGTACTGAAACTATGAAATGCCAGGAAGGTATGAAAATAATATATAAAATAAAATAAATTATTAAATAAGAGACATACTGCACATTAATGTGCATTCATGTTTCTTTGAAACAACAGCCTGAGAGGTTGTCATGGCCAGATGGGGTTCAAGGTGTTCAGGAGGGTTCAATGGTTCTTACCTTTACAGTGTAGTTGAAGTGTTTCGTTGATCTCATGAAACGCTTGAAGCCATCTGTCTCTTTGGTTGCAACTGTGACAACCAGGAGTTTCTCTGGAAGACACAAAATTACAGAGGATTCAGAGCAATGGCCCCGTTGGTCTTGTTTCCTTCTGCCTGAGGCCTGAAGAAACTCAGCTTCTGTGATAATATATCAGTTTTAGAAAGATTGTTATTTGTAATTACTACTTCCACTCTATGATTTAAATGATTTCTTAAAGATTCCCTCCAGTCATGCATAAATTATGTAAAATATATATATAATACTCTACTTTGAACAATAATGTGTTATAAATAATTATTTGATAATGTCTCCTGTTTCTCTCTTAAATAAAAATTCCATAATTTCTGAATATTCTAATATATTTTAATTTCCTTCACACAAAAGGTCTTTTAAAAGTTTTTAAAAGAGTTGCTTGTATGTGTTAATCCTTGGGTCAATAATCAGATTTTCAATGAGCTCGGAGGAATTTTCCACTTTCAGCAGATGAATGTGAAGATAAATTCTGCACATGCATCATTTTGCAAAGAACAAGAAAGAAAAGAACATCACTGCAGGAATAAAAACACGTTTTTGGGCATGAGAGTGACTTTAAATGATGAACACTGTGAGTCTTAGTCTAAACACCAGTAAGATTAGGGCATAAACTACTCATCCAGGCTCCGTTCATACATGCTGCAGGAAAAATGTGCTTCTCTCGCATAGAATTTACACTTTTATATTACATAACTAAGAGGTAGGAAGATTATAAAAAATAATGTCCTTAAAAACAATTATTTTCAGTACAAAATCTATTTTTCATATTAGTGTTGTAGAAGCTTCCATCTTCCAGAGCTGCTGTTTCACTAACATTTTCTGGAGAATTCTTTCCCCAGTTACTTAACCTGTGATTTATGACACTTTAACTTCCTGTGATGGAACACACACACACAGAGACGGTTCAAACATCTGCTGGTTCTTGTTTTTTCGCCCAACACAAACTTCACTCAGCATGTTTACATCGCACATGTTAACGAAAGGTTCCTATAACGTGAGTAAGGTTACAGCAGCCTGACAGCCCTCATTCTGCTTCATGGCAGCGCGTCCACGTCAGCGACGGAGTCCCCATGAGGTCTTCCTCACAGTTATAAACATAACCCCCTTCATTGTATTTACATGTCTTTAAGACTGGAACATCAAACAGTATCCCAGCTATAAGATCACACCTTTTAAGTATTTATGTTCTATTCATCTTGTTCGACGAGCAGCAGCAACGTTATAACCTCATAGAGTCTGGAGAGTCTCAATGTTACCGCCCTAAAATCAGATAGGGCTTCCATTCATATCGTCCCTTCTATTTTCTACATAGAACAATCAAATAAATGTATATATTTTCTCTAAAGTACAGTTGTTATACGTCCCGAAGGGGTGTTGTTTGTCTTCAATATTACGGACTTTTCAGTAAAAGTTGTGTTTTATCTCGCTCGTGCCTCGAATTTCTCTCAAAAACCTAAATCGCATGCGTAATTTCTGCTCCGCAGCGCCCCCGACACTCGTTCACCGTGGTGCAGGTGAAACTGGAAAATTACACATTCTAAAACAAATTAGAGGCAAATACAAGTTTAACATTATTTTTTGATTGAAAAAGTGCAATAGGAAGGAAAACATACCCCCTTATGCACAGAAAACAACGGGGACTCTACTATAAGCGCATTAGTTTCATGATTGGTCTATGTAGGGTCTAACTTTAAGTGGGTAACGAAGTAAATCACGTCTTTTCTAACCGGCTCCATGCTGCAGGGCAGCAAATACCGACAGTTAGCGCCGGTCATAACGGAGTTTGAGTAACGTAAGGTTGAGTAACGTTGAGTAAAACACAAACGCAAGGACGGAGTGTGCAAACACTTCACAAACTCTTCACAAATTCGTCAAAAAGTCGTCATAAACTCTTCATAAAGTCGTCATAGCGCCATGTTGAAGACACACTGCGGTAAACTTACCGTCAGAGACCCGCGGCTCTTCACAGTTTGTCCGGTGGACCAGAGCGGAGACACAAAACCACGAAAACAGCAGCAGAACAGACGCGTTCATGTTTACCGAGTCACGCTTTAAATCCGTTAAACGGCGAGTCGCGGCGGAGCCGTTTTTATAGTCGAGTGTGTGTGTGTGTGTGTGTGTGTGCGGGACGGTAAAAAACCAGAGCGCGAGCGGCCTGAACACCGACTCTGTCCGAAGAAGAGACGAGAAGAGACGAAAAGGAAAAGAGGCTGTTACTCCGCCCCGACTACCCCCCCCCCCCCCCACACACACACACACACCCCACCTCACCCCGTCTGTGTGTGCGTGTCCCTCTATTCGTGTCCCCCCCTTTTCTCTGTGTGTGTGTGTGTGTGTGTGTGTGTGTGTGTGTGTGTGTGTGTGTGTGTGTGTGTGTGTGTGTGTGTGTGTGTGTGCGTGTGTGTCTGTGTGTGTGTGTGTGTGTGTGTCCCTCTCTGCCCCCCCCTCAATTCTCCAGTAGTTGTCAGCAGTCAGATGTTTGAGCAACAAGAGGTTAACAGCTGGAACTGGACCCGCCCTCAGACATGGAACAAATCAGCTGTTCTGAGGACATGTGGACCCGCACGTAGCCTTCAGCCCCCCCAAAAAACAGCTGTTCATGTCTTTAGTGAGACTTAATGTGTTTTAATGTGCCTCTATTACATGAACATGTCAACAACTGTATGGAAATCGCTTGGGACAATAACAAAAAATTAAATACGCCGTTTTCATATATATTTATGATTAATAATGACTTTATGATCATTTTGTGTTTGAACTATATGATAAAATCCTAAACATCCGCTGTGTCGCGTTTTTTTGCATGAGTGGTTTCAGGTAAAACGGGATCTCACCAGGTAAAATGCCAGGTAAAATTCTGGTTCAGTCTAGATTTGAAGTGTTGTCTCACCATCATAGAAACCATAAACTAATCAAATCATCTGTTACTAGTCAAGCACAGTTATGTCAAGAGTTTGAAATCTTTTTCCTTTAATGGCCTTAAATGGCTCTGGTCTCTATTATTGATTGAATAGCTGTTTTATTAATCCATTAGCTCTTTTATTGATCAGCAGCTATAGTGATCCAATAGCTTTTTATATTGTTCTGCTTTTATATAGATAGATCTTATGTTGATCAACACCTCTTATAATAATCCAGTAGCACTTTTTTTAAACCAGTAGCTATTATATTGATTTTAAAGTCTTATAAAAATTCAGTAGATCTTATATCGATCCAGTAGATCTTATATCGACCCAGTAGATCTTATATCGATCCAGTAGATCTTATATTGACCCAGTAGATCTTATATCGATCCAGTAGATCTTATATCGATCCAGTAGATCTTATATCGATCCAGTAGTGCCATATTGACCATACAAGGTTGTTTCTCTGAACATCTGTGTAGCGGCCTTCGGCAGAGCTTTCTGCTGAAAGTCTGAAATTCTGATGAGGATGTCATCACCACAGACAAACCTGCACGGGTAACATTTCAAAAAAGGAATAAAATTGTTCTTGTGGCTTTTGTGTCATAAATATTGTATTTTGAATAAGTTCAAACATTTTTTGCATAAAATCTTCACTGTTAATTTGTTTTGTTGTAAAGTTAACAAACGTCACTCTCTGCTGAACCTTCTGAAATCACAACCCAGAAACAATGTTCACCTAAACAATCACTTTTTAAACTTGCATGGGAAAATTCACATTTCTACTATTGTATTAATATATTACTAGATTTGTGTATAACTGCCTGCATGTGTGTAACTGTTTGCTCCTTCTCTTCCTCTGTGAGCTCTCAAACACACAGCCAGATGTTGTTTTGACTCCTATAATTGTTCAAGGTGGTGTGATTTCATCAAGCAAAAGTCATCAGTGCTGTGGCCTTGGGCTCATTCCTTCAGACATATTTATACTAATGATTCCTGCACAGAATAAAAAAGAATTGTTGCTAACATTTCTTGCCATCTTGATATTAATCAGCTCATCTAGGGTTTTTATTTGCAGAGAGTTTTTCCACAACAAATCTATATTATATGCATTAACATAATACTCAATATTATGTTAACAAAGAAGATGGTACTCTTAAATATCTCATGTTGTTATTATATATGCTGAATATTTTAATTGTTCTCTTTTTGAATTTGTAGATCTGTACATTCTAAATTGTGATGTGACCGGGCTACTTATTATCTAGTGTTTCCTAAGTCAATATGTACATAACACACAGTATACACATAATACACAATACATTCATTCATTCATCTTCTATACCTGCTTATTCCTCATTAGGGTCACATGGGTCTGCTGGAGCCAATCCTAGCACATTACAGGTGAGAGGCAGGGATACACCCCACATGGTCACCAGACTATCATGGAGCACACACACCATTCACTCACACACTCACATCTATGGGCAATTTAGCATCTCCATGTCGCCCATACACAATACAAACAAAGAAATTAATGAAGTTGTTTGATACGATGCATGTGGGGCCAGTTTAACAAAAGAAGAAAAAACAAAAAAGCCAGTTTAATCAGCAGAAGATGCAGCTGAGTCACAGGCTGCATATCAGTAAAGGCCTTTAGTCATGAGGAGGAGGTTTTGGCTCCATCTGCTGGAACAAATATAAACGTGCATGATGTGAGCTTGTTATTTACAGTATGCACCTTTACTGATGTTCCAGCAGATGGAGCCCAAGCAACCGCAGCCTCATGACTAAAGGCCTTAACAGTCATGTAGCCTGTGAATTATACATACATGATTTGTATTTTCATCTTCCAGGATTTCAGGATTATTTTGTTCATATTGATCCATCATATAGACCCTTATCCCCCTAACAGTGCAGTCGATGATAATGCTAACAGGTAAAAACATCCTTGGTGAACAGACTCAGAGATTTCATTAACCTTTTACTAGACTGCAGCTCAGGAAACAAGTTGAGTGTGTGTGTGGACTGTCTGTTACTGTTTGACTCCTTCAAACAGGAAGTTGCTCAACCTCCTATTTGAAAGAGTCAAACCACCTACAGGCCTAAAGCAGGGGAGAAAGAGAAGTAGAGTAGTAGAAGTAGAAAATTAATCAGTAAATATGATTGGTTCTATTGCATTTCCGTTATTAAATGTGTTTTTCTGTTAATCAATAAAAAATGTTTAAAAAAAGAAAAAAAAAAGAATGATGTTTCCAGAGTAACAGCAGTCTAATCTCATCTCCTTCTTATCAGTGAGTTTTATTCTCAGAAAGTTATTTGATGTTAACTCGTTTACTGCCCTGTCAGAGGTCAGAGGACCAGGCCTCACTCTGGAAGCTGAATGGATCCACCTCATCTTCTGCATTCCATAAAATCTAATTTTTCTGATTTCCTATTTAACGATGTATTCTGTAATCTCTTCCCAGTTGTATTTCAATCTATCCTGTACACATCATCTATTTCAGTCTGTCCTTCCTGGAGAAGTGATCCTCTGTTACTTTTCCTAAGGTTTTGTTCTTTTCATCCTGTTAGAGGTTTTTCTTCAGTTTTCCTCATAAGATCTAAGACTGTAAGGGCGGGATGTTGCTGTTGAACAAACTATAAAGCCCCCTGAGGCCAATCTGTGACTTTAGGTTGTACAAATAAAGCTGATTGGTCCGTCTCACTGTCAATCAACATGTCACTCTGTTGTCATAGTGATCTGAACCACATGTGAGCTTAAAGTTTAGATTTCTTGGTCCAGCCTTTCTAAATGGACATTGACCTTGATAGTGTGTACAGAAACACAACATCAGCTGCTCTTAGAAGGAAAAACCTCTTAAAAACATTAACAGAGAAAATAGAATAAGTGGGAGATGCTTGAGTAAGAGCAACAGAGGAGAATCCTCTTCAGGGACAAACATACTCATAATAGATGTTATGAGTACAGAACAGAAGTCAAATTATAGGATGCAGCGGTGAACAGGTTTAGTTGTTCTATAAATACTTTCCCATGCTTCAAAACATTCCATAGAGAAATGTCCACAGCTGGCCTTCAGAATAAATAGAATAGAATAGAACAGAATGCTTTTATTGTCACTATACAAGTATAATGAGATTACAAGCTTCACCATAATGTGCACACATAACTAAACAAAGGAGAGATATGTACAATACAACTACTATATAACAAAACTACTAAGTACAATAATTAACATAAACTGTACAATAACTAATATGAGCTACTGACTGTAAGAAGTTGCATAGACTGTGCATAGGCTTGTGCAAAGCCTGGAGGCAAACAGGCACATGAGCAGCAGGCATGAGAATAAAGTGACTGGCAGCATGAATAGATAGAGGTATCAAGGCATTTTCACACACCTATTCCAGTATGTACAGTAGGCAGCTAAAGAAACAGATGGATTGCACTATAATATCAAGATATTATAGTGCAATTGATAATTAACAGATAAGTGATACAGATAAAGTGCAGATAGCAGTAACATAATTGTGCAAAAATGATTACAGTGATAATACAAAATAAATAAATGATAATTACTGTACACAGAGTGATGCCTCAGGTTGGCTGTCTTAGAACGCAGTGCAGTGTTACAGTGTTTTTGATTAGCTGTACAATGGCAGTAAGATGTAAGTTCCAGTTG